>JAWWEV010000001.1:56223853-56281688 GCA_035583235.1 Hafferia zeledoni | reverse complement strand
CAATTGGGTCTCTGCTGGTGTCTCCTTTCCAGCATGCTAACTCTGAATAATGATGTGGCAGCAGCACTGATGTTACATGCCAGACCAAATGAATGGGAAAGAAATATTTTCATTATTTTGACATGCCAGATTGATTTCACATCCAGCTGGCACTACTTATACATCCTTCTTTCTCCCCCACCTCTTTTTTTTTTTTTTTTTTTAATGCTGCCCTGATTTCCCAGGCAGTGATTGTTTCTGCAGCCCCTTCTCAAGCCAGAGCTTTTGAGAGAAAAAAGAAAACAAACTCAGTTTGGGTTTTTTCCTACACTGACATCATTAGCTGCCCATCACTTTCACAATGAATGTGCTAGTGCTGTCATAAGGCAAATGCTGTCACTGGGGTTTTCTTCCCACCCCTGCTCTTTAAACATAGCAGAAGTTCCCTTTTCTCTGTAATAAGAAGCTGGAAAAAACCCCAGCCAGGACTGGCACCAGCACAGGCACCAAATACATACCTACTGGATCAGAAGTGAGCAAGCAGGCTCAGATAAGCTCAAACCCTTGGGAATCAGAGCCTGGCTGTCCTTATTTGGTGCATCTGTCTGTCCCATGTCCAAAACATGGTTGATTTTCAGTTTATTAGGTGATTATCTTGGTTCTGTCTCCTTCCTGTGAAACACAGTGGGTGCCCTGCCAGCCTCCTGCCCATGTGTCCCCTACAAACAGGAGAGGCTGAAGGCAATGCAGTGGTGGGGAAGGGGAGCAGGTCACCGGACACCAGGCTGGGGCCCTCAGGCCCTCACCTTCCCCCTGCACCACCACGCTGCCAACACTGTACTTTGGGAGAGTTTATCTCATCTTGCCTTGAATACATCTACTGTTTGAATCATAATTACCTCGCTAGGTATAGTACTCTGTTATCTGATGTCCTTCTGGTGGGCATTTTTTCCCAGAGATGTGAAGTCTATTTGGCTTCTGTTAAGCATCAGTTATTTATTCCTCTTTCTGCTTGCAGTATCCAGCATTAGGAGCTGCTTTTTATTTCCATTCAAGTGTTACCCACCCAGTAGATGTTTTGTTCCACCCCAGTGTATCGGTGCAGGGGAGAGACTGAATTTGTAACTAATATTTTACAGCCTTTTGCACTTGCACATTTTTTATTTGAACAAGAAACTTCAAAATTTCAAAGCTTTAAAAAAGGCTGCATCTGAAAATGAAGTCTTTTAAATCTGTGAAGGCAGGTGATTTTAGATATATAGACAACAGCCTTTAAAATAAACCTGCTCTTGCGTATTTTCAGAAGGTACTCAACACCCATCCCAAAGTTACACAAGCTGAAACTTCAATAAAAAATTACTAGAGGAAAACAGAATAAGAGCATGAGCATGAATTATCTCTTCTTTCCCAAAGAATTTCTGAGGTTTCAAGCTAATGCTATTAGAGCCCTCAAAAGTGAGCAGAAATGCCCTAAAATTAATAGGAAATTTTATAACTAACCAATGAAGAGATTTCAAAGCCAAAGTAATCTGATTAAATTCTCTGAATTCAGCTGGCATCCTCCCATATCACTCTGTATCAGCTGCAATCTTTTAATAGCACAAGCCATGAGGCACAAAAATAATGCACCACAATGCATACAGTTCCCTAAAATACAATTAAACTTTCATTAGTCAAATTATCCCATAAGAATAATGACTTTGGGATGAATACAGTCACATTCTTTAGTCTTTTTGTATAAGCCTGATCTAAAATATTTGACATGGTAAAAAAAAAAAATAGAGTGAGAAAACCCCCAAATGCAGTGGTTATGAAAATCCGACTGTTCTTGAGGATGTGAGAAGGGGAAGAGAAATTACCTATAAAGAGTGTTTGGAAATTCAGCACTTTGGTTTCAGATTGATTGGCTTAAGCAACAACAGAAGCAAAACTGTGGAACTGTGGCTCACTTGCCTCCCTCCACACCTTCTTTTTTTTTTTTTTTTTTAATACAAACTGGTTCCACTTAAAGGGAACAAGCACTCCTACATGCTGGTGTACTGGAACCTCTGACATGAGAAAGAACTGTTTCCATAGTCAAGACATGACCTCTACACATCCCCCAGATCGTAACCAGAAGGCATATGCAGAGGATGTTGCCTGGCTTGTCAAAACTTGGCGTTTGGCAAAGCAGAAACCAGACCTTCCTCTGAAAACACCAACCCAGCCACGGGGTTTCTACTGCAGAAGGCAGCTCCCCTTGGGCTCATGTGGGAAGGGCACAGCTCAGTGCACCCTACCACAAGACAGGAGCCTGGGGAGTTTCAGCTCGAACCAGCCCCCTCCTCCTTCATGGCTGCAATAAACCCCAATAAACTAGATTTTCCCTGGAACTCGGCAGTTTTACTTATTTTTAGATGCCTTACAAAGTTGCAGCAGCAGCTGAAGGCACCTGTCATGGCTGGATTTGCACAGACCCTTTCACGATATTGTTGCAGTGATCTTCAGAGAAAAATATATAGGAATAAATGCACCATGTCATAGAAAAAGAATTTTTAAAGGTTAAGGGCATCTAGGTTTAGTGTGGGAAAACACCAGAAATGAAAAGCCAGGTGTTTGTGAGTGCTATAAAAGAAGTAACATGCTCATTGGAGCTGAGGAGCAATTTACTCATCTGGACTATTTTCTGTTACATTTAAGGACCTGAAATACATTCTTAGATCAGCAACAACGGAAACAGTGAAAGTTGTACTTACAGGAGGACTAGTATTTTTCCAGATGATGCTGCTGGGATTAAGAGCCCCTCAGTGCATCCAGCTGTGCAGGAGGCAGCTATGAGATTCCTCATGTCCCACATACCTGAATAGACACATGGATCCTCCATTTACAATAATTATTCAGACATCCAGAGATTTTATCTCTCTCCAGGCCCTTTTTTCATGAACAACTGTAGCCCCTAAGGAGTACATGACAGCTGTGTGCAAAGTAGGTGAGAAAAGTCTAAGCCTGACCCCAGAACTGCAGCCCTGGACACCCAAACCCTGATTAGACTGAACCAAAACCTTCAGTTGCTGCCTAACTTCCAGAATACCCACCATCCCACTGTTTGCCTTCCAAGAAGCCTGGTGTCCTCTTCCTCTTGCATGCTATTCCAAGGAGCCCCACAGTGAGCAAGTCAGGGGTTAGTTTCACCTAAGCAGGAGGAGAGCTCAGCTTTGCCATCAGCTTCCAGAGCTGCTTGAGTGTTTCCTATTGAACGCTCCTATTCTACCTGCAAAATACTTACAGCTTGTTTCCGCAAGGATAGGAAAGATAATTGTTTTAATTAAATATAAAAAATCCTTCTATTTTGCAATGCAAAGAAAATTTGTAATATCCAGGACCTAAAATATGTACTTAAAATAGTCCAAAGTATTCCTGACAAGGTTGAGTTGACTCCATGGACTTCAGGACTCCAGGATTACCTCTGGTAGCTAACAACTGCTCAACTTCACTTCCATAAACCCTCCTGGAACAAATCACACACAGTTTTGTAAGTGTTTGGGAGAGAACAAGGAGATTAATAATATCCAGCATGCATCAAACATATCTAATTGTATCAAGTTATGTCAGACGAATTTAAATATTTTGGGTTTTTTTTCATTACAATATAGTGGGAGAATCAGTAAATGTCACACATATTGACTTTTTGCAGCACCCATTGTTTGGGTGAAATTATTTGAGGTGGTTGCAAGAGTGGCTGGAAAATCATAGCTGGAGAGTAGTTCCCACAGTGTCACGTCACAGACTGAAGGGATGCTCAGGCAGTGGTCTGTGTGCTCTATCCGAAATCTGATGGCACTTCACATTTTCATTAACAGCCTGGGAATAGAAAAGAAGGGACTTTTTCTAGTGCCATGAAGATGGAAAGGGTTACATGTAGGTTAGTGCACAGACTATGAATTAAAAAAAAATTAAGAAATAACCTGCAAAATAATATGACTAAGATTTGACTAGTCAAATACAAAGTTCTGTATTGCACAGCATAAAACACCCTCACACAATCACACCAGGCAATTATCAGGACAGGAGAAATTTGGGGGAAGTTGGCTACAGGCTGAACATAATGATATCTTCTTTCTGTAATAAGGGTAAGTCTTGTACTGGATGTATAAACATGTGTTCCAATCCATAAGGTAATTCTGCACTGCTATGCTTAATGATCTTCTCTCAAAGCCCTCGGTGGGACTGAAGTGCACATTTTGGGCAACAGCACTTCAAATATAAGTGGTATGATGAGTGGACCAAACAGAGAAGTCTGAGAAGAGCAGTCAGGTCTAGTAGAAAATTATTTAATGGTAAAGTGAGAAATTAGACCTTAGGGCACATAAGGCTTTTAAGACTGAATATAAGGAAACATTGGAGAAGATCAAGAAAGCTGTGGTTTCTCTGTCACTGAAGGTCTCCACCATTGACAAGTGGGCAGACACCTGTCAGAAATGATGTTGCCCTTGTACAGAAGATGGATCAGAGACTCATTCACTGCAGAGCAGGTGCATGCCTTGGGATAGGCAGAATTTCAGAGAGATCAGGGTATGAAGCCAGACTCTTGGTTCAAGGGAACCAGAGTGCTAGTTTTAAAAATTTGGTAGAGGAGCTCCATCCTTAACTTCAGATGGGTTTCAGACGTAGGCTGTTGCAGCTTCGTGCCAGATACATAGCAGATGGACCACCTCTGAAAGATAACATAACTAATACTGATGGAGAAGAAAGGTTGTAAGCAGGAAAAAGAAAAGCAGTAGGTAATCTCCAGGTAAGCAGATAATTGATTTACCTCTCCCGGAATGTACAGTTGGAAAGGATTGTAATGTACAGTGAAACTGTGTCAACAATGAGCCTGTAGTTCTTGCTCCCAGGGAAAGATTCAGGTTTAAGTTTGTGGATGTATGTAAGTGTCCCAGCTCTGAAGTAAGTTGTCTCCATTTCACACTTGAAGAGGCATTTCTGAGCCTGAGTTCTTAAAACATTTTTTGCAAATAAATCAGTTTGTCTTACAGAAGGTACTGTGTGTATCTAAACATCACCTTAATATCTTGTCTTGGAAAAAAAGAAGTTTGTGTTTTATACAATAATGTAGAGAATTATCTATGCGAAAATGGGCTGGAAGGATCTTTTTGTCTATGGAAAGATTAAACATATTTATCTCATTTCTGGTGAACGCCCTTATCAAATGGTCTTAAAATCTGCAGCAATGAAGATACTGCATATTTCCTAAGCAGTCTGTTTGGATGCTTCATTATCCTTTCCTGCCAACAGCATTTCCAA
This sequence comes from Hafferia zeledoni, assembly GCA_035583235.1. Taxonomy (NCBI): domain Eukaryota; kingdom Metazoa; phylum Chordata; class Aves; order Passeriformes; family Thamnophilidae; genus Hafferia; species Hafferia zeledoni. The sequence goes on along the minus strand of JAWWEV010000001.1, from coordinate 56,276,426 downwards.
ACACCTAACCCATATCTCATCGATGTACTTTAAGACCATAACACACTTTGCATGATGACACCCCTGTGTACATACTTAATATACTATTGATTTTTTTTAATAATCCTAATAACACCGACTTTATCAACTTGATTGTTCCTAAGTTCAATACTCCCTTTTGTCACTTTCCATAAACATCTGCAAGGACACAGTGCAGCCAGGTCACCATGTAGCTGCAGTGATACAACTTCTGAGCCCTCATAAACTTAAATATATATTTAAATATAAATATTATTTCACCTCTTCATTGTCAGACAAAAATGAATATCAAAGCAAACTTCAATTTCACATGCCAGCCATAGCAGAGGGAGCTGTCATCTCAGGCTTCATGTTCATCTGACTGAAATGCTGATTGATGCACTTTATACATATATATATTTATATATAATTGCTAAGGTTAAGAGCTCAAGCGAGAAAAAACCAAAACAACAGGAAGTTTCTCAAGGAAGGAAAATACTTCTCTTCCCTTAAAAAACCCAAACCACAACATCCCACCCTCAAAAGAAAACCCAGCCAAAACCAACCAAAAAAAGCCCACCCAACCCAGAAACACGGCACGTGCAAGGCATGTGAGTGTCCTGTACCCTCCAAGGCCTGATTAATAATTTACCCCAGTTATTTAGGACTTGAAACCTTTACTGAGGTAATAGCAGGAAGGAGTGAAAGGGAGCCATGCAATCCATGCATGCTGCACTGGGACCTACTGATAAAGCTTTGCCTAGATGGGAAATGATTTACAGCTGATTCAAGCTGGAATACCACAAAGTTTGGAGGCAGTGGCAAACCTTGTTAGCTACTGTCAATCAATTCTCCTGTCTCTTGCATTAATCTCTAATTTTAGAAGTCCACATTTTTAAGAACCATCATTATGTTTTCAATCTCCAAAACTTTCAGTTTCTCTGGAGAAACAAACGTGGAAAAAACCGCCAACTTTTCAGAGGTGATGAGGAAATGATGGGTTTAGTATGATCGTTTCCTTCTAGGAGACGGATTGGTAAATGATTTCCAAGAACAGACTTGTCAGTGTGCGCTTTGTGTTCGGCAATATTGCCAGGGAATTTACACACCTGTCACCTAATTGCCGCTTCCTTTGTAAAACAGAAAATGACAAACCCAAGTCATTTGTTTTCATTGTATTTTTTTCCTTTATGACAAAGTGCTTGACACTCTTTTGAAAAGAAGTAGCAGACTTCCTCCACACTTTAGGAGTCAGCACAGGATGCAGTCTCTAAGGTGTAAGTAGAATGTGTTTCTTTTGAGTTGTCGTGGTATCAGACGGTGCAATGTATTATTAAAATCCAATTTAAACATCCTACTCTCAGGTGCCAGATGGCCAAACTATGTTTGTGGTCCTGGAGGAGAACTAGGATGGGCTTGTCACATGCTACTGCCATTGTCACATCTATCTAAATAAAAACTTCTAATGTCACTTTGGTTTTTAAATAGTTGGAAGCCTGCTGATCATTTTGCCTTTAGCACATATACATGCCTTACAGGTCTCTGTCATGATGCACAAACATTCCTGAGTTTGTAGAGATCCTGCCTGCTTTTTACAAAACTGAGGTTGTCCTTAGCCAATGGTGTATATTAATACTAATTTGTATATTTTGCTCAACCGTAATATTTGTATCTTGTCCCTCTGTCCTCATTGCAAACCCATGAGAAAACAGAGATGTAACATGCACAAATACCCTGCATTTCAAAGTTCTGACCAGATGTTTCAACTCCAGACTGAACAGAAGAGTGTGAGCAGCTCATTCAACAATAAAAAGAGAGTGAAGTTGAGAAGTTTCTTCTATCTCCAGGGTATGGGGGATTTCTGCCAGGGAAGTTCCCTTATTTTTTCATCTGTATGTATTTCTCCCTGGTATTTTCTATGGTCCATTACATTCCCCATTGCCTTGTAATTGAGGTTTTTTAGAATATAGGACAGCTCTTGAGCTGGCAGGGTATCAAGGACTAGAAAATTATATAGGATGTGGCTTGGATGGAATTTAGCCCAATGACATCCTGGCTGCTTTACAACCCCTTGCAAGAAAAAACAGCAGCCTCCAGATCATGTGTGGGCAGGACATCCTCCCTAGAGAACTGTCTCATGGTTGTCCCTGGGACAAATGGGATGGGGCAGATGCAGCTGCAACAGGGGAGGTGGGCACACACTTCCTCACAGTCCTATGGGCTACAGCACCTCCACTGTGCTTAGCTGTACACCTGCCTCCTCCAGGGAGGGATGCTCTGCTGCTTTGGATTCATAAAGAGCATACTGAAGGCTCCACGCCTCTGAGTTTTGTCAGAGAAGTGCCAAAAAATCTGCCCCATGAGGATGCCTCATGAAGCTTCCTGCAGGCTTTCTGTATTTATTTCCTTCAAAAAACACAAAGATCAAACTGGGGTTCTCATCTATAATAAGGGGAAAGGCAATTTCCCATGCGAGGGAAGAATGAGGGGAACCCTGGTCTTTACACAGGGATCATCGTCTGAGGATTGGAAAGCACTCACACTGTTTGGAGGCGCAGTCTGCCCCTCTCACAGCTAGCTCAGTGTGCTCAGTAGCATGGCAACATGACTGAGCCATCTTTCTTGAAGCTAATACCACATGGGGGGATTAACTGCAAGCAAGCAGGCAACAATAATGGCCTCATTGAAATTCAAGGAGGGCTCTGCTTTAACCACACTGAAATACCCCTTCTCTATTTCAAGCTTCTCTCCCCATGGTAGGAATAGGTGCCCTGCCCACATGGCATGGAGTAGTCCCCCCTTTATATGGCAGTTGTCACTGGTGTTGTGCCTGACAGCAGCACTCCCAAAAGGTGTCAGAAAGTGATATGAGACAGTGGGATAAAGGCAGGGAAGTCCCCAGTGCATCACAAAGTTGGGGCAGGAAAAGAAGAGTGGAGAGGGAGTGTGAAACTGGGGGCAGGTGGTAAAATGGGATCTAATTCCCAGCAGGGCTTCCTGGGAGTCTGACCTACACAGTGCAGAAAGGGGATTTATCCCCTCCTCCTCCTTGCAGGCCCCAGAATAAGTTAAACAAGGCTCAGATGTTTCTATTTTAAGAATAACTAGGAAGGCTGGCAACTACAAAAGGAAAAGGAGGGGAGGGCAGAAGTTGTCTATTAAAATTAGCAACACATTTTCCTCCCTGCATTCCAGAGTGCATGCCCCCTTCCAGCAAGCCAGGGTCTGCACAGCATAAATTATTACTGTCTAAATTTGAGCCTGTGCTGTTGCTTCTGCCAAGTGTTTACTCTTGAATGCCATATTTTTTCAGGCACTGATGACACTCAGTGACATGTGTCATCACAATACATGTCCCTGAAAAATATGCACTGTGAAATTGCACTGACATTCTCCAAGACTGGCTGCTCACGTGCACAGAGAAAGGAGTTGGAAGGTCTTGGTCAAGAGACTACTCACCTGTCCCACTGTGGCAAAGCTGGACTATCGGCTGGTTAAGATCACTGCTGCAAATGTCACCGAGTCACTGAGTGCCATCATCTAGTAAATGGACTGGAGTTGGACCAAGGGTTGACTTGATAATCTCGGAGGTCTTTTCCAACCCAATCAATTCTATGATTCTGTGATTCTATGAGCTCATGGATCATCACTGAGCTGCACTTGTACAGGTAAGACCTCTGGACACTTTCTGCTTCAGGTACCACTGCATTGTTTCTTCCCCTGTGAATGAGACCTGCCCTCCCTCCTCATGGCAGTGAGTAAAGCCACAACTTTAACATCTATCACTGGTTCCTTAATATCCAGAAGCTGCATCAGGCACAGCACTGTGATTATGCACCCCTAAGGTGCAAGAGAGATGCTGGATAAATATTTGACAGCCATTTTTATTCTCCCAGTCCCCACACTCATGTTAGCCCCTTTTGGCCACAAGTTGCCTGCCAGCAGTGAGTCCAGAGCTCCCCAAAAAGGTTGCATGATCTCTTTTTGGTCATATTCAGCTTGCTGAAAGCCCATATCCATGCAGTGTGGTTGACAAACCAAACCACTTAAATAGTCTGCAGGTCTATTTTGGTTGTGTTAGGTAACAGACTTTTATGGCTGTGGATGGAGTGGCTGTATTCTGTCATTTAAACAAGGAGCTCTGGGCTTGGCATGCTCTCCTGGCTCCTAATCAGCTTTGGCCTTCACCTACCCATGGCTTTCTGTTCAAACTAAAGCACACAGATTAAAACAAACCATACATTTCAAGAGAAGGTTTTATACCCCCAATTGTGGAGAGAGATCTTATATTAGTCTCTTAAGCCCCAGCATATTAAAGTTAGAAATGTTCTTTTTCATTTCTCTGACAACATATGGCCGAAGCCAACAAGAGGCTGATGGGAGTGTTTGATATATGGCAGCCCAGCATGATCTCATCTTTGGGAGGTCACAGGATTAGAGCATAAAACAGTCAGATATGATTAACATTAGGTACTATGTATGTGTGAAGATGTAGGGTTCTGTCACTGTTACTACAAAGCCAAAGTTGGATGAAGGTCAGACTGTTCAGACAGCCAAAACCTGTGACATTCTACCCTATGTGGTGCCACTGGCAGAGGACAGTAACTTGTCCCAGAATACCTCTCACTACCATCAGTGTTATTGTGCTTCACAGATTAGGCTCACCCAGCACACCTGCCTGCTCCAACAGCACACAGCAAATGGAGGAGGACATCTGTGCTGGGGAATTGGTTTCTGCCATCTTCTGCTATTTTTACATGGTGGCAGTGAGAGCTTCCAAAGCGAGACACATTGCCACAATTAAACTGAACGCATTTAATAGCAAACTATTGCAAATTGCAGAGTGAAGCCACTTCATATTTCCATGGGGCTTGCTAGAAAAATAGCGCCAATTAATGAGGCACATTGTAGACTTGTTTATTTTCAACTGTCTCTGTTCAAGCACCAAATTATCTGTGTGTGATTATGAGGCCAAATTCACCCTGTAATTTTTCATTTAGCCTTATTTTAGTGCCAGTCCTGTTCTGCTGAGCTGAGGAGTTACTCATGAAGCAAAACCTCCCTGTCCTCACTCCCAAGCTTTAGCAGACTTTACAGGTGTTACACAAAGTCACAGCATCCTGTAAATAGCCACTGCTCAGTAGTATCAGCTTCCAGGCTCAGAGTTAGCAGGCAGAGGGCTGGATCACCCTTCTGACTTGGTTTGCTTCTTCCTGGTCTCTGTAACCAGAAACTAAGCAGTGAAGATATTCTGGAGACAGTTTGGGTGGTAAAACTCATTTCACAAATGTGGACCAGCTTCAGACAGAATTTAGGCTTTGACATTTAGAGGGAAAGAGACTGATCTGCTTTATGACCTGCCCCATGGCATTCACAGTGAAGTACATCCCCAGGCCAACCAGGTCCCAGCGCTGTAAGTGAAACCACCTAACACTGAAGCACTCTGCCATGAAAAGCAGCAGAGATTATATTTCATCACTAATCTGATGGTTTTGCTCACAGCTCCAAGTGGTGTTCCCAGTGAAAGGGACACAGGTGGATTTTTGTGTGCTCTTTGTGCAGCTGCATGGAAGTGTCGCTGGGAAGAAACCTTTCCAAGCTTGAGTATTTTGGGGCAATCCAGGCTTCCTAATGATGTTTCACTGCATGTTTTAGAACAAGCCATGTTCCAGCCACTCATCACCATGGACATGCGGGACTTTCTGTGTAAGCTGTGATGGGACAAGAATAAAGAGTCAGAACACCCCTATATTACAACCCCAAATTAGGACTAATGGCCCCAGACATTATATAGTGTCTTCACTTGTGCCACATAAGTGGCTTCAACCTCAAAACATCAAGTTTCTCTTTTCCCTTTCCTTGGCTGCTGGAAGGGTCAGCCCAGCAGCAGAGCCCTCCATGACAGCAGCAACACCCAGTGCACACCAGTGTTCATTTCCAAGCACAGGGAGACGGGACCCCTAATTTCCACAGTAACAATTGCACAGACAATTTACAGCCTCACACAAGTGTCCAGAAGAGGAAAAGATCACATGAAAGTGCCAACCAGAAAAGCAGCACAGTGGCTGTGTGATTCCACTTATTACTCAGTTGCCTCTTATTTTTGGTGCCTGTCCTAGCAAGCAATCTCCTCCTATCATATTTCTACTCCAACCCTTCAAGCTTAAACTCTGAGGACAGAGTCAGCCCATGAGTTCAAGCCTGTGCTTATAATACGAGATGTGCAGGAGGCCAGGTCACTGGAGCAGGCTACATTTTCCTGAAAAACTAGGAGATACTCCAAGGGTCCCCAGGACAATCAGAAATTACCAGTACAGTCCTGTGGGGTTGGGTCAGCAGGTTTGCACCTCGCAGAAGGGCTGGATGAGGAGACGTTGCCTCACTGCCACTAGGCACACCTCATCCCCTCCTTGAGCAAGCCTGCACCTCTTGGCAGGGCTCAGCAGAGAACAGGCAAAACTGTCCACTGCTAAATTCAGATCAAATCTCAAATCTCTTCTCTTTCACCTGTTTTGATTTTAGTGGAAATACCCCCATTTAATTATACTGGTTAAAGCATGTCAGATAACATTCATCATCATTACTTGTACAGGATTAAATTGTGGGTACCTATTGCTATTTCAGATTTTGCCCTATATTAAAATTTGTATAGTTTATCCATTCCTCCTTGGAATAAAGTCCAAGTAAAACACAGGCAGACATTAGCAAGACATACTAGGAGTAAACTTACTCAGGAACATTCCTGTGTGCAAAGCACACCCAAGTACCTCCTTTGTTCTCTAGAAAATGTGTCTTACACACATTTTAATGTGTGGAAAAAACCAACCTCTTAAACTCTTAGGTTCCACTGGTCCTGTTCATTTCTCACATGGAGCCATAATCCTTTCCAGTGGTAACTAGTTGGGATGTTACAAATAAAGGATTATACCTTCAGGTGAGGCAGAGCTCCTTATGAGCTTACTGAGTAGCTATTATAGATCCTGTTCTCATGCAGGAATTACATGCACATAAGGACTTGTGCATTATTTAAGATGGAGCAGAAAGACTGCAGATGGATGGATCTACTAGCCTAGGAAATACTAATTATTGTTCTTCCCATGTAGCCATCCAGTGCTGAGGTAGGGAAAATTATGCATGGGGCATTAGATGGTCTTATGGATACACTTTTAAAACACACTATTCAGCAGGGAAGCAAAAGTTATTATTGAGATATGTTTCTTATAGTCAAGTGTCCAATGCTGGATTTAGGTTGATGTTTTGACAGGTTGCTGTTGTTAACCCTGCAGTCAGGTTATTCCATTTGGGTATTTCTGGTGTGTTGCAAAATTTCAGGAAGAAAGTGCACTTACATTTTTAATGCACATCCTGCTGACACACCACCTTTCCCTGTGGGAGAAGCAGTGCTTGAGGAGGGAAGACTAGGAAAGAGGATAAGTAATTCCTCCCAGTTGGATAAACTCATTGATTTCATATGCACAAAATTAAAAAAAAAAAAAGTCATCATTGTAACATGTTTATTATTTGAGTGAGTAGCAAAATGTCATTCTAAAAATAATATCAACCTACCATGGGAAGCCACATAATTTTTGTCAGGATAATTGATAAATCAGACCTCTATCTAATGCTTCTCTTCATATAAAATTACAACCTTGGAGAAGAACACTTTATTGCAGAGAAAGTCAGAATGAGCACTGAAGACCTGACAGCCTGGACTGGAGACATATTTGTTTTCATGGATAATGCAATATTTTACAAGTGCTAAATTGATTTGGACCATATGACAATCAAAATAGCAACATCTATGGAGCTCAATCCACCCTACACCCAAAGAGATACAAGAAGATTACCCTTTCACCACTTACCATTCAAATATGTAATATATATAAAAACACAAACTTGGAGGAAATCTCCAATAATCACATCTTCCATCATGTCTGCCCCAGATAAGAAAGATCTGTCATTGATACCAGATGAAGCCATTCCTGAGTATTATTTTCTTGCATCACCTGGGCTGAAAGCCCACTGTGACAGCAAGCACTTCCAACAGGCTCAGTCATGGCTCCCATATTCCATCTCCTCTTCTTCAAAAGCGAAGACAGATAGCTGTTTAGGAAGCTTTGAAAAAAATCTTGTAAAGAATTTAAAAGAAGGAGACAGTGTGAGAGTGTGCGTGTGTCCAGGTTTTGGCCTATCTCCAGTTGGCTGATGGTATGGTTCTTGCTTTCTTCTTTGTTTCCAAGCTGCAAAATAACCATAAGAACCAAAAACCTACAGAAAGCATTAATGCCTTGATTCATTTTTGTTCAGGTATTCTAGCACTTGTGCAGCCTCAGAGATGTTTCACTGTAAATCAAGGGGTTCTCTAACTGGGGAAGAGGACAGAAGAGCTGGTGTGAGTTCACAACAGAAAATAACACTCTGCAGTTCCACACCTAGAGCTTGCAAAGAAAAAATAAAAATAAAAAAAAAGGTGTTTCGGTTCAGGTAGAATTCAGTGCTCCCTGAAATTTTTTCCTGAATGCCTGACAGCACAATAAAATGCAAACAACCATTTCCAGGAGCACCTGAGAAGATGGGTACATGCTGCCTTGGATTCCCAAGGACACTCTTGCTCCTTCATGGCCCTGGATGATGCACGGTAGCAGAAGAGCTGGATTTGTTCCTGCTGACCTCTGGGTGGCCATTCTGAAGGCCAGACCTATTTTGAGAAACTATTTTCTTAAGAAAGCAAGTCCCAAGAAAGGCAATAGGGAGTAGCGTTTGTTTTGCTTCATTGCTTAGGTGAATTGTGGTTAATATTTTAAAAGATTGATCCAGAATCACTCAAAATTAATGTTGCTATTCAGATCTTCATAAGGCAGCATTAATGTTGCATCTTGCCCTTGACCTGACACTTCATAAATTCCCCATAAATTTACAAACCTAAATTATATTTAATTTAGTTGAGGCCTTAGCTCTGTGTCCAGCAGAATACACACATACATACATGCACACAGCATTTTAAGTGACACAAGAAGCCGCTAACACAATTATGATAGGCAGCACAGGCAAATACCTTTTGATGACACTTCTATTTCTTCTGCTTGCAAATGATCACTTCTCATGATATTTTCTGCAAATCTTACTCAATTTCCTGTCCTCAAGCTGCAAGAAATCATCTGTTGACATTCAGAAGAAAGCAGCAAAGAAAGACTGACAGCCTAAATCCTAACTCTGGTCCTTGCACAGAGAGTGGTCAAGTTAAAGAAGTGAGGTTTGACATTGCCTACTGTCCGGCTGTATTTTGTGCCTTGCTGACTTTATTGGTTGTGAAATGCCCATGCAAAGCCGAAAGACCCTCCCAAAGACTTTATTGTCTTTGCTGTGAGTTCTTTATTCTGCAGAAGACCAAATGAAGAGCAGTGCTAGATAAGCTACTCAGTCTTTCCCAAGACATACTACTAGCATTTTCACTTTCAGAGTCCGCAAGAGCAGCACAATGCCCTTGCCTTGTAATTAGTTTAAGCCAGAGGGAGCAAAGATCTGAGGTCTAGGGCTGTACCAGAGAGACTGAGAGCTGAAGAGCTGAGGCAGAGCTGCTGCCACCTGCCATAAACCCCCCTCACTATCAAGTCCCCATCAGTGTGAAAATAAATGTGTTTACTTCCCATCAGTGGGTGAAATCAGAGCCCTCATGCAATTTCTGTCAACAATTTCTTGATCTCCCTATTTTTGTGCAGGTCTGATGATTGCTGTGCAGTGTCTGTCAGGGGATAAATGAGAGGCTGGAAGAGATCAACCTACTGCTTATAACCAGAATGCAACAACTAGAAGAACTGCATTTTTGCAGAGCTTTTTATTCACATGCTAGAATTGTTTCATATTAAACAAGCTAGGCTAACAGATGTGGCAAATTGAATGCTAAGTCAAGTCTGCCTCAACCCACCACTGCAGCTGTTAATCTGATTTTTGAAGCCACCAGCTTGCTGGGCAGTATGAACACAGATTGCTGGATGCTCTCATGGCTGGTGGTGCAATGTAAGCACAACACTTGGAATACAATCCACCAGTGTCCCCATGCCAGATCCCAAAACCTACTTCCTAGGCCTGCTGCCAGTGTTGTGCTATGAGTCACGAAGAGAAACAAACACAAGGAATGTCAAATTAAATAGGACACAACGCTTTCGCAGGATTTAAAAGCGGAGCAGTTGTGCTGCAGAGTACAAACCTCCCTGGACTCCTCTTGGACTGCTTCTCGTCTTGGTAATAAGAAACATCCCTTTAATTAGTTCCACCTAATGAAATTCATAAGTCAGGGAGTGGGAGTTTTGCTCCTGGGTAGAAACTGAAAACTTCTCTCCACTCTATCTGCCCATTTTCTGCAGCAGTCATTAGCAAATTTTATCAAATCTCTGCATTAAACAGTAACAACTATTGTTCACTCAGAACACAGGTCCATTTATGAGCTGCAATATGACACATCTTGGAAACCCCAGATTGAAAGGCACTTCTCTAAAAAAAAAATTAGGACTGGCAAGAAAAAGTCGTTTCAAATTGTCAAGACGGAACAATAGAGAAACTTCTACCTGATCTTTCCGGCCGCTGAGATTAGAGAAGTTCCTTTATCTTTCTGGGTTTGGGAAAAATAATTTACAAAATTTATTCCTCTTTTCTTACAGCTAAGGAACATCCTTTACCTCTTCAGCTGAAACTCTGAGTGCTTCATGCTCCTTGCATCAGGGACAAGTAAAATAATTCTAGGAAGTCTCAAGAAGTGCATTTGCTCCTATGGAATACTGACCCACAAGCATCTGTTTAAATTCATTTTGGTTACGTGTCTCTCAAGACAAAGCAATATCCATGGTAACAAACACTTTCACTGCAGAAGAGGGAGCACATCCAGAATGAGAGTGTAATTGCTCTGTTTATCGATGACTAAAAGCCTGAAAGCACAAAGTTTGAGCTCTCAGGTGCAACACCAGTGCTCTGCAGAAGACCGGGCCTTTATCAGGGCACTTTTGCAAATGTCTGTCATAGAGGACAGAGAGGGAAACTGAAGCCTTGCCTGCTGTTTTCCTTTCCAAACTCTTTTGCAAGAAGACATGGCTCACTGCAGTTGCAGTTGTCACTGCCCTTTGTGAAGGTAACAGAGAAGAGTGAGAAGGACAGAGCCGATGCTCAGCTATGTTCAGAGAGAGCAAAAGCACAAATCACCACTAAGACAAACTGTTAGGACAGTTTGGATTTTGGTATCAACTGTTTTCAGCATCTACAGTGGCCCCTTGGTGTATCTGCATGTTTTCCCCAAAATGGCTGCTGACCAGTATGTTCATCTTGTTATTCCACATTGAGTCCCAAAATTACAGAGCATGATTTACAGGCTTGGTTATAGCTGCTATTACAGCAAGGTACAACATTGGACACAACTGCAGTGCTGATGAGGGAAGGGAGGAAGATGGCACATGGCAGCTCTGGCATGAACACTTGCACTGGGCAGTGTTAACAGAGCGAATGGAGGAGGAAGCCACAGGCCTCATAGGATCTTCCCAAGACTTCCTACCAACTTTAAAGCTATATTTTATTTGGGCTGTGAGGAATAATTTTCTAGTTTAGCACTCAGGGGTAAGTTTTTCAGGGCTTTCAGCAATAGCTCAAACCAGTTCTGCTCTCAGGACCTGCTAGAGAAAGATGCTGGTGCAGAGTGCATCTTGCTGTGGTCCCACTGGTGCTAAAGGGCTGCTTTGCTGATTCAGTGCACACTGAGCCAAGACTGTCTTACCGTGACCTGAATCCCCTTCCCCTCCAAACCTGGCTGCTCACCAGCATTTGCTCTGTTGTCCAACCACATTGAGACAAAAGTCAGCATTGATCAAGGCCTCCAAGAAAATTTCTTGAACTGTTAGGACACTTATCCCTGCAAACCAGACCCAGCACACACTTTGAGCCTTGAAGATCTGTGCAGGGTGGTATGAGCTTGCCCAACAGACATTGCTGTAGAGGAAACACAAAGGAAACCCAAGGCTAGATTTTTCAAGCAATGTTTTGGTGCCATAACCCCTCTAAACACTACACAGCCACTTGCAGATGATGTGATTGATCACAAATTACATCAACACCATTCTATCAGACTTTCTTGCCTACAGTGGTGCTGACAGAGCACTCATCGGCTTCATTTCTGAGAACCCATAAATGAAAGAGCTATGAGGTCATTACCCTCTCATCATGCAAAAGAAGGGACGCTTGTTTTGAAAGCCAAAGTAGCTCTGTTAGGAACTTCAGGTCAAGGTACCCAAAGGGGCACACACTGTCCCCTAAAGATGTATCCTGGCTGAGCATACCTCCCACAGAAAACATGAAGTGTGAGATGTTTGCTGAGAAGAAAGACCAGGATAATGGTTTCTTTCAGGGGTTTGCCTTCTTATACTGGATCTTCCTGTCCCAAAGTGAAACGTGTCCTACTTCTAGAGACCGAACCTTATCCATTGAGGATGGCAAATTATTTGAAGATCAATACTGAATTTAGCGTCTCTAGTTGAGATCAGGAGGCAATTTCAGGGATCAAGTTCACCTGTGTGAAAAAAAACTCTGAAGCACTGCCTCCTCCACCCATGCACTTGCAAGTATCTATAACTCACTCCCATATCTACCTCACCCCACCATCCTCCCTCTGAAAAACCCCACCTCCGTCACTGCAGGGTGTTCCATTTCAGCTGCAATAGAGAGCGGCCTCTCGCTCTGCAGCAGCAGTGATGTATTACCCGCCCAGCCACTGACCAGGCTCTGCACATCAGCTTATCTGCCAAGGTGTACTTCCATGACCTTTTGTCCCTGTTAGCCTGCTGAATTTATGCTCCTCCTCTGATGCAATGCTACATGAACGATGAAGGTAGTGCAGTTAAAACCATGAAGAAAGACAAAAGCCCATGAGAAAAACTGTCTCACTTTACCAAGATCAAATGAGATGCAACCTTACTCTTTTGTTTGGACGGCAGCAAATATCAGTTGATCAAAATGGATTCAGGTACAGCACTTTTAATAAAAATTTGAAAGAGCTATAAGAAAACACCCATACTGTCTCAGGAGAATTTTGCCTGAATTTAAAGAGACCTCCAAGTAGTTTGAGCTCAGCTACATGGTTCAGAGTGAAATTCTCTACTTCAGTGATTTTCAGTGAAAAGATACAGTGCCAAGCTAGGGTTTTATTATGGTTAACCCTTTTGATGCTTACTGCTGGAGTTATGGATTCAGATGTACATTAGGTACTGTCAGTAGCTGCTGGTGTAAACAGAATTTTTTTGAGTCCAGAAACTGATGGCTGGCTGCCCATCTACCTCTTGGATCTTTTCTCCCAAGATGTAGTGGGTATTTATAAGTCATCACTCTCTCATTCACTTGCCCTTAATAGGGCAACACATTCCCAAATCCATCTACCAGAGCTGGGCTGGCTATGGAGACTGTACCATCTATTTATGCTCCCTCCCCTCCTCTCCCACATCATGCCCCATAATGCTTCTCTTAGTGGTAGCCAAGATCCTGCTGAAGATGACCAAATTTCAGACTACTCAGCAATTCCAGCTCCCAGTAGAGCATGAGATGAAGGTTGCAGAAGCTTTTTCTATCATTACTCCTTGGAGCTGTTAACGGCCAAGTAGTGGTTTTGCCAGATCTCAGCTCCTCTCCAGTTACATCCCTACCACCCATGACCCTAAGCAGAAATCCCAGGCTTATAAAATTAAACACGCCTTTCCCATGAGTCACCCTGGGACTCCATGCTTGGGTGGGATCAGGTAAAAGAGCAGAGGCATGTCTGCTCCCTGAGCAGTGTAGAATAAGCAGTGTAAAAATGCAGGTTCCAAGACTCTCTGGCCCCAGTTTTTCTTGTAGCGGCAAGTCAAATGGACACAGATATAGCACAGTAACCTATTGAACCAGATCTTGTTAGCTAACTACAGAGAAGCCTAGCAGACCATTAAAAATTAAGCTAAATATAGGCACACATAAAAAAAAAAAATGGTGACTTTAAAGCTCTGTGCCTAATTCTGCAGGGAGCAGAAAATCATAACACATGGGATGCTCTTCAGATGATGCAACTGCAGCTCTAGTGAACCAGAAAGCTTTAACCAGATCTCCCCAGCACCACAGGGAGGAATGTTGTGCCTCTGCTCTGCTGCCAGAAAGAACCACCTTCCTGCACACCTGGTTATTTTCCACACTCAGACATGTGTGAGTTCATACAGCATGCTAGGGATGTGCTGTCCTTTCCAGCCTCCAGAGGCTTGCTCCTGATTTTAAGGCTTGCTTGGTAGCCTATAAGGACAGCACAGTTTATTTCCCTGGAGACCAGGAGTGTTAGTGGCAATTGGTCGCCTTTTAAACAACTGATGTCACTGAGGCAACCTCCTAGTTTAACCCTGTAAAGCCACTGCTGTCTCTCCTGCTTTTGGCTCACTTGAGTAGTAAGGACACCAAACTAAAAGTGCTGGGTGTTAAGTGAAAAGAAAACATCTTTTGACTGAGAGATGGCTGTTGTACAGTGGTCTAAGCATAGGGCTTGGCAGCAAGAGCTATAGACCTCCCCACCTACAGTTTTCAGGTTTTATCAGGCTTTAGGGGAGGCAGAATGAATGAAATAGATTGAGTAAAGACCCTACCAGAAATAAAACAGGACCTTCACAGTGGTCCCATGAGGCTAAATTAGTTTGTGTGAAGACTTTGGAATCACAAGTAATCTTCTGGTTCAAACCTCCAGCGTTATGTGAGTCATGGTGCTTTGATAAGGGCTGAATTACTCTAGGAAACTTCAAAGCTATCAAAGAACTTGTGCTCAGTGACGTTTGTGTGCTGTTCTTTGAGTGAGTTTTCACTGCTTTTCCCAGTCACCGCGCAACAGTCAATTAAAAGTGCTGCTTTCTTTGTAGCCTTCACTGCAGTACAACATTTATTGTCCTATTTATCACCATTGAACTGCCTCAGGCTGAATTATTTATAGCACTGGAGAAGATGAATTAAGTGGTAAATTCAAAGTGGGTCAGAAGGATGCTGACTTGGCCTTGAGACCCCGACGTGTCAGTGGGCTATATCTTGGTCTCCTTGGCTTAATGGAATGGAGCATCATCATCCACATTCGCACCAAAACCTTGAACTGCACCCAGCCAGGGCTCCCTCACCTTGGGCCAGAGGGGTAGGAGGCAGGTACTGGCACCCTGCATTTTGCTCCATGGGTGATTTGCCCCTACATTTTGCTTTGTGCAAGCACTGGTATTTCAGTTAAGAAGATCATTGCAGCACTCTTGCCAAGAAACACCACTACGGAGCCGCATTTCTAGCATGTGACATGGCATGCCAGTCCATCACACTACCAGGCTGCAGGGTGAGCCAAAGCACCCCAAAACCTCAGAAAGCGGCCCACTAGCCTGAATTTTTTAGTTTTCAGTGTAGGAACAAAACAGCTACTTATGCACAGGGACTTCTGAAGGAAATCCTGTGTGCATTTCCGTCCCTAAATCCCAACTGAATCTTGTAATCCTCCACTGAGAACAGCCTGTGCTCCACACCGCCTCTAACATTAATGCGACAATGAATCAGTTGTTTCCCAAAGAGGAGAATCACTTCTCACATTACTGCTTTTTTTATGCCACATCTGACTGCATAGCAGAGGCTTCAGCAAGATGCTTATGCCAGGGTTCCCTCAATACTTTTCATGCCAGAAGAGGGGGAGCATTCCTACAAGCAAAGGGAATGGGGTACCTGCCAGGCATGGCCCTGGAACCACCAATATGAGGATATTAATCTTATTAATATTGCACATTTACATTACCAATATCTATGCTCAAATATAATGCCTGAGCATTTTTAAAATACACTTTAAAAAGAAGTACATACATGAAGCGAAACACTGCTCCCTCCACAACATCCTTGTTCTTGGAAAGCACCAGACATGTTGATTCTGGTTGTCTTGGGGTTTTCTCATTGGGTGTCACAGAAGTTCAGACACCAGCTATGAGCTCCCATGTGGGGATGGAGGTCATGGGCTAACAGACACCAGGTGCTCAGAAAGGGTCATCCAAAACTGAGACAGAAAACACATTTCTGGCTATGAAACTAAAAAGAATAACAGGAGAATCTTTATTGCATCTTATCAGTATTTTGTCTCTATGGCTCAAGGGCAGAAAAATGTCATTCTCTCTTGTGAGAAAATGTGTATCAATGGTATCACCTTATACAGCACAAAAGATGAATTCAGAATGAATTTGCTTTAATACAAAGGTGGGAAAACACCTCTACTTTTGGAAATCTGCAATAACATTTTGTCACTATATGATGCAATCACTTTCTCTCCAGTACCTGTTGCCTGGTACAATACTGACATCTTGCCCTTGAAAGTCAAAATCTCTTGGCTAAGAGACCAGAAGAAAATAGAGGGTTTAGATTTAAGTACAGCAGAATGAAGTTTTACAAATAGTCAACTTGCTGAGAAACGTAGTTTAAGTAATCCCACTGCTATTTTCAAATTCAGGTTGAATTTACTTAATAGCTCCAGTAAATGAGAGCCTGGACCAGACTCCTCAGTCCCAGCAGAGTGGGAGTAGGAGGAAATAGACAGCTTTAATTAGCAAGAAAGTCAGCAAAAACATTTGTTCAGAAGAGGATCGTCCCAAGGACGACCAGGAATACTCCAAGCAACACATTGCCTCTCTCCAGCATCCTCTGGCTTTGGGGTTTTTTTTGTTGTTTTGTTTGTTTTTTTGGTTTTTTTTTTATTTGCAGAGGTGAGAAATGCAAGGCAGCCTGGCTCTTCTTCTGCCAGTAGGGAAGCATGTTGGGCCAGGTGAAGCCAAGGAAAGGCAGGAGATGGTGCCAGCCAGCCCTACATGCCCCACGGGGACCATTCCCAACAGCTCTCTCTTGGGAGCCTGGGAGTGGGAGTCACCTTGTCCCATGCTGAGGAGGAACTGCTCTCGTTTCCTCATTTCTGTTTTAACAAAAACTAAATGCTTTTGTCCTAAGAAAATGCAAGGTTTCACTAAACGAAAACATTCAAAAAATGTTCTACTTTGGTCAAACATAAGAAAGAAATCCCTTCTGAAGTCATTAAAAATTGGTGTACTTTGGGATGTGTCAGGTCACTTCCAGAACTAAAAACATATCGTTCTTGCCCAGGTCCATCCGTAAGTCAGTCCATTGGGAAATCTAGTTATTTCACCCCAACTGTTTGCCAAGGAAGCAGAGTTTAAAAGGCATTCAGCTCTGAACAGATGCCTGCTAGTCACAAGAGCAGTGGATCAGCATAGACAAATATTGGTGGCAACTTTCTTTCAGCCTTCTCAAAACCAAGGATACACTACCATTATTCAAGCAGATCAACTTGTGTTTAGGAAGAAAAGTGGTGTGACTGGAGAAGGGGAAGCAGGTTTAGAAACTCTGTACCTGACTTGCTGTGACAAATAGAAAATGAATTTGCTGTTTTCTCCAACTACATATTGTATTTTTCCAATTTCTTGTCTCTTTTTCCTTAACAAGAACCCAGATCACTGTTTTCATAATAATGTTAGTCAACCCAAAAGAAAATTACATCCACACTGGGTTTCCCCTCACCCAAAACAACTGCTTCTATGACCACTTAGGGGTTTTGATGTGTCAAATACTCCTCAGCAAAAGCTTTACTTTACTGAGCTGGTATTGCTTTCATACAAGAGCCCATGCTGATACACAGTCTATACAGCTTCCTTTATGTATACAATAAAGATGGAAAAATTATACCATGCCAAAAAACTGTCTTGCCAAACAAGAACCACCCCCTGAAGGGTATATTTAGAAATCATAGGACAATTTAGGAAGAGAGTCACACAACATAAGCCAGAAGAGTAATGAAAAGTAGGGAGAGTGGGAGTTTCTTTCAGGTATTGAGCAGTCCCAGACTGCACTAGCAAATACCCAGACCGACACAGCTCTTTTTCACCTCACCAAGTAACAGCAAAACCCAACACTTACACAGCATTTTTCATTCATCCATCTCAAATTGCATCACAAGGAGAGTTAAAGCTTTGGATTTAGCATTTCTCTCTGCAAATTGATGCACAGAGCTGAAGTCCAAGGTTGAACAAAGGCAAGCACTAGGGACTAATGTAGGCCATGGAGTTGCGTCCATTTTGGTGGATGCTAAACTTTAACCATCTATTCAATCCTTGATGCAGCCCATCAGCCATTTGCAGGCAGGGCAGCCCATGGGGTCTGCCTGCTCTGTCATTTCATTAAGGGCAGTCCTTTCAAAGCAGGTGTTTCACACCAAGAAGTAATTTCAAGCAGCGCATCAATTTCAGCCCATGGAGTCCCAGTGCTGCCGAGGCTGGTGAGCACCTCTGGAGATCATCCATCCCAACTCTCACTCACAGCAGGCTCAGGCACAGCAGGCTGCTCAGGGCTGCATCCCATCGGGTTTTGAATATCCCCAAGAATGGAGATGCCACAACTTCTCTGGAAAAGTGAACTGGCACAAAGGCAAAACTTTGTGCCAGTGTTTGAGCCCTCTTGCAGCAAAAGAATTTCTTCCTATATTCAAAAGAAATTTCCTGTATTTTGGTAGTGTCGCTTTTCTCTAGTCTTGACCGTGGGCACCCCTGGAAAAAATCAAACAACTAAGATCTGCTAGGACTGTATGACTGTTATTCAAAACAATGATTGCAGCACATGACTTGGATTAGCAGTTGCAGGAACAAGGGGAAGCACGAGGGACACCCAGTTGTGACACAGAGGATCAGAGCACTGGCAGCAGGGACAGAATCTCTCTCTATTCAGAGTAGGGCTAATCAAACTACCCCATATCCTGTGCTTTCAATGCAAGGACTGCAGCATCAACATGTAAAATCAGTTACAAAAGCCCTCACTGACCAAGAAATGCTAGAGATTAGAAATGCACACAATTTATACCCCTTGCCCTCTCCGGAGCAGCTGTGCTGTAGCACAAGTGATTTTGTTTACAGCCAAGACTAAAATCACCCAAGCTGCACCACCACATCTGAGTAAAGTCTGCATTTTTCCTTCCCTCTCTCAACTCTTTTAGCTCAGTAGGTGAGAGGGATTTAAAACAAACAATAAAACCCCCAAAGCCCAAGGGTACTGAATTTAAACTAGACGCCCACAATTACACTTTCAGTAGCTAAGTTATAAAAGAAGAAAGATAAAAATTTCAGAAGTGTGAAGGTTGTCACTGGAATATTTTTATCTAAAGTGAGTCACAAAGACTGAGCAGTAGGTTTCTTTTTTTCCTAGTAACACTGCAAAAAAACCCTTAAGAAACTACCACCCCTAACCAAGACAATGAGAACACTAAAAGCTACACAAAGCTTCATAATGACACTGGCTCCTGCAGCTTGTCAGAAATAACAGACTCTTCTTAAACAGACACAGAGAGGTATTTTATTGGAATGAACAAAACCCACCTCTCACAACCGAGAACAGAAAAGTTGCAGGGACTAGAGAAGCCTGCAAGCACTGACAATACCAGAAAAGGTCATTATGGCAGCTTTCCTATACAAAGGCTGAATACAAAGTACAAAGAAAGCACATTCAAGATTAGTAGAAAGGGGTATGTGAAGTCTGAACATGGTCTGGAAGAACAGGAAAAGAAAATTAGGGGAGGGTCTGCTCATAGACCAAGACTGCAGTTCAGGGCTTAACGTGACTGCAGTGTATGCCTACGTGTGTCTGCTACAGGAGCTGGCAGAAATGGCTTGTTACGACAGAAATAGCAATCCTTCATGTATGCAACAAGTCCTGTATTAAAACTCCTGATTTATGCCATGTAGAGATCTTCCTCTAAAGAAACCTACTTCTTCTTACCAACATGAAACAGACTTCTAGAAGATTTTTTTTCTGACAAAGTTTTTGTTTTTGTATGAAAGTTTAATATTCTTAAGTCATAATGACACAGTATAACGAAGTCAGGGTACAGGTTTTGTCTTTTTAAACATAAGGTCAGAGTGTACAGTTAAAAAAAGTTCTGTCATCACCTCAATACAGACAGAGGGTTGTTTAAAGTGCAATTTAGTAGCAATTTTAAGACATCCATTTCTTTT
This sequence comes from Hafferia zeledoni, assembly GCA_035583235.1. Taxonomy (NCBI): domain Eukaryota; kingdom Metazoa; phylum Chordata; class Aves; order Passeriformes; family Thamnophilidae; genus Hafferia; species Hafferia zeledoni. The sequence goes on along the minus strand of JAWWEV010000001.1, from coordinate 56,256,375 downwards.
CCTGCAGCTGTTACCCATGCTTTCACTGGTACCACTCCACTCTGAAATCAGGTTTTGCCCAAGTGCCAGAGGCAAGTCTGTGAGATGGAGATGGATCGTGAGATCATCATGGGAAGAATGAATCATCTGCCTTGGAAATATAAATGTTTACGATCCCTGCCTCTATTCTGCACATGTATTCTTGAGACAACTTTTACAAGGGTGTTGATATTTATATAATTCCATAAATTTAGACTGTGCATTACAAACACAATATGCAGTTGTAGCTATAAATAGTGGAGCAGCAGGACAGAATTTTCAACTATTTCTTGTTTTCTATACTCCACGAATGAGATGTGTGGCACAAGTTAAGGAAGTAAAGGAAAGAAAATATAGGTATTAGGCAATGAAAAACCCCACGTGAGACTCTGTGTTTCAGATGGTGGAACAGAAGGCTGAACATCTACTAAGAACAATAAAACTAGCCCCTGAGATTTAACTGCAACATTTAACCACGACTAAAAGACAAAATGCAGATTCTGAAGCGGAGGTTTTGAGAACAGATTATTTTCATGGCATGTTTTTGGTGTCAATGTGACAAACTAACACCTGCCTTTGACAAGAAGCATTTTGGCAAACAAATGCACAATGTAATCAAAAGACTAAATGTGTTTCTAAACCTTGGCTGATGCTTTTTTCTTTTAGTGCTCACAACACTATGGATGTATGCACAAACTCAAGAAAAAAACAATCACTGGGTGCTGCAGGAGTATCAAAACAATGTAGCAAGGAAGATACTCTTCCAGAAGGCCAACTAATAAATTCCTAATGCACATTACAAGGGGACAAACCAATAACTCTTGGTAAGTTTTCTAAACTTTGATAATAGTATTAAGGATATGCCTCAAGAGTTAGATTTGTCAGGCAATAACTTTTAACAACGGTTAAGGCATAAGGCTTAATACTGGGTACCTGAGGTCAACCAGCAACCTAGCACTGATGCAAGCCATTGTAGTACCTTTATTATTTTTTTAAAAAGGCTTCTTGCATCAGTCCACATCCTTATTTCCATTTCTCATATTAACAAATTAACTCAGAGAGAAAGAGATGCCTGGTGCAAGCAGTACTTTACGAGCCAGGCCAGTTATATCCTCCATTTAATTTCTTTATTTTACACTGGATATATTAGATTTATATTGGATATCTCTTGTAACAGCTAAGTAAAAAAATGTGTGCACTGAACTGTCATTTCAAAACTACACTGAAATACTTCTGGACACTCAACATACTCCAGACACACCAGACCATGACTTCATATGAACATCTATCCTACCACAACACTAATTGGCTCTGGTGATGGACTGACACACATTTCATAATTGGAGCTCTGAAGCTCCAAAGTGGGAATCTGCACCTACTCTAGGAAAGGTTGTACTCTGTGCCACTGCTGCCTTTCTGCCATTGGGAAATGGAATTACTGAACATGGATGTAGTTTTCCAAGGAAATGGTCACTTTGAGCAAAACAGATCAGGAAAGCAGTTTTCACAGCTGTCAGTATGTACTTTAATGATTTTTGTTATACTGGTGTGTTTCAAAAACGCATCAGTCAGGTAGAAAATGTGAGTCTTGGCTTTACTGTCCACAACAGACATCCTTTATGGTGCTCCTTCACACTGAATCGATGGGGTTTCCCATGTGTCCTCATCTGCCAGATGAACCATCTGTGAAGTCTGATCCACAGGTTCTTTCTCATCTTGGGCTATAACTACTGCATCTTCTTTTCCTCCAGCTAACTGAAGATCAGAGCTACAAGAACAATTAGATTCATCAAGTTTGTTCATTGAAGACTCTGTTGTAGTTGTAGAGGATTGTTCAGTTTCTGTTTCAGCTTGTGGTGCTGTTTTAAAATGAAGTCCAAACATGTTATTTCTGATGAGGTATCGAACACACTGCAAAATCACATTCCTTTCATGTCGGATGTCCTGGGCCAGTAACTGGAAATAAAAACAGAGAAGATGATGCATATCTCCCTCTACTGCTTTGTAGCTGATATAAGCATAGCAAGATGAGTGGCTCTACTCAGCAATTTCCAACACTGCTGAATTTAAGTAAGTCGGCTCTCTCACACAAGTCCTGGACACACAGGATTGGAGACTGCTGTTCCAGACACAGCACAGGAAAGCCATGTATTCCCACATTCCCACCATCTGACCAGGGCTTTGGCAGTCAGCAAGCAGATTTGACAGCACTACCACTCAAGCTTGCTGGCCTGGGTGCTCTAAGGGCTTGCTGTCCCCTCCCTCACATCAGCACATGCTGATCACACCTCTTATTGCCCCAGTTCAACTCAGCAGCCAGGAGAAAACGAACCTGACAATTAGCAGTAAGCAGTGGGGAGTTCTGGGATTTTTTACTGTTTGTTTGTGTGGGTTTTTGGTGGAATGTGTATCAAAAACTGAGCAGGGTCAGCAAAGGGCCCAGCATAGCAGAGGTGGGACCAGGCACCCAGAGAGGAGGCAGGAGGCAGCTCCCCTCTGGGCAGCAGCAGGCTGCTGGAGCAGTGCAGGTTGCTTTGCCCTAGTGATAGAGGCTCATAATGGCCACAAGTCATTATGGATGAAAAAGGATGAAAACCAGTCACATGCCCAAAGTGCACATGGTTTAAGCACTGTTCGTTTAGCACCATTAATGCAATAAGGTAGCTAGATCAATTTGACATATATATTGGTATCTTTGGATTAGGCTGTCAGTCTGAGTTTGCTCAGGTGGCAGAGATCACTGAATATACCTAAATACTAGGGATTTCCTCCCCAGTTATCTGACTGTAGACTATGATGACAGTGTTCTCCTATCAGTATTCCAGTACATCAAGTTAGCAAGTCTATTAGCATCTTTTACACTTTCTAAGTTATGCTATATCTGTAATTTAATATCCCATGCATTTTTAATTCAAACCTCCTATGAGTAAAAGATAAATACAAGGAAAGGGCATGTTTCATCAGGTACCAGATATACTGTGGATTTAAACAGCAGTAACAGATTCAGGCTATAAAATACCAACCTAAGTCTAATAGCTTAATCAAAGAGCTGGAGGCCTCCCTCATCTCCTATAACCTTACTGAAGTTCATTTTGGTAGTAGGGAAAAAAAGAGCTATCAGCCAAGAGCTGAATGAACTTTTGTCATAGCAAGCATCAGCAGAATAATACTCTGAACAAACAAAAAATTTGAAGCAAGTGGCTAAACCTGTAACTACCTGATCATTTGCAGGAGAGCTGTATTACACATTGCAGGAGATTTGGCTAAATTTGGCTTGTAATGTCACACAGCAGCTTTTTCTGTTGTTTAAGTTTCAACAGTGGTTTAGCCAGCCACTTTTAAGTCCGTATATTTCTACTTAGACTAGTTGCTACAAAGTGTTAGAAGCAGCTGACAACAAAAATAAACCTTCAGGAACCTTCCACTTGAACTAAGAGACGTCCTTAGGGAGAGAAGGGACAGTGTAGTGATCTTCTCTTTGTCCAACTGGGAGAAACTGCTGAATTCCCAAATGGCCACATGAATGTGCAGATGGGATGCATCATCACTCTATCAAAGACTGTATCTTTGTATTCTATTTTAATGCAGAAATGAGTACCAGTGGAGTGATACTACACAAGCTTTTTATTTTGGCAGCACAGAGAACGACTAAAGATGCATTACTGTTTGCATGCCTACAATAAACATATTTTAGTAGTGTTCCAGCTCACTGCTGAATGACTGCCAATAGATACTTGCAGATATTCTCCTACTATCTCACTCTTTTTTTTTTTTAAAGCATCATTTCACTGATACATCCTTTCCTTACCATTGTAATTCACTTTTTGGATGCATTCTGTAAAATTTCAGCCTTGCTCCCTCTCAAGGTTATATACACTTGTTGTTACACACTGACCATTTCTGATGACACTGGAAGCTCACCTGCAAACCCCAGGCACTCCTCCATGATTCAGAGCCACAATACATATCCTTTAACAACAGCTTTGAGCAACATTAAAAGGCAAAGAAAACTCACTAAAATGCAATTTTTAAAATGGACTACACTGGCAAGCTTCAGCTCAAGTTTCCTATGTTCTGCCAGCTTCTCTCAGCATGTGGGACTTCATCTGACTTTATTCCAGAGTCGTCACTGCTTTGATCACCAGCTACTTTGAAGAGCAAGCGATAAAGACAACTGCATGCTTAGAGAGCTACACAAAGGACAAACACTTCCTTTTCAGTCACTAGGAACTTTAATTCTTGGCAGCAGTGGTGCTCTATGCTAAAAAGACTACCAAGGGATTTCTCCCACAACTGCAGCTTGGGAATTACCTTATCAGGTATCTCTTGCCTAAACATCCTGTGCTATTTCAGAGCCCTGATGTCAATGGCACTCTGCTTTTTCCTGTGTTTTGCCCACAGCAAGTTTTCCCTTGATGGAGGAGCTTCATGCTGATTATTTACAGAATCACAAAGGTAGTCTACCTATCTGATACTGCTTTTGAGTAATAAAAGCTGCAAAATTTAGTTGAAGCTTTCTAAAGAAAGCCATTGAGCTTTGTGGCCAAATAAGTTGCTTTGTACTGCTATTAAGAACAGAATCTTAACACCTTGGATTCATCCCTACAAGCCTCTTTTTACCCTTCTGAGATACTAACCTGCTGCTCTTTAGCAGTGCTGTCCTTTCCTCAGACTGATCTTAATGCCGACAGAGAAGAAACACCTGTGCACACAGCTCAATCTGTGCAGCTCAACACTACTCTATCGTTTAAGTCACCAACATACTTATCAACAAGGTCTTTTTGCATGTGGAAAAAAAATTGTGTGCTCCTCTATCAGAGGAAGGCAGCTGAACAGCAAAGCTGGGAGCAAAGAGAAGAAGATCAGAACAAGGCTGATGGGATTAAACACAAACAAAACCTACCGGATACTACCACAGGGAAGGGAAGAGAGAACAAAGGTTTTGTTCTTTGTGCAGCTCATTTCAGGCACATGATTAAGTTGTCATCTCTTGTTCACCAAAGTCAGTCATTACCTGAATGCACACCATTCATACACAAATTTCACTGTGTCTATTTAAGCATCTACACCTTCTCCAAGTGAAACAGTCACTTTACTATTTTTAAGGCAGGCCCTCTGCTAACAGACTGCTCTAACTTCCTGCGGGAAAGAGAAGAACCAATCACAAACAGTTCTACTCTTGTACAGGAGGCATTATTTTAGCACTAAGACTATTACCATTTCCAGCAGAGTTGGACGGCGCTTCGGACGGGGAGGTAATGTTTTCTTGCCCCTGTTACCAGGCCCTCTGGGGGAACGTGCATTTGAATTTGAGCTTCTTAACATGGTGCCTGCACGTTCTGGACGTTTTTTATTTGGGTTTTGACTCTGAGGAACAGAAGTAGTTTGAGGCGTATCTCTGAGCGCAGCCTGGTTCTTCTCAGCTTTTGTTGCAGTCATGACAGGGATTTCTTAAAGAAAAAGAACACACTTTCATCTCAAACTTGAAAGTTTCTTTAACATGCTTATAATCCTATGCACTGGCAGCTGGTTAGTACTATTCTTGATCACATAACCTGATGTGAAGACGTTCAAGGTTTACTCGGAGGAAGGGAGGGTTTCGTTTTGTTGGGGTTTTCTTTTTAAATATAAAGAATAATCTCTTAACATTTACAGAAAGGAAAACAAGATATTTAAATTCTGCAACATAATAAAAAAAATAGAAGGAGTAAGAGCTGAATGAGATTTTCAAACCTCTGCCTTCTTACCACTTAAGTACACCACTTCTGCTTCACATTATAGCTTGCTGCAAATTTGGCTGCTGAGAAAACCATGATATGGTCAGGGCAGAGGATGCCCAAGTTCAATTCATGGCCTGCTAGATGCTCTCTAGCTTTGGGTAGGCCATCTCAGGCAAGTGAGGCATAGCAACTATCTGAAAAAACAAGCAGCAGCAAATCTTCACCATACACCCATCCATATACTCAGAGAACCACAAAATCCAAGTACTAGAGAGTTCCAAGTCTTACTGCAGCACCCAGCAGCCTTCTGTGGAAAAAGCCCTTCTTCAAGGACAGTGAAATTATTCACAGGGTGAGCATAACAGCTTTTTGCTGGCACTGTTCAAATATGATTTGAAACAAGGCTGAAAACAGGTTGTGTTTTTTTCCCCCACTAGAGAGAAAAAAGGTTTGGGAAATTTGATGACACAGAACTTAACCAAAGACATTTTATGCCTGCCCTGTCAACACAGGACATGCTCCTGAGAAAAGGCAAGCAAAAAAACAATGCATCCTGCTTGCAGTCCACATCAGGGCAGTGTGACATAGGGTAGAAAGGGACAGGAGAAGGATAGAGGATGTGTTTCTACGTACCTTCGGGCTCACTGTCAGACGCGCTACCATAGTTGACCGACAGTGCACTAAGGGCTGAGGTCACCTGCTTGGGAACAACTGTCATTCCCAGCCTCCCATCTTCATCAGCTGTTTCATCCTTGTCAGATTCTGCAGGCAAAGAAAAGCCAAGAGGGATTTTTCCCAAAATTCCTGCAGGCAAACAGCCAGTCTTGCTGCTAAATCCCCACCTCACGACCACACAAGCCTGGTGTTGGGGACCACTGCCCAACACGGTGGACAGAGAAAACCCCCACATTTATCTACCCTCTACAGACATTCAGTGGCAAAACAGCATCTCCACTGGCTTACAGGCCTGCCAGCAAAGTTACCAGAACAAAGTTTCCTGAACACAACCTGGAGCTTTCTGCTGCTTCCCTCATGTACCAAACATAATTATAGGTTTTAAATGTAGGTAAAGAGAGAGAGAGAGAGAGAATTTCATAATGTATTTTGAAGACTTGTTGGATTTAGTCCTATAAAGGTGGAGGCGTGGAGAAGAAGGATTTAAAACCCAGTTGGGGCAATTAAAAAACTAAGCAACAACAACAACAATAACAGGGAGAATTTTGATCATTCATAGTGAGAATTGAAGAGCAAATACATTTTTGGATAGTAGGAAAGTTCATAAGGGACATTGAGAACTAAGCCTAAAAATTAAATGATCTGTTTCCAGCAGTACTTCAGACCATGATACTTAAATCCGTGCAGAGCATTACTGATGCATGTGCAAGCGAAGTATTATTGTCTCAGACTACTCAGACTACCTCAAAAGAAAACACTGGGAAGACAGGAGGTAAACAGACCAAAAATACTGAAATTGAGGATACTAGAAAAACAGAGGCCAAGCAGAAAAAGATCCCTAAAAATAAACATGTAAAATTGTGATGGCTTTAGTTTGAAACAAAGGATCTATATGAACTAAAATCCTGGAAAGACTCACAAGTGAACAGTGCCACAGATATCAGGAAAACTAGGAAATGCTTTTTAGGAATACACCTGCATACAAATTTTGTGTTATGTACACACACACACACAGACACCACCCCTCCCACTACTAAAAGCATTTTGAAACACTATAGAAAATGACTAGTTGCAATCTTAGTTTCACAAAGAAAAAGAGCTGTGCCCTTTCCCATCCCCTGCACTATGTCTACACCTGCCCTGCAGGAAAGCTGCCTCACAATTCTTTACAAGACTTTACTGAAATGAACACTTAAGAGATCTTTATTTTGAAATCACAAATGCCTCTATTCTCTTTTAATGTAACGTTAATAATTGGCAGTTTGACTCATTGGAACTCATGTCTGGTAAATCAACTTTTTGATAAATAGATATTTATCTAAACTACTTACTTACCTCTTTTAATTTTTTGAGAAAGGTAAATTCTCTTTTAATTAAGTAATCATGCCAGTTTGCAATTATATTGGCAGCTCACACCAAATGCAGAGAATTTTTCTAATGGAGAACATACAGCACCTGCATATACTTAGGCAATTATAAAGTACCTTTTACTTCCAATTATTTTGATTCATAGCTGCTTTTTTTCTGTCTCATCCAAAGAGTTGAGTGCATACAGAGGTTGCATGCCTTTCCCTTTTATTTTCATTAAATTTTAAATATCTACCCTTAGTTTGTTTTTTCTAAAATTAGGAAAACACATTTACTGAAATGCATTTTCTTTTTGAGAGTTACATGTTTGGAGGAAGCATTATGCACTACTGAGTATAAATGACTGTTTCTGGTCAGTAGATCCCTCCAAATTTTACCTTACAGGTTATCACCTTACCTTGTTTCTGCTTATAAATTAAGAGGAAAATTCTGTTTTCTCATCTTCTATTCAATTTCTTAGCTTTGAAGGTACTAGCAGCTAGATAGAACTTAAGTAAATTCATTACATTAAAAAATGCATTCTATCTGCGAAAGGGCTGTTGCTGTTAGAAAGGTTTAAATACTCCAAAAAATGTACCTATACATTAAAATGATGGATTTCGGGAGTTTTTTTAATTCTGCTTAGTTACACTGTGTTTGTTATTAGCTGCTCTGGCTACATTTCTCAATAGCAAAAACACTGCAACTGGCTTTAATAATGTGGACTAAGCAAGTACCACATTCCTTTGCTACCTATGGCAACAGAAGTTACTCGTTGTACTTTGGTATAATTAGACCTTTTATCATTAGGTAAAACACAGATGCTGCGGGGAAATACAGACATATTTAAGCATACTTAAGTTTCCCAACACGCAGAGATTACAGCAATAAACAAATTGCATAGGGATGCTGAGTTCTTGTTCCCACTAATTGAAGATTATGTTTTCAAGAAGAAAAATTCAGCATCAGACATCTTTCCAGGGGATGTATTCTACCCTTGTTGCTAAAAATAGCCAGAGTGTAAGTCAGCTTACATGCCATATTCTGAGAGTACTGCACCACTGCTGACTGTATTATAAATAGCTACATACAAAGAATTTATATTGCTGCCAGTATGTGGAAACAAAACACGCTCACCAAAAAGAAACCAACCCAAAAACTAAGTAGCAATACTTCAGAGAACACACACATATGGAGAATATAAAGAGTAACAATAGAGCAAAGAACAGAATTGTAAGAAAAATACTGACATTTTAAGTAATTCATTTAACTCACACAAGGAAACTCATTTGTTTTCACATTCTAAATATCGTTATTTTCAAAACCACAAAGGAATATTTAAGTCTTTGAAAAACAATTTGACTGTTGAAAATTTATTCTTCTCCTAGCTTTATAAATATTTTCTTATTTTACATGATAGTTTAGCAATTTAAGTTGGGGCATTGTCCCTTACACTATTACGCAGTATTTTACTACAAAATGTGCAATGCTGCACACAAACTTTATGTCAGACTTCCAAAACAGTGACTAGCAAGAAGTCTCAGCATCTACACTTAAAACAACTATTTAAAATAAAAGTTCGCCAAGTTCCTACATCTTACCAACATCACCATTTGCCAGAATACTGAGAGGGTCCACGTCCTTCTCATATGGTTGACCTGCTAAAGCCTCTTGTTTTTCATGTTCCTTTTCACACATGCTGTTTTCTGGTCCATTGACTTCATTTTGAGTCCTATGTACATCATGATCCCCACCATTTTTCCTAAATTTCTTCCAGAATGGGCGCCATTGTCTTTTCCTATGTCTTCCTTGATGACCAGGAGCCTCTCCATTTTCTGGAGGTTTCCACATCCCCTTCATTTTGCTGAAGAATAGAAACACAAAGCTCATACAAGTGATAAGATATGAGAATAAAATCAGTTGATGTAACCAAATGGCTCAGGCCCACATTTAAGGTTCAGCAGCTCAGAATGATGACTTACACCAGCTCAGCTAAAAACATGGTGACAGATAAGAGGACTTCTTTTGGTTTGTCTTCATTCTGACATCTAAAACGGCCATTTGGTACCCCCATCCTTACTGAGTTAAAAGAAACAATGTAACTACACCTTATTCACCTCTTCCACCTATGCAATTTTCTAGGCCTTCATCACACAGCCCTTCCAAGCCACCCACTACTTTGCTTGTACAGAAATGTTCCCATTACCAGCATTCCTCACTTCCATGCTTTTCCAGCCTAATCAAGTCCTTCTTGAGAAGAGAGCATGGCCTGTCATAGCACTCAAAATGACTTTATATCGCAACAAAACATATTTACTTTCACTCTCCAGTCATTTCATGACAGCATCTAACACTGATTACTCAGCCCTGATAGCGTCACCCACCACAGGGCTCCTGTGGCACAAGTGGCAAGCCACCCCCTTACTGTGCATCAGTCTCTCATCCACAAAAGAAGGCTAATATTAGCTCCTAAAATTCAACTCCACATAGAGAGGAAACTGCGTTTCTGAATTTGTACAACCAGGCTCTAAACTCATTATGTTGCTGGATAACTTAAAAGATATTGAGCAAACAGACACTCAGAGGTGTTGTCCTTGACCAAGGGTTAAAAACATTTCCAGTTGTTTCAAGTTCTCTGGAGCCTCAAACACCCAGAAAGAAACCCCAAGGTCACAAACATCAGCCTGGCATTTGTCTTCTGCCATTCCCTTGTGAAAGATACACTGCTATCCACTTCCCATTCAGAGGGGACAGAGGGCCATGTTCTATTACTCCACTGTTGCAAGACACCAGACAGACTTCCAAAGTGGTCCTTCTGCCTCTCTAATCTTACACACAGGGATGCTGAGAATTAGCAGTTGTAAAGCACCTCAGACAACTGCAAACGGAAAGCAACATAGAAGTGTTAAGCATCTAATCCTTTCTAAATCTTACTTAGCTATTTGCTTTAATAGTACAGCTTGCAGAGAACAAGCTGTATTCTATTTTTGCCTTGTGCATCAGTAAATGTGCCAGATAAGCACCAATTCCAGAACTTTTACTGTTGATAAACAAAGCAGAAATGACAGCTTTTGGACAGTTCATCAAGTCTGTACTGCTAGCAGTTCAGGAAAGGGAGGGGGAAAAAAAGAAGAGATTGCTAGAATCAACCAGAGTAAAAGGTCACCAAGTGAAAGCAAACGATCTATAATTTTGAGGGCTTTTTTCCCCAAACAATTTTCCAGATACAAAGCTACTAGCAAATGTAATAGCATGGAATTGCTGATGGACAATTAAGACTACATAATGTATCTGGACTCACAGCCACAGCAGTTAGCAAAGAAACCTGTAGCTACCAGTTTGCTACTGTGACAAGGAAAACTCATCTTTGTTCATAAGAATCTCCAAACACAGTATTACATGTGTTTGCAGCTTTAGTCTCAATGCCCAGGTTTGGTTTCTCGGGTCCAAAGCACTTCTGCAACTTTATATACTTTGAGGGAAGTTTTACTTCAGTCTTTTATAAATCTTTCCTTTCAAAGTTATGAAAGGCAATCAGTTGGAGGGGGCAGGTAAGTGCTGTATCTTCTCAAGTATGCGCTGCACCAAGGTGATTTGGTGACACTGGCTTCTTATTCTGCCCTAGTTCAACCATTTTACTGTGGTGCAAGTTTTGTTTTGTTTGGTATCATCCCCTAAAAAGGAAGGAAAAAGCTAGGCAAGCCCCAGCTTCACTTCCATGCAGCAGAAAATGCCATTTAGCAAGAGCCCCTTAGGACTGAGTCTGCTCCTGCCTTCCAGAGCAGTCATTCTAGTTCAAACAAGTGATATTTCAGGAGTGTGGCTCATTATAACACTTTTTAAAAAAAATTCTTCCCAAAGGTCCTAAACTAGAGCTAATGAAGTCAGTTGATTCCATCTAACGATGACCATACTGGAAAGTAATTTATAAGGAAGAGAATGGATAAAAATCCAAGATGAGTAAGTACTAGCTCAGAACAATGGTAGCAGATAGATAAAGATAATGGAGGGTAGAAGAAAGAAGCAGCACTACTTAAGTAATAATGAAAACTATATGAAAATGAAGTTAAATCTTTCTGCCCTCTTCACCTGATTATTGATTTATCATCTGAAAGGAGAGATTAAGAAGCCAAATCTGCTCATAAAATCTCTCTTGGCCATTTTCAGGCATTAAAGGATTAGAGCATGTGCATTCATTATGTTGCATGACTTTTGTCGCCATTACTACTCTTTCAGATACCAAGGTTACAACAATCTAATGAATGGCCACTATAATGTGGCTTTCTCAAACAAGCCAGAGTACAGAATTAAGCAAGAATACCATATCTTTAATACCGTTATTGTTTCATTTAACGGAAGTGGACTTTGAAGCATCATGAAGTAAACAAAAGACTATGACATCTGCAGTTTGTCAAATGGCCTGTCCTCTGTTAAAGGGCAGATGGTGTATACAGTGGAAGCAGTATGTGCTGGGAGGCCACAGTAAGAGAACACACTTGGGAAGGAGGAAAGCAACACGCTTGGTTCGAAACACTTACCCGAACTGTTGGGTAGTCAGCACTTCTCCCCTTTCCTCCTTCTGCACCTGCATTGCCTTCTTCCTTTCAACATTGGCCAACGTAGGAAAATTTCTAGAAGGAACAAAAAAATTTCACTGGCCTTTAAAGGGTTCACTGTACTTTCTCAATTCCCCCTCTACTGAACCAGCTTCCTCTATAAACATGACAGATTTTTAAAACCCTTCATGGAAATTTAACAGACTGTTCCTCTCTTTAAAAAGGCACTGGTGAGGAAAAGAAACCTAAGTACATTCATGACTACATATCCAGATTAAAAAAAAAATCTACTCAATTATCATGTTTAGATTTACCAACCCATTAAACAAGCTACAGACAGTTTGGTTACAGTCATTGACCCTCTGCTTGTCCCAACACATAACAGCATCATTTGGTCCTCCAGTTTTATTTTTATAGAGCTTCAATGATGAATGACAATGAAAGGTACAACATGCTTTTAGCAAACTAACAGTTAAGTTCTTGTAACATTAAAAAAAAGGTTATAGGAACAGCTTCTGGGTGCACAATATTTCTTAAATGTGAAAGTTTGGGAAAAGCACACAAGTTTCTCCTCAAGAAATATTAAGCACTGTGCTTCCACACTGACCTCCAGTACACCAAAATTACTGCCCCTTTTTAATTCCAGTTTCAAGAAAAATTGCTAAGTCATGCACATCAAAGGAAAGCTATTGTTATAACAATCTCCCAAACCATCCCTTTCTTCCATTGCCCACCTCCCTTAACATCCTTCCCTACAGCCAAATGCCACACTGGTTCTAACATGCAAAGCCCATAGAGGAGGCTTTTCACCATCAAAGCCCAAAAATGGCTACACTAGTTGCTCTGCAAACATTCGTTAGCTAAATCCCAGTGCTTTGAGATAAAGGTGGTAAATGAGAAACACATGCACATACTCCCTCAGCTTCTGGATGGAAACACAAAGTATAAATATTTGATGTCTATTAAAACGGAGTAAAGAGAAACTTAGAACAGCTTCTCACTGTATATAGTTATCAAAAAAGGCACATATCTTTATTTAAATATATAATCTTATAATGTGCATTTTCTCCATTTACAGCATGAATGTTATGTGTCACATTGATTCAAGACAGCTTCAACCACATACCAGGGGAAAAAGAGAAGCATTTTATATGAGACAAACCCAAACACACTACAGAACTTTTCTGCTTTAAGAGGATTTGAATACGAGCTGTCAAGATCTATTTTCATTGGATTTCTCCCAGAAATCCACCATACAGCTCAACTGAGTACAAGGATGTGCTGCTTTATCTCTGCTCTTCCCTGTTAGTCACACTTGTTCATCCCTGTGATAACACTCCCAGCACACAGCAAACATGCAATAAACTCTTTAATCTCAAGAGCTTTGCATTGACAAAGACCCCTGTGCTTGGGACCTCTCCACAGTTTTAGGATAAGGTGCTTTCCTTCACACACATAAAGGTTCACAGGAGAAGAGTGAGTTATAAAATAAGTAGTTATGCTCAAAAAATCCCCAAGCTTGTCATAGAAAATGGCTTTCTTTTAAATATAAGGGAAGACCCTAAATCCTAGAACAAACGAGTCTTCAAAGTGCTCCAGTACTTATGTTGATTAAGGACATATTCAGACATGCTCTTGCAACATGATTTGAGACATGAATGCCTCCCACTTTCATTCCTGTGAGTTACCACTCCCTCCACCGAGCCACTGTAATGGACTGCACTAACACTTTCAGTGCAATTCATTGCCAAGATTGACAGATTTCTCATAAACCACTCTTCCAGTTGACACAGGCAGTAACTAACAGCTGGCAAGAGCTCAAGTCGCAAGTCCAGGTACGCCTGCAGGAGCACACCTGAAGGCACCTGTGGTGGCCCTGTTTATTTTCTCCAGTTCTTCTCATTTTACTCACTGGTGCAGAAAATGTACCTCTTCTGAGAGCACACATGCAGTATTTCATTTCATTCAGAATGAGCACCTGCAACTTTATTCTTCCATCTAAGGACTTGGTGGGCAGTAAGCTCTAGATCTTCAAGGCTACAGGTCATCAGCCTTGGTATATGGTAGACTGGGTACACTCCTCCCCAGATGCTCTGCTGGGTGACAAGACTGGGTTAAGCCCACCAGCAGGTCATAGTGGGACCTAGTGGGCCAAGTTAACTCCAACTGACCCTGCAAGGATCAAGGAGACCAAAGAAGTGCAGACCAAAGTTACTCACCCACTCTAATGTATCAGCCCCAGAGCAACTCCAGAACTCATAAGGTAGGGGAGCCCCAGCACAAAGAGGTCTGTGCACCACCTAGCATTGGCCAGATCTACTCACTGAGGCAGGGAAATTCAACTGGACCCTATGTGGAGGCAGATGCCTACAATGGAAACATTACGGTCTTGAGGTACCGCTTTATGGCAGACTTTGTAAACTTCACTATCTAAGGACAGCCACAAACTACTCCAATAGAGGTCAAAAATCAGAAAAAGAGGAATTTAACCTTTTTATATAGAGAATTCTTATTCAGGAAGGCTAAATTTAGGAAAATTGCTCCTGAACATGGGTGTGACAATGCAGAAGGTAAAACCTATACTGACTGAACAAAAGGCCTTGAGTTTAAATCTAATGAGCTGACTTGGGTTTGAACCCTTCAAAGATGGCATTCCCTCCTACTCCTCTAACAAAATGAGGTGGTTAAAATGCTACCTACAAACATGACTGAAGCAGAAAAAGTAGCCCAATGCTTATGTCCTGCAAACAGCTTGTCAGAGCTTGAATCCCCACAAAGGCTTTACAAACCTAAGCAACTTATTGTAAAAGAGTTAAAGCAGAATGTGATGGTCTGGCACAGCAGATTTCATGAAGCTGGTACTGCCTGAGAAGACAGCCCCATTCAGAACGGCTCTAGTTTCCAACCACAGACACTTCTATAACCCAAACTGGAAGTTTTACAGTGTAAATTGTCAGAATAACAGCAGAAAACCAGTTTTCAGGCTAAGATGAGTATATTACATATACATCAACAAAGAGAAACGTGAGGTAAAGGTTACTCTAAGCTTCCAGAGACAGGGAATGGTGACACTAAACATAATCACTAACATGTATGTTGTAGTGAATAGATTTTTTTATTTCAATCAGTGAATGCACTAGCCAGACCCATACATTCTTTTTATAGACCAGCGTACTTTATCTGGCTCACATAAACATCGGAGTAAACTCGCTCTTAGCAAGTAGTGAAAAACCAGAGCTTGTCCCATGTCTAACAGAAAAGAGACCAGTTTCTATAGCAGTTCACATAATGACTTTCTGAGTCAAGAGTTATACAAGTTTATCTTAATAGGAACTGCACTGTGACCAGTAATCTGAGTTAGTCTTAATTGCATATGCACAACCAATAGCAAAGGGGACATGGATAACCCAACAGGAACAAAGAGACCCAACAGAGAGGTGATAAAATCTTGGTTTAACTCTCCCACATCTGATTTTACCATGTTAGCTGAGGCAGTTTTATTGCTAATCCATCCCTTCAGATCAGAGTAAACTTCATTGTATCTATGTTTACCTTGACCTACCGACACATTCCTTCTACTTTGCTTCACCTTTTCTAATTTACCAGGTACTAAGAAATTATTTTTCATATTACACACTTAGCTACTATGAATGCAACACCAGGAAGGATTCCAAGCTACTTTAGAATTATCATTATTCAACTAGAGAACCACAAATTAATTAAAAGTGGTGTGGTTAACAGTACTGGACTTCATTCATTAAACACATGCTCAGCTTATGAGATATATTGCAAGGAACTACAGCAGACAATCCCTATCTGAACAAGCCAACCCCAACAGATTAAAAAAAGCAGGCAGAGGAGGAGGAGAATTTACAAGCAACACACAAGACCACAAAAATCTTCCAATGTTGTATTAGAACCTAAGCAACAGCACATTCAATGATTTGCTTTAACACTAGAGCAGCCTTGACACATTCTTACTAATAACCTTTGCTCCAAAAGAGTTGGTGAGAAACAGATGGGCTAGCAGGACCCAGATCTCACTTGGGAAGAAGAGAAGATAGCAATATCTCATTCTGACACATCAAGGAAAGGCACTGCAGATAATTCCCTTTAAGCTCATGTTTAAGAAAAAATATGCTGAAAACAGCACATTTCCCAACACTTAGAAAGGACAAGATAAATCAAAACAAGAAAAGTTGATGTCAGACTTCACAACTATCTATCTGCAAAACACAGGGAAACCCTAAGATACCATGGAACCTCATCTAGAGAGGTTTTGCTGTTTGCTTAATTAGATTGCTTGGCTCAGCAGGTTCAACAGAGAAAAGGCATTCCAACCCAGGATACTTCATCCAGAGATACTTCTTACCATCTCTCCCCCTTCCTCTCCCTCTACGTAAGTAAGGCTGCACTTTAAACACAGGCTCTTCCTTAAAGATTTTAAGCAGGATACACAACTGAGCAATGCAGCACCTAACTAAGAAGAAAAATCTCAACTCTGTAAGTAATTATTTATAATGGCTGAAAGAACAAGCAAGACAGGAAGGATGCAGCACAGAAACACACATGTTAAATCACTGCAACATAATTAGAAACAAACTACTAATGACCTAAGAAGATTCATTCTTAGCTCTGACTGGAGTTTCTAGAAAGAAAGAGGGTTTTTCCTGTCACCATAAGCTAAGACTGCTTAATAGCTCAGACTCCCTCTGGTGTCCTTTTTTCGTGTAAAGTGCAATGTTTACTGTCAGTCAACAACAGACCTTCCGTACTAAACCGATGCTTTGCTGGCAACCCAATTAAAGCTTCACAAAAGTTCCAGATGGCTTTCTCTCTCTGTCCCCCACACACTTTTTTTTTTTTTTTAATTAAAGAAGATGCTTGTACACTTCCTTGCTGTACAAAGACTAACAAAAGCCACCCAGGTAGTCATTCTATACCCATCCATCACGGCTTAATAAGACGCTCACAGAAGGCTTGAAGTACCAAAATACGGCACAGCACTACTCCATCTAGTGGCCTTAGACAGTCCTAATCCCATTTTGTTTAGACAGTCCTAATCCCATTTTGCTTGTTTTTGTTGGTGGTTGTGACCACAACACTTGATTTCCTTTGATTTTACTGCTCTGCAGCAAGAAAAGACTTTCAGCCATGTTATACCACAACCAAATTATATTAATCTGTAAAAAACCAACAGTATCTACTGTAAGATTCTCTAGAAATTCCGCAAAACCATCTCAGGCGGAGCAACACCCTTATAATTCACTCCCCAGGCAAACAGTACCTTAATCATGATTGTACATTCAATTCCTACTTCCCTAATGTTCCAGTAAACAGAAGAGAACACACTGACATGTACACCTTAAACATCATTTCAACACTTAAACCTCAACCACTAGACAGGAATTCTCCTGAACACCTCCCAAAACAGAAAAGTGTATCAAAACTTGAAAATGAGTAGCAAAGACTCACTCAAAGACTGTACATGAGAACTGGTCTTTTTCCTTGGAACTACTGTTAGAAAATTAGATGCAGGTCACTGAAAAACACAACAGTAGACTGAAAACAAATAAAAACTAAGTCCTTAAGTATCTTTCGAAAAAAAGGAAATCCTAGAAAGAAAACTAACCTAAGAACAAACTCGCCTAATCTAACATCTGTGTTTGTATTTGCACAGATCAAAACTTTCAAACATGAGGGAAAATAATGTCTTGTTTATCTATCAACAAAAGCATATATAAAAAAAAGAACTTATGGATTATCCTAATTTCCTAAAAAAGATATAATTTGGTAGAAATTATGAAAAAAGTGATGGGAGGCAAAAAAAAATATTTTACCATACATTCCACTAATTTCTTTTTTTTAACAAAAACATTGTATAAAAACTTATTAATGGAAGTCAAGTACACAGCAAGAATGTATTAACATTGCTTTCTGTTAATACAAGCTTTCCACGAGCTGGATTCATCCGATAATTAGGTTTATTTTCACTAGAAAACCAGGCTATCAGTGCACTGCCCTAGCTCATCACCACTGATCTCAAAATTAAATTTGTATCACTACCCACTCTGCATATAGAACTCTTGCTCAGAGAAACAAAACCCATGCACTGATCACTCCCAAGACTATACTCTAAGTCATGAACAGAAGTGAAGAAAGCCTGCTGGAAAAGGGCAGATTTTAATTTGTTCAACTCTGAGGAAAAAGAAAATCTGGGAGACAAGGTCTATGGAAGTATGAATTTTTAAACACTTCAACCCTGGTCAAAAGAAAAAAGTTATAGGTTTTCATATCACAGAATGAGAAATATTGCATACAGGAGAACTCTACCTTGCAGCCTACAATTAGACTACCACAGACAACATCATTCATTGTTGCTGTTCTCTTTCAGTAGAAAAGCATCAAGCAATGCAGAAAGTCCTTAAAAAATTAGGAAAACTCCCTGCTGCAGCCTAGTGGGACAACTTAGGCTGTGGAAATCTGCACACAGTGAGATGTATTGCAATCATAGTCAATACAATAGCTCCAGATGTTTTAGCTATTAGAAAAACACATATTTCTGACCTAAAATGTAATGAGTAATCAGGCCAAGAGGAATGAGACATTCACCTAACCTCGGGTACAAATTCAAACATCTGGGAAAGCTATTTCTTTCTCAGCTGATACCTTGCCTTCTATCATAATATTGCAAATTATTATAATCTGTGCAGCTCACACTCTGACACAGATCACTACTGCAGGAGTTTTGCAGGGTCAATGGAACAGCAGCAAGGACATGTTGCTACTGCCCTTCATCTGTCATCTAATGATCACACTGTAAAACAAATTCACAGGCCACAGGTCTTACCTTTTTCTTTCTTCTCTCCATCTAGCAATCTCTTCTGGACTATCTAATTTTATTCTTTTAGCACCAGGTGCATGTGCCTGAGAAAAAAAGTATTTCATAAGTATTTAAAAGGGGAAGGAAAAAAACAGGAAAAAAGGGGAAAAAAGGCATGTCACCTATAGTGGTATCACACCACTTTCACCTCCAAGACTGGTGAGACTGCACGCAGTGATGACAAAATACATCTATTAAAAAAACTCCATAATATTCAATGTATTTTCATCCACTTGTCTTAAAACAGATTCCGCTCAGAGATGACAGATTTTCTCTCCAGATGAATGAAAACAAACTAGCAAAGAATAAGAGAAGGGACTACAGTAAAGATGGCATGGACTCACGTTTTGCATCCAGAGAGATACTTACATTTTTCCAGTGTATCTGAACTATCTTTTCATGTGCACTGAAACTGCAACCTTCTTCTGTGCACTGCAAGGAAAGAGGGTGAACTCAAAACACATCAAATTACACAAATTATAAATGATCATTTCAGCACACTTCAAACAAACTCAGTGACTGATGCCTGTACAGTTTATTATACAGAATGGTTAAGCTATTCAGTTTCCAGACAAAGTTGACTGCAAAAACAGTAAGAAGGGATCATGCACTTTCAAATTTCATCTGACTTTAGAAAAACCAGTGTAGCCAATGTTTCTCATAACTGGAAATAATGTGAAACTACCTAAGAGAAAAATTACACGACTCTCCAATTTCAAATTTTGATACTTCTTTGCAATAAAGGAGTGGATTTTTAAAATGTTTTACACACAAAAATTGTAGCTGCTATACGGATGTCAATTAATTATCACTTACCAATACTTCAGAAGAAAAACATTTAAAATTACTTCTATAATAAAACCAAAAATACAACTAAAACCTCCCTTACACACAGCATTCAGAAAGAAGTCCTCCACTAATACTTTGCATAGGTCTGGAATCTCTCTGCTAAGTCTTCCATTTAAAGAGTGACTATAGATAACTACTTATCAGGCAGAAAGTTAAAAGTCAAAGTGCCAATAAAAGAGCCAAACTCTTCAACCTGTTTATGCTGTGAAATATGTTCATCATACTTCTCCTGGTTTTTATAGCCTCGGTCACAGGTATCACAATAATGAGAGAAAACTGGTTCTTTTTTCTTTTTGGTCTGAAAAAAAAGAAGAAATAATCTCAAGATACTCCTATTTTTAATTAGTTGTGAAACACTATCATGAATATTTTTCTTAATAAAGCCATCAGTTACACATTTCAGAAGTTTCAAAGATAAGCTAGCATAACAGGAAAGTGCAGTTCAAATCACTTATCTTCTGAACAAAGTGCCCTGCACTCATCTCTTTCCACTACCACTTTTGAATCAATTATTCTGCAAAGGTACCGGGCTGGCACAGACTTAATGACGGCTGTGAAGCAAAGTAGGTTACAGCCCTGAGTCTCTCCCCTATCAGACAGACTATGACTGTCCTCACATAATATGTACAAGTTCAGAAGGCAGCACAGATCCTTCCTTCTCCCAGTACACACATCAGTGTCCTCTGGTTGTCTGGTCTTGATGATATCACAGATCACTCATGTAATTTAGGTACTCGGGCATCACCATAGTAAGGGCTTTTGCAACATAAACCTGTGTTACAATTTGGTTGAAATGTATCTTTAATGCTCAAGATTTACAGATTGTCATAGGTTTGCCCTCTTTTAAGAACTGGCAGGGTGGACTAAAGTATGGGATGTCCATAGCACCATGGGGCAAGACCCACAAACACTGTCAGCATCACAGAAGGACAGAATGGTTTGGGTTGGAAGGGACCTTCAAAGATCATCTGGTTCCAAGCCCCCTGCCACAGGGCGGGGCAATCTTTCAGTGGACAAGGCTGCTCAAGGCCTCATCCAGCATGGCCTTGAACACTTCCAGGGATGGGGCATCCACAGCTTCTCCAGGCAACCTGTGCCAGCCTCCCATCCCTTTCATGCTAAAAAAGTCTTCCTTATGTCAAATCTATACTTTGTTTCAGTTGAAAACCATTACTCGTTGTTCTCTGACTACAGGCCCTACTACAATGTCTTTCCCCATGGTTTTGTAAGTCCCCTTAAGGTTCTGAAAGGCTGTTATAAGGTCTGTCTGGAGCCTTCTCTTCTCCAGGCTGAACAATCCCAACTTCTTCACTTCACAGGAGAGGTGCTCCAGCCCCCTGATTATTTTTGTGGCCCTCCCCTGGACCCGTTCCAACAGGTCCATCTCCCTCTCGTGCTGGAGAGCCGAATCCATACCTTTGGTTTGTTATTTTCTTCTGGGCGTTTACCAAACGCAGGCACTTGCTTGCCTTGCCATTTCTGGGAGAAATTACCCTGCGGTCGCGCTCCGTAGGCCGGCGGGTGCCAGGCAGCAGGGGATGTGTAGGAATTGGGGGGCAGGTAGTGCTCGGGCTGCAAGTAGCTCTCGGCAGGCGGGTACCCATCAGCCTGGGGGTAGCTCTGAGCAGAAGAGTAGCTCTCGGTGGGCTGGGAGTACTGCTCGGGCTTTGGGTAGCTCTCAGCAGGCTGGTAATTCCCAGACTGTGAGTAGCTCTTGGCAGACTGGGAGAAGCCGTCGGCGGGAGGGCAGCTCTCGGCAGGCTGCGAGCAGCTGCTGCTGGCAGGAGGGTAGCTCTTGGGCTCCGGGTAGCTGTCGGCGGGAGGGATGCTCTGGGCGGGCTGCGAGTAGCTCTGGGCGGGCGGGTAGTTCTCGGCGGGCTGCGAGTAGCTGTCGGTGGGCTGCGAGTAGTTCTTGGGCTGCGAGTAGGTGTCGGCGGCCGTGTAGGAGCCGGGCGGCGGGGGGAAGCTGTCGGGAGGAGGGTACCGCCCGGGCGGCGGGAAGGGCCCGGGGGCAGCCCAGAAGCTCGGCTCCCAGGAGGGCGGCGGGCAGAAGAAGGGCGGCGGCATCCCTGGCGGAGGGAACCCCGGCGGGGGCGGCGGGTACCAGGCGAAGGGGTTCATGTCGGTCCCGCAGCGGCCGCTCGGACGAGGACCCTCCTCGGCGGTGCTCCCCCACCGCCACCACGTGGGGCCACTCCGGCGGCCGCCGCTAAAGGCGTCACGTCCGGGGCTGAGGGAGGCGAGTCCTGCTGGCTGCGCGGGACTTGCATCATCCGCAAGCGCCGGAGGGGCGGGGACCGGGGAAGCGGAGCGGGACGGGACGGGACGGGTGAGGAGGGCCGGGCTGTGCCATGGCCCGCCAGCTTATCGGCCCCGCGCTGCCGCCCGGCTTCCCGCGCCGCGCCGAGGCCGACCCGGGCGAGGACTTCAGCCAGGGTGAGGGCAGAGGGATGCGCGGGGTGTGAGATGACGGGGCTGCCAGCCCGTGTTTCCCAGCGCGGGATGCGCCGGGAGTGGGATAGCGGAGCTCCCAACTCGTGTTTCCCGGCGCGGGTTGCGCCGGGAATGGGATAGCGGGGCTCCCAGCCCGTGTTTCCCAGCGTGGGATGTCAGTGCTCCCGGCCCGTGTTTCCCAGCGTGGGATAACGGTGCTCCCAGTCCCTGTACCACAGAGCGGGATGCGCCGGGAGTGGGATATCGGGGCTCCCAGCCCGTGTTTCCCAGCACGGGATGCGCCAGAGGTGGGATAGCGGGGCTCCCAACCCGTGTTTCCCAGCGTGGGATAACGGGGTTTCCAGCCTGCGTTTCCCAGCGTGGAATAATGGGGCTCCCAGCCCGTGTTTCCCAGTGTCCCAGCCCGTGTTTCCCAGCACGGGATAACAGGGCTCCCAACTCGTTTTTGCCAGCATGGGATGACGGGACTCCCAGCCCGTGTTTCCCAGCGCGGGATGCTCCGCGGTGGAAGTGACGAAGACCCGCAGCCAAGTGTTCCTCAACACGGGACGCGCCCCTGCGGCACCTGGATGAAGCTGTAATTGGCGGAGTGTTATTGCAGTGACTTTTTCAGAAAAAAAGAAAGAAAAGCGTTATGTGATGAGATACTACAGATATGAAACGCTCTAAAACTTGTTTTAGAAAAATACTACGTAGAGTCCTTTATTTTTTTTCCTGCTCAAGTCTCACGTGGGATTTGAAGCCTGTACTTTTTCGTAGCTCCGACTGCGAAGTTAGTGGGCAGGAGGGCGAGGCAGAGGTTGGGCCTTTGTCAAACCAAACCACTTCATCAAACTGGTTTTCCTGGCAGCATGCCTCGGGATGCAGAGCAGACCTGCAGTCAGTGAGGCTGTGGTGCCTCCTCTGCCAGGGTCTCTAGTGCTGAGAGCAGTCACGTCAGAAGTGGGATCCCTCTGAGACCAGCCGACTGCCAGGCAGGCTCTTCCGAAGTGGAGCTCGGTTTCCCCCCCCTTAACACTTGAGTGTCAGTAATATCTCTGGAAGCAGCACTTGGAGCTAGTTAGCACTCCCTGGCTTTAATCCAGGGTCAGGTCACTAGTATACATACTCAATTTCTGGCAGTGTGTCAGCGATCATTGTCATTCCAAAGAAGGGAGGAAAGGAGCTTCCATGGAAAAGGTTTGCTGTGCTCCTCTGCACTCCTAATTTTTTAATCCAGAAGAGGGAGCAATAGGAAGAAGGAGCAAAGATGCTGCATTAGCTGACACCATGGCAACAGCAAGCTTCGTGTCTGTAGTTTGGCTTTGTGCAGCAGCCCTGACTACACTTGTTTGAGTTATGCAGCCTTTCCTGTTCATATCTGTGTTGATGGCTAATTCACTTCCTATCAACATACTGATGCATGTTGCAAGTATCTGTATCACATATGAATCCACAAAACAAGTTAAACTTATCATTAGATTTATGATGGTTTTGTGACACTGAGTGTTTGGCAGTATTTAGTCTAGGTTACCCAGCCTGGTTTTTGTCCCAGAGTACATCAGTTCCGTAGTATTACAGTAGCACTGGCGGATCTGCTTGGAGATCTCTGTGTGAAGCGGGTGAAGGAATTTATTCGCTTTAAAAACAAAAACAAATGAAAAAGCCCAAGCCACCAAACCCCAACTACTAGGAGGTTGTTTATTTATTTTTCCAACTTTTACAAACTTTTGCTGACTTACAACAGCTTCTCAAAACTGCTCAGTGTACCTACTCACCACAAGTCATACTGCTGCAGTGCAGAGGAGGACGGGAGAGCAAGTACTTTGGCATAAGATACTTTGCTATACAGAACTACAGCTCCAGCTGGAGCTCTGCACCTGGAGTGACAAAAATCATATGGTGGGTTTGCTACAAGCATCTTCTGCGCTGTAACACTTGCTGAGTCTTGAGTCAAATGGGTGTAGAAGTTATTCTGTAACAATTTCTCTTATCGGTGGTCTCTGTTCTAAGAGATGCTTCACCTTTTATAGCTGAACACCTTTTTCCATATGGTTTCTTTCCTTGTGGTGTCACTGATATTTGAGCTGCTTGTTACTTTTCGTTAAGGATGCTTATTTTTTTTAATTCTAATTTCATAATTTCTGGCTCCCAACAGCTACAAAGTAGGACTTTGAGCAGCCTCTGGCAGCCTAGTCAAGGTAAGGCTCTCAGCCAGGTGCAAGAAGTAGGACACAGTATGATTATGATGAGGTCTATTACTAGTACAGTATGTAAATATTGCCAGTGCAGTATTTAAATAGCAACTCTATAGGCTATTGCAATCGATTATTGTATAATTAGATTGTAGTCCCTCCTGTGAGTCATGAACTTCTGTGAGACCCCTGTGCTTTCTAATCTTCGCAAGAGGAGTCTGAGTGCAGCTGGGTCCACATAGTCTCAGATACGGCCAAAGTTTATGTCTAAAAGATTATAAGCAAGTTTGACTAGAAACATACGACTTTACAGTCTTTGGCCATGCAGAATTCATAATTACAAAGCACCTGTGTAGTTACTTTAGGATTTTATCTCCATACTTCACTGGACCTTAGTGCTTACTATACTCATTCGTCCAAAAAATTCCTTGTCTTTGGGCTGCATGTACCATGGAGGCATCCTTGCTGGGGGTGATCGATCCACCTGGAAGCTGTCTGCAACCTAGGGAGACCAGTTGGTCAGTCTCCGGCAGCATTTTATACCCTTATGCAGGCTGATATGCACTACAGTCAGTAGCAAATATTGCAGCTCCCCTTTGAGCCCTGCACTCCCCCCTCCACTTCTGGATACAGCATCCAGACACTTTCTCCTGCAATACTCACTTGGTGTTCTTAGGGATAAACCCTATTGCCCATCAGAGACAGACAAAAAGGGAGAGGGGGAAACACTCCAAGACCCAACAATCTCTGCTGTCAGAAAAGTGATGCTACTAATACTCTGTGACTCTCAGTCAGTAAGAGGATGGGAGCAAATGGGGTTGGACAGACCCAAAAGCTCACCCCTGGTAAATCCTTTGCTTTCTTCAGCTTATTGCTCTCCAACTCATGAGGCACACTCATCTCCTGATTCTTCAACTCACAGTGGTGCTTTGAAGGTGGCCTAATTGTGCTCCTGCTGGAAGAATCATAATTCCTCTGGTCTGTTTATCCCTGCTGCTGCACTGTCCTTGTACCAGCAGGAGAGAACTGCTAGGGAATAGCTGTAAATAACCAGAAATGCAGAAAGGAGTTTTGTCTATTTCAGCAGAGGCCCCATTTGTTACAATACTGATGTGTTGATTTGATATGTCTGAGTGATCTACCATTATTGGTGAAGGTGAAAAGCCCTGTCCATCCTTGAGAGCTTCCCTGTGCATGCCTCATGGTGTGGTAGATTGCTTAAAATCCTTAAATAGAGCAGAAATTAACCTAGCAAAACAGAACAAAAAGTAGTTTTTAATTTGGTTTCTACATTGAATTGACTTCATTTTCAGGCAGAGAGTCACCAGAGCCAGCTCATTGGACAAAGCAAGTCAGAGCAACATTAGTAGGATGGCCACTTCTAGCAGCCCTGAAACATTCACTTCAGTGTGACTTGCTTCTGTTTCTCTCCCCTCTATCCCCAAAATTTTCTTCTCATACTTTTTTTATTCCATTGTTCTGCTCCAAATTGTTCCCAGCTCTGGTTACTTTGTCACTTTTCTATTGTTCTACCATCGTTACCTCGTTTTATATTGCTCACCTCACTGGTTTAAGTTTCCTGACACTGAGGTCTCCTCTGTTCCTCCTTTCATCTGTAGTTTTCCACTTTTCTCTGGCTTTTGGTGTATTTAATTCACAGATTTCTGATTAGATCTTGGCCTCCCTCCTCACCCTTTCCTTTCTTTGCTTCCGAATCTATGCTTAGCAATTCCCATTCCTGCCTTTCTACTCTTCTCTGTGGCTCCCCAAACCACCTTGATCCATAGCTATATCCTTGTCTGTGCTGATTGTTAGTCTCAGTCAGTACAATGACTATATTAATTTTTAATCACAAGTTTCTTTCTTCTCCATTTCTTTTCACTGCATCCAATGACTTACTCCTCAGGCTTTAAACGCCCTTCATTAATCAGTCCCTGTCTCTATTTTGTTCCTGGTTGTCCTTGTAGGTTGCAATTCCATGAACAAATAGTTCTTTCAGCGGAGTGCTGGGGTTTGCAGTGTTATTGTTACACCTCTCAAGTTCCCAGATCCAGTTCATTGCATAGCCCATGCAAACTGTTTTGCCAACATAACAGAGAGGAATTGGGGTGAAAGTATGTTGTGTTAGCCCTGATGTTGGACAATGTGTCGATGGGACCAGTCTCCCTCCCTAAATAGTTTGGTTTTACTGGTTCTTTCCAGCTCACAAAGCTGCTCCCAATTTCTCTCTTCCTCTCTAGTTTCAGACTCATCAAACTACACCGGAGTTTGTTCCTTTCACTCCAAGTTCTTTGTCTTACCTGTCTGCATTCAGAGCACCTGAAGTCTGCTTGCATGGTGTCAGAGCACCAGGCAGCTGGAGAAAGCTCTTGTGCAGGTTTTGTCTGGCTTTCAAGTACTTTTTATCTAGTGGTGCTTTTCTTCTCATACCAAAAAAGAAGACTTCCTGATAGCAGTTTTTATTCCTATTTAGCATTCATCTGTTGTTTCCCTCTCATCTTGAGCTTATTTTACCTTTATAGGCTGTTGTGTTGTTTGGATTTTTTGAGGGAGTGGGGGGCAGTTTGATGGGTATTTTTTTCTTCTTAGTACTGAAATGGATTTCTGTGTCCCAGTTAAAGTCTTTTGCATTAAAACAGAAAACAAAGAAGTGGCAGATCTTTCTGGATGCTTTATAACTGGTAGACTGTGCTTGTTCTGTGTCTTGTGCTAAAGATGAGCAAAAGCTTTATTAATCTCACTTGAAGGATTCGATTTCTGCCTGGCCTTTGTCAGCTAACAATGGAACTGTAATCCGTATCAGGTTTTGTATTTTGCACTATCAAAAAGTGTAGTTCTTTAACTGGGGATGCAATTTCCTGGTACCATTCATCTTTTCATCTAACCTTTGATTATTCATAAAGTGAACAATGCCTTTTCCTCACCAGAACACCTTTCTGTCCTGTCAGTCTTGTACTTAGTGCTGGAAATATTAAAAGGAGGAATGGTGTCTGTGCCTCAGGATGCTAAATCATCAGTAGGCTGTTCATACTGTGTTTCTGCAAATGGGTGCTGGTCCTGCTTATGTTCCCCTGGATCTGGGAAGGCCTCTTATCTTGGGACCATTGCTGGTCTTTGCTTACTCCAGCTGGCTTGTTATTGATGGAGCCTGCGAGGGTATCCCTGTTAAGTCTTATTTGGGGGACATTTGCTGTTAGGATCAGTGGTTAAGCAGCTACTTCTGGACCAATCTACATGATACTATATCCAAATTAATCTGTAAAGATCAGTGTCTGCTGGCAGGGACAGTGGCAGAAACAGCTCAGGCCTGTTAGCAGTGTTAGTGTCTGAATTTTTCCTTTGCTGAGATATTCCCCCTTGTCACTGCTCCAGAGGGTGAAGGGTTGACCAGAGCATGAGAGCTCCATCCACTGCCCTGGCCTTATGATAGCAGTGATTCTTTGAAGAATTCATTCTTTGAATGCCTAAATCATCCCTTTTTCAGCAGAGTACCTAAGTCAGTACCTGCTGTTCACACTTAGGTGAACTGGGAGTAACCTTAATGGTTAAACTGTTCCTAAAGCAGGCTGGCAATTAGTTTAACACTTTGTGATTGCAATGCTCCTATTTAATATTCTGTGGTCTCTCACACTGTGTATGCACAAATGATGTATTTCTTTACTAGTAAGCTTCAAATGCTTTATTAAGTTGGTAGTTTCTTTTAAATATACTGATTTATACCATATGCATTGTAAATCATTTTTACATAAAACAGGGCTTCCTAGTCCTGTTCCAGAAGACACTCATGTAGCAATGGATTACTCATGTACTAAGAGCAAGTTCTTTATTGAAATATGGTGCTGAACAAAGTAACTTCTAGAAGTTTTTTTTTTATATCTTCTCTAAATGCTAGACAGAGCAGTGATAGAAAAAACTTAATTCCAGGTAGATATGTGTTTTGGGAATGCCATGATAGATCATACTCATTTGAAATGTTTCATAAGTATCCTTATTAAACCTGATCTAGTAGAAGGTTTCCTGCCTGTGGCAGGAGGATTGGAACTAGATGATCCTTAAAATCCCTCCCAATCCAAACCATTCTTTGATTTTTATGATCCCAAATAACTCTGGGTGTTCAGTTGCAGGACCAGCACTGCCTCCAGGCTACAAAAGCAGCTGTATCTCAGAAACTCCTGACAGTGATGATGACTCAGAATCTCTTCCTCTACCCAGAGATGCAAACAGAGATTCTGAAGAGGAGACAGAAGGAGATCCAGCATCCAAGTGAGTATGTTCTTAGGTTATGTGTAAGTTTACATTGTATTGCAAATTAAATGGGTCTTTCTAATTTATGAGAAAAGGACAGTCTTGTATTAAAAAAAGGTCAAGTCTCTATCTGTATAAAACTTTTGATGACATGTTCTGCATCTTCTTTGTGGTCAAGAATGTTCAGCTGACCTGTTTGATTACCCTATGGTGGGATTAAGTTATCTGAGGCAATCAGATCTCTGTATGTTTTATTTTAGTTCTGCAATTTCACATGTTTATACTAATGACAGACCCCACTTATCATGTATGTATTTGGTACTTGAGTTTTGCCCTGGTTTTGGTATACTAGCTCTCATTGAGAGGCTGTAAGAACCATTTATGAGCATGAATTTATGCATTCAATTAAGTCAACTCTAATGAAAAAAACCCTGAAATGTTTAGCAAGTAACAGGAGTCTGCACACTCTCGTTTGGTGGGTTGATTACTTGCAATTGCTGTGTTAAGAATTTGTGTGTTCTAGGCATTGTATAAGGGACTTGAAGGTCATTATACCATCTTAATGAGTATTAGAGTACTTATTACTCACTTTTTTCTTATTTTCTTATTCAACAGTTTTTCAGTTAATTAGAATTGAACTGGGAAAAGCACTACTCAAAATGCAGACAGTGTATAAATATAAAAATGGAGAAAGAAGTATGCTGAGTTTGAAGTTACTTTGTGACTAGAAAATGGTATTTCAACATGATCCTACTCTTTTTCCTGTAGGAAAAGCATTCTTAATGTTTGGGGGTTTGTTGTTTGGTTTTTTTTTTTTTAATGGCAGAGCATTTTTGGAGTGAAGCTTATGCTCCCAATTTTTTAATTGCTTCAAATTATTTTGGATCCTTTTACACTGTTTCCTTGGTAACAGCAGGGTATTTAGTACATAAGAACATCTGAAATAATTTTATGTATTTTTTTTTCCTTTTTAAAGTGTAGATAATTGCTATGCATGTCAAGGTAATTATTAAGTGAAATGTGTATTTGCAGAAAGCCAAAAAGAATTAATGAAGATGATGATGATGATGGCTTTTTTGGGCCTGCTCTTCCTCCTGGATTTAAAAAACAGGATGATTCTCCAGAGAGGTAATTAAAATGGAATTAGATTCTTTTCCTTAAAACACAATTATTTTAGATAAAATATTTTGTGTCACTATTACAGAACACTTCAATTGTGCACTTCAGATTCAGATGATTAGAACTAATTCTTCCTCCACCTTCTGTGAACAGGAGCTGCATTCCCTTGAAACAGAGCGCACAGCCTTCCTAGAGCTGGAAGGCTGGAGAGAAAGAGAACGAATGAGAATTGTCTCAGATGTATTTTGAATGTCAAATTTCTTCCATTTCTTTTGATAGGTGTCAGATCAGTGCAGAAAGAAGCAAATTACAGGTATGAAGGCCCATAGTTCTGTAGTTCCTTCTTGTCTGCAAGGGCATAGGGCAGTTAGCTTTTGTGTGGTGCAACACAAAGCAGATTGTTAGAGTTGTCATTTGTTAATACATCAAGGATTGTTGCTTATGTTGCTCCAGGTACGAAATTATGCTGTACAGTATGGGTTTCTAGAAAAGAAGCTGTCAGGTCTAAGTAAATAAGCATTATTTATGGTTTCTCTCAGGAAGCTTGCACACAATTATAAAATACTTCCCAAAAAAACCTATCTATGGATTTTTCTATGCAGAACTCAACCGTATCACACAGCCTTTTATTACATCAATCTGTGCACTTCCTTCTATAATTTGAAATTATAATCCATAGTGAAATTGGAGCTTCCAAAGGGATGCTTACTGATAGAAAGTACAAGAGTCTCTTGTTCACTGTTACCTTCCTCAGAGCGACAGGGAGCTGGTGGATAAAATAAAGCAATACCTGCTTGTCAGGGATGAGTTTTCAGTTTTAGGAAAGTGACTCAGTTTATTGTTGAGCTGTGTATGTAGCATACCATCTCAAAGGAAATTTCAAAGTGAAATGTTTTTTTAGTTTTGATAAGTTTTTATGATGCTTGGCAGGAGTTAGGAAAACAAGAATTTATGTAACTAAGGTTAACTAAATATCCTCTTCTTATATGTTTGGTTATACTTTTCTGTAATCAACAAACCCTTTTGTAGGCGTGGGTATCAGGCTCAGTGGGCTTGTTTGGTGCTCTGATGGTCGAAGAATAATTTTTTTTCCTTGTGTTCCATAAGCACAATGTGTCATTTTAATTATCAGATTTAAGAGGTCACTAAATATGTTATCTCTAATAAAGCAAATAAGTGCTCGTGATTTTTAATATCAGCAGAGGTAACCTTCTCTCTTTTTGTGAGCTTTGACCTGAGTATTCATGCGGTAAAATGGAAGAGAGGAAGAAAAGAGGCCACTTGTACTTGGAAGGTTAGAGAACTGAGCACTAATGCAGGGGGATACCCGTTATATAATCTCTGTCTTGTGTATGTTGGCCCAACTTGTATTTCTACTTATTTTGTTTCCAGAATGCCGGATAACTTGCATTTACATTGAGGCAAGAGTCTGCTCTGTGTCTATAACCAGAGAAATTAAAGCAGCAGAAGGCACTTACTGTGTTTTTTTCTACCTCACTGTACAACTGCTCCGAGCGCACACTGAGAAATCAGACTGAGCAGAGCTGTTTTGCACCCAGCCTGATTCCCTGAATAGGTGGGAAAGGTGCGATGTGTGGCAAGAGCCTTGTCTGCCTTCCACCCCCATACACCTGGGAGTCTGGTTGTGCTGACACACTGAGGCGTGTAAGCCGTGCAGGGCAGAGACACAGCGCTGCTGGCTGTGTCCCTGCTGCATTGCCCTTGGCCTTGAGCAGATTGCCAGCTGACAAGCGAGCCATGAATAATTGAAACAAATGCAGTCTGTTTGTTTCCCTGTGTGGACATACTGTTTATTGGTTTTGTGTGACATACTGTTCTCTTAGAAAAGCTTTTGTTCTCTTACATGTTTTCCAGACTCGTGAGAGCAACCTTTTTAGTGATAGGGGCAGCTCACAGGGCAATTTGCAGCTTGTTGAAAGTGGTTTGAATCATTCCAGCATAAAACATATATGTGAAAAGATTTCCTTCAACTTTGGCAATTACATTACTGTCTATCAGTGTTAGATGAAGTGCAGCACTCATAAATATTTCTGAAGTGTTCACACGTCAAGGTAAAGAGCGAAGGTTATCTTAAAAAACTTTAATGTTATACATGAGAAAAATGCTGAAATGCCCATCTCAAAACATGCATTAGCAAGGACTCCTAAGTCCTACAAGCAGAGGATGTTCTTTGCCACGTACGAAATGCAATATTCCTTAAATTCAAGCTTAGTCCATGATAAATTTGGGGGGTGTTTTTGAACATATACATATATATATAGAGAGAGAGAGGTACTGAAGTTGCCAACAGCAGTAAAATATGTTTAACAGTGTTTTATTAGATTCACTTTGGGCAGTCCCATGGTGTAAAGGAGAGCACTCCGGACTCTGAATCCCAAGGACCCGAGTTCAAGTCTCAGTGGGACCGTCCCCTGGCAGTTCAAGCCTCCCTGCCATCCCATCCCGTCACATCTCGGATGCT
>JAWWEV010000001.1:56199728-56223753 GCA_035583235.1 Hafferia zeledoni | reverse complement strand
CGCTGTGCCTCACCTAAAACATCCACTGTGCAGGCTGGAAGGGCACACCCACGTGGGGAGAGCCCTGCCCAAATCTGGATTCGTGAAGTCTGGTCATACATACATTAGATTCACTTCACCTGTTCAAATACCCTTTGGACGTCCAGGAAGCTGTCAAGAATCATGTCGGCTGTGTGATGAGGAAAATACCCAAGGCACAAGCTTATTCATGTGGGGAAAAAACACACATAAGAAATGGAAACTGTAGGAAGGATGAATATAGGAACCATTTTTCTAGTGCTTGGATGGAAGAGTGTTTGAGCTGTAACAGAATCAAGACAGAGCATTTGAGATTGGTTCTTTTTCATAGGTTGCACAGATACAGTCCACAACATAGATACTCATATATATTTTAGTAGAGAGCTTTTTTAATAGTTTGGTTTAACTGTCTCTTCATACAAAAATAAAGGTATCGATATAGGTTTAAATTCAATCTCTTTAAATTTATATTGGGAATTTAAAACATGGTTTTAATAAGAAAGCAATTTTATGTTACTCCCTTCCTTTAGAAAGGAAGGGAGGAAGATAAAATTGCAGCAGCTAGGTGGGGGTGGAACTTCATATTTAATCCAGACTTCTTGCCTGGGTTTGAACCCTCACCAGTGCCCTTGTCGTGGCCTGAGCTCATATTTATTGCTCATATTTGTGTATCTGTAGTTGGCTCTTCAGCAAGACTTTCTGATTTTTATTTCCCCCCTTTAAATCCTGACAATAATACCAGTACAGCAGGACTGTACTGATTAAATTGTGTGGGCTCTAGTAGAAAACGGTAATTAGCAAATTCAATTTCATCACCCTAAAGCTCAGAACTGAAGATCATAGAAAACAAAGTCTTTGCTGATACTTTGTGAGGATACTGTCACCTGGATATTTCTTCAGGTTGCAATATCCTCAACTGAAGCTGTTTGGGTTTTTAATTATTTTTTATTAGCATTAAAGAATATCATGGTGGATTATGAAAAGAAACTCACATGCAAAAGAGTTTCAATACTGCAAGGACAGTTTGTAATATTGCTTGAATTGTTTTCACCATTGGAAAGAGCTTCTCACATTCCTGTGCTTGTGAAGACAATTGAATTAGATTGCTTGCAGAGCTGCTGCATAAAAACAAACCAATGAAGTTACCTGGAATCAAAACTACAGGCTGCAACTTTCCTGGTTCGGGTTTGTTGGTTTTTTTGGTTTTTTTTGCATCCCAGCTGTCTGCACAGGTCCTCCTTAACAATGGAGATGCTTTTACCCAGTTATTTCTATGGTGTGTGCGTAGGGAGCACACTCAGCATGGGGAGGCAGGAGAGTCACACTTTGCATCAATATTTGGTTTTTATTTTTATATTAATCTGCTACATTTTCCCCCTCAACTGAAAATCGAGATAAATCAAGATTCATTTTTTTCCCCTTCAAGGCCCATTATAGGTCCTGCATTACCACCTGGCTTTAGGAAACCATCAGAGGACACCAAGAGTAGCAGATGTTTCATAGGACCGTCTGTTTCATCAGAATGCTGTCCCCAGGTTTGTGAAAACAGAAGCCTTTTGCTTTAGTACATAGAATCTGAAATGGATAAACAAATTGCAGCTTGAAAAAGAGTACTAGACATACTTCTCAGGATGACAGTTTAATTTTGGACCAGGAAGTGTCTGGCATATTTTTGCCTGAGTCAAATACTGAAGCATAAATAAGCCTTAAACAAACAAACAAACAAACAAACAAAAAGACTGGCCTGGTTAGTTGTGCTTTTGCTGTTAGATGGATGGTGCACCCACTGATCATGAGTGATCCAGGCATCATAAGCTGTAGCCACAGTAATTCTTTTCCATTCTTTATTTTGTTGTGCCATCCTTAACAGGTGAACATCTTGTCAAAGTTCAGATTTTTAAGGGCATTAAAGAAGTAATGAATCCTGTTAGAATGAAAGTGTTTGCCTGTAGTTCCAACTTTTACTCCTTTGCTGATTGGGGAGCAAAATGATCGAATGCTTCACATACCTTCACCTCCTTAAAAATATTTGTTAGTGGCTACATTAAATAAGTTTATCCAAAAGAATACAATCAAGAATGGCACTACAGTGTCAGTAATTGTTCTTATCAATAGCAGGATGATACCTGTAACTGGGAGTGAGGTGGTGTAGGACAGTGACACTGACACACCTTTTTTGTTCATGTTTTTTGACCGTTCTCATCAGATTAAGTGAAAACTAGGTAGAAGTCCTGTAGTGTAATACCTAACTGCAAAATAAAACATGTGCTACCAAAGAACATGCGGGAATAAGATGTATGATAAAATACATGGGAAAGATTATTCAACTCCCTAGACGTGGGCCTTCAGTACCATTCTGAGGGATCTGAATTGTCTGTGGAAGGGGTTGGCAGCCAGGGAGTAGCACCTTAGAGAAGATTGCATCCTTCTTGAGCAGCACCTCTTAAGCCAGGCAGGATACCCCAGGACACCAAAAATGGTGCTGGATACTACTGCTTTGGCAAGTGAATCTCTCCCATGCTACGATAAACTGAATATTAATTTCTTGTGAGAATTAATGGTTATTCGGTTTATTTTTTAAATACTTATATTTTTACATTTAACTCCCAGACACTGTGGGAGATGCTTGGAGGAAAGGATGCCAAGGCTGCTCTGAAACTTCACTTTTTTCGTTAGTAGTTGCAAAGCATATAATTCTCCAGCCTCCTACAGTGAGTGTTGTTGTAATCCATCATGAAGAATGATTATCTGACATTTCTGAGATATTCATCATCTTATAACTCCAAATAACAATTAAGCAATTTATCACAGTGACAAATCTCTTGAGGCAGGAATGTCAAAACTGGTCTGCTTATGTATTTCGCAAACAAAAAAGTCCCTTTTCTCATAAATACATCTCCTAGCATCAGCTTTTTTACAGCTATTACAGAACTCACCTTTTTTCTCTTCCTAAATAATTATATCTTTTACCTCTTTGTAATAATACTCTTTTTAAAATTTTTGAATATGAGTAATTTTTTGTTTATTTTTATTTAATTTACTTAATTCTTTTGTATTTTAGTACATCTTTAGAGGCAGCTTATTTCATGCTGACTCTTTACTTTCCATTAGTGAATATTATGCATCGCCACCTTATGTATTCTCGTGTAATGCTTTGTGCTTCCTGACTACACAGCCCAGCCTTGTTGTGCCTACTCCTGTTGCCTTATCACCGACATTGAGACTGTAGCTAAACCTTTGCCCTTTTGTAGATATGGGCACCTGAGCTTTGCTTCCAGGGCCCTGTGGCATCACCATTTTCTAGTCTGGTCTAGTTTTGCCTCCATCCACGTCTGTACTGTTTGAACTTGTAGGGAGGGACCTGTGAGCTTTCTGTACAACCCCTGGCAACTGCAAAGATTCTTACTAACATCTAGTCCTTTACAAACTTAGTTTTTTGAGCCCTTCTCCAAAGAATTGCTTAGAATGCAATGCCAGAATTACAGAATCATTTTGGTTGGAAAAGACTTCCAAGATTGTTGAGTCCAACCTTTGACTCATCACCACCTTGTCAACTAGACCATGGTACTGAGTGCCACATCCAGTTGTTTCTTAAACACTTCCAGGAATGGTAACTCCACTACTTCCTTAGGCAGCCCATTCCAATGCTTGTCAATCCTTTCAGTGAAGAAATTCTTTTGGAAGGGATCTGGAACGGATCAAAGAAGTGAAAGACAGAACCAAGAGATTAGATTGGCAGATGCTGTACACCAAGGGGTGTGGTACCATGCATGCCACTGTTACCCTACCTTGCATGTTAATCTTTCTATCATCCTTACAGAATCTAAGCTTGAGGCAGTTCTTGCAGTGGGAAACTGTGATCCTTTTTATGGAGATGCATCCAAATATTGCCAGTGATGATGAGACTAACATACAGCATGTTGAAGGGCCAGAACAGGTCTAATCTGGAGTTTTAATCTAGATTTTTGTTGTCTGGCAGATGCATTGCATTAGGTTTATATGTTCTAGACAAAATAATTATAATCTTGTAAAGCTGACGTGTTTCTTGATGCTCCTAGCACTGTGGTTGAGAGAAGGGTTTTTTATTTTTGGAAGGTGACAGATAGTAGCGAGGAAGAAGACAATCTTATAGGCCCAATGCCTGCAAAAGGACCAGTGGAGTCTGATGTGACTGAAGAATTTGAACGGAGATCTCAGAGAATGAAAGAAAAACTTACTTCAGCAGACAGTGTAAGCTGGATTTCTTAATTTCTAATATTTTGTTGCTGGATTGTATTTGTCTTTGTCTATTTCTTTATGAACCCAGTTGCAGTTCTGCTTGGAATGCTAAGTATTTGCAGTTGTTAACACCAAGAAAAATGGAGATTTCTGCCGGAAGTTTAGAGATTCAGACTAATTTTTGATTATG
The DNA here is from genome assembly GCA_035583235.1 of Hafferia zeledoni. Classification (NCBI taxonomy): domain Eukaryota; kingdom Metazoa; phylum Chordata; class Aves; order Passeriformes; family Thamnophilidae; genus Hafferia; species Hafferia zeledoni. Next base: position 56,219,327 of record JAWWEV010000001.1, on the reverse strand, counting down.
CTTTTTTTACTTTTCCCCTGCCTCTATTTCTTTTGCAAAGGATGAACCCAAGCAGGTTACCAGGGAATCATGGATGACAGAGCTTCCACCTGAGTTGAAAAGTTTTGGATTTGGCCCCAGAACATTCAAGAGGCGAGCTGATGACAAATCAGGTGATAGATCTGTTTGGACAGATACTCCAGCTGACAGAGAGAGAAAAGCCAAGGTGAGCATTTATTCATTCATATACACCTGCAGGCAGTATGTATGTTGTTTATGTTCTGTGAAAACAAAGTAAAGATACCCTGGGCTGCTAAATAAATTTTTTTGCCCCACATTTTATTTTGTTATCAAAATGTACTAACTCAGGCTTAAACATAAAGGCAATGAAATAACAGTATTAAGTATCACTGATACTCACGTATTCCTGCTCCCTTTTATGGGAGTCATATACCCTGTATCAACTCACTGGGTTTCCAGTTAACCTGTCCAGTTTCTTCTGTCAAACTGAGCAAAAAATACCTGGTGGCCTCTATTGTGGCCTCTACCCTTCAGATTTAATTAAAATAGATACAGATTTCCCTGCTTTTTACTTCAGACATTTTGACAGACATTCTGATTACTATATTGTGTGATTTGCTTCTACTCATCAGGAAAGAGAAGAGGCAAAAAAGTCATCCAGTAAGGACAATGAAGAAGAAATGGTGTTATCTGGAAGGGACAAGAGACTTATTGAGCAGGTGACTTCATACAATGTAAGTGTAATCGCAAAATACTTCCTGTATTTCCTTTAGTTCTTCACTCTTCTGATTCTTGTTTCTAGTGCTGCAGGTTCCCATGGTGATGCCACTACAGTTTTCCCTTTAGTGTCCAAACCTACTGCTGTTTTAAGTCACTAGAACATTTGCCATTGACTTCAACAAGAGCAGAATTGGGTCCTCTCCAAAGTGACCTAATTTGGATTTGTATATATTGTCTCAATTTTAGATGGTGCTTTCCTTAAATTATCCTCGTGTCAGGACATAGTTGCTGAGAGTAGGCAACCTTAATTTAAATATTAGCTTGCTTCACTGATTTACTGGCATCCCAAGAATAAAACAATAGTAGAGATTTAATTTTTAGGACAAAGTATACATTAACCTAAAAGAGGCTTGATGGGCCAAGCAGATTAATGCGTAATTACACTATGTTATTAATTACTTTATCTGCTCATTACAGCAACTTCATTACATGTAGTTTTCCTCAATCTCTACAGGAGCAGATAATTTTCACTGACAGATGTTGATTCCTAGAAATCTGAAGTCCATTGCCTCTCACTTTTCTGTTTGCCAGTCCTGTCCGCCGGAGTGTACGGACTCTTGCCTGCCTTACAGCTGTTAGTTACAGTTCTTCCCTGATTCATGACCTGAAGGCAGTCTGGTCTCTTGAGAGTGTAATTAACTTGAGAATCACAGCCTTGGCTTATTTTACATGAATTATGTTTATCTGGCACTTCTAATAATTTATTTGTAGTTCATTAAATCATATGTCCCACTTGACTTAGAGACTTGCAAATCCAGAGCTATTAGCATTCTGTCTTAATTTTCTTCTTTATTGTCTGTTTCTACAGTCACTATGAATTTTTGTGCAAAACCTGCATTTTTCTCTCTACCATTGCCAGAATAAAACATATATAGGCCTTTACTGTCTCTAATGTTAATGGAATTTTCTCAAAAAAAAATATGAAGGCATCTTTTTTAAGAGCAGTGTTTCTTGGGTGTTTTGTTGGGTTTTGGTTTTGTTTTTTTTTTTTTAAATCAACTCTTTTCTGATTTTGAGGTGGTTGGTTGTGGGTTTTTTTCTTTTAAAGTTTTTTCCTCTGTTCTTTCCTGTTTCTCTCTCCCCTGACATTTACTAAGGATACTTTCCTAGAACATGAGCTTCATTCTTAGAATAATTTCTTGTAGTTTATTCACTCAGTGCTGATGCTACATATATTCTCTGGTGCAATTGTATTAATACTGACAGTTATGCCATGAATAAATATTGTCCCTTTTCTCTTTTCCATGAGAATCATTTCTTATATCATGTATGAACCATTATTTGTATATGTGATTAAGTTAGTGTTTGCGCAGAAAGTGAAGAAAAATGAACCTTTTGGAATAAAAATCATGAAAAAAGAGCTGCTCATCTTTTGTACTTAAGAATCAGTTTGTATACACAAATGCACTGTATCTGAATAAAGGAGGGGCCACATGGTCTTGTGAGAACTAATCCTGCTCCTGTGTGAAATCAGCAAAAGTTTTATGTCATATTTGGGCTGGATCATGCTCTTTAAGAAATGGAACTTAAGACCTTGGCTTGGCAAACATGCTCTAGCCCAAGCCTGTGACTTTGTCCTGTGGGCTTTCAACAGATGATTCAAAGTTAGGAGCACGCATTAAAAAAACCACCACAGTGCATGAAAGTTAAGAGCGAAAGGCTCTAGCTTGTTCTTGTCTCTAGCAGTGACCAAAACCAGGTGCTTAGGGAATGTGTATAAGAAACTAGGCCTGTACTTTGAGGTATTTCTCTTGTTGTCTTCGTTTGTCTCTGCTACTGATGGCAGAGCAACTTCTATATTTCTTTTGCACTTTTTTTATAATTTATCTCCATTGGCTGTGGAGACTGAACAACATTATGGATATCCAACATCAGTAAATTATTAGTATTTTACTCAGACTAGAAAAAATTGCTCATATTATCCGCTCCATGTGTGCTAAATTTATCATTCTTTTCCAGTTACTAAGCTGTCTTGTTTTTCTGGAATTTTTAGCCTTTCTACCTTCAATCTTTACATTCCATTTTTCTGTATGTTGTTGATATTCTGTTATACTGTATTTCCTCTTCTTTCTCACTTTTTCTAGGAGTCAAAGAGGTCAGAATCTCTCATGGACATACATCAGAAAAAGCTGAAGAGCAAAGCCTCTGAAGAAAAGACCAAACCCCAAGAAAGAAGGCCTTTTGACCGAGACCAGGATCTCAAAGTCAATCGATTTGATGAAGCACAGAAGAAAGCTCTCATAAGAAAATCCAGAGATCTGAATACTAAATTTGAGCACAGTAAAGGCAATATGTTTTTATAAGATAAAAGCTTTTTTTGAAGTGAAGTCAATTAAACTTCGCATACTTAATTTTTGTAAGTATTTTTCTGTAAATATTTTTATGCAAAATAAATATTCTGATGTTTAACTATTTTTTCTTGTCTGTAAATACGCTGTTAGGGAGGATCATCTCTACTAAAACTAACCTAGTAAAGGAAAGTCATGCTATAAAAGAAGGTAATGTAAATTTGCTACTGTAAAACTCTGATATGTATATTTTTTTGTTGTTAGCATATACATAATTAATTAAAATAGGTCTTATTTTAAGGCGTTCTAGATTTGATCTTGCAATGCATTTGGCAGTTTTGCCTTTTCTCCTTTCATGCTAAGGTAGTCTTGTTGAGCCTGACCTGAAGGCTCGTTGGAGTTCCTGCTGGGGAGTATAAACTCAAATGGCAGCTTTCACATCTACCCAGTGGTTTTATTTCTGTGTATCTGTACATAAATACAGGTTTATATGTATACACTATAGCTTCTCTACTATACCAGCAAGAGCAAGTGGTAGCAGAAGTAGTAAGACCTCAAGGTCTTCAGATTTAGTTGTAAAATGGTAGTATAGGAGAAGAGAAAATCTAATTTGAGTTTCAATTTATAGGGCTTGTCAGCAGAAATCCATCTTTTTTTAAGCCAATATAATGTGAAAATCAAAATTAATCTTGTTTTGTCAGTTAATTTGCAGAGCAGAACAGCTCTTCTATATCAGAAAGAAAATAAATGTGATGTTTTCAAAAGCCTAAATTCATGCTTAGTTCTTTACCTCTTCTGTGTGTGAGTAGCAGAAAGGGTTATTAAACGTTGGAACAGCTGCCCAGAGAGGTGGTGGAGCCCCCACTGTGCAGCTGTTCAGGAATCGAGTGGATATGGCACTTAGTGCCATGATCTGACATGAGTCAAAGGCTGGACTTGATGATCTCAGAGTTCTTTCCAACCTATTTGATTCTGGGTTATTTATTCAAAATTACGCTTGTACTTTCACCCTTTTTGATTCTAATAATGCTTGAGGTCCTTTTTGACGACTTTGAGTTTGAAAGTATATATATATGGAAATAATTTTATATTTAAGATGCTGGTTACTTGTTTGGAAGTATTAAATACCATGGGATAATTTGAAAAAAGGCTACCCTGATAGATGGAGCCTGGGTTGGTTCATATTAATGGAGCAGTGGCCTAACAATCCCCAGAAACAAATGGCTAAAAACTTGGTCTTATTTTATTGCATATGTATATAAGCCCAAGACACAGCCTCCATGTGCTGAGAAGTCTTGGAGAGTTTCCAGTGTTGCAAATGAATATTTTTGTAGAATGTATTTAGATTGTGCTTTTTCTTCTCTTTTTTAATAGACAATTTATTTTGCTGCCTGAGAAATCTGCTACCTTCAGGAGGAAGAGGAATTGATTTTGTATTGTGTTTGCTCTTTTCTTTAATCAGTTTTCAGTTTCTGAGCCTTTTGTTTTGCGGTGAGAAGAGGATTTGTACAAGGGCTATTTTTTTTTCCTTCTGTAATACAGACTTCTCTTACTGGCTCATACTTTTTTTAATTCAGCAAGCAAGGCCTCATTGGATTTCTACTTTCTGAGAAAATGTAGATTTCTTAATTGGAAGAGCAGTATTAGAAATGTTTGGGATTTTTTTAGACAACTAAAGCGATGACAGGGTGAAGCATCATGTGACTAGCTTAATCTTCACAGTTGACAAAAGATTATTTCATGAGCACATCATGCACTCCTTGCTCGTTCGGACAAGTCTAGAGCAGAGATGAGGGCTGCTTGTATGAAGATTTTGTTATTGTTATGTGTCGTGTTTTTATTTTTGTTCCTTGGGCCCTCCTCCTCCAAACTGAGGGCCAGTCATCAGATGTTGCAGGCGGCCAGACCTTGCCATCCAGCTGGCTTCCTGCTGTTTGCTCTCTGCCCTCCCCAGCTCCATCATGGTCTCCTGCCCTCTCCAAGGATGTGTTTGAGAGGAGGCTCTGCAGTGCTGCTCGAGAGGAGAGCTCATGTACCAGGAGTGCAGGCAGCCCCTTCGCGGCCATACATTACACCTCCGTATGAGGGACGTGTGGTTCTAATTAGTGAAGCCTTGATGCGAGCTGGGAACTTGTGTTTGTTCATCTGCTGAATCTTTTCCCCCACTCTGAGGCAGCCTCTCAAAGACTTGATGAAATCTGTGTTATAAACTTGAGATGGGGGAAAGTGGAATGGTTGAGAGTTCAAGTTAAGCTTTTCATTACTTTGTGTAAATTGAGTGAACCTTTGAATTGCAGTAATACACAAACTCATCTCCTCTTACCCATGCCAAGACATTCCCTCAAACAGTCATTAGAACAAGCAGTAACTCAGAAAATTACAAGCTTTGTGAGCTTTTGTGTGAAAAGATGAGATGTCCTCTACAATTTGGACAAGTTGTAAAGCATTTCTGTGGAAATGTTAGAGGGTGATTTTTCAGAATTGTATTTGAGAAACTAGAATCTATTTCACAGAAAATCCTCACCATAATTACTATGTAACATTTCTGGTAACCAGTTCCCAACACAGATTGAATGTATGCTATTGTCATTCTGCAGTGCCAGTGTGGATCCCAGCATGTTGACCACTGGCATTATCAGGAAAACTTGTTTTGTAAAAAAAAAAGTCAGAGAGGTTTTCCTGGATGTGAAAAGTCTACCAGCCTAGATTTTAAAGTGCTTGCCTTTGGTTTGTGCTGGCATAGACATCCTTTATTAATACTGATGCTGAAAATTTCTGCTCAAGAGTAGGGTCCCCTGCCTTCTGAAATTTTAATAAGGTGTATAATTCATAGTGTAATCAATAAAAAGAAGGCTTTTGTGGTAGACATATGATAAATTGGATGTTTAAAAGGAAATTTAAGGAACTTTATCTGTTAATAATAAAAAAGGACAAAAAAGAAAAAAACAACCCTTGTCGAGTCTGCTGTTACCAAGGAACAATTAAAAGCAATAAAGACATTTCAAGAAGATGTACTGATTTCTTTGTATGTATCTTCAGGAAAATATATTGAGCTACCATGATGTTTGAACTGGAAAATTTTGTTAGGGATTTTACTTACTGTATTGTATTCTATCTCTGCACTTCTGATGTAAACACCTATTTGTGGAGAGTTATTTTTTGCTTCTGCTGTTGCAGTTGGTGGATGCCCTGTGCATGTTGGCTTTTCTGGATGTACTGCATTTCCCAAATAATAAACAGCAATAGCAATACATTTTATTTAGGGCTTTGTTGGCATCATGTTGATAGCAGCAAAGTGGCGCTGTTGAAATCGCTTTCTTCTAGAAAAAAACATTAAGATGAAGCATTGATATATTTCTGCCCACTAGGAAAGGGGGTTTTCCAGATAAAAGAAGTTTTGAAATGCTCCAGAGGACTCCAAGAGTTCAGGGCTAATTGAGCTTGGGGACTTGTTTTGTTTCTGAAATGTAGACTTTCTGTTATTTCTCTCCAGCCAGTTATGAATCGTGTTTATTTAAGAGTAATAAAGCATTTAAAATCGGAATCTGTGAAAACTTTCTGTGCATGCATCCTCAACTTCTGCCATCCTATCTGCATACAGTGCATATAGTTTCTAATTGTGTGATTACCTAATTCTCAAATAAAACACATGCACATGATTTTCTGTCATTATGAATTGTGTATAGTGGTTAATACACTGGGGGAAAACCCCCAACAAGTTATGCAGAGTCTTTTAGCCAACAGTTTTAGATTTTTTTCATGTGCTTAGAAATGAAGATGATGTCTTTTGACCTGAGGAATGCAATGCAATAGGAATGCAGTTGTGGCCCCCAGTTGTGCACCTGTGAAATGCATTTTCCTGATACCTCCAGCTCTGGCAGATGAATGGGAAGTGGTGACCCTCAACAGTAACTCACCCAAATGTGGCATTTCTGTTCTTTCCAAACGTGACATGGAGGCTAAGGCATTACCCATACAGAGCTGATTTTTTCATAGCAGACACTTCTGGATCCTCCCAAAGTGACCATCACTGCAACAGGCAAAAGCCCCTTCTTCATCATCCCACCTTCATTTCTTGTGGTTCCATTCATCTGTTTCCTTATGCTGGTCTTTAAAACAGTAATAAATCCCATTTGCTCTTTGAAATTATACCCATTTTGAATCAGCGTGGCAAATCAAGGCTTATTTTTAAAAAAACAGTCTTTCTTTCAGAGTGGGAACTTAAGGTCTCTAGGAGACAGCAGCACAGACTGTCATTTCAGGAGGAGCAGCTGCAGCTGTGACTTCTTCCAAATAATTATTCCAAACATTCAAAAATAATTCTCATAAGCAGACTTTAAGGGAGGGGGTGGGGGGGGAAGTGGCTGGCCCAGGCTCTCAGCTGCTTAACATTGCAACCACTTGCTTTCCTTCACAGGGCTATAGCCACTTGTTCTTGCACATGTACACCTGTCTCTCTTGAAGAGCCTTGCTCCCTGCCTTTGCCAGTACCCCAGCTGCTGCAAAACACTTCATGTAAATCAACAAATACTTTTTGGTACATCTTAAGTTATGTGAGCCCTGGAAGAGCCCCCACAGCTCTCTCTCATAAGTGGTCCTGGTGGCCTGGCTCCAAGAACAAGCCAACTGCAGAGTTTTGTGGTTGCTCTTTTCTGTTTCCTAGGATTTGCCCTCAGATCTTGTGGGTTTGTACAGGCTTGCCACCCATCAGCTTAGGTCAGGAAGGACTTCACCTGTGCCCAGACACAGTGGAGAGAGGACAAGTGTTGAGTTATTACATTGGGCACAGTTCAAGGAAGAGAAGACCCTTTACCCACTGGAGCTTGATAGCAGGGTTTATGGTAGAGCAGCAGAACTGTGGCACAACCCTGATCCCAGCAGCTGCCGTGGTTGAGTCCCTCAAGCCAGACTTTGGTCCAAACACCAGAAATTCTGGAACAGGAGAGCCCCACGGGCGCATGGCTGCCTTCCTTAGGCTGAGCAGCAGCCCTTTTGTTCAGTAGGACACATCTCTGCATTAGCCATGCTCCTTCCTCAATAACCATCTTGAAGACTCTTCTCCTATTTAGTGTCTGGCAAGACAGCTTAGGGGGGCTGCCACAGCTGAGCATTACTGGCCTGGATCCATCCTGGCTGCTTGGCTCAGATAAGTTGGCTTTGGTCCACTGTGATTTCTTATTATTAACTTTTTAAGCATTTAAGTCTCCTAAGTGAGTGCTCTGAATCTGGCTTGGTGTATGTTACAGAGCCACACTGCTTTGGCTTGGAGTTTGGGGCTGAGGAGAGAACTAAAAGCCCTGTGAAGACATCTGGGTTGTCTCCCTGGGCAGGATGCAGAGAGCCACACAAGTGTACATGTCCAACCAGTCAATGCTAAAAACCAACCACCTCCCCCTTCCCTATAGTACATCAATATTGGTGATGGGAGGATTTCCCTGGGGGAATACCTGGGGCTCCCCTATCAAAATCACCCCCAGCAGTGTCCCCTCATATTGGCTCCATATTGATGCCTTGACAGCCAGCACCTTGAATTGCCACAGCATGAGCTGCCTGATAGAGCCAACCTTCTTCTCCTCCCAATAATATTAGGAGATGCTGCAGACACAGCCATGTAGTATCGTGAGCCCTACCTTCAAGGGAAATTCTAGTGCGGCTCCTCTTTCTTGTCCACGTTGATTACAGATAAATCAGAAAACTAAGTTGTCCAAACCACACTCGCTGTGCATATAGTCAGGACACCAAATTTCAAGCCCATTAGGTACATCTCTGCATGGCTTTCATTTCCATCACTGGTGACATACTTTAATTAATATTTTCCAGAGGTCACCATCCCTGAAGAGGCCAGAAACCTAAAGGAGCTGGAGGGGCACAAGCACGAAGGAGCAAACAGATCCTGTAGCCTGCAGCCCTAGGAGTGATGTCCTTCCAAGCATTTATTTGCTATTAAGAAGCATACCCATGGAAACTGATGCGGTTTTCCTTCTTTCTACACACTTGACCCCCCCAAAAAAACCCAAGAAAATGTTTATAAGGGCTTAATGCATCTTCCCATAAGCCACAGTATGACGGTGCGGCTACAGTGCCAGGCCTTAGCTGAAACTAAAAAGGCTGCTGCAGAAAAGGAAAACTGTGATTGTAATCCTCCCAAGTCCGCCTTTAAATGAAATGACAGCCTTTGGGACCACACTCAGGCTACTGCTGCTCCAGACCTGCAACTACTTGCAATTCTATATAGTGATGTCAAACATTTTCTGCTTGACATATATGCTATATTCCATGGGATACATGCAGCTCAAATACCCCCCAAAGTTAAAAACGGTTCCCTAAAGGGTTACTCCAGAAATATAAAAATTTTCAGATTTTTTCTTTGCAATTTAGTCTAAAATTTTACATGAGTCTCTAAGACCGTCTTGTGAAGACTGTCTTGTAAACACTGTCTTTGAGGTAATGTTTTGTAAAGATTTGCAATGTGCTGTCATCTTGAACTCATTTCCAGTGGCAGAGCATCAAAGATAGGTAGAGTTTGTTTGGGTGATATTTTGCAGAAACTGAAACTAAAACTGTTTCTAATCAAGAGGATGGTATATGAAGGATATTCTGTGCTATTTTGACAGTGTTCATTACAAATACAGCAGAAGAAATTCAAAAACTAAGGATGGCCACATGTCTGTTTGACAGGTAATGGCACAGCCCTTGGCAGCCCAGTGGACAGTTTGCTCCTTGTGGAATTCCCATGCGTTAACATTCCCTCCTGGTTCACTCTTTTGATTAACATTTCCTCCTAGTGATGGCTGATCATTACCAGGGAATAAGCACAGCCTTCCTGTGTCTCTATTCAAACCTGTAGATCTGATTGTAACTCTTTCACATAAGTGCAATCCATATATTTTGTGACAAACCTTTGTCCCCACAGAGCACTCAAGAGCCCCGAGCAAGAAAAGTCTAAGAGCTTTGAAAGAAAAAATTCCTGTCTTCAGAGCTGGTAATGAATTTAAGGATTCAGGTCTGTCCTGCTGTGCCAACAATTGCTTTTTCTTAGCAGGCTGCTCTCCCTGCCTGCTAGAGAAGTCTGCAGCCCTATTCTCTTCTTCCCTGACATCTGGTCAGGGTGGAAGACCTCTAATGGTATGCGGACATGTACCTTCACACACAGAGGCACCTGTTCTTGGACACAACATCCTGTAGCTGCTCCCTGACCCCCTGCTCTGGTGCCTGGACATGCAAGTCTACAGTTCACAGCCCTGCTCCAGCTGCAGTACTCACCCCTCTGCAACTGCTCACCAACCAGTCCAGGATCACGCTGAGTGGGTGTGCTCACACACGCACACTCAGATAGAAAGCACACACTGGTTTTAACCAGATAAAACTGAGGTTTAGTGAGAATACAGAACAGATCAGAGTGATCAAGAGCAGGCAGGGTTCAGGCAAGCATACTGACCTGCCCTTTCTATACTCTTTTTTCCCACACTTGGACCTTTCCAATCCACCTCAGTTCCTTCCATTCCCCACTTTTAATCCCTTTCCCAACATCCTGAACTAAGCCTTATATGTTCCCACAGCCCTTGAAAAACATCCCAAAAGAGGTTGTGGACAATCCCAAAAAATGCTTTTCCTATCACATCCCACAATGAATCTTATAGACATCATCTTGTTGTAAGTACCTTTAGGTGTTTCTCCATGACCCACAAGAAGATCATGTGCCTCTTCTGCAGGGCCTCATGCACCATGTCATGTTTCATTTTAGACCTCTGCTGCTGCTGGATCTCTCCCACACAAAATCCTCCAGTAAAGGAGGTTTTCTGAGGACAGGGTCCTCCACAGACACAAGAAAGAGGTCAGATGTGGGAGCTCCTGAATGCCATTCATCATTCAGAAGGGGACCGGTGTAATTTTAGGGAGTAATGTATGTGTTTAGGAATAGGGTCTCCAGGACTCCAACAGAGGCTGGTGTTGGAAAAGGAACCAGACTCCTTGTAAGAAGCAAATTTCATAGGACAGAAGGTGGTGTTTCACCTCCTGGCTATTCATACCCTATGTCTGCCATTTACTGTGATTTTCAGTTATATTTCTTGGCATTTTTCTCTTCTGCCTGACTTTCCGCTCTTCCCATTGCACAATACCTGATGGAGTTGTGGATGGCACATTGGCCTCACAGACAAGGAGGACACAATGAGGTCAAATGTGTAAGTCATACGCTAAGCCATGGGAGCAGGAGCCTGTTGCAGCAATGGGCAGGCTGGTTCTGTCTCAGTTGCCACCATGGACAACCATTGCATGGCGCTTGGAAAGCATGATGGGGACTGGGGACTCTCCACCTTGAACAGAAGCGGGAGAGCAACTGAGGTCACGGAGGACTAATGATCCTTTCCACTGCTTAGAGTTTGCTTTTTTTCTGTTCAGCTGCTTTGTACCTCTCCTTTCAGGGCAATGAATGCTGCTTCCCAGTGTGGCACTGCTCTGCATCTGATGCTCCACACCACCAGGAGATGGTAAATCACAGTGGTAGATTTCCATCCAGGGAGAAAAGGCACAATGGAAAAGTATCAGATTTAGGAAAAGAAGGCCAGCCTGCTGCTGGTGCGTACAAAGCCCAAAGCCTGGGGGAAGCTGTCTAGAAGTCATCAAGGTCTTTCTGCAGTTGCCAAGGTAACTTCCATCTTCTACCACCCAGGTGAGGCTCAGCTTCTATCATCATGTAAGCAGAATACAAATAGTGGCTCTGAGGTGAAAAACAAAATGCACACAAAATAGCATATGTTACCTCAGCTGCTCTGCTAGTGGCTTCTCAGTTTCCACCCTTCCACATCTGGCCGTGGAGGCAAAGTGTCAGGAACAAGGAACTCATCCACTGCAGCTGAACCTCCAAACTCACTTGCTGCCAGAGGAAAGTCAGGTAATTCAAAATCACCATAGGTGGCTTTCCAACTGGAGTCATGACTCAAGAGCCCAGGGACCTCATTAATGCACAGCTTCTTGGTGCCCACACTACATGGATCTGACCTTCCCTGTGTGCTCACTTGAGAGGATCAATGAGTCCCCCAGCTGGCATTGACAGCAGCTGGGCTTGGCTGCTGCCTAAAGGCCATCTCAGGATCTTCCAGGGACATAAAAGTGTGAGGGCTTCTCAGACTCATCTCTGTGGCAACCCAGGGAGAGCTGGGCTGCTGTCACAGAACCAGGTAGTTCTTCATGCACAGAGTCACACAGGTCAGGTGCTATTCACCTCTGGACCCCCTGTGAGAAAAGCCACTGGGTTTTAATTGCCTCTTCAGCACAAGAGGAAAATGAGAGAAGTGAGAGGATGCACTTACAGTCATGCCCTCAGTGATGTACTCATTTTTGTCCACAAAAAGAGAGTTTACAAGAGCAGAGGAGCCAAGGCTGTTGCTGAAGACCTTGGGCTAAAATGTGGAAGTCTCACCAGCATCAGGAGTATTTTTATACTTTTTTACCAAATCTACCCCCCTACAAGTCTTGGACCATCTCAGGTCACAAATGCAGAGAAGGGACAGATTGGAGCCTGAGGAGCTTCTCCCTGAGACGTGCCCTGGTGATTCTGTACCCTCAGGCAAGGGGGCTGCCTGAGATCTGCTTCCCCAGGTAGGGGCTGTGGCAATGCCAGGATGAGTGGATCTCTTCCACAAGACCAGACCACCATTTGTGTGCCTGGGCTGGCCTGCAGGAACCCTGTGGCCCACTCTTGAATGATGTAAAGAGATACACTTTGCCTTGTCCATTCCTAGGATGAAATTATGTATCACCATCAGCTGAAGCAACCAGTGAAATTTCTGTCCCATTCTCATTTGTCAAATTCTGCTCATCAAGGTCCTGGAAAACTGAGTGTGGAAGGACCTGCCTGGTCATCCACCAATTGGTGGTGATTTTCACTAACACTGGGAGATGGGCATAGTCTAACAGATTGATACCTCTTGGGACAAAGACAGGTGGGTTTGGAACCTCTCATCTGGGTTTAAGCACACGGGAAAAGCAGGGATCCCCCACCAACATGTAAATATCAATAGCATATGAGATGAGACATGATGCAAGCAGTTGAAACATCATCCTATTTTGACTGCTGCACCCCCTCAATTACCAACTGAGTAGTCTTGGTTACAAAGTCACATTAAAAACTCTGCACTGGGAGGAATTCTTGGTTTAGCAGCTAATACGAGACAGTGAAGATCTGCCAAATGCTTGGGAGTTTGAAATGCACTAGGCACAACTTTGCAAAGGCAAAAGAAAGCTTCTTTCTCAGCCTGTCAAAAGATATAATCTTCAACTCTTTGTACGAGTCATCTGGGATGAAGTGCTTCCAACAGACAAATTTCTTAGAGTGTAGTCATTTCACCTCTGATCTCCAAGCCCTGATTCTCAAAGAAAACCCTACAGAAGATCCCCTAGGTAAATCTGGGAACTGTATCTCATCACTTCCCTGAACACTAACATTTTCAAATATGTTACTGTCTCCTCTCTGCACTTTTTCCAATAATCAATCTCTCAGTGCTCTACATCATGCTGCTATTATTCTACAAATTACCTGCATCTCTTTTACCCTTAGGAGATAACTACCAATATTGCCTTTATATTCCACGGGTGCTGTCAGATGCCTAGCTCAGACACAGGTCTAATTAAACCCAGAACAATTGTTCCCCATGTGCAGTTAGGTTTGAAATTCAACTCATCTTTCCTGAAGAGCATACAGGCCCTAAACCTCATCTGCTTTCTCCACCTATATTAGCTGGCTTTGTGAAAGTTATTGCACCTACCTAAAAATCTTTATCTTTAAATCTTTGGCATTAATGGTACTGCCACACAGAAAAGCTTCATAGACTGCAAATAAGAGGGGCAGCATGCAACTGAGTCTGGTTTATAAAAAAGAGAGGAGTAACACTATGATATGCTTCACAGAAGACCTTAAATTCGGTTTCACAGGACAGAGTTGGGTTTGAGCATTAGTTCAAAATTGGTGTTAATTTTTGACTAGCAAAACTGATGCATAGCTAGAAACCCCTGTGCAGCTCAGCCTCTCCTTCAATCCTTCAGCTCCTGCCTGGAAGAAACATCTCTTCACTTCTTCGTAAGTCTCCTCGCCGTAAGGGAAGCAGCATCCAAATTGCCCTTTCACTGATCCTCAGTTTCCCAACTGTAGAGGTAGTAGTATTCCTCAGTCCTGATAAGGTTTAGCCACTCCAGGTGCTCTCCCTTCACACTGCTTATCCATCACTCCTCATGTTTGATCCTGACCATGGCCAGCCTCTCTCCAGACAGCCATCTGCACTGCTCTCCCACAGAGGTCTGTACAGCATCTCACGGTCAACTTACTGCACGAGAAGGACAGTGTGTCCTACCCATACCTACCATGGCAGCTGCATAATAACTCTACTGTACATTTCCACATCAGGAGAGGACTTGAGTCTCTTCTTCTTAAAGCCAGGTATCCTGACTGGGACCTTCAAAGATGGCTTACTCCATGTTGCAAAGCCCTTGTGGTTCTGCAGCAGCAGCTGCCACAAAAGATCCCATGGAGAAGGAACATTGCTCATACAAGGCAGCAGGCAGGGCAGAGGCTGAGGGACTCCCCACAGTGTGGGCCAAGCCAATGCTGTTGCTATGCCCCCATGTTGTTATGCTGCCATGGGAAGAGCTGACTGTGTGGGGCTGAGCTGTGCAGAAGAGCAAGGAGCACTGGGACCAATGGGTGTCCAGCCTGCAGGATATTGCCATAATATGTATTTATCCCATTTAAAGAACCAACAGAGAAGTAAACTTTGACTACGGCCAAGTTTTTGATAAAGCATGGAGACCAACTGAGGCTTTTCTCATATCTGGAGTATTTTAAGCATCTCTCCCTTCTGGTTGCTCTGTTAGCTCTTAAAGGATTGGGTTTATACTGGTCTCACTGTCTCACTAGATCTCTAGCAGGATCTCTTTCCTTACTTGGACCTCTAATTTCCATATATTTATGGAAATATAATATCTTTAGGATTTAGTTGAGATTGGTGGATGATTTCAAAAGCTAGGGAAGGAACAACTGTCAAGCAGATACACAGCTACACAAACAGCACGACCCCAAGGGATGCCTTCCAATAGAAAACAAGCTAAATACTATGCAGTCATGACATTTAAGGCTCTGTTACAATGCTAAAACATAGAAGTACAAAAATAATAGTGTGTGAGCAACCTAAATTTTGGCCCCTTTTAATGTTTGACTCATTGACTTTGCAACATTAACGATTCTTTCAATGAAGTGTTTTTACGTGCAATACAATACTTTGTGCAATCCCACATTAACTTTGATGCACTGTGTTTAGGTGAGGTGAGATCCCTTTTAATTTTCTAATGATTTTCACCTTATTTGAGTTTTTCCACACACACTCTTGCCCACGAAGAGTAGATTGACAAACACCTGCACAGAGGATCTGCAACACAAAAGCCATCCATATCTTTGTTCCTATGCCACAGGTGATGGGAGGCTGATGAGTTTGATCTTCAAGCCTTGCAAGACAGGCTTATTGAACTTGACAGCACCACTTGTGTGTAGAGATGACTCACTTGAGCAGAAGCTGTGGGATCTGCTCCTGGTTGTGGAGCTGCTTTCTTCGCAAATTTGCTATCCTATAGCAAATACTGACTGTTCAAACAACACTCGTGCTTCTATTTTGGGTCACTGTTTACAAGTACAGACTAACAACAGTGGAAGAATGGAAATCTGCTCCCAGCCAATGGTTTTCTGGCACTCTCAAAAGCAGTTGACAGAAGCCACATTACTGGAGAGGGTCAGAAAGGAAAATTGCTTTAAATACATTAAAAAGATGTTATTAGCTGCCACAGATTTCACATTTCCTAAGAGGAAGGTGAATATCTGGCACATTCTCTATCAGGTTAGAGGAGTAATTATTAGTGCGGAGACTTAGACACTGACTCTTATCTTTGACAGCTCGTCAAGGATTTCTGAGACTAGGCAAGTATCACAATGTTTTCAAAATATCAGTAAATTTTCTAGTCAAGAGCTGCACAGTTATAGGCACTTAACTGAAGCACCCCTTAATGGCTGTCAGGAATAATTTGTACTGTCACTCAGCAGAGGCAACAGATGGTTTAATATCCAGGCCTTTTGTTCTGCAGCCATGTCAGCCAAGTACCCACCAGGCCTAAAGGAAATTGCTACCCATTCTTCTTACATTTGCTTCTCTTGATGTAAAATCAGCTGCCACTCCAACAGCTAGTTCAAAGTCTCTCATCAAAACCATAATAGTAGTTCAATCAACAGTGTTTTACAAGAGAAAATCACTTGACCCACAAAGTACTCAAAATGGGAGTTCATGCCAAACTTACAACTCCAGGTGCGAGCACGCTTTATTTGACCTGCCTTGATTTTCAAAATCTGAGTTTTATTGAGCAGTCATCTCGATGATTTTGTGTTGTCCACCTTTCTAATACAGCAGTGGGCTCCTTTCTGTAAAGGATTCTGTATGCCTAGAAAGCCCACGATAAGCTGGCAAGCACAAGTGACTTTCCATGTCTAGGTTTTCTTCAGCAGAAGCACGTTATATGTCACTGAGACCAGAACAAAGGGAAAAGCAAAGCAAGTCACAGAAATTTAATCTCAGGTCTGTTGCGCATCTCTCCATGTGGTGGGGAAATTCTTAAATATTTCCCTTTCAGTTTCAAACCTTTACCTTCAGAAAAGCTGTTAATGTAATATCAATACTGAAGATTAATGATGAGAGAAAAGCTTGTCTGAGCCAAAGGAAGGACTCAAAGTCAGTGAAATGAAATTCAAGCGGGAGAGAAATTAGACTTCATTATTCCTAGCATGGTCAGAAAGATGCCTTCTTTCTCACCCCGGAAGTTCTCCATGTGAACAAAGGAAGTTCAGGTAGTTTAACCACTATGCTATTAGGTAGTTGTTATTGCCTAGTGTAACATGCCAGATAGTGAGGATAAAGCTTATGGCTGACTTCAAGTCATTGCTGTCTCCACCCCTGATCAAAAGGGTTAGGATCTTCAGTGGTAGCCAAGGCCATCAGAGGTGCTGGTGATGCACAGCAGGGATGGTGAGATGAGTGAGAAGCTCATCCGGGGCCAGAGTTGTTCTTTGGTGTTTCTTTATGAGACGGCTGAGTCAGAGTCAGCAATGACAGCAAATCTGTAACAGCAAATCAGTGAATTAGAGGTAGAGGTCTTGAAGGTAGGAAACATGTCATGGCTCATATTGAGGTGTTCCTAAAAGGATTATGTTCCTTCTGTTCTCTGAGAAATAACTAGCTAATGTGCCACACAGACATGAACCAGATCTGTGGGGCAAGGCAAGACAGGAAGACAGGGAATATTCTTTCTCAAAGAAGAGTGTAGAAAAGCAAGACACTGCTAATTTGCCAGGGGTCTGTGAGCCCCAGACTAAGGAAGGGCAGGTTAGGCAAATAGTCTGACAATAAGAAACCAAAAGGATAATAATACATGTGTTTGGTGTAGCATTAGTGCTGCAAGACAGAAAAAGGTTTTAAGAAGGTGTATGGATAAGAATAAGAATATAATAGTAAGGCCTTGAAAAGCTGTAACAACCAGGAAGGTTATTTAAGTGACAATAACTATGCCTGTTTGAAGGAAGAGCAACTAAGTTACATGGTAAAATGAGGCCAAGAGCTTGAATTCACAGAACAAGAGCCACTGTAAGCCAAAGGGCCGTAAGGGTAGGGAGAAGTAACAGGATGAGGTTTACAAAGTTAGTGAAAATACTGTAGGCTCTGAAAGGAAATCTCAGTGGAGTCAGAAATGACCTATTGTTATTTAAGTTTTTTTCTTCTGGTAACTTTAAGAAAGAGTTTAGCATTCACCTCTGTTAGCTAAGGTTTCAGTGACTCATCCTGTCAGTGAACAGTTAACCTGATCATGTCGGGACTTCAGAAATGACAAGTGTATGTGAAACAGTGTGTCAGCTTTTGGAGGGAGGTGGACATATCCTGCAAGCTGCAAGTACTGATTTGGGGGTTGCTGCTGCCAAATGCTCAGTCTCCAGAAGAAATTGTTCTCAGTGATAAGCCTGAGGTTTTCAGCAAGAAGCAGACTATGAGGAAATGGCCTCTGATAATAAATAATCCCAGAAACATGGTATTTCTTTCTCCCAGCCCAATGTGTCATTTGCCCGAGGATAAAATGAAGCAACATGTGGCAATCAGGGTTGATGGCAGTCTCTGCCCCTTTCATGATCATTTGACACCCACATTCTCATTGGATCTTCTTGTCCTCACTGGTTTTATTTTCTGTTTTCCTTCGTTCCTTTTCTGCTTATTTTCCTCCCACTCACTGAAATGCCATTATCTGTTCTTTTTTTCATGTTTAACTCATAATAACTAACTAGAGGGCAGACCTTATTTAACCTCGTTCATCAACAGAAATCCAGTAAAATATGATCCAGCTGCAAGTCTAACACTTTCCACTCAATCTAGTTCATTCATTTCAGTTTAGTGGGAAAGCTTCTCTGAGGCAAAGGGAGTGTATTTTGCTCTGTAGCATTGTTACCTTAAGAAGTGAGGAGACAAATCACTCTTGTGTAATCATATTTATCAGATCATTAGAACTGTTTTAGAGAAGTCCCAACAATCAGCACATAGGAAAAAAAGAGAGCTGACAGCAAAGGCCATCAGGTGGAAAAGCTTCTGAGAGAACCTGCAGGCAGTACACAGAAGTAATGAAGCAGACCTGTCTATGTCTCCAGTTAATTATCTTGTTGAGAGCTTGTTGTGAGGTGCTGCTGTGGCTGAGCTGCAATCAGGTGCAAGGGTGGGATACGAGGTTGGATAGATACACAGTCTCAAAATTATACACACCGTGGACAGCCGCAGAAGGTTGTCAGCCAGTCAGTCCTATACATGTTCCAAAGATGTGACCCCTATACAACAGGCTGTCTGGCTTCCCATTAGAAGTGTCTTGTTTTTCTTTAGTAGCCATGTAGGTTTGTTCTTCTGGTCACTAGTTGTTTTTACTCAGCTTAGTCACACAACCTTCTCCTAGTCTTATTGGGAAGCTCTCTCTGCAAAACCATAGTCTGTTAGGAGGTAACTTATATAACAGTAACATACCTTGGTGTCTGTGCATTGCTTATACCTACCTAATAATGGGAATATCAGTTGCATATTATCAAGTTTGTTTAATTATAACACAAAGGAAATAAATTAATTGCAAACAATTTTTTTGGTAGCTGAACAGAAACTACCTTGCTCTTCACCAACTCATTAGTGGAAAGTCCAGGAGATGAGTTACTGTAGATACCACTGACCATTCATTCTGAAGTGATGCATCACCACAGACGAGGATCAGAAAAAAGGTAAAGGAGTGAAGGACTGGCAGATAGGTAGCATCGAGTTCTATGTAACATCTACACACCTACAGCAAAAAGGCACTTTAAAAAGCAACAGGTTTCTCAGAGCTCACATTACCTTTGTACTGATACTAGGTGTTGTAGTTTGGAATTATTATGTAAATTCTCTCCCCTGCCACTCTTAACGACCCTAGCCAACCGTTAACAAAG
>JAWWEV010000001.1:56187967-56199628 GCA_035583235.1 Hafferia zeledoni | reverse complement strand
TTAAAGTTCCTTTTCTTAAATTTGATAAAGAGTGGCGTGATTATTCGAGGAGGAGGTCCCCTCCCCCTCTTGTAAGTAAACATCTTAGTCCTTTCCCCTCAAACCAAGACACTAGGTTGAAAATGTTGCGTGCTTAAAAATCTTTCTTGAGAGACACTGATGAAAAATGCTAGATAATACTTTTTATGCAGAGAGATAATGACAATTTTATGGTCTCTTTTTAAGAATTTTTTTTAAATGAGGTTCAACAAATATCTGAAATTCTCTGACAAATGTGTTCTTTCCTTTCTTTAAAAAAAAAAAAAAATGCAGCTGCATCTTTCAATTCTCTCTCTCTCTTTTTTCCCCCTTCCTTGATATGGTGAAAATCCAAACAAACAAGAGGCAAAGCTGGCTACAGTTGAATTCCCTGCACACTGTTAATGTGATGGAAGTTATGGTGTGGGGGAAACTGTAAACAAGCTGCAGTGCCACTACCCTGAAAACTAAGTGTTCTCCTATGCTATTCATAGCATACATAAATATGTGTGGCTGTAAACACACAGAAAGGATTAAAGATTATTAATTAATTAATGAAGTTTGCCCTCTGTTCGGAACTGGGTTTTTGTGTTCTGTTTTCAGGCAGAAGTGCCATGTTTAAGATTTCACACTGCCTAGCATTGTACTGAAATGGGAGCTCTGCCATGAGGTTGATGCATTTGCACTCTGCCACAGAACAGCTTGGGGTGAACAAGTCTGTTATTAATGTGTTGCTCAAAAGCAGTTTGAAAACACAACGGCTACAACCTATATTTTGGCCTTCAAGAGACACTGAGAAGCTTTTGATGCCTCTGAAATTAGATATGCAGCTTGGCCCATGCCCTGTTTTGGGAATAAACTACACAGACTTTCTTTTCTCCTATTCCAAAAGAAATGATCATGATCTCCTCAGAGGTTCCTTGCCTCTCTGCAGATTATTTTCTCTCCTTTTTCCACCTCACACAGACCACCTGCAGTGCAGGCAAAGGAATGATGCATCACAACTGAAGATGCCAAAAGCTGGCCTTCTGCTTATCTGGGCAGTTCAAGCATTACCTGTAGTTTTGAGATTTAATTCTGGCACCCTTACACCTTTGCTGGCTGAAAAATCAGATGTTCAGCCTATAGGAGAGAGCCTTGCTGCCCAGCAGAGATCTGTTGATGCTGTGTGGAACTTGTAACAGAGTAGGACAAGTATCTCTGTAACAATCTCAATCCATTAACTTTCCTGTTCCAAAATGAGTTCCCTGCTCACCTTAATTTGTTAATGAGAACGTTGGTTGACAGGAATGAATGAAGTCAGAGCATTAGCTGTTGGTAGAATAGTTTTCCTGGCTCAGTGGTCCAAAATCAAAGTCAGCTTCTGCAGGAGCTTCCCTTTGTGCCTGGCAGCAGATCTCAGCTCTAGCTCTGGACACAAATAATTTGACCCTGTGGTCTTCAACAATAGGAAGCAGAGGGGCAAGTACCAATCCCTTTCCTCTAATGACTAGTGACAGGACTTGAAGAAATGGCATGGACCTGAATCAGGAGAGGTTTAGGTTCAATATCAGGAAAAGGTTTTTCACCCAGAGGGTGTTTGGGCACTGGAACAGGCTCCTCAGGGAAGTGGTCACAGCACCAAGCCTGTCTGAGTTCAAGAAGCATTTGGACAACACTCTCAGGCATCTGGTGTGATTCTTAGGGTGTCTCCCTCAGGGGCAGGGGTTAGACTTGATCCTGATGGGTCCCTTCTAACTCAGCATATTCTATGATTTTATGAATCATCTTGCAACTAGAATCAGTGAGGCTGGAGCAAAAGGAATCCTGACATCTTCAAAAACTGTCTTTGTGGAGGTTCCTCTGTTTGGTGCTATTAGGGGGGCTCAGGAAAAGAAAGACTCCAGGGTTGCTGGCCAGCTCTGTACCTCCAGGTCTCCTTCTCTCCAGTGTGAACCAGCGAGTCATGGAGCAGTGACCAGCTCGTGCATGAGTGCTGTCCCTGGCGACACCCTTGGGAAGATGTGTACACCATGTCAGGAGCTGAAGAGACTATCCAGCAACAAAGTAGGCTTTCTCCACAGAGGATACAGCTGAATGGTTTGAGCACTCTCATTCTCATAAAAAACCTCAGCAGTTTTTTTCCCACCTAAAAGCTCTATTTTATTGCTAAGAAGTGTTTTCAGTCAAACTTTTTTGGTGGTGTCCATCACTGACATCTTAGATGAGTCCACCAGCTCCTAGAAGCACATCTTCCCTCATTCTCGCCGGGCTTTGAGGAAAGCATATGAGTTCCCAATGGAAAAACTCATCAGCTTCAACAGAACAGCATCAGGCCTTTCACATTGTCTGCTGTGCTGGTTTTCACCCAGCACTAACGGGCTGCAGCAATTAGCCTATTCCTAAAACTGATTAATAGAAACTTTGTGTAATACTGACAATGCTGCAGTCCTTATCTCACCTCATTGGACAAGGGGAAGAAAAAGAAAGAAATGTGTGCAAGTCTGAATTTGGCCACCTCTCTCCTAAGACACATCTGTTTCAATGCATGAAAGAAGAAAATGGGTGATCAACACATAGATCTGCTCCTCAGCAGCTGGCCCCTGGATTCTCCTTCATGGCACTAAATGCCTCCCTGGCAAACAGAAGGTTGAGATTTTAAGTGAGGAATTAATGAAAATGCACTCTTTTCCTGCTTGTTGTCCTTTTAAATTCAGTTTCCATGGAAACAGGTACTGGAAAGGCTGCCTGGAGAGAGCTAGGAGAGATCCCTGCCTGGCCATTTTCCCCTCTGGGCTGACAGCTGAGCCACCCCAATTGTCAGGCTTTTACAGAGGTTTTTGCTATTGTCTTTTCTACCTGAAATATGAATGATAACTTCTCATGGATTCCTTCTCTAAGGAGTCCAGAGGTGGTCAGCCATGCTCCTGTTGCCTGCCACTGGGCTGCTTGCAGGTGGAGCTCCTCTTCTTCCATGGTCCATCCAGTGGATCACAGACTCATCTGAAACCCCATGACTCCACTTTGCTGTAAACGCCACTCCTGTTAGAAACATCCATTCCACTGCTTTTTTCTTATGGAACATTGGTGGTGGGTGTGATCTGAGCACAAAGACTGAGCGGTGGCAGAAGGAAACCTTTGTGGTTAAGTCAATATTTTTCCTGGGGGAATATTTGAGATCTCACCTGGGATATCACATCCAGCTCTGCGGTTCCCATCACAAAGCAAACACAGAACTGTTGGAGCAGGTCCAGAGAGAGGACACTGAAATGGTCAGAGGGCTGGAGCAACTCTACTGTTGTGCTGGTTTAAAGGTAAACCGGCAGGAGAAATAAATGCAACACAAAAGAGATTATAAGTCAGTTACAATTTAATAACAATATTATAATAAAAGCAATGGCACAAAGAGAAAATGGTTTTAACCCACAAAACCCAGTATGACCCAGCAGCCTGGGGTGTAAACCCCACATGGTTTCCCCCAAGTCCCAAGTAGAAGGAAGCGAGAAAACCTGTTGGTGCAGATGATAGTCCCAGTCTGGTTGAGAGTGGTGGTCGTAAGCTGGTTAAAAGTGGTGGTCGTAAGCTGGTTAAAAGTGATGGTCTCCTCCTGTCAGGGTTCTGCTGCTCCTCTGGATCTGACAAGTGGTTCCTGAAGTCTTCTTACCCCAAGATATGTACCCCCAGATCCAGGTGGGAGCACCCAGTCCCTCCCCCAGGGCGGGGAGTCACACAATGGGTGATTAACTCTGTGAGTCATGGGGTGTTGTTTG
Source organism: Hafferia zeledoni (assembly GCA_035583235.1). Taxonomy (NCBI): domain Eukaryota; kingdom Metazoa; phylum Chordata; class Aves; order Passeriformes; family Thamnophilidae; genus Hafferia; species Hafferia zeledoni. Next base: position 56,195,861 of record JAWWEV010000001.1, on the reverse strand, counting down.
AACCGTTGATGGCCCATTAGCCACCTCAGGCTGGGTATGAAGGTGCTAACGACCCCTGGAGGGGAGTTATCACAGCTCTTATCTCACAGGTGTCTTTCACATCCAGCTCGAATCCTGAGGGGTCAGGTGTGCCCTGGACAGCTGCTGCAAATGGTCCATTGTTCTTGGGAAATGAATAGAGGGGTAGAATACATAGCTTTGATCACCCCCACACAGTGATAAACTGGTCCCACCTACTGAACTAGGACACCTGTGAAGACAGGTTGAGAATGCTGAGGGCCTGGAGAAGCAGGGAGACCTTATTCTGGCCTATCAGTACAGAAAAGGGGCTTGTCAGAAAGATAGAGAGACACTTTTTACCCAGGGCCTGTTGTGAACAGACAAGGCGCAAAGAGGGTAGGTTTAGATTGGACATAAGAAAGAAATGTTTTTAAATGTGGGTAGTCAGATTTTGGAACAAGTTGTCCAGAGAAGCTGTGAATAGCCCATCCCTAAAAGTGTTCAAGGCCAGGTTGGATGGGGCCCTGGGCAACCTGGTCTAGTGGAAGGTGTCCCTGCACAGGGCAGAGGGTTTCGAACTAGATGAACCTTAAGGTCCCTTTTAACCCAAACTGTTCTATGATTCTAAGAGCAGGACTCAAAGCAGACTGAAGTGATGGTATTTGCTTGTGTACAGCCGTCCTTTTTCCACAGGAACAAAACCTAAGGATCTCAGACCTACAATATTTGAAAGTGGCACAGTCCGAAGAATCATGGCTGGTTTTACAACTGCTGACATGCATCTGCTTCCATTTTTGTCAGCATTTGAGGAAATGCCTCTGGTGTGTCTGTGAAAGGTTGTCTTAATGAAATCTGAATTTCCAGTTGAAGCTGACTAACAATATAAGCTCTATCCACTCTCCCAGCTGAGTTCTGCAGAAAAAAAGAGTTCTAATGTAAAAACCAAAGTAATTTTTAATTGTAATTAATCCTAATGAGAATAGTTCAATGTTAGCCGTTATTGCTTCAGATACAGATAAAAGCATTGCTCTCTTTGGTTACTTAGATGCTTGCCTATAATTAGAAAGGCAGACTCTCGTATCTGAGATGTAATACTGAGATAGTTTTCTGCAAACCAGATGAGCAACTTCTTGCATATTGCACCAGAAAAACTCTCTGCTTGCTGCTAGCACAGTCTCATGTGGAGTACGATCTTTATATTGAGCAACCAGACTTCAAGGAGGATGTAAATTTGTACTGGCGGAACCAACTGTGTTTGCCTCACTTTTGTGACCTTTGTGCACACCGTGGTGCTCTGACTTCTTTCCCAGGAGCTGCTCCTCTGCCCATCATTTCCCTTCCACACAGAAGCGGATCTCTCTCCAGGCTGCTGCTCCAGTTCTGCTGGATCATTTTGCATGCTCCTGTTTCTTCAGCATGCCAGGATAACTCTTCCCGTACAGGGAGAGAATAACCTCCCATTCTACTCTGTGCTGTGTGGCATTATCTTTAATACTGTGTGCAGTTTTGGGCATCACAACGTAAGAAAGATATAAAGCTACTATAAAGTGTCCAAAGGAGGGCTACTAAGGTGGAAGGAAGCCGAATGAAGAGCGGCTGAGGACCGTTAGTCTGTTCAGCTTGGAGAAGCGGAGACTGAGGGGAGACCTCATTGCAGTTACAGCTTCCTCATGAGGGGGTGAGGAGGGACAGGCACTGATCTCTTCTCTGTGGTGACCAATGGCAGGACTCTAGGGAATGGCCTGAAGTTGTGCAGGGGAGGTTTGGGTTGGATATTAGAAAAAGGTTCTTCACCCAGTGGGTAGCTGGGCCCTGGAACAGGTTCCTCAGGGAAGTGGTCACAGCACCAAGCCTGGCAGGACTCAAGATGCATTTGGACAATGCTCTCAGGCACATGGTGGGATTCCTGGGGATGTCCTACAGAAGGCCAAGAGTCGGACTCAACGACCGTCGTAGATCCCTCCCAACTCAGAATAGTCTGTGACTGTGAGATTCTGGAACTTTCCGAGGCCGCCACCCAGACCCGCCCCCGCGGCCGCGGCAGGGCGGGACTCGAACCCGCGGCCCCTCTGCAGTGAAGTCCCGCCCCATCCGGCCCCGCCCCGCCGCGCAGCGTGAGCGGAGGAAGTTTGTCCACCGCGGGCCGCCGTGTGCCGGTGTGCGCTGCCGCCGCTCCCCACCCGGCCCGGCCTCGCCATGAGCGACAAGGGCGAGCTGGACCTCACCGGTGCCAAGCAGAACACGGGCATGTGGCTGGTGAAGGTGAGGAGCTGCGGGCCCAGCCCAGCGCGGCCTGAGGCGGCTGGGCCCTTCCGCTCGTCCCCGCCCCGCCGTGCCCAGGCGGCCCCTGGCCGGTTCCGGGACTGCCCGTGTCAGGCTTGCCTTGTGCCCCGGGGCAGTCGCTGCCCCCGCTCCTCTTCTCGGGGTCAGCGCGGGGCTGGGCCCGGATACCTGCGGAGGGAAGGAAGCACCGCAGGGAAAAAGCTGGATCCCGGGGAGCTGTCATGGAATCGGGATGTTAAGGGGTTGGAATGGGCCTTAACCATCATCTAGGCCAAACTCCCCATGCCATGGCCATAGTTCCTACATCCGTCACTAGACCAGATTACTCAGGGCCATGTCCAGCGTGGATTTGAACACTTCCAGGGATGGGGCATCCACATTCTTCCTGGGCAAGCTCTACCAGTGGCTCACCACCCTCACAGTAAAAAAATTTCTTCCTTGTCTTTGACTAGTGCTTTTGTTACGATTAACAAGCATGGCAGTGGAAGTTGATTTCCCAAGAACTCTGAGAGCTGGGGGAAGTTTCAGTGTGCCCAGATTCACATCCTCATTTAAAAACAAACAAAAAAGGAATAAGGCAGGTGAATGCCAGTATGTTGTCACTACAGCTCCCTTTGGTGCTGGAGCAGTACAGCTGTAATGGAAAGGTACCGAGGTTGTGAAATCGAAGCTGTCTGGTGCCGGGCCGTGCTCATGCCTGGTGCCACCACTCACAGGGCCGGCACTGCCTGCGTGTGCTTCTTTGTTCCCTGGAGTGACTCTCTTGCCATTGAGACCTCTTGGCTGCTTCTGCTGCAACAGCATGGGCGTTTCAGAAAGAGGAGACTCACAGCCAGTGGGGGAGCACCTGCCCTGCCCCTCTTCCTGTCCCCTGTGCCCCTGTTTTTCTAGACCTGTATTTGTTCTGTCTGGGCAGAAACAGCTTTCTCTCCTTCCTCCTTTAGGAACAGGGTCAGATCATCAGCTTGAAAGAACCTGTGGGGGAGGGTGGTATTGAAATGCCAGTCCTGAGTGGTGCAAGAGATGTGACATCATCGTATTTCAGCCACCAAAACGTCTTATTATGCCCCTTAAAAGTGATGGGGAATTTCAGACTTGCTTTGCCGTGCAGAATTTGTAGTGGGCAGGTTGCTGCCTCTGTCTTCCTGTTTTGTAATGACACCTGAGTGTCATGAAACCACCATGAACAGTGTGGTGCTCTCATTGTAGTAGCTTATTCAGGGCAATATCAGTGAAACTTGATAGTGGAAAGATGCAGAATTATATCATGATACTCTGAGTGACAGGATGGTAAAATGACAGGTGGAATTCAGAGCTGAAAAATCAAATCTGACATGCATGGAGAAACACTATGCTAGAGTTACATGTACACAGTTTGGTCTCTGCTGGCTGTTGGCCATTCAGATCTAAGTTTTCAGTATATGTGGGTGACTACAAGAATGTCATGTCAGGTGAGCAGGGTCAACACTGGATGTGGTTACAAAGGATACAGAAAACAGAAAATATTATTGCAGCATCATGTTGCCTCTATTTGGAATGATCTGTGTAGTTGTGGTCTCATCCTCCCTGCTGTGGAAAGTGTGCAGTGGACCTAGAAACAGGACAGAGGAGAGCACCAGGCGTGGTCTCGGGAACAAGGTATGATGGCTGTGGAAGGAATTCTTCAATACATTACTACCTTTCAGGTTGGCAAGAGGATTAATTTGGAAATCTTACAGAGACCTGAAGTAACAAGTAATGTCACAAGTGGATATGGAAGAAGTGAATAGGCAAAGGTGAATAGGAAAGAGTAATTTTGAAGACAAGAACTAGAGGTATGTCAGATTAATTCTTCTGATGGGGCTTGGAGCAAACCAAGCAGGCACCATTTTTGCACCATATGTAGTTAAATTTTGGAACTTGTTGCAATGAGAAGTTGTGAATTTGAAAACTGTAGAAGCTCAAACACCATTAGTCAAATTTAGGCAAGAAAATTGAATTCAGAGACTGAATATGCTGCCATCCCCCAAGTCTGCTAAGACATCCCAGAAATTAGAAGAGCATGCTGGGGAAATGTCTTTTCTTCATATGTTCCCATGCTTTTCCTGAAGTATCCACTGCTGGCTGCGTTTGGAGACAGGACAATGAACTTGTTTGTCTTTTAGTCTGATACAGTTTGGTGTTCCCTGAATCAAGCCATGAACTTTCAGGCACACGCCTGCTTGCAGTTAGTGCTGCTGTGTGAGTAGAGTTGCTGCCTGGGTTAATGAGAAAACGGGACTAAAAGGAACACTTAAATATTACTCTTCCAAGTAAGAGTTAATGTAATATTTCATGCATGTGCTCTGAACTTATAATTTGTCTTTTTTGAATAATAGTGATAAAAAAAAAATTAAAAAGTTGCTACCACCGATAGAGCATAACAAGGGACATGCATGATTTTATCCTTTGATTTCCTTCAGACTTGAGCTTGGAAACAACTATCCTTGTTAAGATTTTCAACACACTGAGAGGCAAGACAGTATATAGTACCTGTAGGTTTTATCTTCACTAGCTTGGATAATGAGGCTGAATTTATCCTTTCTTTGAGGGAGGGAGCAATCAGCTCTGATGGAATAAAAAAGCTGGCTTATTTGATTCCCATTTTGCATTCACTGTGCCAGCACAGGAAGTATTCCAGAGGGACTACTTAACAGGCAATAATATGTAGTGATGAGTATTTCAGAAGCATGAGCAGTAAAAGAAGGTTCCATAGAGTGAGTTGCTTTAGTACAAATCCAGAAAAAAAAAATCCAGCTGGATTTTTATTTTTTTGTTTGCAGTGAAAGGTAATATAGAGGAATACTATAACTTTTGATCATGTACTTGCAGTAGAATGAAGCCCATTTAGTGTTAGCCAGTAGAATTGTTAATTTCTGATTCGCTGTGTGTTGGTCAGAGTTTTTTTAGTTAATCTGCTGCAGTTATCTGTAGTTAGAAAGATATCTTTATATAATTATTTTTGTATGTTCAAAGGAAAATTAGGACATAGAACCTGACAACAGCATTACTCAGTTTCTGATGTACACACGGCATGTGGATTGCTATATAGAAAAAGAACTGATTTAATTTCTTACAGAAAAGTGGAAGTAATTTGTTACAGATAGGGGCTGCCTGTGTATTCTCTTTAAAGGTGTATAGGAAGCTGTGAATAAGCTGAGAGATGTGTGGAGCAGGGGCCTTCCTGTCATACACTACCTGCAGGGTGCCTCATGTACTGGAGTCTGGGTGTTTGTGTGATAGGAGTAGCAAGAGGAGAGCAGCAGTGTGAAGAGGTCTTGAAGTGATGCTCCATAGGATGTCAGATCTGTTCTAGTGATTAAATTGTATATTTCTTTGGAGAGAAGAGTCGTCTTACTTAGAAATCCCAGAATAAAGGCCACTTGTCTTGAAAACATTCAGTAGCCTTTCAGTCTGACAGGTGTTCTGTCTATAGGTTACTTTTTCTGTGGGTATGTGTTTTTCAAAATCCTGCTGTGGGATCTTTGAAAATTCTACACTGTAAAAGCAGGTTGCTCTTGTTTTCCATGTGTTCTTTAAAGGAACATTAAGAGTTTGTAAACTGATTGTTCTCCATAAGTTAAACTTTTATAATGCTAAAGTTAAAAGAAAAGGGCCAAATAAGATATCTACAGCATGTAAGACTTTATTTAATCTTTCCTGTGATGATTTACGTCATTAGCGTGGTCCTACAGAGTTTGGTATGTGGTTTGTGAGTACCATCTGGTTTTATCTGATGTATCTGTGGATAGCTAGAAGTAATCCTTTGATCACAGTGCTTCATAACCCTTTGTCTTTCTCTGCATAACCCTTGATCACAGGCAGACCAGCAGAAAGATGAACTCTTTGAGACTGTTTTCCGCGCAGCTGAAAGAAGCATGATTGATCTGCAACCTCTTAATATGAATAAATTCCCTATCTGAATATATTGCATAGCAAGTCAGTGATTTTAACAGCATGAGTGTCCTTCGCTCCTTGTCCACTCACACCTTATTACCTGGCAGTATAAATTAAATACAGATTAGGTGCAAGTACATAATAATATTTCTATTGAGTCAGCTGGAGCACGTCATAGCATTTGTCTTGGCCTTAGAAAGAAAATTGTATCTGATCTGGCATGGAATCTGTTCTAGAAAATTGCCAATTTGAAAAACATGGAAAAGTCTATATCAGTAGATTGTGCCAGTTCATGGCTTTCTGTTGTGCTTTTGTGGTATTTTTGACCCAGTGTCTGAACTTTATGGGAACCTGGACTGACATTTAGTTAGTCTGAACTGCTGGAGGACATGTGGGTTCTCCAACTATTCCACAGTACTTCATGGGGTGCTGTGAGTCTAAAGAAAAGTGCTGAACACCAGTTCCATGATATCTTCTGGAGTTTTTGACGAACAGGTAAATGCAAAGTTAGTGTTAAATTAATTTGACCTTTAGGAAGTTATCAGGTTGCTCTTTTTCAGCAAGTTCTTGGAACAGGCTTTTGACCACCTCAACTTTGTAGTGAAACTTGGCTTAGTTTTATTCTGTGCAAGACAAAAGTCAGACTTCAAACTGCTTCTTTATTTCTTGAAACAGAAAATGCCACAGGCATAGCTTAGTGTGTTTCTCACTGGCAGCACCTCACATCATTTTTCTATGTGGGCACAGGTGTTTTCAGTAGCTGTGGACTGTGTGAGCCACAATAAGCTTTGCTGTACCAGTGAAGAACGTTGCTGCAAAGTTCTGAAGAACACGCTGCTTCCCAGAGGCCTTTATTGCCCATTATGAGCCCAGGTCACCCCATGCTGCCGATACCAAAACCTTTGTAACTGAAGGAATTTTCATGTGGGTGAGTTAACATCACTGGAGCAGCTTTTAATCCTTGCATGCTTCATGTTAAGCAGGGCAGCTTGTTCCTGGCCCTGCACTGACGTCTGCTTTGTGCAGCTGTTTGGGGAAATGGGTTGGGGAGCTCATTTGGTTGTTCCACCTGCTAAATAGATAATCAGCACAGCTAAAACATAGAAGTCCCCTGCACCTCCCAGCCAGATCAGTCTGTTCTTTCTGTATACTGACCAGCTGCACAAAGACTTGTCCAAATGCAGTGAAGGACTGGGAATGAGTGATGGGAGGCAATTTGCCTCAGGTCGTTCTGCTGTTGGGAGAAGTGGACATATGGTACAATAGGGCTGTGATCTGCTGCTCAGTGTTTCTCAGGCTCCCAAACTCTCAGCCTTCCCTTCAGAGCACCTTTTGGTCTCTTGAGTTGTAAGTATCTAACTTCTCATCTACTGTGCCAGTTTGGTTCATGCAGTTTTTTTTCCCCCCAGAGAGATTATAAGTTCTAATGAATATTTAAAACTATAATTTTACCTGATAAAATATCAAGACTACTTAATTTAAGAATATGATGCTGATATTTTTCTGCCTTTCACAATTGGATAATAGTATTTGGAATTCAAGTTTTTATCAGATTTTTCCCTCATTTGGGGTTGTGTTTTTATGTTACATTATTCTCTTTGGTCTACCTAGCAGAATCAATCTATCTATCTATCTATCTATCTATCTATCTATCTATCTATCTATCTATCTATCTATCTGTCTGTCTGTCTGTCTG
>JAWWEV010000001.1:56160044-56187867 GCA_035583235.1 Hafferia zeledoni | reverse complement strand
ATCTATCTATCTATCTATCTATCTATCTATCTATCTATCTATCTATCTATCTATCTATCTGTCTGTCTGTCTGTCTGTCTGTCTGTCTATCTCTATCTATGTCTATCTGCCTGTCTATCTAATCCATCTATCTGTCTATCTATCTGTCTATCTTACAGCTTGAGAAGTGGCTCACATGAACCTCATGAAGTTCAGCAAGGCCAAGTGCAAGTCCTTGTGCCTGGGTCAGGTCAATCCCCAGGATCAATACAGGCTGAGGGATGAAGGGATTGAGAGCAGCCATTCTTTTGGAGAAGAACTTTGGGGAGTTGGTGGATAAGAGACTGGATATGACCCTGTGGTGTGCACTTGCAGTCCAGAAAGCCAGCTGTGTCCTAGGCTGCATCAAAGGCAGCGTGTCTGGGTCCCCCAGCATGAGAGGGATGTGTACCTGTTGGATCGAGTACAGGAAAGAGCCACTAAGATGACTAGAGAGCTGGAGCACTTCTTCTGTGAAGAAGGGGTTGGGGAGCTGGAGTTGTTCATCCTGGAGAAGGGAGTGCTCCATGGAGACCTTATAGCTGCCTTCCAGTATTTGAAGGGAGCTGATAAGACAGATGGGCACAGACTGTTTAGTAGGGCCTGTGGCAACTGGACAAGGAGTAATGGCTTTAATTGAAAGGAGGGTGGACTTGGACTAGATATAAGGAAGAAATGTTTTATGATGAGGGTAGTGAAACACTGGCACAGATTGCCCAGAGAAGTTGTGGATGTGCCATCCCTGGAAACATTCATGATCAGGTTGCTCGAGGCTTTGAGCAACCTGATCTAGTTGCAGATATCCTTGCTTATTGCAGAGGGATTGGACTAGATGACCATAAAGGCCCCTTCCAACCAAAACCATTCTATGACTCTATATTGTCTACTATATTTGGCTCATACTTTATTCTGTAGTGGTCAGGATAAAAGCATTTAAAATATATACACATACACAATTAATATAATCTGTCTTCTTTGCCTAGGTCCCCAAATACTTGTCACAACAGTGGAATAAAGCTTCGGGAAGAGGTGAAGTGGGCAAACTAAGGATTGTCAAGTAAGCCTTTAGTATACATTTACTAGTTGCATTTCTTAGAGAAAGTGACCTGCAGTACGATATTTGCAGGTATTGTAACACATAATCCTGTTTCGTGCCAACAGTATACATATTTCTCTGATACCTGAATGATACTTGCTTGTGTAGTCACTGGGAATATAAATTGTACAAAGTTATGCTGTGGAGTCACTGTATCCCATTACATGAGGTTTGATTTCTTAAATCTAAAATGGAACTGGAGAATTTTCTTTAACTTAAATGTGCCGTTTTGCAACTTCTATTCTCAAGTGCTGACTTTTCACATTTATTCTTGGGAACCAGCATAACAAAAACATTGAGCAGCTCAGGAGTGAAGACGGGTAACAAAACTAGAATTTGAATTTTCTTTTTTATCAGGAAAGCTAAACTTGAGGAGTTAGGTTATGGAAACTTTGTTAAATATTTTTAATATTTATTTACTTATTAAATACTTAAACATTATGTATTTTCTTTTGCAGAAATCAAGGAAGAACAGAAGTAAGTAATTGCTAATTATAAAGGCTATCAATGTTTGTATTTTGAATTCTAAAAATTGTTTAGAACATGCTGGTTTCTAATGTCACTTATTTTTTTGTTACACCTGTACCACAAAATCAGGAGGAAAGAATTCTGTTAGTAGCTCTGTCTGTAGATTTACTGTGGGACTTCCAGCCACTCTCTCTCTTCTCTCAGTTTGATTACCCATCTGTAAGCAGCAATGGAAGTGGTGACCTTCTTTCTGAACATTTTGAGATGTGTTAGTGCAAAAGGCTAAGGAGGATGCACAGGAAAAGCACACAGTGCTGGTCTGAAAGATGCCTCTTCAAGTTTCTTGTTTCTGTGGTTAGAGATTCTGGTTAGCCAGTCCTCTCTTCCTTATCTCCTGCATTGAGCACACAGTGTAAACACGGTGAAGGAGCCGTGTTTAATCCTCTTCTGGGCTGTTTGCAATTCAGGTGTCCCAGGCTAATAACACCTGTTGTGGTACTTCAGCACTTCTTCTGGAACTCAGCTGGCTGTGTGAAACATTTTTAAGCACTCACACTGAGCAATGGCTGAAAACCTATTATGGTTTACATTTTAATAAGTAAAATCAAATTGTTCTCTGACTTCAGGACAAAGTAATTTACAATTTTCTTAAAAGGTGCATAACTTTTATTAACTACATGAAAGCTTTGAATTCTTTTTCAACACAATGGAGAAAGACTCTTATCCCCCTTTTATGTTTTTGAAATGGAAATGTGCTATGCTACTTGTTTTTTCTCTCTTTTTGTTTCCTCATAATGGAGAAAATGGAGTCTGTTTAGTAACACTGTGGCAATTGTGACTCTTAGGTGTCATTTACTTTGAATGAAGAGCTTGCAAGCATCAATGATATTGGAGGAAAACCTGCTTCAGTCAGTGCACCAAGGGAACATCCATTTCTTTTGCAAAGTGTGGGAGGACAGACCTTAACTGTGTTCACAGAAACTCCAGTAGGTAAGTTAGAATTAAAGTTATGTTACTATTCCATTATTTATGATTTTAATTAACTCAATACTGTAAGATTCAGAAGTCAGGTTTTTGGCTCTGTTTTGTTTTTATCTGCATACAAAGCACTGTTGTAATTTTTTTGTGTCTGCTATCTCATTTCTTCATGTAGTTGAGCAACTGATTTAAGTTCTCCACAAAGGGTTATCGTGTACGGTTCAGCTGTTGGTCTGCTGAAGAGAACAGAGAGTGTGGAGTGCAATAGAGAGTGCAGTACATTGTGTACGTTCCCCTTTAGCGTTTTCACTGCAGAAAATGTTTTTGTGTTCCCATGTATTTTGGGGATGAACTAATATTTCTTTTTCTCCTTGAGTTGGTCTCTGCTGTGAATATAGTTTTATAAGAGTGTGGATTTTTCCTCTATCCAGTTGAACAGATGCATTTGAACAGTAAAACATTGGTGCAGCACGTTTTCTGGAAGTATATACATGCTATAAGTGTATTAAAGCTTTATAAGGTCATAATAACCAAACAATGCAGCTGTAAGGTTACAGTTTTTCTTACTGGATTTCAGCTTCCTGCCTTAAATTCAGCTAAGTAGCTGTATGAGTGATTAGGATATTGAAATTTGTCTGTCCTACATTGCATGTTAGACTTAAGGGACATGGTAGTCTTCCACTGTACAGTATGTTCAGCAGACTGCCTTGCGTGTAAGTCCCTTGTGCTGTAAGGTTTCTGCTGCAATTACATGGTCAAGTTCAGGATGTTAGAGAGAGAAGACAGTTATCTGCAGAGCATATCTCATTGACTGCAGAAGGTATCCCAGTTTCAGGCATATAGGTTTTGGTGTCCTCAGACAACAAATAATGTTAGTATTGTTTATTACCTCTGTCTTCTGTGGGGCAGAAAATTACAGTGTGACCAGCTTCAGATTTTTTGATGTTCATAGGCTGGCAAGTAATTGCTGTGATGTCAGTGTGATGCTTTATCAAATAAATGAGGGAAGGGGAACTGTAACTCACAGGACAGAATTAGAATACTTAGTAGGTTACCACCTCCTTTTTAATATGTATTTGAAAGCTTTAATGACTGAGCAGTGAGATATTTAGGTACAAGTAGCTTGGCTGTCTCAGTTGTGTTTTGAAATAAAGGCACTTATGCTACCACTCAGGCACTTTTCATTTGTTATCCCTTTGTCTGAAACTACTGTGATAGTGTTACTGGTTTTTCACTTTAAAAACCTTGTATTTTTGTGTGTGTGACTTACAACTTTTTAAGAACGCTAGAGTTTGTAAATCATAGATTACAAATAGGAAAAGAGACAGGAAGCAAGTTTTTCAGAATGTTGCAAGCATTTTGGTAGTACATCATCCTATTTTATTTCTCTGTGCCCCAACCTCAGAATGCTTGACAAAAGAGAGAGATTTTAGGTTTGAAGTGTGTTTAGAATGTGCATTCATCAACTTTTCCATGTTTGCTGCAAATCCCAAGACACTTTTGATACAAAATATTGCATCAGAAACCTCTAACAGTGACTTAAGCTGCAGTGAGTGAAGATGCTTAGCTGCAATGTGGAGTATTGTCATCAGTTGGAATGAAAGTTGTTAGAATGTGGTAGTTAGAAGATACCTATTTATCTGTTTTATCATCTCTTAATACCAGTGTCTCTAAATTTTTAGTTATTTAGAACTTGTCTGATTTTTTTATTGAATCAAAAATTTTGCATTTCTTAGCAACTAGAAAATGGTACTCAAGGAACATAGATCTACTGAGTAGAAGTTAGTATTTTAATTGGGAGCAAAAGGTAGTTAGTGACAAGAGAAATGTTTGGAATGAAGCTCTGAGTAAGCATAGACCCTGTCAAAATTGTTTTTACTTGAGATTAGCAAACATAACCTGCAGTCAGTGAGTTTTCATGGAACTGGTTTAGATGCAAAATGGCTAAAATCTGTTGCTGTTGTGTTTAAGTTAGTGTTCAGAGTACAGCCAAACATAAACTTTATTGTGCTTTTCTTGTCTGACTTCTTTTGCTTGTGAAAATGAATGTGATACAAATATTCCAGTCAGATTCCTTACAGGCACCACGTTTCTGCAGCCATACCTGTGTGTTTAAGTGTGTATCACAAATACGTTTTGAGCGTCATGACCAGTTTCAACAGATTTCATAGTGAATTATGGCTGGTGTGAAAACAGGTGTCTGAAGAGTGGACTGAAGCTGTATTGATATCCCACTGGAAAGAAAGGCTGCTATCCTGTTTCATGCCACATGGAAAAACGTACTATATTTATATGAACCATGGAAAAACAGTCAGTAAAAGCCTCCACATCTTTGCACATCAGTCTATCCACAGGAGGAGACAGTCATAGGAAACTGAAATTCATTACTTTGTAGGTTCACAGATCAGTATTTGTCTTCATATTATAATTAGCATATTTTTTCTGAAAAACATTGGGGATCCTGTTCCTTTTCTGAAGTGCACCACATAACAGAAGCAACATGCCAGTCTGAACCATGGGCCAAATATTAAGCTGGTATGGAACTGTAGATGTCATGCATCTGGAAAGATGCATTTGAGGAATTATACAAATTTAAAAAAAAAGTACTTCATGCACTATTGCTCTCAGTCCTTCTTAAGGACTGAATTTACCTAAATTGGAGAAAATGGCATAAAGCAGTTTGGTCTGTTTTGTAAAGGGTGGGGTTTATTTGTTTGTGGGTTTGTGTTTTATTCACCCTTCCGTCTTTTTTTTTGAGCACATTGAATTCCCTAAGATCTGTTCTGTGTGCAGTCCTTTAATCCTGTGATCCTTATGTTGTAGTATCTTTTACATGGTTCTTCTGAAGTATATTGTAATCTTGGAAGATGCTGCAGGGGAGTTTACATATTCTGGATAATTCAGCACTTCACATTGACTCATCATGTCGTTTAGAGCAAGCAAAAAAGATAAAATTTAACAAGTAATTCAATATTTTCTACATGATGCAATTACTAGACTTCTGAGTGGATTTTCTGTGGATTTTGCTTTGCTTTGTCCTAACTGAGCTTGCTTCTAATAACTGTTGTATTGGAAGAACTTCTTTAGTTCTTCCATTGTAAACCTCTGTGTCCCATATTAGGTAATGGGCAGCAGTAGGCTCTTCTGAGGTGGGATTTGTTGTGTCCAAAGTCTAATGAATTGCAGTTTCTTGGTCTTCTGCAGTGTGTGTACTAGATCTCGGCTAATATGAAGCTGGATAAAGTGGCTCACATCTCAGATGCTGTTAAAAATCTGGTCTATTCACTCATGCTGCATCTTCTGTTTAGAGTAACTCTGGGGTTTCTCATGTTTCTTTTCCTGTTTCTGTATTTTGAAATAGCTCTAGTGAGTAATACAGAGTAGTACAATGTACTCTGAAAGTAGTAGTTGCAAAATAGCTCCCTAGTTCGTTTGCAAGGCTGATTGCACATGTGAGATATTGCATTGTCTTCATTGCTGGGCAGATCACTAAGGCCTGTTTGATGGTGTTCCCAAGCATCATGGTAGCAAAGCTGATGGGAAGTGTGGCTTCTGTCGTGTCTGCAGAGGGATCCAAAGCACAGTTGTCTCTTGCTGTCTAGGTCTTGCTGTCTAGGCTGGTTTCGGTATTATTTCTGCATTAAATATGAACTACATTCTGTTCCATAAACATCACCATATGTACATCAACAGTTGCTATGCAACAATGCTATTTGTGCTTCCAGTCATTTTATCTTATCTTTGTCTTCAGCTATCATAGCTGTGATTTTTTTGGGCGGGTGGAAAGGAGAGCATCTTGCATATATTTTAATGTATTGAATAAAATGAATCTTTCCTATGTGTGTATAGCTACAAACTATCTAGAGGCAATTCATGGGCCTGATATATAGGGTATGTTTGGTTAAAATTGTTTTCTGAGCTTCCTACTAGCAGACATCCTAGCATAAGATAGTTTTGTAATTCAACAGTTTCTTTCTTGGTTGAAGGAATGGGAAGATTCTTTTGTTAAACATTTAACAGCAAACTTTTATGATTATGATTTTAAATTACTTCCTTTATTGCTTTCATTGCGTGATGCTTAATTTTTCTGCCAGCAAGTAGTTTAGGTTTGCTGGATCTAAACAGAAATAAAAAATGCAGCTTTGTTATGCATAATGATAAATGTTTCCTACTGAGCTATTTTTTTGAAAAATGCGCTACTAATGTGACTTAGGAAAATGCAGACCTTGGCAAGCAATTGCATATCAAACTGTAAAGGACTGATGGGTGGAGAAGATTTTACACTATAGACACAAATAAAGTATAAGATATTTCTGTAAAGTTGGATGAGATGATTCATTTTATTTAAATTTTGAATATATCTTCACAACTCCCCCTTCATAAGTGGGATTGCCTTAATGTCTATTTTTGTGTCTTTAAATTCTTTCATGCTCTTTCCATCTTACTGCAAGTAAAACGTGTTCAGAGATTTCCATTGACAGAATACCTGCCAGAGCTTTGTTTCTGAGCAGCATTCATGCGTGGATTGTCTGAGTGTTTCATGCTTCACAGGACTTTGCTGTCTCATAGCATTGTGTTTTTCTCCTGTTTTTTGAGTCGTCTCTTTCAGAAGCTGAATTTATGACATTCAGTTATTTCTTTTGTATTCTTGTTCACTAATAGACATAACTCCACCTATATACCTTAGAACAGCTCCTTTATTCCCACACACCTTGAAAATTCTCCCGTTGTTTTGAATTGTTGGATTTTTTTCCTTTTTACAGCTTTTCATATACAAAAGGATCTTGTCTGAGTTTGTACATGAATCACACCTGCTGTGTAATGTACAATGCACAGTTGTATTCCAGTGAAAATGAATATTCAGAGGGTTTTGTTCTGTATTTTGTATATATGTACTTTTAAATATCAGATATGTCCAGCCGTTAAAGAAATGTGGAGGGAAGAAACAGGAATAATAATATTTCATTGAAGCAGTTACTTCTTTAATTACTTAATTATTTTCAGTAAAATACATTATGCTTAGAATCTCAATGCCTTATAATACTACTTCCAATCTTACTAGATAAATATTTGAGTTCTGAGATTCCTCATCAGACTGTTTCTTAGGAAATTAACACCCTTCCTGTTCTGCCATCTTAGCGCAGCCTGCTGAGGAGTTTGACGTATACTTTTCTACTTTAACAGTGCTTCTCAATTGTCTCTGTTCAGCCTGTCACTTTACCGCATATTCCAGTCTACAAAAGGCTTTGGGATCTTACTTAATGCTTTGTTGTTCCATTATGTGCTTCAGCCTTTTATGGACTGTTAGCAGAAACAGGAAACCTATCAGCATCCTCAAAAGAAATAGGAAAAGCAGCAGCCTTTCAGATCTCTGGCATTTATGCAAATTTCCAAATATTTTTGAGGATCATAAAGGTGAAACCCTTGATCAGAAGAGCAGAATGTGTGACTCAAGCTAGTCTAATTACAGACATCATTTTGATGGCTCAAAATTTTGTGTGTATTGTTGTGTTATACAGTCTATTTAGAAAACAATTGCAACTGCTTACATCATACCCCTTCTCCATGTAAAACAAAAATTTGGAAATTATATTTGGTTACTTCATATATGTGTTGGACAATTAAAAACATTATTATAAAGTGAGCTCAGCTCACTGTTGGGGATGAGCTAATTTTATTTTCATTCCTGTTATTAAAACTATAGATTGTTAATTCCTGTACTAATTTAAACAATTGAGGATATAACACTCAAAGTATATGATGTGTTAGAATGAGCTCCGTGTGATAGGAATAGTGTTTCTGCCTATTTTATTCTGCCTTTTTTTTTTTCCATTCCCACTAATGTGTGTGTAAAAACCAATACCCCAACTCCCTGTCACCACAACAATAAAGCAAAAATCAACGCCAAACCCAAAAAACCCAGCTAACCAACCCCAACCTGTTGACCTTTATCTGTAACTCTTGTATGTTTTATAGGAGACTGAGCAGCTGGAGTTTGCATTATTAAAATACATTAAGTAGACATAGTAGAACTTCCTTTACCTTCTGCATGATATTAGTAGAGAAGATTTTTAAAGCAGAGTCTTGTGACCTAATCATAACAAAGCTGAGTTGTCTAATGAGGAGGAGATAAAATGCCACTTTTTTGCAAGGCTTGAATTGTATCTGTTGTTTTGTCTCTGCTGTTGAGCATGGATCTGTTGACACATACAAAGATATACACACACCCCCCCTGTAGACATGATATACATTTATTATTATTTGAATCAGAGGTGCTATTAGCAATGGTTAAGTGTGATGTCTTTGGCAATAGTTTGGGTAGGTGGCTGGTCCTCCATTGGAAAAGAGTTAAAAATTAAACAGCTTTAAATCCAGCTGTATCTCATGTCTCAGTCCAGACAGGTGTTCATATCTTTGTATGTTCATATTGTTCTTCATTATATCCTCTTTGCTGCTTCTGTGTGTACTGAGTGTTTCCTTAATTAAGCTACAAATGAGTTCAGGCATTATTTGGGTAATGACATTATGCTGTAAATGCACTAAATACACACAAAAAAATAGTGTCAATGAGAAAATGCAAGGTTTTCTGCAACCAGGCTGTCCTGCTTGTATATCTGAAAGTTGGCAGGGATTTTTACACAGTCTGTGAATGCTCATAGCTGGTTAGAGACCAAGTGATGATGATTTCTCATAGAGAAAGCAGGTGCCTTCAGTTGCTAAGACTGACAACAGCAACCTGGTATAAAGAAACAAGGAACAGTGAGATACTTGTTTCTAGATTTTAACTAGTTCTCAGGCTGTCAGCCATCTCAATGGGAAAAGAAGGATATCAGCCTTGAAAAGCCAGCAAGAGTCAGTGGCATGAAAAAGGTTTTCTAGAATATTTCACGTTTTCAATTCCGTTAATACCCATCCTGTAAATGGCAGAAATGATAAAACTAACTGAACTCAAAAATTACTCTCCGAATCAGAGCAGTAATTCACTGTTGCCTGCAAGTAAATAGCCTGTAATGATAGCTGTGACTGCCTGAGTTGAAAGCCAACAATAAGTATATTTTACCATTTTTAACTGTGTTTCAGGTAGATGAAAATGTTCTTTTTATCTTTTTATCCATCTTAGAAGATGGATAAAAAGGAGAAAGATAGAAGAAGCAGTCAAATAAAAGATTGACAAATTTATGTAGGAGCTTAATTTCATAGGACTGGGTAAGTGTTAGAACTCAGTTCACCAAAATACATCT
Source organism: Hafferia zeledoni (assembly GCA_035583235.1). NCBI lineage: Eukaryota > Metazoa > Chordata > Aves > Passeriformes > Thamnophilidae > Hafferia > Hafferia zeledoni. The sequence continues at coordinate 56,178,066 of JAWWEV010000001.1, read as the reverse complement.
GCTATCTGCCATTTCTTGAAGTGTGGGATTGGAATTTCTTGCAGGAAGCTGTTTCTGAGTCTGACCATGCCATTCACTTGAGTGATAATTTTTTGTTAAGACACTTTGCAACACTGAGTCTGTTTCTCCTTCATACGTTCTTAAGATTCTCTGCTCTGTGAAAGAGGTCATGTTTCTGATTATGTGTATTTGTTGTACTTGACAAGTGCAAATACTTGAAAACCAAATCCAAATGGGCTGTAGTACAGCACCAGTTAAATGCCTCCCTGATGCCCAATCCCGTCAGATCATGGAAGCTCAGCAGGGTCAGCCCTAGTTAGTACTTGGATGGGAGACCTCCTGGCGATACCGGAGGCTGTAGATTCTAGTCCCGAGGACTTCACTGTCACTGTCCAAGCTCGCTCGGCCATGGCAGATGAACCTCAGGACTTAAACGGTGGGGCCAGTTCTTTGCACGCTGCGCCTCTCCTGAAAAATCCACTGTGCAGGCTGGAAGGGCACGCCCACGTGGGGAGAACCCTGCCCAAATCTTCCTTCTCGAAGTCTGGCCATGCACATATACATACATAGTATAGTACCATTTGAGGACAAATAACCAGAAAGGAAAAAGGTTGAAGAAATAAATTTTTGGTGTTCTGTAGAAAGGGTAGAGAAGATGTTGATCAAGTTAAAAAATTTACCTAACGCCAATTAAGAGCATTCTTTTGCAAAACTTTATCATTTTTTTAATATACAAAAGTAGTATTTGTTTGTGTAGACTGACTAGTGAGATAAATTATGAATATACTTAGCTTAAGCATAATTCTACCATTGATTTTGCATAAATGTGTAACTTCGTTCTTGCAGACCTCACTCAGAGGTGTAATGGAGTTCTCTCATTTCTCTCATTGTGAATTTGGGCACCAAAGGACTTCTTTTGTTGCTCCTTGTGGCAAATTATTCTTCAAAGGTAAATTTGTAAACATTACTCACATCCAGTGATTGTGATTTTATCATAATTTATCATTCTTTGCTTTGCAACCCACTTTCAGATGCAATTTCAAGTAATAAACACAGAAACATTATGATTCTTTTTTTGTTTAATTTTTTTTCCAGAAAGCCAATCAGAAGAAAAATCGGAAAGTGGCAGTGCTGGTGAGTATTGACGCTTTCTCTGAAGGGCTTAAGAAATCACTGATGACTGAAGCTTTTCAGTTTTACTTCTCAGGAAATTGACAGAGTACAAAAAGTGTCTTTTTTGTAATATTTAGTAAAATAACATAAAATTGAGAAATAACTTTATAAACTGGTTATCTGCTGTGACCAAAAGCTTAAATTATTTTTTTATTTAAAAGAAGCGGAATAGAATGATGAGGGAGAGGCTTAGAAATGTTCTTTGGGTTGTTTTATTTATTTCTCAACTCCTTTATTTAGGTTAATTGTATGTAGTTTTTACTTGGAATTCTTTCCTTTTGATTAGAGAGTTTGTAGCAAGTTTCCAGATACTTTGTTATTCTATTTCAATTGCATAAACTAAACAGACATAAAAACAGTCCGTAAAAAGTAGGTTTATCTGTGATGCAACACAGATAAAATAGTACTGGGAGTGGGGTGGCACTGCCAGGTGGTAGCAGGAGATGGCTGGAAAGAATCCCACACCCCTGCATTTCTTAAAAGCAAATCCTAAAGGTAAGACTAATGCTAGAGGGTGTTCAAAGTGTCCTCTTGAAAGTACTTTTTCAAATGCTTTAACATGGAGATCTCTGCTTTATCTAATGTTTGACTTCTTTTGAATTGCATTTCAGCATCAAATGTTGTCACAATGTTGTGTCTGGCGAGAAGTAGGGTTTGTGCTTTGTTTTCTGTAGTGGGGAGTTCTTTGTAAAACTGAGGTGCCTTTTATTCTATTCATTCAAGTATTTCAGAAGGTTGGTGTTAGAACAGTTAGAGGCTGCAGGCTTGTACTGAATCCAAGGTGTGTTATAGCGTGTGATTTTTCTTAATTTCTTGGTGAAAACTGTTCAGTCTAATTCTGTGTTAATTCTGATGTGGTTTTAAGGTTATGAAGGGCAACTTTCTAGAGATTAGTATTTTATAGCACTTGAAAACTGAGTCTCCCTGCTGTGTGATAACTCAAGTAAAATAGATCTTGAAAGTTTAACTGCTAAAATGAATCAGAATTTTGATACTTATGTTTAGTTGGTTTATAGTGTAGGAGTGCACCCTTGGTTTTGCTTGGGGTTTGTGGTTTATTTATTCTGGTTTGGTTTTGAATGATTGTATTGTCTGCTCTTCATTCCTGGTGCCTCCTTTTTTTTTTTTTGTGAATATTGTGTAAGATGGCCACGTGTTTAGTTGTTTGTATTTCTGCTTTGGCCAGAAAAATGAATTACTGTGTGCTGTGGGCAGTTTAAATATGCTGACAGGATGAGTGCTAAACCCATTTGATGGAATCAAGCTGGTTGGAGATTCAGTTTCTGAGTGATGGCAGTGAGTTTCCCTGGGGCATGTAAAGGAGTTCTCTCAACCATCAGTTGCGCTTATTTGCTTATTCCCTTTTTTCTGCAAAATCTTTGTGGAACTCACATGACCTTTACCAAACTACCTCTCAAGTAACTCAGATTATTGAGTGCTCCATTTTTGTGTTAATCTACTTTATTTTGGCCTAAAATTAGGCAAAGATAGTAATATTTATATAATATATATATTTAGTAGTAATATTTATATAATATTTCTGTTTGTGTTTATATGCCTATAATATGAATACTAAATATTAAATTTATATATAGTATATAATAAAATGCTACATAAATACATAAAAGAACAATAAGCTATGTGATAAATCAATATTATATGATGCATGTATTTAATATTTAATATTTTTAATAACAAAACTCTTTTGGGTATTATTGTACTAAAAATATGTAAGGTTTATTTCTAGTTAGAAAGTAAAAGAGGTACATGAGGTAAGTAACATTCAGAAATAATTTGATTTATGTCCTTAAAAAAGTTCTCTGCATTTTTACGTTGGTAAAGTACTGTCAAACTTTTGGCAGAAATCATTAGTATTATGTATGACATTTTAAATCACTTTTATTGTTGGGATAGTTGTAAACCACTTATAAAAGGCAAGATAGTACCAGTGTTGCTACTCTACTTGATAAACATTTGGAGAGAAATGACATGATCAGACCAAAAATCATCTACGCTGGTATCATGTCTGTGGTGGTGGTCAAGAGCAGATGCCTTGAGATAAGTATAAGAACAGTGCAGAAGCATAGTGATACCTCCCAAAATACTTACTATAGAATGATAGAACAGTTTGATTGGGAATGGATCTTTAAAGGTCACCTACTTCAACACCCCTGTGGTGAGCAGGGTCATCTACCTGAAGGGAAGTTCTAGCCAGGTAGGGGTTGGTCTATTCTCCCAGGCACTCAGCAATAGGACAAGGGGGCACAGGCTGAAGCTCTTTCGGGGAAATTTAGGTTGGATATCAGAAAAAAATTCTTTACAGAGAGAGTAATTAGGCATTGGAATGGGCTGCCCAGAGAGGGGTGGATTCCCCATCCCTGGAAATTCTGTGATCTTATTTGTATCAGGTTGCTCAGATCCATGTCCAGCCCAACCTCGAATGTTTCCAGGGATGGGCCATCTTACCACCTCTCTCAGCAAACTGTTACAGCTTCTGTGAATTTTAAGAATTCACACTTAAGAGAGATCCAGAGCAAGGGGTGATGGTTTATCATTTAACAGGATCTCATGGATTTTCCTTCTGTGAAGTGTCCCTGTTGGTTGAGCCCAGGTAAATCGTTAGTATTCATAATATCTCGAATGTTGCTATGGTTACAGTCAAAATATTCAGTAATCAAGACATGTGTGAAACAAGTTTACTTAAACTAAATTTGAGCTCCTTTTGTATATTGTCATTTCAGATCACTTTTCCATCCAGAAATCCTTTTTGTTTAGTGCTTGTGATAAGCAGTGCTTGGTGATTCAACCAGTGTTGTTTAGTGCCTGAGGGCTGGTTTATGTGAAATATGAAAGGAGTGTAGCAAATTGCACACACAGCTAAAGGAAAAGAGAAATGAGAATTGGCTTGGCCTGGTCATATATACTGATGAGCAAGCAATTTAAATCCAAATACATTTATGTAGCTCTTGTTTGTTTATGGCGTTGCTTGCACCTACCTGTAAGTGCTGTCAGTGGTGACAGAAACTGTGAAAACCAAGCATTTGTGCCAATATAAAGTGTGACCTGCTCCCTCCCCCCGATAAAAATACCCAGAAGCTGTTGCTCTGAGCCTGTGTAGTCTGCTAGGAATGATGCAGTAAAGAAATCCGTTCTCATGGGAGAGCAAATGTAATTAGGTAGGTGCTGTCCTTGTGGAAATACGTTAAAGGAAAGTTGCATGGGCAGCAACTGAGTGTATAGTGTTGCCTAAGCTTTGAGCGTATAGACAGACAGTATAGTGTGAACTTATTGACTTATTTATAACAACTTACTTATAATTAGTTGCATTTAGCATTTTATCAATTGTGAATGTTTGACTGCAGACACAAATATACAACACTTGAATTGCCTGTAGATCACGCTTGCTTCATTTTTTTTTTTTTATGTTGCAATAAAAAAAGGATTCTTGTGTTGGAATATTTGAAATTCAGTGTAAGTGCTATGATAAACACTGAACATCATGCAATAAAGTCAGCAATTTTTTGTTAAAGGCACAGAGTTCTTATGTTATAACATGGGACTGTATAAAGCTGCTAAATGCACATTTGATTTTGTCCTTCTTCAAGCAGTTAACATATGTTAATAATAGTTCAAAAGTGAAACTAACTGGAAACTAATTGTCAGGAGGAGTAAAATAGTAATTCCTAATTAAAATACTAGCTTGAAACTCAGTGTTGAAGGTAACTTAGATATGGACTCTGCCATTCTCATGCCACAGAAACTGCATTTGTCCTGTTTTGGCAGATAAATACAACAAAACTTAAAATACAAACTTCCAAGTACTTTTCCAGGAGTTGTAATCAGTGAAACTCCGTCTATAGCTGTTGAAACATACAAAGAAGCAACAATTCCTGCTGTAAGGTATATCATACTGGTTATAATAAATATTGTGGAGGAACAGGGAAGGTGCACTGTTAGAACAACAAAAGGATATGGGTTTAATTTAGGTCAGCACCAAGTGAAGTTAAATGTCCTTGGTGTCCTTAGAGTCTGGCTGTTTGTTCTAGTATACTGTATGAATATTCTAACGTTTATGCTTGTCTGAGCAAACTGATGTATTTATTGTCATACAGTCTCTGTCCTGAGAACAGGACTTGATACAAAACAGTGAGAGTCAATCCCACGATCCTGTTCTGTCCTTCAGTGATGCTCATGTCCATCTTGTAGGAGCAGAAGTGTGCTTTTGGTTTGTATCAGAGTTCTTAGATTTCCCTTATGGCTCTTGAGAAATCCTGGGAATTTCAGCCACGCCTGGCATCACAGACCATGACTTTAGAAACTGTTTGTCTTCTGTGAGGGATTTTGCTGATTCCTGCAGTTCACCCACCTACCAGCATGATCACATTTGATGGGTTCAGACCTTTGCATTATTGTGAATTCGAACCTTGAATGAATGATGGATGAAAAGGGCAGAGGAACAAGACTGGCATGTAGCAGTTGTCTTCTAACAGGAGGCAGTTTCCAAGTAAATAAAATGAGGTGGATCTGTGCACTGAACATAATTCAGCGATTTAATTCCTTGACAGAAGATGTGGACATGAAGGTGGTATTAGCTAAAGGCTTACACAACCTTAGAGGAGACCAAAGAGATGTGTGAAAGATCATGGAATGATAAAGTCGTTTGGGTTGGAAGGAACCTTAAAGATCACCAAGTTCCAACTTCCCTGCCAGGGGCAGGGATACCTTGCACTGGATAAGGTTGTTCAAATCCCCCTCTAGCTTGGCATGGAACACTTCCAGGGATGCGGCATTTACAGCTGCTCTGGGCAGCCTGTTCCAGTGTGTCACCACCCTCACAGTAAAGAATTTCTTTCTATATATGTATAAATCTGCTCTCTTTCTGTTTGAAGTCCTTGCCCCTTGTCCTGTCACTACCTGCCCTTGTAAGAAGTTCTTCTCCAGTTCTGTTGTAGCTCCCTTTAGGTACTGGAAGGCTGCTTTAAGGTCTTCCCAGAGCCTTCCCTTACCTAGGCTGAATAACCCCACCTCCTTCAGCCTGACTTCATGGAAAAGGTGCTCCAGCTCTCTGATCATCTTAGTGGCCTGTCTTGGACTTGCTCCAACAGGTCTACGTCCTTCTTATGCTGGGCCTTCCAGAGCTGGAAGCAGTATTCCAGGTGGGGTTTCAAGAGAGCGGAGAGGAGCGGAATTACCTCCCTCGACCTGCTGGTCACTCTTCTTTTGGTGCAGCTCAGGATACAGTCGGTTTTCTGGGCTGCAAGTGCACATTGCTGGGTTACGTTGAACTTGCTGTCAAGCAAAATCCACCAAATGGCACTAAGATTGAGAGGACATGTGATTTAAGAGACCCCAAGCCACAAAAGGCAGGTGGATGGATGCATACTCAGTAGGAGAGTCATGTATGGCTGTACTGTCCTTGGGCTTCTTTGTGGATATTCACTTGTGACCAGTTTGCTGCTGGAGTCATGATGCTGAGGAAAGCAGACCTTTAGTCTGATCCAATTCTCTCTGACTCTCAGGCTCTGCTTCCTAACCCTGCCACCCACACCCCTTTCTCCCCCACCCCCAGTTCTATTTTGCTGTTACACAACTTCTACCAGGGGTAGTTTGTTTCTTCTTTTTCACCATGGAGGTGTTGTTTTTTTGGGGGAAGGCAATGAAGGCAAAGGCAGGAACAGCTCTTGTAAGAGTCGTTTGTCTCTGCCTTTACTAACTGCAGCTACAAGAACACTGTAGGCTGTAGTGCAGTATCATCTGAGCTTTCTGTATGCTTGAGTCTGGAAACAGTCTAGCAGAGCTCATTTGGTGCTCTTCCTGAGCTATAAGGCTTTTCCAGCCCCAGCTTCTTGCAATATGAGTGGTGATACAGGAGCAGGAACAGCGTGTAGCTGTGCTGTGGCATATTGTCTTACTCATGCAGGTTGTCTTAGGGATGTCTGTGCTGTACTCTGTCGGCAAGCCAGAAATCATAATCTCTGCATGGCAGAAAAGTCTTACAGAGGTGGATTTTTATCATCATATTAGAAGGCATAAAATAGCCTGCATTTTAGATTTCTTCTTGTTGGGGAAGAACTTTATTTGCTGTTCATTTTAGAAGATGCATTGGAAATGTCACAAGAGCTGGCAATGCTGCAGGTCTTAGATAACATTAGTATTGATAAGACTCCTAACTTGAGAGTACCTTTTTCTCTGTTCAGCTGATTCTTATCAACTTGGCTAGCAGGACTTTTAATTTGTCTCCTCTGAGATTACCAGTTTCAGCATTGAGAAAATGTACTGCTTTATCCCTAATATTTGCCAAAGGCTTTATCTGAGTAGTAGAGAGGCAGTAAATGACTGGGTTTGGTGTTAACAGTTGTTCTGTTTGCATATTTTGATGCTTAGCGCGTTCATTGCTAGTTTGTGTGATTATTTTTTTCTTGCTAATTGACAGTTTGTACCCTCCTCTGACCTGTTCTTTTTTTTGCTTCATCTGTTCCCTATGGTACAAAATCAAGAACCTCCTAAGAGCTAACAAGCAGCTTTCTATGGAGCTGTAGCATATGGATTTGTAGCTCAAAGTTTTCTCATAACAAATTTTTTATAAAGTGAATTCCTCTAACTTATTCTGCTACAATACAGAAAATTGCCTCTTTGAAAACTGGTGTATGAAAAGCCCAAAGAGAAATTTTTAAAGACTTTTCTCCCCATTATTTGTTTATTAATTTCAGGATTATTAGACATTTCTTGTACATGTTGCACTGTGTGGGCATCTACCTTCTCCATAAATCCAAGACCCTCAGGTGACACTGAGAACCTTTCTGTTCATCTAATAGCAATCAAATATTGTAGGCTTTCTCACCACACCACTCCCTCCCCATCCTCACAGCTCAGGGAGTCCAGCACTGCAAACTTCTCTGAGCGTCAGCCTGCAGTCTCTAGCAAACTGCTTGGACCTCATCTTTATGGGGCAGTTCACCAGCAAGCAACCTTGAGCTTTTAAATTTCAATTCTCATCTCCTTGTTGTGCTTCTGCAGGTGGTGAAATGCCATCCCCTTATGCAGGATGCCAAATCTCCCTTCAGGACATAGGAGCAAAGAAAACCTTGTGCTGCCTTTTCTCCAGACTTTCCATAGCTGGAACAAAGCTGCTGCTGCTGCTGAAAGACTGGGGTGGAGTAGTGGCAAAGGCAAAAAAAAAGATGTGTCCTGGAAAAGCATAGAGATCTAGCCTTTTACATAACTGAAATACTGAATGCTTGGGATGGAACTAGTGGAATCCCCCTTTAATGACCAGAAACATCATGGTTTTCATGACCTCTCTGTAAACCAAGGTTATGGCCCCCAAAGTCACACCACTGGTAAACAAGGCAGCATTGTAGTAATTTTCAGCATTATCAAGTGAAGTTTACATATGTTCAGAATTACTCTGTTTAAAACAGTCAGTTTATAACTACTTGGTCTTGAAATCTTAATATGTTGATCTTGCATACTATCATGCCATAATAGTGTTTTAAATGAGTAGATGCTGTTTACAGCTGTAATTGTTGTACCAGCTTTGTGAACAGTTTTGTTTCTGAACTGGCAGAGCAGTATTCTTTTCTGAAGCTTATAATGAACAAACACGGTGTTAAATGATAATTGCAATGATGTTCAACTGTTACCAGCGCACATAGAAACAGCTTCTTGGGAGACTGTTGGATTAGCTGTGTGTGGTACTCCGACTATACACATTTGTTTTCAGGAAAAGAAGTCAACTGTCTAGTTCTACAGAGTATTATGCAACTTCTTTCAGAAAGAAAGGCAACTGCGTTTTCTTTTTCCGTGTGCTTCCTCATCCACGGTGCTCAGGTGTCATCATACATCTTCCTCCTCCCTTCCCCAGTCCTTGCCACACTGCTTGTTTTCTGGCATTTTATTGTGAGTGATGATGATTTGCAGAGGCAGTGTTTTGAGACAATGTTCTCTGTGATATACTGGCACATAGGAGTTACAGAATGTCTATTGCAAAGGTAAACAAAACCCGTAATGTTTTCTTTCTGTTCCTGAGTTTCTTGTGCCTGATTTTGATTTTGTTTCAACTCAGGAGGTTATTCAAGCATCTCTCTTCATATAAAAATTAGTTCAGGTTTTTAACTAGCAGTCACTGCCTTGTGAGTCTGCCCTGTGTTGCAGGGCAGGAGGCAGAATTGGGGTTAAGTAACAGTTACTTAGCAATGAGGGTCTAGCCTAGGACATAGTGCTTATTTTGTCATACCCAAGTTAACGTGTTCCCTTCATCCCCAATCCCAATTCATCAGTCAACAGAGTAAGGGCAACATGACCTTTCTACCCAAATAAATAAATACATGAGACACTGCTCTTATTAAGTTGTATTATTTATTGCCTGCCATTATTCTGCTTGTATACTAATGGGGAGTGGAGGAGGAAGATAATTTTCTGAAGCTGTTCTCATCTTACTGAATAGAAACCTTGCAATGCTTTTAAGAGGTGAAAATAATAATACCACTGATTGCTGCAAAGGATGATGTAGTTTTTTTCCACTTTAGGAAAAGTAGAAAAGAAAGAACCCATTTTCACTTAAACAGTTGTAATAGGTCCAAATGCAAAAAGAAAAAAATAAGACATGAGTGTTTGAAAATGTCAATAGTGCAATTATGATGCTGTGAAACTGTTCAGTGCTTGAGCCAGTACTGAAGGTGCAGAGTTGGAGCTGCAATTTGACCTTGTGGAGCCTCTGTATTTCACAGCATTAAGGCTACTTCTAGAAACCGCATCTGACACTAGAAGTCATTGTCCAGTAAGTGATTGGAGACTGAGGAAATACTTTGAGAGGGCATTGTGTATGTTTTTTCTGGTTTTATATTCTTTCCTAGGCATCCCTAGGAATGGGCTGGTGAAAGGAAGGGGTGAAAGCAAAAGGAAAAGTAGTTGTATGATGAGAGGAGAGAATGAGGGGAAGGATGTAAGGGTCAAAGGATCAAAACTGGGGATTCTGCCCAGAGATGGGAAGGCTCAGGGGTTAGAAACAGTTCTCAGTCACTGGGGGACACTGGGCTGAACAGACCTTAGTCTGATGTAGTGCAGCCTCGTAGTTTTGTCCTCATATAGAAATCCATGTAGCTGGTACCTATGCCAGTGTACTGTCAAGTGTGATAAAGAGCTCTTGACTTCTCCTCTACCAGCGGGGAAAGATGGGTATCCAGGTGTTAGTGTTTTCATCAATTTGGCAACTGTTTATATTTTTCTTTGACCAGTCATTCAAGGAACTCATGGGGGCAAGGATATTCATTTTGTAGTGTATGAGGGTCCGTTGTACCTTCAGCTGCCTCTGTCCTTTCTACTTGGTGGCCCTTTTTCTCGTCCAAGAAAACAGGCAGGGAGGCCTGTGGAGCTGACCAAGCCTAGGAGCAGGTTAAGTGCCTTCTTGGGGAAAGGGGAGGAACCCAAGGAGTTTTAGATCGTTGGAGAAGTTACAGTAATTGTCATTCCTTCCTGATACTTGCAGGACAGTTCTGCTAAGTTTATTGTGATCCAAGTCTTAGTGACAGAAAGAGAAATACATTGCATACGCATTGTATACTAAAGGATGTTGGTGTTTTTGACTCAAGCACTTGATTTTGCAGCTTTCCTATTGTCATAGTAGTTACTGAATTTGAAATTTTCAGCCTTAAAGAAAAGACAAAAGAGATAGCTGATACATAACTAGGTCCCTTTTCTGGCACACCTTACTGTGGTGGAACACAAGTATCCACCTGACAGACACAACATATACAAAATATATGTAAGTTATACTTCGTATCTTTATGGAGTAAAAAGGAAACATTATTCACAGTATGGAGATTACATGTGGTCATTTTGATCATATATGTTAGAGCAAGACATGCCCCCCTGGTTTGAAAAATTACTCAAGTTTCTAATTGCTTTGAAGTGTCTGTAGCTGACATGGCATGAATCAGTATATACTAGTGGATTTGTTCAATATGAGCAGGGAAGAGGATGACTTTTTTTACCCCATGTTTCTTTCTGCTCTGTAATTCAAAGAGCTGAGGTAGATGCCTTTGATCAGAGATGGCATGTAAAAATTTCAAGCCCTGTCACTTGCAGAAATGTTTGAGTGTTCATGAAAATGGGGAAAGAAGACAACATTGAAGTTAGTGTTACAGCAGATGACTTTACATGTATGCCATAGATGTCAGTCTTATTTACACAGAAATATAAAAGAAATCCAGTGTGTAAGGTAATGAATCATTGAATTTTAAACAAAAAACCCCGCAACAAACCAACCAAACAACACAGGTATTTATTTTTACTTGGGATTAGAGGTGTACATTTTTCACTTTAAAAAAAGGGGGGTTTCAAGTTCTCTTTCATAGTTTAAGAGGGCAATAGAACCAAAATCCTGACAAAAGCTTTCCATAAATCTTTTATGAATAGCTATAGAGTATTTTTTGAAGATGCTTCAGTTGGTTTGCATTTTACCTGTCATTACCAGTTTATGTATGGCCAAACTACATAGATACATATACATACATACCAGTTTATGAGTAAGTTACATTCCAAAAATATTTTCTACAATAAATGCAGACCCATCAAATTCACTACTGGTTTTTCATGAGTGAAGTCATGCTCTGATAAAAAACTGGTACCGCTTTCTCATACTCAAGTGCTAATGATTGATTCATTGATGCTTGGCATCCTGAGAGCTCAACTGAAAAGGGAGCAACCACAACATATTTTAATTAACATATATTAATTGTTTAAAATAAAAATTGAGTTTTGCTTTTTTTCTTTTCAACTACAATGACATTTTAAATCACTGTCAAAGATCCATTACAAATGAAGGCTATAACCAAAAGCGTTTAAGTGAAAACGGATGATTTGACATCCTAGGAGCAACAGCCTCCTCCAGACTTTGTGCTTATGCAGGCTGTGTATTTGACAGCACTGAGAGCATGCTGCTTTAAAACTTGTAGATTTGTTATGGAGCATTTTTAGGTTGTCATGTCACTTTTTCTTACTCATGTAGAGAATTGTGTCTACCAAGGGCTTTCTGTGTAACTGTTCTGTGTGATGGTGTTTCTTGTTGTACTAGAAGATCAGCAGGATTTTGGAATCTTTTAGGGGAACTTTAACATTTATTTTCACAGAAATTCTGCAGATTTTTGTAGCACAGTATTAGTGGATAATGAGGATTTTTTTTTTTAATATATGGGTTTGAAAAGAAGGGGGAGGAAAGAAGCTGACACATGCAAATGGCATATGTAAAGAATAGAATTTTACTATGTGTATCTTTTGTTTGTAGATAGTTAATGCATTTGGACAAATTCAGAGAAGTTTTGGGATACATGGTCAGTTCTTCAGCATGTATACTTGAATGTAGAGTGATACGATTTTTAAACAGTTGAGTTTGGAAAAGTTCTATTTAGAACTACATCTTTGTGAACTGTAAGTCTGTAATGTGGAGACTGGATAGAAAACTTCGTTGTTCGTAGCCAGTGGGTTCATTCTGGTGGAGTATTCTGGAGAGGCTGAATTTCTCCATTTGCTAAGATCATACTGGAATATGTTTCAGTTGCTGCTGCCTGGTCTGGAGCTGTAGAGTCCCTGTCTTAATTCTTGTCTGGTAAGGGACATAGTCAACAACACTGCTGTATGTTACAGGTGAAACAGAGTTTCATATTGAAGGATAAGTGGACCTTACATTTATATTCATAGTCCCTACTACTAAGGATTGATTTGTTTCCCCTAAAATGCAAAACAAAACTGTTCTCAGCTTATCTTGTGGTAGCTGTTTTCCTCAGTTGTCACTTCTAGTATGGATTGTACTGCATTTTGTTGACATTCTTAGTAATTCTTCCTTTACAAAATTGATGTTTTGGGAGAACTACTTGGTTGAATTTTTATTTCTTTATTAGCATTTTACTTGAATTGTGGTTTCATGTGAATGATGATTGTGTTGAGTGACAAACAAAGCTTAAGCTTAGATTTAGTGCAGCTCCTTTTTGCCTTTTGTGATGATTTTTCATTCACTTTTGTGAAATGACTGTGTTGTAACGCTTAAATTGGTTAAATTGGTTACAGTTGTTCTGTAAAAGCTATTACAACTTTATTTAAAATATAAATGAAAAGATTTGATAAATAGTGGAGATCAGAAGAGTGAAGGTATTTATTCTGTTACTCAGAGTGAATTATCTTTAATGCCAGCAGGTGGTCTGTTCAAAACTGATAGTACTAGTTGCATTTAGTAAGCCATTGTGCAAAGCCAGGGCTCTGTTAATTGCCTGTCCTTTACTAGCAGATTGCTAGTAAATAGTGACTATAGCATTGTAGGATGTCATTACTGGAAACCTGTTATATTAAATTTTGTGTCAAATATTTTTATTAGCCATTTGATAGGTATATATATTGGAAAATTTAACATTCTGTGCAGATTGAACTCATTTCCCACAATAGAATGACTCTCCCTCAGCGTTATTTTGTTGATTTTACACATTTTTGGCAATTGTTATTAGTGTAGTGACACAGTATAAATTTGGGCTTAAGTGAGTTCAGAAACATTTAACTTTGAAATCAAGTTGATTAATTTTAAATTCCCTTGCAATCTTGTTTTTTTGCAAATCCGGTACAATAGATTAGGATAAACACTTATTAACAGTCAAAATCATTTATTCCAGTTAAAATTCATTCTGAATTTGTTATAAGCAAAACATATTTTAAGCCTTCTTATTATATGAGAATACTGTCACTGCTGTTAGGCAGGGCATTTAGGTGTATGCATCTTATTCACACAGGTACACAAAAATTCAGCTCGACTCTCTGGTTGAAAGACAGCATTCAGAAAACATATTACAAAAAGCATAAAGCATTCAATCTGTATTTACAATGTTGACAGGCAATTTTTATTAAATTCAGGCATAAAATTTTTATTCAGCTTAAGTAAGCCAGAGAGAGATGTCATTATGAGATTTACATACCATTAGCTCACATCAGTTGATTAGCAGCCAAGCTCTGTAGTACAAGGCTAGTTAGATACATTATTTGTGATGCCAGGAGGCTGCAGCTCAAGGAGGTTCACTGGCTGCTTGCTTGTTTCCTTTGCCTTTGTGATTACTTGATAAAATGCAGTGCATCACTGTGAACAATTGACCCTTTTGAACAATCCAGACTGGTCAGCAGTCTAAATCCACATTTTAAAGCTGTCATTATAGCCTCAAACTTTAGAGTTTCCAGGGTGCAGACAAAGGTGTTATCCTCTTTCAGTACCAGTCGTGTACCATTTTCAGACTTTATGAAGTACTTGAATTGAAGAATATTTGAAGATACTGAAAACTCCTCTGGAAATCCATCCAGCCTGCTTTTGGACACCAGTACAATTCTGGATTTTATCTTTGCAATAAAATCAGGAGCATTACAAAAGATTCTAAGTCCTTGTGAACGGTCGTGGCTGTCAGTTATTTCCAGGAAAGTAGTCTCTCGAGATGCTAGCTGTTCCTTCTCCCACCTTGATTTTACTGCATCTGAGAGTACCTTCAGCTGGAAAAATTCAGCTTCGTGTGCCAGAAGTTGATTTTCTCGAAACCCCTCTGGTAGAAGAAGTTCTCCATTTCGTAGGAAGTTGAGTATGTGTCTGAAAAGGAGTCCATCTCTGTCTATGAAGTAATGACCGTCTGCATCAAATGGACACATTATTCTTCCGTTTATGATCCCTTCCAGAAAAGAATCTGGATACTTGGTTAGTGTCTGTTTTTGTGTGATATACAGATAACCACCAACATTCAGAGTAATCAGAGACGTTTTATAGTCCTTTTCTTTCTCACAGCCTTCAGAGTTGCTGTTTTTTTCTTCACATTCGTTTTCTCTTCTATTTGCTTTTTCCTCCATTATCGAAGCTCGAGCAAAAAGCCGGCTATCCTGCTTTGTTCTTGTCAGCTTGTAAAGAGGATGTTTCTTTTTAAAAAGCACCTTTATTCAGCTCCAGCACGATGTTGGAATGGAAATGCTGCTAGCATTGCTCTGACTGTCAGCTTGGGTTTGCAGTAGGTGGCGTATCAGCTGTGCATGCAGGGAGATAGCAGGAATATGACTGTAAAGGAGAATTTGCATTTAACTGTATAAGGGAAGAAGGGTATAACTACTGTTTGTCTCTTTCTTTCCTTTTAGTCTAGGAAGTTCATGTAGCTTAAGTGGTTACATACAGAAATACACACTACTATTCTAAATGGCACCTTGTCTTTAATACTTGACGATGAATTTGTAGTATCAGCTAGACAAATCCTATTTAGTGCTTAAGGTGTTAAACACATAGCTTCATTTATGTTTCAAGGATTTGTATTTTCACAAGGCCTCTTTTCTCATTTTTTTTGATACTGAGTACAGTACCTGATGCTTACAGCAGGACAACACTGAAGGAAAAAGTGTCCCTGTCTGTACAGGGCGGGTATCATTTATGAACTATGTGCTCATGCATGACACTCATTTGCTGGACACGTGCACAGCAGTAGGATATCTCCACAGAAGATACTCTGGAAGTGACGCTAAGGACTTGTTGGTCTGCCTGTTTTGTTTCTGGTGAAAGCTTTCATTTTTAGTCAAAGGGAATAACCTCAGCAACACAAGAGCTGCAACCTGATTAGGTTTTGCTTATTGCCTTTCTGTGTGCCGTAGACAAAAACTGTTTTAAAGGGAGTGTTTACTGTTTATATTGGTGGTTGCTTTTAAGTCACCAAGACTGTCTAACATTGGTTTGTTCTTTTTGGATAGAAAACCCCAGCTGCCCTGTGGAACAAAGGGTTAGTGTGCCTACAGATAGCTTTGAACATCACATAACATTATAGCTTAGCAACACTGGAGTACGGGGAGGCAGAAACGTTGGCAGAGCACACTGGACTCAAATGGCTGTCTTCTCTCCTGTGCTTTAAGCCTCTATCGCAGTTGCCTCTTGGCAAAAGGTTTCCCCTTTAAACATTTGCAGCTTGGAGCAGGAAAGGGAAAGCTCTCCACACATCTCTATGTGCAGTTCCTTGGGGAGCGGACAGACGGAGCCACGGCATGCGTTCCCCAGCACGGATGGAAGCAAACTCTTACCTTGGGCTAGACCTGGAGAGGAGGTCCCATCTTTTTCAAGGTGTATTTTTCACGTTACAGGTAGATGTGCCCTGCTTTGCCTGATGAGCAGTGGAACGGCAGATTATCCTTCTGTAAATTCTTCTGCTCTATTTCTAAATATTCCTACTGCTCCCACTGTCTCTAAGGCTATTTGTTGATGCTGTAGGGTAATCACTATAATATTATATTAATTGATAACCGAATCTAGTGAAATAAAAATCTGAAATAAATGCACTTTGTTTTTATCACTATTGTCCTTGCCAGGGTATCCCTAGCAGTGATAAGGTAAATTTTTCTGCTGCTGAATGTGATATATTAAGCAGAATATTAAGCTGATGTATTAAGCTGAATATGATGTATTCATTAGGTTTATCAGGAATTAGTCATGGTTTTATTTTTAACTCTTTGATATCATGGATATGTTCAACATAACTTCAGCTGGAGAGATTTCAACAAGTTTCTAATTTTTAAACATTTGGATTTTTTTTCAAAATTAACTCCTTCCACAGTTAATTAATAATTGAGAAAACAAAAGAGCCAGTTAGTTTCAAGTATGATTTTTTTTTTCCCATTACAGGGGACATCCATCAAGATTTAGTTTACTGTCAAGTGATGGAAAATTCAGTGCTTAGATTGGGCATAGCTACAATATTGAACCCTCTTAGTGTCTGTGAAACCCTAAGGGAATGATTTCTGTGGTGCCCACATCTCACACAGTGAACTTGAAATACTCTGGAGCTGAGTTAGGAGTGTCCTGGCACAAGTGAGCAGGAATTTCCAAGGGGAGCAGGGATTTATAAAAGATAAGAAATTTTCCATGGGCAGTTAAACTGTTTACATTTTAAGCGATAGAAGTTACAGAACAGTATCTGCTTGCTTAAGTTTTCATCATCTTCTCTATGTTCTAACACTTGCAGTTGAAATTTTCCACTTTTGTGAGCAAGTAAGTATTTTTTGAAAGATCATGCAAAATTGTTTTAGTAGTTTGTATGATAAAATATTCAAAATGGATTTGGTGTGGAAAATATACTCAGTGGAGTTCATGAATATTTACATTTAAACCTTTGAGACTTGAAAAATTTTAAAGCTGCTGTAAAATTTTCATCACCATAAACCCATGTAACTTTTTTTCACTGCAGCTGTCAGTCATCTGTAACACAAAATTAAAGCCTGGCATTTCTTGGTGAAAATTTTACACTTTCTGTGCCATACTACAAGACTTTTCAAAAAAAGTCCTGGATCTTCCTGTGCGCTTGGTGATACATATGGTATTGTAGTGCATGTAGCTTTAGTGGAGTGATTTCATGTAGCTCACTGGTTTTTGAAGGTGTAGCTATGCTGGATTTCCTTTTTTTTCTGTCCTTTTGTCCATGCACTGGAAGATCATCCAGAAGTTCATTTTGGCAAGGTTTTGGAAGTATTTCCTGCAGTCAAGTTTGAGACTTTAACCATTTTTGTGCTCTGAGAGTCTTTTTGTTGTGTACCAGTGTGTGATAGTTGAGATGTGCGAAGTGCATCCCAGATCTTGCTTCCCACTTGGATTGAGACAAGAGTTCCTTGTTGCTGGGTGAACTGTCTGTTTCTGCCCTATTCAGGTGAAATGTCCTGCTTGCCAGTGTGGGTAGCTGGCAATCCTGAAGTGACTGCTGCTTCACTGATTGTTAGTGTCACCTGCATGCTTGGATTGGCCGTTCAAGTAAGGAATAGTGCTGGAATCCAGCAATGGAAAGGGTATTGTTTTTGTTCCAGATTAAGCCAAAAA
>JAWWEV010000001.1:56146936-56159944 GCA_035583235.1 Hafferia zeledoni | reverse complement strand
TGGCCGTTCAAGTAAGGAATAGTGCTGGAATCCAGCAATGGAAAGGGTATTGTTTTTGTTCCAGATTAAGCCAAAAAATATACTAAGCACCCTTGCACACACTTACGAGAGTGGCTGTTGTAGCAATAGTATTCAGTTTCCAAGTTACTCACCCTTTGGGTTGCATCAAAGGGCAATCCACAGAGCTTTTCAGTTTCTTCTTGGTCAGACAAGCCATCCTGGAGACAGTGGAAATGCAGTGTGCTGGTGTTTATCAGCTACACAGAAAAACAAAGCCAAGGAGGAAAGAGCTAACCATCTGCCCCTTGCTCTGCCCTACAAGTTTCCTTTTGGAAAATAACCTTACTCCTGCTCAGTTTCCACCCTGAACCTCCTGATCTGGAAGCTTGTGTATGCCATAGAACTGAGGATTTAGGACCAAAGCACACTATGGAAAAGTTGGTGCTTTACCCATGGATCAGCTTACTCACCTATCCAAAGAGCATCAGCTTCACTGACTGACTGCTGTCAGTGAAAATAACCTGGGTTACAGAAAACAGCTACTTTTGTTTATTACAGTACAAAAGGATATGAGGAGAAAGCTCAGCTCTAAGAGGGAGAGAATTTTAGAAGTGTGTTAGGAAGCCATGCTAATGAAATCTATTTGGGTTATTGAGGCAGCTTGCTTGTCATTTTATGTCATAACACAGAAAATTGGCCAGGTTGTTGGACAGTTAAACCGTTCACCAGCTCCTGTCTCATGATGTTGGTAGCGTAGACATTCTCATTCCAATTATATCTCCAGACGCTGATTAACAGCCATTGAAGCTGTTACATAGTAACAGCTCTACATAGTAATTAAAATTGAAGTTTTTCAAATCAGCAAGTCTGAAAAATTTGTATGCAGGTGTTTTCAAAGGACTATGTAAGACTCTATTGAAGCTGCTGTTGATATTAATTTTTGAGCACTGCAGTTCTACAAGACTGAAAAAGCAAATGCTGTGCCAGTATATTTGAAAGGTGAATTGGATGATCCATGTATTTAAATCTGAAAAGGTACGGCATGAAAAACAATAAAACATCTGACTTGAAAATCAATCAATTAAAAATTATTGGAGAGTAATACAATACTAATCAATGTGGATGGAGAGAAAATGGATGGTGCCAAATTTTTTTGCCTTTTGTTTAATTAGAATTTGTCTAGCAAAGGAGGTGTTTGGGTTTTTTGTTAAACATTTCAGTATATTTCATTTGTTATTTTTTATTAGAATATATACCATATTGGTTTTCCTCTCATTTAGCTATACAAAAATTATCTGCAGGCTTCAAACTGGCAAATGTTAAGCAGAGAATTATTACTCAAATGTTACTGTGATTTGGTTCTTGGTCCTATTTTTTTTTAGTGGGTTATCAAAAAGAAGACAGTTACTGGTGATTTTGGAGATGATAACAGAGGAGAGTGTAAACAAGGCTTGCAGTGTATGTGTTTGCAGGAGAGTTAGGGCAGAGGCTCTGGTCTATGTATAATACATCAATTGCAGCTGAGCATGAGGTCATTGTTCTGTGCAGTGGTCAGTAAAACAAATCACTGGATGCCTAAATAAGGGACTGCCAAGTGTAGACAAGCGGTCCTGTTCTCTACTTGCACAGCTACTAGGGAAGGGTGGTCTGAGAAGAGCTCTGCTTTGAGGCTGCCCTTTGAATGCAGGAGCACTGTCACAAAATGTCTTTAGTCTGTAAGAGCAGAGCTGAGGTCCAGTGTAGGAGGGGGCTATTCCTTGTCCAACCAACATGTGCAGTAGCCTGGGAAGCTGCACAGCAGTGTAAGTGAGCAGAGTGAGCTCTCAGGGCTTCCAGCTTAGATGCTTGTGTGCTGGTATTGGCCAGGCTAGAGTTAACTTTCTTTATGGTGGCTGGTATGGGACTGTGTTTTGAATTTGTGCTGAACACAGAGTTGATTATATAGAGATGGGTTTTTTTATTGCTGAGCAGTGTTTGCACAGAGCCAAGGCCTCTTCTGCTTTTTGTACTGCCACGCTGGCAAGGGAATTGGGGGTACATGAGAGACTGGGAGGAGACACAACCAGGATAGGTGACCCAAAGGTCACATCATGCTCAGTATATATATATGTATATAAACTGTGGAAATGGAGGAAAGGGGGGACATTTCAAGTGATGGCTTTTATCTTCCCAAGTAACTGTTATGTATTACGGGGCTCTGCTTTCCTGGAGATGGCATGGAAGCAGTGTATTAATTCCTTGTTTTGTTTTGCTTGTCTGTGCAGCTTTTACTTTCCCTATGAAACTGTCTCAGCCCAGAAGTTTCCTAGCTTTTCCCCTTCTGATTCTCTCCCTGATCCTGCTGGTGGGGGAGTGAGTGAATGAGTGGCTGTGTTGTGCTTGGTTGCTGGTTGGGGTTAAACCATGACAGTCCTTTTTGGTGCCCGCTGTGGGGCTTGAGATAATGACAAATTTGATTGGGATGTGCTAGATTGACGTTATTGCTGCTAGTGCTGTCCAGCTAGTAATGAGCAGGGTCCTTGCTCAGGCCATGGGGCTTGGGCCCTGGCTGAAGTTAAACCATGACAGCTGGGAAGCGACAGCCCAGCTTGTGTGAGCTGAGGAGCTGGAGGCACATGTGCCCACAGCACCTTCATCTGCTTTTTCCTGCTGCCTGGGAATCATGCATCTTGAGTCAGGTCGTCTTCTCTTTCCTTGGCACTGCTCACAAAGTGGAGGAGTTGGTAAGGACCATATCCTGTCCCACGTGCTGCCAAGTTTGGCTGTGGGAGACAATGTCTCAGGAGAGACATTCATGAACTGAACTTTTTCAGGCCAATAAGAACAATTAAGAAGCTGAAAAATTGGCATAAAGGAAGATTCAAGGAAACATGATTTATTATTTAGGATTGATAAAGGTGGAGAGTACATAAGTACATGGGATGGGCAGAAATTCTCATCTAGCAGGATCTTCAACTTAGCAGTCAATGGTCTAATAAGACACAGTGGCTGGAAATAGGAGCTGAGTGCAGTCAGATAGAAGATTGATACATTAGAATCTCCAGGCCAGTCCATCTCTCTCTAAAAACTCCGACAATCCAGTCCCTGTAAGACCATCTTGTGCACAATTCCAGTAAATTGCTCTCGTGCCTGTTTGTGAAAATTGCCTGAAATGTTTTTACTACATTCTATTCTTTTGATAATGATTGTCAGCAGGATTTGAAGCCCAAATCAGCATCTCCCCGGCATATCTCTATTATCTCACTGAGGCAACAATTGAAATTACTTTACAAATTAGCAGTGGTGCCTTTGGACAGGGAGGTCAGGGTGAGAATACATTTGGCAGCTAATGATGAAGCTGTGGGTTATGTAGACCAGCCTGTAGGGAGCTGCACTGACAGTATACTTGTACCTGCCACCCTGTTTAAGGCAACTGAGAATGTAAGACACTTGGGAAAATGTCTCATTTTCCCTTCTCATCACTGGTCTTAACTAGTCTTCCAGACCTAATCTTGTACTATCTGCGTGATTTTGAGTAGGTATTTTTAACAGGGAATTGCCACTTTAACAACCTTGTTCATCCATTACCTTTTAGGCTGATGTGACTGTGGAAATACCAAAGCAGCTGTGTAGGGCTTGGGATGTCTTTTCATTGCCGGTCTCTGGTCCTGCAACAGAAGAAGACAGATCCAAGTCTATGAATTTGAGTTTGGTGAATGAGGGCTAGACTGCAAAGGGACTAAAAACCATGTTCCCCAACTACAGTCTTGCATCCAGAAGTTTTGTTCTGTTGGACATTCTGGGTGTGCTAAAATCCCTAAGAGGGTCCAGGGGAAATGGGACATAAACCTTGGCTTTTGGACAATGGATGAGCTTAGAGAGCAGACAAGCTTAGCTTCAAGGCAGTGTTCTTGGAGGCTGTGGGCAGCCTTGTACTGTGAAGCGATTGGAACATTCTGTCTGGATTTGATTGCGGAAGTCAAATCTGGACCAGTGGTAATTAAAAGAGGGTATTAGCCAAGACATCAAAGATGAGATATCCAGAGATGTTGTGAATACCCCATTCCTGACAGTGTTCAAGGCCAGGTTGGATGGGGCTTTGAGCAGCCTGGTCTAGTGCAAGGTGTCCCTGCCCATGGCAGGATGGTTGGAACTAAGTGGGTTTTAAGGTCCCTTCCAGCCCAAACTATTCTGATTCTGTGATAATGTTAAGGATAAACATGTTTAATTGACAGGTTCATTTCCTGAGTAGTTGATGTACGAGAGCTCTCTGCTTTACTGATCCTGATCCTTAAAAGTAGTTTGAAAATTGTACAAGGTGTAGGGAGATTGATCCTGACACGTCAGTGTTCAGGCAGCTGGGCTGGATGGCTCAGATCAATATAGGCCTTGAACCTGTGCCATAGAAACTAGTGGAAAAATTGTTACAAAGTTCAAGAGATAAGATTGAAAATACAACAAATGCTAGCAAACATGGCTTTATGTAAGGGTTTTCCGGTCAAACAAACCTAATTTTGTTTATTTTGAATATTGTGAGTTTAATATAACAGCATGTTTGCAGCCTGCTTAGCATTTCATATTCCACATGGAGTCTTGTGACATTCTGATTTATGGCTGAAAAAATAGCAATGAGTGAACAAGATTAAAAACTATCTGACAGTTATCAGAAAGTAATTGTGAGTAGGAAGCCACTGGAGTTGTAGTTTTGAAGGGCTTCCTCCAGGATTAGCAAGACAGTAGTAAATGAGAATCACTGCTTATAAAATGTGTCATGATTGACACAAATGCTGGTCAGACAGTGAGTAATTATGACGGGAGCGTCATGGTGTGTCTGGAATTGCTTAATTCAGAGACTCTGTTTAAAGACAATACATTTTAACCAATTACACACCTAGAAACAGGGAATGCAGAGCATGTAGGTAAAATGTGAGGCTTAGAAAAGCCTCACAACAGTTGTGTGAGGAATAAAATAGCCAGTCAGCTCCATAAACCTTCAGAGCTTGATTTTTAGAGACAAATTGATCTTTACCCAGTTATAGCCATCCAAACAAGAATTGTTCATGGGACACAGGCACCACTCCCCTCAAAACAGAAAAAAACCAACCCTGAAAAAACACAATAAAAAACCCCAGCACAAGGTAGATCACTGAATTCTAAAAAAGGTAGGACCATTTTTCTTCCAGCAGTCTCCCTTCTTGCCTCTCTCAGCTGAATTCAGAGATTCTGCTGAATAACCTTGAGGTGGCTGAACTGAGGTGAGAGAAATTCTGTTATTTTACCTCGATATATGTTTTTTGTAAGTTCAATACAATATTATTATGTCTGGTGTGAAGTCTCTGTATTGAACTTCATTC
Organism: Hafferia zeledoni; assembly: GCA_035583235.1. Taxonomy (NCBI): domain Eukaryota; kingdom Metazoa; phylum Chordata; class Aves; order Passeriformes; family Thamnophilidae; genus Hafferia; species Hafferia zeledoni. The sequence goes on along the minus strand of JAWWEV010000001.1, from coordinate 56,154,611 downwards.
TAAGATTGTATGAGATGCAAATAAGAAACCCAAAATTAATTTGAGTGTGGCATAAATGCCTTGGGATGGGATAATGCATGGGCTTAAATTACTTCATTTATTGAAAGGATGATTGAGAAGTGACTTGGTTACTATGTATAAGTACTTTCAAAGGGATAAAACACCAGGTACTGAAAGGCTCTTTATGATAGTACAGAAAGTCTTAAGAAGAACCAACTGCTAGAAGCTGGAGTCAAATTCATATTAGAAATTAGGCAGCAATATTAGTACCACGTTGGCTACAAATTAGTTACTAGGTTCTGTAGAGAAGAAAGACAATAAATTTTTTCTGTCTGTAATACATACGAAGTCAGGCACATTTGCCAGGCTGTCTCTCCTGACCATAAACCTAAATAACTGCAAAACCAGAAGCTTTTTAACACAAATTTTCTTTTTTTCATTCAAAACTGGCTGAACAACATACGGCATTTTTATTCCTTTTATCTGAAAAAAATACGGCATTTTTATTCATTTCAAGAGTTACCAAGAAATTTTAGATTAAATCATTTTAAAATACATGACACCGATGTAATTGCTGTCTGCATTATTCAGGGAGAGCAGACTTAGATTTGCAGATGTAGTAATATTTCAGTCTGTAGAGCAATAGAAAAATCAGAGGCATCTCAGGGTGCCTCGTGTTACTTGGCATCAGTACTTGTAAGCATTCCTGTTACCTTCTGTGACCTTCCCAGCTGAAGGTGACACTGACAGTGTAGTGCCCCACCCCAACAGCAAGACTTTCTGTTGGAAAGACATTTTTAATAGTGAGAGCTAATCAAGCCATCCTTTGTTGTATTACAAGGCTGTTCCAGTGCTTTGTTTTACACATACTACACTGTCTGTGCCCCAAAGGGATGGATAAACTGACACCCCCTGTGTCCCCCCATCACATTATGCACTAGAACATCGTAGTAGAGGTGCAAGTGTTTGCCCACCATCACTTCTCTTTCCCTTTCTACATCAAGTGGCTTTTAATTTTCAGTCTTACCTACCTTTATGGAGGAGACTGTTAACCCTTGGTTAGTCATTGTCACTTCAGGCAAAAAGTTGGTCACATTGGATAATAAAGTGACTGTGTCACAGAGGTGAATATACAGAGAGAAGTATTAACTAAAATACATGTACGTGATGTCTGAGATTACTAACTGAAAGTTTTTATTCCCTGAGTGTAAGCATATGTTGTATTATTACTTCATTGCATCAAGTTCCTTTAGTGGACTTTTTTTTTATATTGTAATCAGATTAAAATGTGTTACTCTTTCCCTGAGGATAGGAATAAAATGAGCTTTCATTTTACCATCCTCTAGTTCTCTTTGTAGTTTATGTTTTTATAGTCGTTGACTGTATTCATTTCACATTTCCAGAAAACAGTTTCTAGATAATTAGAGTGCAACATCTAGAGAGAGGAGTTGCCATCTCTTATTTAAAATTTGATCTTTGTGATTCATTCTTAATATGTAAAACATCTGAAGGCAAAATAAGGAAATCTAGGGTATACCAGCTGTGCAAACATGTTTTTCCTGGTTATTTCTTTCATGTCTAAATAGCAGAGATTTTAGAACTTGATTTGAGAACTTATAATTACCTTCTATTTAGTAAATTCTTAATTTGTGAAAAATCATTCAAATGTTGGCCATGTTGGTGAATCTTATTTTATGATCCAGTTTTGCTTTGTTTTTTTCATTCTAGATAAACTTGCCCTGGAAGGAATAGTGGTGCAACGTGCTGAATGCAGACCTGCAGCTAGTGAAAATTATATGAAACTGAAAAGGTAGGAGTGCTTCATTACAAATGTGATATCAGACTTTGATGCTTTTATTATTGCCTTACTAGGGATGGGTGGCTTGAGTGTTACGGTCTTACATCAAATTTATACTGATCTTGCTGTTGGGGTGTATTTGCAGTAGGGAGGGAATGAAGCCTGGCATGGTACTTGTACCTGCCACTGGTTTTGTCTGGGATGCTGCAGACTTCTGCATCCCATCATATGGAGAGCTCTTACTAGAGCACATGTTGTGCATCTTCATACCTGAACATGTGAATGTATGGCTACATGCAAATATGGATTGCAGCTGAATTTCCTGAGGATGTAAAAGATTTACATTGGGCTGTTCAGGACACACTTCTTGATTATGGGTTTCACTGTGGATTGTCCAAGTTTAATTACACTTAATACAGTGGCATGTTAGACAAAAAAGATCTCTGAAAAGATATTTAAAATGTCCAAAATAGGAAGGAGTTTGTGGAGAAGTGCTGGACCTAAACTGGCTTCCTGGAAGAGGTAATGACAGAAAGTACCAAATGTGGCATGGAAACTACAACACATACATTTAACAAAATCATTTAGTGACTTCTGAAAACTTCAGCAGTTATATTTAGAATGTACCGTGTGATTCATGTATCTTATGGATAATTAACTTGATGATGTTCTTTAGTAATAAATCAGATTTGGGATTGAAATGTGCATCATATTAAATGCATCTTTATGTGATTAAGCATGTGAGTTTTCATTAAATCACCCTTTTATATCATGAGCTTGTTGTAAATAGAGAAAATCAAAGCAGGAAATTTCAGGAGAATAATCCGTGACTAGTTTTAGAATCGTCAAAAGAAGTGCAGAAAAGGCAAAGTGATGTTTTTCTCCAATCCCAGTCTGTTTTCTACATATCGTATACATTTTCTTTTATTAACCTTCTCTGTCATCTAAATTGCTCCAGTATTTCCTTATTGCATTCATTCAATTTTGAGACTATGTTCTAGCCGTCGGCAAATCAGTACCAGTTTATTCCTGTACAGTGAACTACTTCATTTCAGACTGAGTTTTGTGATTGCTATCATGGGTTTTGTCATCAGGGAGAAATGGAGTATGAGGCAAATGTGATGGTAGCAGAAAAGGACTCATTTCAATCTGGCAATTTTAAATATACATGAATACATGAATACAGTCTGTGGGATGTATTTGCTCTGTATTTGTTCTAATTACAGGTTTCCTGATTCAGGTGATTTTTTGCATTTCGCACGTAGTTGATCAGATAAGCTTATTCTGGTAAGGCCACAACAGGAGACCAAAACAGAATAGATAGCTTTAGTTATATACTACCCAAACTTTGAATTTTTCAGCATTCTACTTTATGTCATGCATGTATGCAGCCCCTCCAGCTCTTCAATTTTGTCACGTTCAACTCCTGTAGGAGCAACAGAAGTACAAACACAAAGGCCGATCTTGTGTTTGGAAACACTGACAGGTGAAAAGGATGGTACCGTTGCTTTTTCTTCTCTGTAGAAAAATTGTCAGGCTGTGTAACTACTTTGTAACTTTCTGTGTTGTTTAAGACTTTTTACTTTTCACCAGAAAGTAAAAAAAAATAATCTGGTCTGTTGGGAATCAGCATGAGATTTAGCACATCTAGCAGTCTCAGCCTCAGAAGACATTGGGTTTTGTCCAAATACTGTATCTGGTATTTGAGTAGTAGGATCGAACTTTTCCCTTCACTCCATTTTAGCTCTCCCACCCTCAACATGCTGCAGTCTGTATTTGTGTATAAAAAAAGGTGGCAGTATTAAAGATAAAACACATAAGTTACAGAACTGTGTTATATTAAACCATTTTATTTGTTTTTCTATTTGCTGTTGTGCTTTATATGAAAGAGACTCTCCAAAGATTAAATTTATAATATTGATAAAACAGCAAGTCTATTGTTTAAGCTTTAAGTGCTACTATATTGAGTTGGGAAGGAAATAAAATTAAAAGATAAATGCAGTTGCTTCAGACTTTTAAGATCTAGAAAATGAAGTTTAGCTGCTTGCCCTCAATGGCTGTAATCGTTTGGCAATGACCAAAAGGGTCATTAATACCTCCTGGTATTAAATGCAGATATGGATCCTGTCTGTTTTACCATCTGTATCTGGGTCAGCGAGATTGGCTGATGGATGCGTGGCATTTGATTTCCCTGCTGCTCTGTAGAGTTTCAGTGAGAGGACGAAGCTGGTCTTGTGATGCAGTTGCCAGCAGTTAGGTGGGAGATAAGTGTGACGTGTGGGTTCGAGGATGGATAATGAAAGCACAGAAACTGGTGACTTGTGTGAGTGAAAGTGTTATCAAATGTAGAAGCTGGGAGGGTTTTTTCCCCAAGCAGCAGTTTTTGATTTGATTACAGGAAGGGTGTAGATGGCTGATGTTCCTAACACTCTGAGTACAAGGTGCAAATGCGTGTCTGGGGATAACTAGTCAGAAAGGTAAAATAAAGGTTGTGTCACCCTCACTTGGTATTTTCTGTTTTGGAAGTTTTGTTGTTGGCGGGTTTATTTAAAATGTTTCAATTTTCCTGAACTTCAAGTTCTAGAAAGGGACCAAATACCATGCAACTCCCGCTACCCTGCACTAGTAAAGGTTCATGCTATTGCATTTCCTAGAAAATTTTTATTAGGAATGGATTTGTTCTTTGTAACGGCTTAATGATTAGTTGTAGATGTGCAATTAGTGCTGGTGATGCTATTGAGGCTAGCTGGAAAATAATATGTGGTTTCCAAGCACCTGTCCTGATTTCTGTCTTGTGGGAGTGGATCTCATGATTCCATTTAAAATATTTGGACTGTGTGGGGTAAAAACCAGGCAGTCTATTCCCAACTGCAGACAGATTTACTGTGCAGTGGTCACAGAAGATACTGTGCCTACACTATACTTTCTGGTTGATAGTTCCCCTCTCCACATCCTCCCTAGCCAGTCCTATCTGAACTAGACTATAGTCAGCCTTCTATCATGAGGATGCATTATCTGTACCTTAATTTTGTCTTTCTGAGGCTTAAGAGATTTTTGCTTCCATTACATTAATTTCATGATCCCAGTGTTTAATTGCCTTGGGGTTAACAGCTCTTCAAAAAGAGAGATCTTCCAAGAGGCTTGCCTGCTCTGGCAAAGATGGGGCACAGGGAGAGAGGAGTCCCCCACCTCTTCAAGCTCCAGGTGGCTTAAGAACAGGATTTTGATACTTCCAAAGGGCTTTTGCTATACATAAAAGGAGGAAAATGGGATACTGGCATGCACCCCATCTCACATTCTTTCTGACAAATTACCTTTTTCCATCCTTCACTGGTCCTCATGTCTGTTCTCTTCCTCCCTCTGATCATAGCAAACTCTCTTCTTCCTTAATTCTTTACCTGTCTCTCTTTCCCATTTCTGTTTACTTCTGTTTCTCCACTTCCTCCCAGGAAAAAAAAAATTTTTTTCAAAGATATTTGGAACACATGGGTATCATATAGACTCAAACTACGTTCATTTGGAGGTAAAGTTCAGAAGAAAGATAATTTCTGAGAGTGACGTCTGCAAAGCTGCAATTCAAACTGACACTGTCCAGTTCAGTAGCCACAGAAAGGTCTCCAGGACTGCTCAGGTCCTCTGCAATGGGGTGCCCAGGCACCAGGCTCACAGCTCTTGGGAGAGGATTTGAAGCCACATGCAAAGTGCACGTGCAAAGTGCAGGCAGTTGTTGAATGCAGTGTTTGATAGTGTTTCCCCAACACTGGAGAATGGCAGGCAAAAAGTGTCATAAAATTAGAGCCCCTGGTTCATTCTGTCATGTGCTGCTGAAATGCTGGTCACCTTTTGAAACGGATTTTAGGGAGACTCTGATTCAACTATACCTCATCTGAATTACTGAACTGTCACCAACTGCACAAAATGAAGAAAAGTTCCAGGATTACCGAAAGCCTGCAAGACCCATCCTTTAATCCTGCAGAGTAATGCCTGTAGTTCTCTTGAGTAACTTAAAATTACATCTTGAACTATTGCTAGTCTCAGTGGTGATTGCCAATATGGCAGCTTGTAGCAAGAATTCTGTTTATCTTCTTGCTTTTTCCTACATGAGTTTTCTACAAAGAGTATAATGAAAGTCCTTAGAAAAAGCTACTGGAAGAAACGTACATGATAGGGTTTTAGGAGAAACGGGTTGCAAAATGTTCCAGAATAATTAAGGAACTTCCATATTTGAAAAGTCATATTTCTTTACCAGTATGTTATGGAGGCCTCTAGAAGTCCTGACACTTGGTGGTCTAGGTCAAGCAAATGAAATTTATTACTGCAGATGAGTTGCTCACTTTCTCTAAAGTACTGTGAGAATATGGACTGACTGACAGTTCAGTTTATTGCTGATAATGAACATTATGCCAGTTCTTTTTTCAAAAACATCTCCTAGCAGCAGAAGAAAATTAATAACTTGGCCAGCATGCTGCTTCATATATGTTCTTGTAGATATGCTTAGTTTGACTATGAATTCCTTTCCAAACTAAATATGTATGCATACATTTGTGCATTTTCCACAAAAGTTGACATGCTGCACAGATGCTGCTCAGTTTGTGTGAGGTGGGAAGCCATTTTTACACAAAGCTGAGATTGCATCTGCCTGTGAGTCAATGCAACCTTGATTTTTCAAATATCGAAGATCAGTTTCTATGGCTTGAAGTAAGATTCAGCATAGCAAAAAATACATTCCCCAGGATGATTTGAATTACTCATCCAGTACAAAAAACCCCATTTTTTTCCATGTGCTGAAATGTTTCCAGTTACAGTTTTTCCTGGGGAATTTTGTGCAATTTGTAGAAAATTGTCTATTAAACATGTTCATAAGGGTTAAGCTGCACTCTTAAGAGATGTATTTTATATTATTCTTGTGTTCCTGGACACCCACCAGTTTTTACAAGTCAAGCAAATACTTTTCTAATTGTGAGTAATTGGAATGCAAAGTAACAGGCACACTAATACTTAAGTATCTTTGTCCATTTTTGGTCCATTTTTCACATTTCTTGAATAGAGTACTGGGAATTGAAATAGTTTCCTAATAGTGAGCATAGTGAATGTGTTCTGTGCTTTTCAGAAAGGCATATCATTGAGAGAAGGCTAGCATGGAGCTCATTTTCAGAAAGAGGAGAGATGCTTTGGGGTGCATATTTAAGCAGAATTTCTGGCAAGTATGGCACAGGTTTTTCCTTACACCTTGGGAAAGAATCAATAATTGTGTTTGTAGAGTTCTCATTGTCCTGTTTTTTTTAACACAGAGTTCGTGAAACAGTCCTCCCCTTCTGCTGGTTATACTGCTCCTTTTCCCCTGCCATCAGTGGCATTGCATTTAAGAACATATCTAATTTGCCTTTGTGGTAATTAGCAAAAAAGCATCCATTTCCTTTTTATCTGCTGAAAGCCATGAGGCTAAAAATAGTCACCCTGGAATATGTTCTGGCTTCAGTTGTAGCCAGCTTCTTAAGTTTAAAAAACACCCTCATTCAGTACCATTTCTCAGCACCAGAAGTTCTGGAAATTTGTAATTCCAGTAAACCTAAATCCTTGAGAGTGGCACAGATTCCTTCTCTTGAACCCAAAGTCTTTGGTATTGTACAGTGCTGGAGGTCTTTTAACTTTCCTGCTAACAGGGCTACCATAATTAGGAAGATTTCTCTGCTGCTAAGGTGCTTTGCAGATTCAAAGAGAGACTTGTTTAGTATTTAAGGACATCCTTCCTGTATCAAAAATAGCATGGCCAGCAGGCCCAGGGCAGTGATCCTTCCCCTGCACTCTGCGTTGGTGAGGCCACACCTTGAGTACTGTGTTCAGTTCTGGGCCCCTCAGTTCAGGAAAGATATTGAG
>JAWWEV010000001.1:56110800-56141474 GCA_035583235.1 Hafferia zeledoni | reverse complement strand
GGACGGTCCCTACTGAGACTCGAACTCAGGTCCTTGGGATTCAGAGTCCAGAGTGCTCTCCTTTACACCACGGGACCGCCCTCAAAATGCTTAGAGCATTAAGAAATTGCCATATTGCAGAAATAACCACTACAGGTTAATTGATCCAAATTTGGATTTTCAAAGCACAGGAGTGTTTTTGTAGACTCTCATAAAGCATATCTATGGGTACAGCCAACCGAGAATCTTTTCACATGCAGTGTTCGTGGAATTGGAAGCGAAAGATATATTTTGTAGATTGACAAAACGCGTAACATCGTGAGGTTAATTTGTTTGTACTGTATAAAATAAACTGCTTTTAAGTCAGTTTGGTAAAGCAGCTGTGAAAACCATTGATACTTTTATTCAGCACTGGTTTTTTATTCTCTTACTGTACCTAATATCATCAGAAAACCACCGTTCAGATGTGCTCCTAAGCGTCAGTTTGTCTTTGCTATTATCAGCATGATGCAGGAGCAGCATGTCTACAGAAATGCAATTTATGAATAAATACACCTAATTAAATCTCTTGAGGATTTATATTCGCGCATGCTGTGAAACTGAATCATATGAATATTTCCTATTAAATTGTAGCAGAATTGAAGTGTCTGTTTTCATTTCTAACTCTGCACCTAAACCTTTTTCCCCGTCTTTATACTACAAATGTAAACTAAGATGAAATACACTTTATTACTGCAATATCGACCATGAGAGGTACTCAGGGCAGCTTGAAGAGAAACACCTACAGCACAGTTATGCTGCCTCATATTGGAGTAGGAGTAATGGTGTAGGTTTTATAAATTGATGCCTAAATCACCCAATTGGAGTAGATAATTAAAGCTGTTTTTATTACTATTTCTTCTTTTAACTCTTCTTAGCTAATTTTTAAATCAGAAGACATATCTGATGTAGTATCCACTCTAAGGAAAAAAGTACTTCCCCAAACTGTACCAATTTGTGGTATCTTAGCAAGGACAAAGCTAGCAAATAGTTGTTCCAGATTTGATACATTTTATTACAATCATATGCAGATTTTTTTTCCTTCTCCTCTATCCTGAACTCTTCTATTTGCATTTAATACATCCTTTTGCTGCTTTTAAAATAAAAAAAGTAATTTTGAGTGTCACTTGGATGTTAGTTTGTACTCTTTGGAGGATGTTTATTATATAGCATTTAGAGTTTTTTTAATTATTTCACTAGCCATATGTAAGTGAAATGCTGGGCTATTAAGTGATATAGTTAGACACAGTAAGCATACTGATTTTTGATGCTGAGCATGTGTAAGAACCAATGCTTGTGGAAAGTGAGCTGTGGTTTTGTGTATTCAATGGAGTATATTAGTTGTTGCATAGCCTGTACTTACTGTAACAAAATTTTGCAAATATAGATTGGAATGCGACAGTTATTTGGTTTATTTGCTTTATAGGCTCTTAAAGTCTAAAAAGTTGTTTTCTATTACACTCCATGTTTATAAATGTACATTACAGAACTGAAAGAGGTATTTCACATGCTTCAATTACCTAAGCATAGCCTTTGTGGAAGTCTAGAAACTGACTAAATGGAGGACAGGATAAAGTTTTTTGGAAATAAATAGGATTGTATTTTGTCTTCCGTGTATATAGTGGGATTCCAGCTGTATGAAGAAAGATTTGTGAAGGCTCCTTGAAAAGCAGCTGCTAAGTCTAAACAGTGCACAGTCCATCTAAATTGATGAGAAGAGAGCAAAGTATAAACTGATCTATGGCTGCTATTTTCCAACAAAAATTTCAAGCTGCTATTTCTTTTAATATAATTTTTAAAAAATACTTTCAAGTGATACATAAGGAATCACAGATAAAACATCACCAGCTTTAGTGAATCCAAGCTGGTATGTTTTAACACAAATTAGGAAATAAAAAGGTAGACATACTTTACTTGTGGTTGTATTTCTCTGAAAGGGTCAGTAAATTTAAATTGGTTTATACACCTCAGGGACTTTTCCGTCCCTGAACATCTGGGTGATGAGCCTGGAACAAGGCCCTTGAAGACCATATTCTCACTTGTAGAGGAATAGAACCAAATGAAATGTATGTAATTCGTAATGTGTTCTAGTCTGCATGGGGGCAGCTGTATGATTGGTGCTGTGTAAATGTTGCATAGATAAACATGAGGAATGAAAATCAGGAAGTGCCTAATTATGCATGAAGTAATTTGAAGATTATGGGCAAATCCATTTCAGAAGTACTAATGAGTGAAGCAAAAGTGTCCTGTGTATCACCCAGAGAAGATGAAGAGGATTTATAAGCATATTTGCCTACATGTCACATATGCCATTATTTTAATAAAAGAATAAACATAGAATTCAAGTCTAGGATGTAGGAAATATGTTAAGTGCAAAATAGAAGTAATACATGGTACAGATGCCTGAAACTTGCTAAAAATCAAGTGCACAAACTACTAAGTTCAGAAAGTGTCCTTTTTGGAAGCAAGGGAAACATCCTGTTACATCCTCAGCTTTGATGTTTGCATGGGTCTTGTGATGTATCTCTCTGTCCGTATAAAAATGACTGATGCACAAGACATTTATTTACCAAAATTTAAAAGGCAGAAATCAAACAATGTTGTGAATTCATGACACACTGTACCAACCAAGTAGTTAGTAGGAGCTTGTAGGGCCTGATCCCTAAATCCGATCAAATCAAGGAGGAAGACTTTCATTGTAGCATCCAACCCTTTGATGGTGGTTCAGAATCCATGTGTTAGCTATATTTTGTGGTCATATTATACTCAGTTTGCTTTTTCAGGTTTTTTTCTTTTTCTCATGGGTCTGCTTCTACTGTGTAAGCAAAGAAGATACTGCTGTAATAGTGAGTTTTTTCCTCTGGAATAAAATGCAAGGCTGAGGCCACCCATTCTGCAATGCTGCCTTCAAAATGATTAAGTGTAGTTTTATCTCCCAAGTGGTCCTTGGATAACCTGGCCTCTCACACTGGCTTGACAGTTGCATCTCTTTATTAATCACTGTGAGCACAAGCAAGTGCCCTGGACTCAGTTAATGTCAGAATAAAATAAATTGAACCTGATTTTGTCATCAGTTTTGAGTGTGAATTGAAAGTCCTCTGTTGTAAGAAATTGAAGCTAAAAGGGGTCATGTGCTCTGAGCTCTCAGGGACTGGGCAGTTAGTGCTCCCTGCTTTTTTGATTTCTGTTAAGGTAAATCAGTAGTTTCATTCAGAGTATAGGCATCTTCCATGCCTTTTAAAAAATCGTGTTTTGCTTTGGTTTTGTTCAGAATTTTTCTTAAAGAAAAAATTTCTTCAAAGTTTTTCAGGATACATAAGTACTTCCAGTTCACTGCAATATTAATAAAGAAGGGACAGAAAAGTCAGCTTTAAAGGATTTAAAAGCCAGCTGACCAGATGATTCTTGTTCAGATGCAGCTTCTTGCTGCAGTAGGTAGGAGCTTTTTGGAAACAACTATGTCCAAGTAAATGACTCAAACCAAGAGACTAGTAGCCTGAAATACACTGGTAGCTTCACTATCTCCACCTACAAATGGATGTGTTTATCTGAGAATCCCAAATATGCAAACAGAATTCTATCTGATGTCCCTAATCTCCTATGTGAAGTCCAGAAAATGGATATCTTAGGAAGGCTGTTTGTGGGCCTCTCTTTTCTATTTGTTCGTTGTCTTTTTTCGTCCCTGTTGTGCCTTTATTCCTTTTTGAAGAAGTCCTGTTTTATTTATGACTTCTTTTTTATGTAAAAAACCTCTTCCATAACCCTCCCAATTTTCTGTAATGTGTTTCTGTCTACATTTTCATCTTCATTTTCTCTAGCTTTAGGAGATGGCCTATCTGGATGTCTATGGATTCATAGGGTTCCCTGCTTGAGACTGTTCTCATCAGGTCATGATTATGTTGCTGCATCCTAAATAAATATAGTAACTCCTAAATTTTTTTTTTAACTGTGTTTTAGTTCTTGTTTTTCTTTTCTGTCATGAGTGTAAATACCCAGCTTTGGTCATGTATCTCTGTCTTGAGGTAATTCAATTCCCTGCAGTTTCATTGGCCAGCAGGAATAAATGTTCCACTATTTTCCTATTCTGACTGGTTTTAGCTTAACTGTTTAGGTTGCACATTATTCCAAAGTGGTACCTCTGTGTTTATTCACATGCTTGTGGCATGGCCTGGTGTGGTTTGTCAATATTCTGTGTAATATGCCTGTGTCCAGGGATTGTAAAAGGCTTTGCATTTCAGAACGTCAGTTTTATGCTGTGTTTTCAAGATGGGAATAGACATACGAAGCTGACTAGCTCAGCTTTAGCAAGTGAACTGGTGGTGTTCTTCTGCATGTCCTGACAGAAATTCTGTGGCTTGGTCCCTTCCCAGCTTCAGGCAAAAAACAGGTTCATCTTATTTTCCTCTGTTTATATGGGTCATATGAGATGCTTCTTCCACCCCAAGACTCTGAAGTCAAGGCCTTGGTTTTGAAATAATACTCAAGTCAGAAAGTCTTCCTTTCAGTTTTTCTTCTATCTTAGACTTATTTCTAACAATAGGATTGCAGCAATATGTGCATTTGTGTCCTTGTATTGGATCTCATCTTTCTGCTAAATTAAATTTACACACATTTAGAGTGACATTAATTTTTTTTTAACTTATTTACGGTAGTTGCGTTATGAAATATGATTACTGGCCCAGTAATTAACATTTCTCAGGACTATCATTTCAAGTGAATGAGAAAAAAATCAGAACAGCGTCTGATGTGATTCTCTTTCTAGAGTCTCATTTTATTGAGCTGGAGCTGTGCTGTAATTACAGAGGGGAGGGACTCTGAGAGTGCTCACTTTCGGTAGATGGTGGAGGGCCATGCCTCGGTGCTCAAGGGAAGGTCAGACTCTTTGGTTTTCCTGCTAAATCCAGCATGTTGTGCTTGTCCTGTGATACACATAATGTTATGTTTGATACATGTAACATGTTTGATGCCTGGATTTAAGATTGTTTGCTAGAACAGAGCAAAAACTGTCTCACCAAATGTCCCAGAGTTACCAGGAACAGGCGACTTAGAGAAGACTTTTGGAACAGGGCAGACACCTGATGATACTTTGTCAGCACAGTCCATGGGTCTCCAGCAGCTCATACCTTAAGGGCTGTTGGGTTGTCCTGATGTTTAGCAGTTGTCAGTAGTTACTGTTTGGGAACTCATATTCACTTTAAGCAGCCATAATATCCTGAACAAAGAAGTCCCATAATTTATTTACAAGTTGTATGAAGAACTGGTTTCCTGTGTTTGCTTTGGATTTTCCTGTGATTTAACACCTGCTAGTTCTGATATTCAAATCATACAGTTGTTCCCTATTTGTTATCTTCTTGGACCAAATGAATTTAGAGACCTCTGACATACTTTCATATTCTCTTTTTTCAGCCCTGAAGAGACCTACTCTTTGTTTTCTTAGAACCTAACTTGTTCCATATCTCTGTGCTTTTATGCTGGGGCAAATTAGTGCCCCAATAGTTCTTGCTTCTTTTACTGTCCTTTCAAAGATGAGAAGACCACAATTTTTAATGAAATACTGTTTCATTAATTGCAGTAAAAGTCTTACTGACCTGGAAATAATCATCCTCCCTACTGAGGATATGTAGAATAAAAATGGTGGAGTCTCACCCTGGCTTCTCAAGCATTTGTCTCAGGTTCATTTTTGTGATGCTTGTATATGAGTTTGTCACAAAATGTCACACCAGTGTGCCAGCCTGACTTTTCAGCTGCTTATAAGAAGTGGTTTAGTCTGTGAGATGTCAGAGATTCTGAAGTCATCTGACTGGTACTGGCGATGTGTGACATGTGAAGCTGGCTGGCCTGGGAGTGCAGGGCTGTGGTGTTCCTGAGCAACTCACATGGCTGCACTGCCAGAGAGAAGGCCCTGCAGGTGCTTTGGCAGCCCCTGAGCTGCAGTCTAAGGTAGTTTTTGTCATTTTGGCACCACAGAAGGCTACGGGAATGACAGTTGTGAAATGACTGGGAAAGCATATTTGGTTTGGGAATGTGATGTTTGGGTTTCCAAAACAAAATTTTGAAGGATTTCTGACCCATGAAAACTTCAAATGTTGGCTTACCTCCTGATATAAGTTCTTTTTGTTTTGTTGGTTTGGGGGTTTTTTTGGTTTGTTTTTCTTGGAAACACAAAAAGCACATAAAAAAAGTCCAGGTTTCCAGCCAGCTCTACTTAGGCTTCAGTTGGAAGATTATTTCTCTTGTTTTCTGCATGTTATTAGTAAGAGACTTTATTACATCTATGCTTTTTGCATTTGATTTCTTTCATCGCTGCAATGACTGTTAGTGTCCCAGTGTGCTGCTTAAATTTTCTTTTGCCTAATTTTGTTTCATTACTTTGTTGCACAGCCTTCAATAATCCAACTGTTTTGTTGTTTACACCCTTGACATTCTCAAATGATGATGCCTTTTAGTCATTCTGTAGCTAAGCTATACCTATTTGTCTCATCGTCTTCTGATTACAGAGTAAATATGCAGCTATGGAAAATACACATTCTCTAACGTATATTAGGAGGAGCAGATGGTGCAATCTGTTCATCAGTGGAGTTCAGTTTCTGAAACTGATTTAATCTGGTTTGCGGCAAATACCGTTCCAGTACCGTCTGTCATTGAACGTGTGCAAAGGGAGATGTCCCATTTCAGGTTGTTTGTATTTCATTGCAGTGAGGTGTTTATTTCACCTTTTTGCATTACAAAGTAGTTTTGTACTTCTTGTTACCTTTTGTAAACTTAGCTCTGATGCAGCCATTAACAGAATATGCACTTGAGAAGAAACAATGGAGAATTATTTTCTTAATTTGCGGAGAGGAATTTTAAATTAATTATAACAGCATTTTGTGTAAATTGGCATTTTTCCCATTGTGAAAAAGAAATTCCTTCATTTCTTCAGAATGGAGGATCTTCCAGAATTATGAAGATCATATAAATTGTTGGTGTTCTGTTTCTGCTAAGCCAAATGTAGAAGAGAATATAGTGTGTAATATCTGTCTTGTTTAGCTGAGATAGATCCTGTAATCTCTAAAGCAGGAAGGACTTGGCCTGAAATGCTGAATTGCCATAGAAGCCTGGAGGTTCTGTATAGCTGGGAAAACATGCTAGCAGAGAGTCTTCTTCTCCCCACTTACCACAGAATGTTTTCAGCTCGAGATACAGATTTTGCAAGCAATAAAGTGGGGAAGCTGATAGGTAATTTATATTTTGTTTCCTTCTGCATTTAAGGATGTGTGAATCCTCAAAAATCTCATGGAGTTTTTAAATTAAAGGGTGTAGTGGGGTAGAGCAAGTAGTCAAAAAAATTACCGCAGAAATAACATGATACCAAAGCATCTATTTGGGAAAAAACCTGTTAGACTTCTTACATTTCTGAGTAATCACTTGACTGTTCTCTGCATTTTGAGAATTAAATATTTGCTACAGCTGTTTTTTTCTTTGAAGTCATTCAGTTTTCCAGTTCTTTTCTCTAGAGTGTCTTCATGCCCTCTGGAGCTCAAATTCAAGAGTGGATCTCCCACACAATTTAAACACTGTCCACCAGCTCCAAAGCTGTCAAATGTCACAACTTTCATAAAAGATGTTTGTTTCCCTGTTCCCCTAGAGATGCTTATAATTGTATTTTTCAACAAAGCCAGTACATAATAACGACAAAAATTAATATGGGTCTTTCAAGATGATAAGATTGTGTAAACCAAAAGAAACTTAATAGGAGATGTGTCAGTCGGGAAAATAAACTTTGATTTTCATCAAATCAGAATGGTTTGTGCTGGAAGGGACTTTAAGGATCATTGAAGTCCAAATCCCCTGCCATAGGCAGAACACCTTCCACTAGAAGGTGTAGTAAAGTAGTAAGTGTATGTGATACACCATGCTGGTTCCTGGAAGTACACCATGTGTGCCACTGAAGAGGGAGCACATACCCAGCTGTTCACATCCTTCTGAGCTCACCAGTATTTACTGCTCCGTGTTCTCCGCCAACAGCAGTATGTGTATTGTTCCATCCAGAGAATTTCTCCCACTGATGTTAAAAGTTTTTAAAACATTTACAGCTCTAAATACTAATATCTAATACTAACTTTTTTAAAAGTTCCAAATTTTTTAGCATTTCTGAGTGTGGTGTGTTAACCTTGGCTGCTGCCAGATGCCCACCCAGCCACTCTCACTTCTCATGAGGGCAGGGGAAAAAATAGTATGGAAAATATCATGGACTGAGTAAAAGGCAATTTAATGGAAGAAAGCAAAGGTTGTATGTGGAAGCACAGCAAAAACATGGATTTATTCTCTACTTCCCATCAATAGGTGATGACCATCTACTTTATGGGAAGCAGGACCCCAGTATGCTTCAGAAGTAAAACACTTCAGTAATGAATGTCATCCTCCTTCTTTCTCTTAACTTCTATTGCTGAGCATGGCATCATATATTGTGGGATATGCCTTTGAACAGCTGGATCAGCTGTCCTGGCTGTGCCCCCTCCCAGTCTCTTGCCCATCCCCAGCCTACCAGCCCTTAGGGGTGTTGGAGAGACAGCCTTGGTGCTGAGCAGCACCCAGCACATGGGTGGGTTACCAACACCCTGCTAGACACTGTATGGGCTGCTGAGGGACAGTGCAGCCCATCCCACTCGGATTCAGTACAGCGAGATATGCTGTTTTACACTGCCAGTTGATAAGTATATGCACACTGAATTAAAAATTGTAGAGGTTTTTGGAAAACTGATACTCTTTTCTCATTGTTAATGCTTTCGCATTATATTATATTTCATGTTTGGATTACTGATTAACAGATTTAGTTTCATGGTAGTGACAAATCAGTGAAACTTGTGTGGAGTATTTCATCTTGTATATTTGTATTTTTTTTTAAATTGCAGCCTTAAGTGCAATTTAAAAAAGCTAAAAAAGCTATGCAGAGCAAGCTTTAAAGTACAAGGATCCCAAAACTTCTGTCAAGACACCTTTTTTTTTTTCCTGTGGAGGACATACTCATCCAAATTAGACATGAATGGAGTCTCCTTTCGCACAGGTCTTATGGAAAACCCAATTATCCACCTTCCTGTTAGGGCAGCTAGACAATGTTTGTTCTTCAGCCATTAACTGGTTTTGGAATTCGTCATGCCAGACAAATCTATAATCAAATCTTTGGGGTTTTTTATTCAATAACAGAATAGGTATGTCTGCACAGAGTCTGAGTGAGTTTCTTCGTATTCACAAATAACAGAGAATTCTGAAAATCTCTGATTAAGAGGAGAATACTAATGTAGCAGAGCTCAGAAGTGCATGAAGCTAAGTTTTTTTCTTAAATAAGTTCTCTAGGGAGTGTTCGAAAGATAATGTTCTGAACTACCAAGAATATGAAGTTTTTTCTTTAAAGCAAAGTTAGTTTATAAATTACATTTTTCAAATGCAGCACCAAATCTTAGGCTTTCTGGACTCACCTCAAAACATTGCCATGTCCTTGTTGTGCCTTGTGATCATGAGTGCGCTTTTTAAAGAGAGATATTTTGCAATAATTGTAAGAATTGTTGGTTTAAAGCTGAGTGTGGAGCCACAGTCTCCAGGTCCTGAAGGTATTTTCATTTTGCTGAGTGAGAGCTCCTGTCAGGGCTAATGGTGATACACCTGTGGCTTTGATAAGCACCACTTTGAAGATGACGAACAGAAGCCAAGTAAGGCTTTTTAGCAGAATAACACTCACATTTGCCCTTTGCAGCAGTATTTTGAAGACCAGACCATGAGGAAGGTGACTTCAAACCAAATTGAATGATGCAGTGCTGATACAGAATCATCCTTTGCAACTTGGCAAGCAGGAGCAGAGTCTCCTGTGGCAAGTGGCCCTGTGGTGCCTCTTCTATCCTCATTTCCATCACTTCCCAGCAGCAGTGCAACCTGACAGCTTCCACCCATGTTCCTCCTTGCTGGGCTCCCTCTACACGGTTGGTTTCTGCCTCTGGCTTTGCTGCAGCCACGCACCCTCAAGTGGAGCGCAGTTTCCACTTGAACAGGTGAGGGATGTCTAGCAGGCATTTTCCAGTGGAGCTGGGCAGGTACATAATGTATTGGAGAGGGAGCTGAGGGAGCACTGGTTTTGCAAACAGGAGGTGGTGAAATGTATTTAAACTATTTCAGCAAATCAAGCAGAGCTGTAGTGCTGCACAGTCGCCAAAGGAAATACAGTTGGCTGAAAGAATGATGATCAAAGTTTAAAAAAAAAAACCAGTTTTCTGATTTAACTGATACATCTTTTAGTCTGCTCTTTGGTTTTTTGTGTTACATTTATTTTTTTTCTGCATCTTACAGGAGATACTGATAAGTTTTCCAGTTGGGGGTTGAGCAAGGCTGGTTTTTAGCATGGACTAAGAAAGACAGGTTCTTTCCTGCATTTGCTTTGGTTTTTATAGTGGTGGGTTCCTAAGGTTGCTGAAGCTACACAGCTCATCTTAATATCAAATTTGTTTGGATTAAGCATGATTTCAGATTTCACTTGAAAGCAATTTCATTCTCTTTGCTTCCAGTAAAGACTGTTGGGTGGGTTAATTCAGCAGTTCAATGGGAGCTACTTCAGCAGTTTAGTGCAACCATATGTTTAAGCTGTTGAACAGTATCTGAACTGTGCAAGATTCCCCTTTAGGCAATCCAAGGCAGTATCTAGTCACTAACACATGGGCATGCCGAATGCCTTCTCCCAACAGCTTCCTCTTGGTGCCCTTTGCAGCAGTCTCTTGCTGGTAGTTTCCAGGTTTATTTTAACAGAAGGGAGGGAAAGGTCCTCAAAAAGACATTCTGCTCTCCCGCATTTTAGGTCTGGACCCTAAGGAAGGAAGAGGCAGAGAAAATCCTCAAGGATTTGAGCCAGCTAGGTTTTCTAGGGAAGCAGTCCAAATGTTTCCCAGGTTGCCACAAACTGTTAAATTGTTTACAGTAAATTTTAACTGGAAGATCCCCAATGGAGCCAGATGCCGTGGCTGTTTGCAGAGTGATTGGGGGAGTGGTGAAGTATCTGGGAAGTGGAGTTTTAGAGATGGGAGTGTGTAGTTGGAGGCAGAGTGCTGGCAGCTGTAACTTGATAAAGACATTTTGCAGGAGAAGGGGAGGAGCAGTTCAAATTTAGATTTAGCTGAGATGCTGTAGGGATTTTTTTTTTCATTTGAGAACTTGTAGCCAAGAGTCCGCCTCTTTCTTTCCACCTCTTTAGCTGTGAGCTGTTTCATTTCAGAGTGAATTGACTGAGCTTATAAATCATCCACTCTTTTTTTCAAGTCCTAGGCCTTTCAGGGTATGGCAGAGAGGTAGCTTTTCTGTCTAACAGACTACTTTTAAAATTCTCTTTCCTTGTCCCCATTAGCAAAGTGTTACACCATTTCGGGATCCGCAGGCCTGACAAGAAGTATTTGGCTCTGTGTTGCCTGGACTTAAAAGTCTCAATTATTTCTACCATTGGTTTCAAAGCAGCAACAAGCACAGCAGATTAGTTTTGGCAGGAAAACAGAAGATTATGTCATTTTGAAACAAGTCTATTTACTGTACTTCTAGAAATAATTAATAGTTGAGAATTTAAAATTCCTCATCTAAAATGTAAATTGAAAATACTGTCTAAGAAGTCCATTTATTATGGAGAAATTTGAGGACTGAGGAAAATGGGAGCAGGAAAGGAAACTGCATCTTTGAAAATGGAAGTGGAAAAGGAGACTTTATCTTTAGAAACATGATAAAAGTACATCCAGGTTTTACTTGGCCCTAGTTTTAAACCTTTCTGTCACTGGAATAAACCACAAGTATAAGCACCCTGGTATAAGAATGTACTGTGTCCTGCAGTTTATCCACTTAGAATTTAAGATGAAGTACCTCATATCAAGATACAGCATGTAACTGAGCATGCATGGATGCACTTTCACCCTTAGTCCTCAGGGAAGACTATCCCCTTTAGCTCTGTTCTTGTTTCTTCTCACACTTAATCTTCTTGCTTGTCTTAGGCTGTTCGTGGTGTGTGTATTAATAAGAAAAAGTTGAAAGTGTGGTAGGAACCAATAGCAGAGGGTTTGTTTCCCTTCTGGGCACTAATTGATTGAATATGACCATGGGCTGGAGAGGACTGCAAAATCCTGACCTTTGTAACACCTGCAAAGCTGCAAACTTCTCTACCTTTCCAAAGTACATGAATTTTAATAAGGAAGTGTTCATTTCTTTGTCATAAGAGGAAGCAGCCTCAAGTTATATAAAGGGAGGTTTAGGTTGGATTTTAGGAAACATTTCTTCACTGAAATGGATGTCAAGCATTAGAACAGGTTGCCAAGGGAAGTGATTGAGTCACCATCCCTGGAGACATTTAAAAGATGTGTAGGGACTGTTAGGGACATGGTTTAGTGGTCAGCCTGGCAGTGGTAGGTTAATGATGGGATATGATGATCTTAAAGGCCTTTTCTAACGTAAATCATTCTGTGATTCTGTGGCTAGCTGTGCAAGGCCTTTCCATCAATCCACAGTGCTGAAAGGGCCTTTTTACTTGGCACGGGGGTGATGCTGTGACCCAAGTCCTGCTGAAAGACCAAGGAGGATACAGAGGCTGCTTTGCTTCACAAGGGAGAATGGGAATAAGTGCCCTTACAGTTATCTGATCAAAGACCCTTTTCACTGCAAAACGGGTGCTGAATAAAGGAGGGAAGCAACAAACAAAACATGCAAAGACATCAACTAAGGGAAAGACAGACAAACCTAATGGAGGCAGAGACAAGAAACAAACTTTGTCAGCCACACAAATTGATGGACTACTTACAACCTCACTCTTAAAAGTCACATTGCACAGAATATATCTCTGAGATATGATTCCTTACTTACCTTAGTCTCAGATAAAACAGTGTGGACCAGGCGCTTCCGGAACCTGAATTCATCCCTATCCAAACACTTCTAGAGGAAATACCTGTAGACACATGGGAGCTAGATTAAAAATATCCATGATGTCAAGCAGATGTTACAATTTTATTCACACTAATTGTATTAGGGCAACACTTAGTATGTTTAAAGTTGGGCATCAAATACATGGAGAAAATGATTCAATTATATCGCTCCTAGAATGCTGAAGTAGGTCTGATTTTGTCTTTATTTTTTCTCACAACCTCAGCTGAGAATGTTTTAATCATTTGCAATGCTAAACTCAGAGAGGAAAAATGGGAGTGGTTTTAATCAATTGTTCATGTCTTGTCAATCCAGAAAACAGAATGCATAAGGAATTGTTACTTATTGTTGAATCACCGTTTATATCTCTTGCTCTGTACTGGAGAAAGATACGTAGAATTAGAGACTTCAGTTGTGATTGTGGTGCCTGAGTATTAGACATGAAATTATCATATATTCATATGATTCACTGCTTAACCTTCCACATATATAGTTGAAGATGTCAACTTCAAAAAAATCTAATAGGTTTCCTGAACATGTAGTAATTGTAGCACTTTTCTTGAAATGTCAGGATTTCAGGACTTCAAATTAGTTATAAATCATATTCTATATTAATAATCTGAAACATTTCGCTGGCAAATACACTTCTTAATGCTATTTCCATTCAGCTCGTGCTCTTCTCTGTCTGCCTGTCTAGTCTTAATAAATGGGGACAGACTCACTTTGCTTTGACTGTGAGTGTGTGCTGGAATAACACTCAGCGACTGAAGAACGGTGGATTCACCCGTGCAATGAGCTGCTGTCATCCGCCTCCATTTAACGTGAGACAGTAGGACTTCTTGTGATGAAACACAACATGCTCAATTTGCATGTTGCTAGTTTTTATCTTTCAGAATATACGACAGATTGTTTTGTTTAGCAACAGTTCGTCATTTTTATTATTAGATAAATGTGTATTTTTACCAGTGTGGCCACTCTGGTCATTTCCTGTGTTGATTGTGCTTTGGCATTGCCATGGGGTTGTTTTAGCAGGATGTGTCCTACAGGGTTCTGAATTCCCTCAGTTCTCACAGAATTACAAAAATTTTTAAAGTTTCAGTACCTTAAAGGACTGTTCATCTCTTGGCCATCTCGCTTCTTACATTACTAATGTTCTTGCTTGGAAGAAAAGTCAAAGGAGATGCTACCTCAACCCCACCAAGGTGCAGTAGTCCAAGTGAACACAAGAAAAGTAGGTGTAAGGCTGTATTGTTACATTTATTTTATTAGTTTGTGTTGGATGAGATTTTTCAGGATGTACCTACCACTGTCATGTTTGGGATTCTTAGCAAAACAGGGCAGCAAAGAAAAAGCTTTGTGGCCCATATCAGGTATCATGAAACTTCATGTAATGCAGCTGCCAATGTCTGGTTCAAGTACAGAATTACTGAGTAAAGGGCTATGAGAGCATGACTTTCTGTTCCCTAGTATAAGACTGGGAACTTCTGTGAGCAGTCATAAAAATAAGCTGCAAAATGTGCAGGGCTGGAGAGTTTGTGTTTCTTCCCCTCCAAAGCTCTGGGCAGTTGGCCTGCTCTTTTCCAGTGTGTTGATCTAGCTGGTTGATATTGCAGAGAGAAGAAACCCAACTTTTTAGCAATGTCTGACTCTTTACTTACTAGTGCCCTGTGTACATAATAGCCAAGCACAAAGAAGTACTGAAACTTTCCTCTCTCATCTGTGAAAATAATTTCTTTAGAAATGTAAAGAATTCAAGCCCTAGCAGTGTTTCTGATTAATACCTACTTCAAATCTTGGAAACATTTGTTTTGTGACAAAAGATTAATCACAGTAGATTATCAGTTCTAAAGGTCTTTGGTTTATTTTTTATTGCTGGAAACTACATGTATTTAAAAAACAATGAATACCTTCTCCTAGGAGTGTACATACTGTCTTCGTCTGTCTCCCTGTATGAGCCTGCTGCATGTTGACAAGTTCTATAGAATTATTTCCAGCCTATTTGAATGTTTTTTCCTCTCATTCAACTGTAAGCACAATGACAAATCAAAGCTGTAGTATAAAATACATTTTGCTGGGAAACGACTGTGATGAATTTGATGCCGTGCTGGTTACTTGCTGTATTTCAAGGCAGAAGAACTATATTTGATCTTGGGGGTGGAAGAGAAAACCACAGTGTGCAGGCTGGTGGCTGCTCTGTTGCTAATTTATTGGCAGTTTTTTGGGGAAAAAAAATCTGCATTCTCTTTTTATTTTTTTAGGCCAGATATTAGCATGAAATATGGTTCTAGCTATTTCAACAAGAGTTCAGTGGAAAATGTATTTCCTTGGAGAGTTGTGTGTAGTTATGAGCCATAGCTAAGTCTTTTAACTCCTGGGAATCATAATGAAGAGTAATAGGTAAAAGGCCACTGCTCCTTTAAATCGGTGTCACCAGTGACTCAAAGTATCTGTTGATTTTTTTCTTTATTCCTTCCAGCAGTTTCAATTAAGATTCACCAGGTCCACTCTGAGAAAACTCCACATAAAATGCTGCCTAATATTTTTTGTTAATACTGCTTTTTAAATTTTCTTTAAGAAGTGAGCATTTAAAAGTAATTATATCTGTAACACATTAAAACATCAGTCTTAAAAGACCAGTATAATGCCCAATTCATAGATTTTGTTATGTATTTTTGAGTGTATAATTACTGGGTTGTGCACATATGTATATATACACACACACATATATACACACATATATATATACATACATATATACATATACATATACACATAAATACACATACATATACATATATACATACATATACACACATATATATATGTATTTCACAGAATTTTTTCAGACAACAGCTATACAAATTTATAAAGTCAATTCTATTTACCCAGACATACTACTTTCTGAATATGAGAGAATTGCAGTGTGGTCTTGAAAAATAAAACCAAATGCTGTATTTTCCCTGCAAATAGTGTCTGTATCAACAAATCAGCTGGACAAAATGATTACAGGCTGTTTGTCTGCACCCTTTGTAATGCACTTAGCAAATTTCAGTGCGGCATCCACACGTGAACCATTTGCTAATTTGGTGTTTATACCACATTTGTCAGTCCCTTTACGTGTGTTCATGCATATTTAAGAAGCTAACTCCAGATGTGCAACAGCTGTTGTTCCACACAGGATTGATTGTGTGATGATATTCTGCATGGAAGCCTGGTGGAAGGAAGGTAACCTGAGGCTGTGTCATCCTCTGTGAGATCTTGAAAGCTGCAGAAAAAGAAATGAGAAGAGCAGCCATTAGGGAGAAGAGCAAGATGCATGTATAGAATAAATGCTGATAATAAAAAGGTTTGCTCCTGATTCACCGTGCTTCCCATACAAATTTCTATATTGGCATGTATCCACTGCTGTAATTGTTTGAATTAAAAAGTAATACCAGGAATGCAGTATATTTTTAGCTCTCACTACAGCAGTTTATCAATTAGAAACCAAAAAAAGGTTAACATTTTACTGTAAGACAGTTTTCTGAAGACCATCTGAGATCTGTGAGATCTGTGGATCCTTGTAATTTGGAAACCTTTGGCAAATAAATCTCAAAGTACAACACAAATATCTCTGAACTTTCAGAGACATACATTTGTAGCTGATTAGTTTATTACTTGCTATGTGTAGATCTTTCTGAAATCTTCTGCCATTTCACAAACAACCTTAGACTGTCCATTTCCATTTTCACTTGGTAGGCTTCTGTTCTGTTTCCTAAGTAGCCAGTAAGTTTTTCTCTGCTTTCAGGATTGTGTGCTGGGGAACTTCACTTGTTCAGTGTAACTTCATTGCTATCAGCCTTTGGAATGAGGCCTCTGGGAAGTGCATTAACTCCACATTTGGTTTTGTACTGGTTTAGAAACTAGCAGGTTAAAATAAAAGAGCTGAAATGCATATTCTTCATCGTGAGTGAAAAATGTTAAGAGATAAATTGCTGGTATACCTTTATGCAAAGAAGGATTGAGTTAAGGGAGCTGAACTGAAATGGGAGTTGAAATTTCCTGTATTGTAATTTTAAAATGCCAGAACAGGAAGAAACTTTTAAGACCAAGTGGTGTCTGATGTTCATGGCTGACAATTCATCATTGAATGTTCTTTGGCTGTTTACCTGAAGAAAAGGAGAATATCGTAAATTTACATTGTAAAGAGTAATGAATATAAAGCCCAGTGCAAGGAGGATTAATCATGAAGAAATGCCACTGTCAAATGCCTTGGGCTCCCTGAGAATGTGACACCATCTGATGTATTTTAGGTACTTTTAGGGCCCTGTGTTGTGGCTGTAATGAGAAGAACTCTTGAACAACATCATAAATCGAATAACTAAGTCTGGTACACATGAAGTTGGTACACTGGCCTTGGAGGGGAAAAGGGTGACAAGAATTCCCAGTTTATCTCAAGGAGCCCCTGTTTCATTTACAGGAACAGTATCAGTAAACAGGTTGAACAGGAAATCCCCTTTATCTAAAGGAAAATGTGGGGAAAAGTGAGATGAAAAATAGCTAGAATAGGAGAGAGAGCACTGAGAAACTCCCCAAGTCAAAACAATAGGAAACATGGGGAAGAACTGCAAAAAAGAAAAAAAAATTAAAACCAAACTATTTGAAATTTTAAACAGTCATTGAGACCAAGAAGAAAAAAAATGAGCAATGGAGACATGGAGAAAAAGATAGATTGGTAGAAGAGATACAGATATAGCTTTAACCTGTGCTTCTTTGTGAAACATGAGTTTAGAAGATCTTTGGTAACCAGATCAACAGAATCTTTAAAATCATTTTAGTAGTTTGAAGGCCAAAAGACAAACTCTTTGGATAAGTAAAAAATGTTCACTGTTCATTTACTTTCCCATTGATTTTCTTTCAAGCTAAGAAAGAAACATGCTATGTTTGGACAGAAGGCAGCATTGATACAGAAATGTAGAATACAAGGCAATGGTTCCTTAGGCGTGTTAAAACTATAGAACAAATGACAAATCTGCCAATATTCAAGAGGAAGCAAGTTTATATCTATGTATGAGAAAAACTGCCTCCACCTACAGTACAGCAATATAGGTATGAAGGATGATTTGCTTTATTTCCAGTTACTGCAACTAGAGAGTTTATTTCTTAATTTAATACTCACTTCAAATTAATTTATTTAGGCTGTACAGGTGTTAAATGAGTAGCATGCTGAATTTAAACTTTGGCTGTTTGGGTATACATTATATTTTTACAAAAATAAATCAGTGATCTCAAACATTTACAGTGGTTTTTAAAGAACTATTTTATCATTTTTATGTTAGACACTAGTAAACATGCAGTTATTATTTGCACTAATGTAGCATATTAATTTTTTTTTGGAAAGAAGAAAGCATCACTTTATATTTATTGGGCTGTAAGTCTTATATTGTGTTTAGTGAAAATTGACTCTTTGACCTAAAAGACACGCCTTTGGAAATTAAACAACTTCACTGATGATGAAGATAATAATTGGATGTGCCATAAAGCTATTTTGGCTGAAGGGACATTGTCCTGCACCTTCCAAGAGTCTGGTTCCTTGCGCCTTCATTTCAAGTAGTAATTCTTGAATGCTAAACCTGAAGAAAATGAGACACTCCCTCTACACCATCATACACAAGCTTTAAATTACATAGGGATGAGTTTGACAAGATACCTTCAACCTCTGACTTTCTCAGTCTTTCCCAAAGAGGACTGAAGGTCACCTAGCGTTGTCTGTGTAATAGAGACTTGATTCCGCATTGGTTTGATGTTGGGTGGATTTCTGTCTGCATGCTTTTAAAAGTGCTCTTAAAACCATTGTTTGTACTCTCTTACTGTACTGTAATGCCAGAAAAA
Organism: Hafferia zeledoni; assembly: GCA_035583235.1. Classification (NCBI taxonomy): domain Eukaryota; kingdom Metazoa; phylum Chordata; class Aves; order Passeriformes; family Thamnophilidae; genus Hafferia; species Hafferia zeledoni. Next base: position 56,122,673 of record JAWWEV010000001.1, on the reverse strand, counting down.
AGGTCACAGAAATTTATATTTTTACATTAAAATATCTAAGAGATGGTCATGGAGTCAGCAGAGATGGATGAAAAGCTCCTTCATCCCTCAGTTGAGTAAGCTGTGAGATTCTGGGTTCATTTGGATTGGGTTTGATCTTTTTTAAGAGCAAGGGCTTTTTTTCAACCTGAGCATTAGGCTTTTTTTGGAATGAAATTTGTGTTCAGACATTGTTTTTAGTATCTTCCCTTCACAGGTTCTTGGTTTTCAGCATTTCAGTATCTTCTGTAGCATATAGCACCCTAGTAATTCAGTGTCCTCAAGCAAAAATAGAGAAGGAAAAGCTTAATTCAGAAGAGTGCTTCTGTTTTGCCTTATGATTTGTTTGCAGCTAACCTTTGATAATGGCTGGTTCATGCTTACAGATTTTTAGAATTCATTTTGAGTGTGTGCTTGTCTGAACTTTTTATTAATTCTCCTTTTCTTTTGCAGATTACAGATAGAAGAATCTTCTAAACCTGTAAGGCTATCACAGCAGCTGGACAAAGCTGTAACTACAAACTATAAACCCGTGGCTAACCATCAATATAATGTAAGCAGCTTTTTCTCTTCTTCTCTGCTTCAGGAGGAGTTTGGCTTAGGACTCCAGAATTGCTCTGCTGCAGTCCTGCAGCTCTTTCACTCTGAGTTGGCCACTGTCTTTGGAAATGCTCCATGTTATCTGGTTTTCTCCCTGATTTTGTCTTCTGGGGATCTTCTTTCTGTCTCAAGACCAGTATCACCCTTGGTGCTGAGGTCTGCCAAGTCTAACTGTCTTGTGTTACCTGATAGAGGGCAGACCACCTTCACTCAAGACTTTTTAGTATCTTTATTACATTCTTCCTCTAGTTTGTAATTTTGAAGTTTATGGATAAAAAGCAGTTCTGGCTTTGTGCTGTGAGATGTGGAAGCACTCCTTAGAGCCAAATAAAATACCCTCTGGAGGAGGTGAAGAATCATTAGTTTCCAGTCCTTTAGAGGAATTGACAAGTAAAAAAGAGTAACAGCTGTTAATTTTTCACAGTTTCATACCTTCACAGTACATGTGATTGGCATCATTGGCTTTGTCAATATTACACCCACACTGCTGTTCCAGATCAGTTGATGTACATACAAACTATAATGTCCTTTTCCTTAAAGATCCTCCTTGAGTAATTTGTATGTGTGCATATAGAATCGCTGTTACTGTTGAATGTGATAAATGTCAAGTCATACTGAAAATGAGTCACTGTGTTACTCAGTTAAACTTTTACGCTTTTTATTAAGATTTTATTTACATAAGACAAATGACAATATACTGGATGATATTTAAGCATTATTGTGGAAGTCAGTTTATTTCCACAGAACTAGAAATAATCATTTCTCTCTCATGGGACTGTTTGGTTGTAGTTACTGTTCAATGTCTGATCTATACGCAGATGATCATACCAATGTAACTGTTGCAACTGAGGGAGTGACATTTAACCAAAATAGTCACACCGGTGTATCCTGCCATGCAGATGCAGTTTTGTATGAGTGTATTGTTTTATGATGCTACTGTTATTCCCCTTCTTTAATTCTGGAATAAGCTTCAGTGATGTACAGCTTCTCTTTTAGTGGGGTGCTGTGCTGTTTCCCTGACACTAGCATAATTACAGCAGGCTGACTGCAACCTAGAGACAATCTTTGTGTCCTTATTCCAGTTACAAACTGCTGTTGTCGCACCATTATAGCAAATAAAGTCTTGTGGGAGCTTGAGGGGGATATAACCAGACATAACTGGGCCTCTTAAAAGTGATGATGCTCTTGTAATGTTTTTATTGGTTACATGTCTGTCCATGGTAATGGACATCCATTGCCAGTGTATTTACTTTTCATGTTTACCTTAAGGGTATTCTAATGGGAAAACTCTAGTAAGACATACTTATACTTGAGTCACCCTTGACCTTTCTTTGACTCTAAGGGCCCAGGCACAACTACTTTCTACAAAATCTTTCTTCTCATGAAGTCTTTTATTAAGGTTCAAGTTAGATGGCTGGAAGGATGTACAACTGGGAAAAAAATCCATGAACTTCTTAAACCTCTTGTTTGAATTTGTCTGCTGTTTTCAAGCAGCAAGTTCTTTCTTACTGCTTGTGCATTGCTTGTATGTGACATCTGTGTTGGGGACAGAACTTTTCACAAGAAAGAAATAAAAACTACTATATATGCTGATGCATTCAGTCATCCTCTCTGCAGTTTCTGAGGAAAGAATGAGTATCTACTGAGTAAGAAAGAAATGGTTAACATTTCCTGAAGGAAGGAATATAAAATGGGGCTTAAGTGTGGCTGCTCCATGTACCTATAAATTAACATACGAGAGGATGGAAGAGGACAATAAATTAAATGTGGATGGAAAATAGCAATAACCTGTTTGAATTCAAGGATTGGGGAAGTGATTAGGGTTTTTTCAAGAACTTATATCAAGCATACCTTTTTTGTTAGAAAAAATTACAATCCCAGTACAATATTTGCCAAGACTGTAACTTAGTTTTTCTTCTCTGGGAAAGGAGCCTTCATTTTCTGTATGTCTGCAAGTGTTACACGTGTTTACAAGGTTAATATTCTTGCAGCTGGAGTCTTTCCATGACTGAATTGTAACACAGCAGAAAAGTTCTCTAGAGGTCCTGGTTACCTCTTCAAAGGCTTCTTTGTGATCCCCTCTTCCCACTCTCCTGTACTGCAGAGGTTGGTACCCGTGCTCCAGGAGATGGGGAAACCTTTAAGACTACTCTCAACATCTTCAGATGAAACTTTAGATTTAGTCTCACTTCTCTATCACCTTTGTATTAACTCTGTTCCAAAGCAGCTACATATCAGCTTCAGTATTAATAGTATCTTCAAGAAGGCAATTTTGGCAGCTTTTTAGCAAGCTTAACAACATCCTGGGTAGGTAGGCAAAGAGAAATTGATTTTCACTATGAAGTCTTGCAGGGGATAAACTCAAAACTTCTGTGCTCAGCAGCTTTTTCTAAATTGGTCCTTCCTTGAAACCAAATCATATGTGAATGCTTTTCAAATTAAAACCCCACAACTTTAAAACAAATCTACTTAGTTTACAGTGTTGGTGCATTCCATAATATGCATTCTTTTCTATCAAAATATGCTTTAAGCCTACTGCATAGGAGGTACCATTTGCAAAGAAAACAGGAAGGAAAAATATGAAAGGTTGCATTGTAACTTGCTATGGGCAGTGTATTCATAAGACAAAAAAGAAGAAAACAGCAACGGAAGATACCCTGCGCTTTTTTTTTCCAGTAGTACTTCACAATGTGCTCTGTGTTTTCAGACAACAGTGGGAGCTGTCGCTAAAGTTGGAGGGAAATACTAGAGTGTTGCTAATTAAAATGTGGGCAACTGGGACACCAGCTGCAAATAACTTTTCAATAAAGGGAGGGTTTGATATTCAGTTTTCTGTGTGAGCTGATTTTATACATTAATGAATTAAGAATATTAGAATATTCACATTGCATTTGTGTACGGAATACAAATACTCTTACATAATTTAATTCAGCTCATCCAGAGAATGTAAAATAGAAACTCTTACTGAGAAGAGTATACTGAGGCACTAAAATAAAGCAGAATGCTGGACATTACAATTTACTACCATAAAAAAGACACTGCATTAGTTAAAAAGACTGCTTCATGTTATTTTCCAGAAGACCAGTTAGTTAATTGTGTCATTAGGATCTTATACTCAGTGATGAAATAGTCCTCTCAGAGACCTAACATCAGTGAAGAATTTCCTTATTGTTACTTTTTTCTGTTGTGTGGGAACCATGAATTTTTAAGCAAGTAGCTTTTTTTCTACACATGGGAAGTGCTATAGCTGGTAACTAGTTGCTGGCTAAGCACATTTTCACTGTATCATTTGAAGAGGTACAAACAGTACCGTGGATTTTTTGGTGTTGTTCTTAGAGATTGCCTTGAGAGTCCCAGCGGCTTTTCCCATTATGACTATGTTGCTTATCCATTATTCCCACAGATCTGCCTCGTACAGAAGGAATAACCTCAGTGCATTGCTCTTGTTCTTGCTCCTTAAAACAAAAACCAGAAAAGGAGGAAGTCAGTTTCTTCCATCACTTCAGCTTAACCTTCCACTTGAGGAGGTTGCAGGTTTTTTCTGGTTTTCTTTTGCTTGTTCATTTTGTCATTTGGGAAGGTAGGAGAATGCAGAAGGGGTGGTATAATAGCTGCTGCTGTGGCAGCAATGCAGCCTGTAACTGGTTGTCTTTATCTTTTATGCCACATCTTTCAACTGGTGCATTTTTGAGTCAGAGAAAAGTTGCTCACGTCAGAAACAAATGCATGTGACCTCAGGTGTATGTAGGAACGCAGAACTCAGTCAGGCATTGCAAATAGAAATGCCTTCATTTCTAATACCATCTTCTGAACTTCAACTCCAAAGTGCTGGATGATTTTCTGGCAATGAAGTAATGCTGGATAATCCATCCCCTCTTGTAAAAGGTTAACATGTTCATGTATTCAAAATATTTTTAATGTCCTCGGTCTTAGTTTCCCATAAACCAGTGTTTCAAATCTAATAGGCCTCTACTGAAAATCTAGTAGAGTGTTTTTTACTGATACCAGCTGTGACCTGATCAGCAACTTCACAGAGCAACTGGAAAATTCTGTGGATCCCTAAGTCAGAAAAGGCTCAAAACTCAGGCTCAAGAAAGCCAGCTACAGCTGATTACAGTGGCTTATTAGGAAACTGCTCCCAGGAGAATGCAGTGTCAGTTTCTTGATTCCATAAAGTTGTAGGTGTGCTTTCCTTCCCATGTCATACAATACATCCCACAGGATGGTAATGCCAATAAACTATGAAAGGGAGAGAATCTGGACCAGTTTTCTGAAAGGACCAAAAAATATTTGTTCTACCCAACTAGATTAGATTACATTGTTTTTAATAATGTTTGCATTGCTGTTGTTCATGCATCAAGTTTGCCAATGACACAAAGCTGGGAGGAGTGGCCAATACTACAAAGTGCTGTGCAGCCCTTCAGAGGGACCTTGACAGATTGGAGAAATGGGCAGAGAAGTACTGTCTGAACTTCAGCAAAGGCAAATGCAGAGTTCTGCACCTGAGGAAGAATAATTCCATGCACCAGTACAGGCTGGGGGCTGTCCTGCTGGAAAGCAGCTCTGCAGAGAAGGACCTGGGGGCCCTGGTGGATAACAAGCTGTCCATGAGCCAGCAGTGTGTCCTTGGGGCCAAGAAGACCAGTGGTATCCTGGGGTGGGGTACATGAAGAAGAGCATTGACAGCAGGTTGAGGAACATGATCTTGACCCTCTACTGAGCCCTGGTGAGGCTGCATCTGGAGTGCTGTGTCCACTTTGGGCTTCTCAGTACGAGAGAGACATGGAGCTCCTGGAGCGGGTCCAGCAAAGGGCTGCAAAGGTGCTGAGGGGACTGGAGCATCTCTCATAGGAGGAAAGGCTGAGATAGCTGGCTCTGTTCAGCCTCAAAAAGATATGACTGAGAGGGGCCCTCATCAATGTACATATCAATACCCTCTTGGCAGTCAAACAGTTGATTTAGTGTATTGCCTGTTTTGCAGATGGCACTGTCACACATCTCATACCTCATCCTACATTTCACACAACAAGGAGCCAGTCTCCTCCTACTCCCCACTCTTTGTATCATTTCTTTAGGTGCTTCATACAGAAACCCTTGTTCACATATCAGGACATGGGTAATGCTGTAGTAATAGTAACTTTTAGGTGAATGAGATTTATCCAGCTGCTTCAATACTTGTATGGGTGTGTGAACATACGCAGAGAACTGGCCAACTGTTTTGTTGGTGGAGTTGCAACCAGCAGTCCCCTAGTGACTCTGGCCATGCTGCTTGGTAAAGAATTCAACTTAATGTCATGCTGTCGTGTCATCATTTTCTGTTGTATTAATGGGTCCTGACTGTGTTTGGGATTTTTAGTTTTGAAGTATATCAACTGAGTAGAATTTTTAATATAGAGCATTTCAGTGCCATTGCAGTTCTACTTCACATGTTTATGACTAGATGCAGTCTAAGTGCGTTATCCTGTGTGGTGAGATTGTACCAGCAGAGAACCAGAAGTGGAATCCACAATAGCACTTTCAAAGCTTGCAATTAAAACCTTTTCATGGTCAGCAAAGGCTCCTAATAATTGTCTGTTGTATGCAGAAGAAGCAAATGTTTTGACATACTGTTGTTTCTAGGAAGGCCAGTGTCTTAGGTTTGTATTCCTGCTCTACTGTCTGTGGTGTAGCAGTTCTGTTGTACATCCTGGCAACTAAGATGATATACCCTGAAGGTGACTTGATGTTACAGTTTGCAATTGTAGCAAAGCTGGTACTATTTTGAAGACTTACTCTTCTTCAAATGCAGAGGCTAAGGAGTTACACTAACCTGTATTAGTGGATAAAAATCAATTTTGTGCTGAGTTTGTGTGATTAGATTGTAGCTTTTGTAACACTAATACACAGTTGGAAAAGCAGACAAGTATTTGATTGTGCAAGCCCATTTTTAGGTTTAAAGCAGAAGGAACAAACTTGAAGCTGTAGTTTGGGAAAAATTGCTTGTAATTTTTAATGATGTACATTTGTTTCAGGATTTGAAAGAGATAGTTGGCTGGCTGGAGGTTTGCGAGCTGTGGCAAAGGTGGTAATAGTCTTAAGCCACTTTGGGACAGCTACCAAAAGACAGGCTATTTTCACTCTGAGAGTAGGAGGGAGTTAGCTGGCAAGGAAACATAGGAAGAAAAATTAGTTGTGCCATAAAACCAATCTCTCTTCTTAAAAATAAGATTTTTAGTATCCAGTAGAACTGTGAATTTTCATTTCTAGGCTTCTTATTCAAAGGTCTTCCTTTGGAGGATCAGGTTTGAGACATCAGAAGTGGAACAACTCCTATACAAAATTAGCCCACTTGCAGCCAGGCGTGTGTCCCTCATGGATCACATGCCTCTCTTCTGCTGTACGTTGTGCCGCTATGGATTCACCCACGCAGTTTGCCTGAAAGGACTTGATGATTACATGAGTTATATTAACCTTCTGGATCACTTTGTTGGTTCCGAGGAGCTTGATGGTTTTCTGTTATTGAGGGTGGTATTGAGGGTGGATGGGGTGATGTGCTGGCAGGGGTTGTGGTTGGTGCTCTGTGGTGATTGAGGTTTGTTTTGGGTGTGCTGGTCTGTGCAAATCATGCTTTTAATGATGAGTCAGAGGAAGTATTTTTGGAGATGATAAAAGTTTCTGCAAAAATACATGGTCATCTTGTGCAGATTATAATGGTAATTTTTAATATGCAGTTTAAAATAGGATGATGTGTGGCAACAAGAGGCCTCTCCCTGCTTAGGAGGTTTGTTTTCTTGGACCAGTGTAGCTTTGCATGTGCTGCTGGGATTTCTCCTGAAGAGAAGCCATCCATGTCCTCAAAGTGTGTCTTCCATTGCTAAAGATTGATTGTATATTGTTGGGGTGCATGCCTTGAGTGCTATTTCTGGAACAGATAAGGCAATGTCCGAGGGCTGTCTGAGCATCCTTTGGGCAGGTGGTTGTTATGATTGCAGATGTAGCCGTGTTAGTCTGTGGATTTTCTCAAGTATGGCAATTTGTAGGTTATCTGCCAATTGTCGTTATACTTCAGAAGCTGATACCAACAGAGGTGAAGTAAGAATAGCGTCTCAGTTTGGATTCCTGTGCTATTGTTAATGCTCTCTGCAGGTTTGGGCACACCTGCTTTTTTGTTCTGGTTTTTTGTTCTGGTTAAAGCAGAGATACATATCTGAAACGCTTATTGTGCTGAAGACAAAATGCTTAGTTTATGTTCATAAAGGAACATTTGAATGCTCAAAAGAAAATTCTCCAGATGAAAACCACTGAGTCATTGAACAGTGTTTTATTAAATAGAGGAGCTTTTTAATATCTTATTGTTCAGCACTGAGAATTATACAACCTTACATATGAATATCTATAAAATTTGTTTTGTAACAGATTGAGTACGAGAAGAAAAAGAAAGAAGATGGAAAACGAGCTCGAGCTGATAAACAACAAGTGTTGGACATGCTTTTTTCAGCCTTTGAGAAACATCAGTATTACAACATTAAAGACCTGGTGGACATAACCAAACAGCCTGTGGTATGTACTAGAAGTCTTGTGAATGCAACCATTTTCATTAGTTAGTATTGTGTCTATTTTATGTATCCAACAAATAGTTTAGTATATATTATATACCTTTGAAACAGCTCTCTAAATATGTTTTACAATGTTCTGAAATTATCAAGTTTTAAATTCACTATTGTAGGACAGTGTAAGATACCAGTCATTGCTGTGTGTATGCTTTTTCAGAGGTTGTTTCAATAACCTCAGTGATCCCTTTCTTACTTAGGTTTCCTTCAATACTAAGAAGCAAATTCTGTAGTGCCCTCATGTCTCCTCTGCTACTTTTCTCACTGAAGCCTAGTGCTCTTGGCAATAGACAGCTTGTGTTAGTGTGTGGTTAATCCTTCCTTCAGCTTCTGAACTTTATCTTGGAAGAGCAACAGGGGTTGTTTTTTTTCTGTGGGTCTAGGAAACTATTTCATGGAATTAAATGCAGGTATTATCTATGTTTGGAGCTCAGGCATTGTGTCAGTGTGCCCAACATCACTGGATTGCCTTTACAAATACAGTAATTTTTAGATCAAGAGTTTAGATGGTTGATATTTAGGATTTATTTTGGGGTTGTTTTTAGACACTGTTTTGATACACAAACAGGAAAAGCACAAAGACATCTGCTTTTATGGTGGCTTTGTTGTTTTGCAGTGTCTACCAGCCTCTTCATCTGTGAACCCTAACTTTCCAGTTCTTTCCTTTCTTCCCCTGTTCAAGCTTTCCTTGAGCAGATCAGGTGGGAGTGGAAGGGAGATGATGACACATGAAGGATCTCTGATGTTTTTGATGTTTTTCACTGATGACTTCAATATCTATGCTCAACCCAGCTGCAGATTTCAGAAAATGTAAAGGGACTTAATTTTGAGTCTAAATGGAGCAAAAATGTCACAAGAGCTAAAGCAGAAGAAAGAACAGCAACAGCTGGATTATGTAAAAATACTCCTCTGATAAAAAACTTTACCAGTTTTGCTCACTTCACATTTAGAGTTAAGTCTGTCTGTGTCAGAACATTTGTATAAGGTGCACAATCTATTTGGATAGAAGCTGCACAAAGATGTTACCAATTCAAACCCATGCATGTTCACTGTTTTCTAGTACCTTGAAAGAGAACTAGTTGAATAATATATTTGTGTCTTCCGTTCATTTGTCTCATGAGTCAGCTCCTTAGCTGCGTGGCAGGGAAGGTGTGAGGATCATGGGAGCAGAGGAGGAAGGAATAGGAGGAAGATATGGAGGAAGTGGCAAGACAATTTTAAGTCTGGAGGGTTTTTTTGACTTTTTTGTTTGATTGGGCTTTTTGGTTTTGGTGGATTTTTTTTTTGTGAGAGAGGTGTAGCAGTCCTTGTCTGGATCATTTTGAATGTAAGCAGGTGCAGATTTATCGCATCTAGCATGACATCAGCTGGCAATAATCACCCACAACTCACGCTTAAGCCACTGGAGAACTTGAAGTTACAAATAAGTAAGGGTATTTTTCCTACATAACAGTAAATGTAAATAGGAAATTCAACCCTTTCTACAGAATATGTTGCATGTTACACAAGAAATTGCTGTCATCATAAAATCACAAAGCAAATCTGTTCTGAATGCAAATTAACTGTTATATTGGGGAAACCTGCGTTTATTTGTTTTCCATTTTAATGAAAAATAACAATCTGAATTGGTAGGCAAATCTCTTACCACCTCCCTGGATGTAAGTATTGAGTGCTCCCTGGAAATACTGCAGTAATTCTATATTTGGGCTTCATGACTGAAAACATAATATGATTTTCTGTGAGCAATCAAATGTTTGTGAAGAATGAAACCAGTATGGAACCAGTGGTCTAAGATGAATTGTATTTTAAAAAAAATTACATTTTAGCTTTAAGTAATGATTATCTTAAATACAGTGGGGTTTGTGTTCCCCTCAGAGTTTCAGAAGGGTTTTCAGAGCGTGGAAGTTATCTGCTCAGAAATTTTTATCCCATGATTCTGTAATAACGTTTCACTTTTCATGGGAAAAAATCAAGAGCGAAGGTGGAACTGAGCAGAGGATCCCTTTAATGTACAAACAGATTACTTACAGATGAGCTTCTGCGTGTGTTAGAATTATGTGTATATAAACATACTGAATCTCTTTCTGAGAAAAAATTGCGGGCCCTTGATTAGCGCTCAGCAGGCTCTAAATTCAGTATTTGGCACCAGTGGGGGAAGTGTGGGGTTGCTATCGGAGCAGTGTGCTTCGTGATGTGTAGGCCAGCCTGGTGCAGTGCAGACCCAGGCGGAGCCTCCTGGTTTCTAGAAGGAGTAGTGATCCCACAGGAAAAATCCAAACATCCTCTGAACTCACCTCATCAAGCCACAGTACAGCTCAGCAGGATTATCTCTGATTCATAATTGTCTGAAAACTCCAACAGTTCAGTGTTGTATCTGCACACACAGTGATTTCTCAGGGCTAATGTTCTCAGCTGCCCTCCCTAAAGCCCTGCTGCCTGGTTTCCCCCTGCAGCAGAGATGGCAAGTAGGAATATGTTGCAAATCCTCAGTTGCTGCAGTTCACAGTTCCAGCTTGAAGTGCCCTTACTTGTGGCACAGACCTTACCTTGCTATTCAGTTTAGGTTGGTTTTGTTCCATTTTGTTATGCTGTTGCATCAAAACTCTTGGAAGTTTTACCCTAATTGAAGCAGAACTGCCTGGGGCGTTAGGTCTGAAAACTAGCTGAAACTAAAAGTAACTTTGGCATAGCTGGTTGGATGGTTTGGGGTGAGCAAGCTGCCAGGAGCTGTGGAACGTGCAGGCGCAGTGGTTTTGTTCTGCCTGAGCCCAACAGCATCGTGACACCTCGTGACCCAGCTTCCTAAATACACACCTGTCAGCCCAGGAACTTCATGGGACTAAGTGCAATTATAGGGATTATTTTCCAATTTTCTATCCATGTGGTCTAGAGCAGCATTTAATCTTGCATCCAAGTGTTCCTCCCACACACTCTGCCATGTTTTGAAGTGTCTGTCAGTGGCATTATTGAAAGCTACGTAGTGTGCACGCACAGGGATTGCAAACAAAGCAGTGAATATGCAGGTATACATATCTACAAATATCTATGTAGAAATTGCTTTCTCACCTGCTTTCAGCACCTGCTTAAAAAGTGAGTGGCACAAATACAGCGTCGTCCTACAAAAACGTTTGTGCACTGACTACTGTCGTAGTGAGTGCGTTTTTTCTGGGTACCTGAGTCTGGCATAATGACGGCATCTCTGCAATAAAGATGCAGAAAGCTGTGCGAAGGGATGTTTAGCGATCTGCTCCTGCCACCTACTGGGGTTTTTTGCGTCCTGCACCCTGGAAGGACGAGGAGCCATCCCTGCAGTGCAAAATGAACTCCCTGCTCACAGTCCCTGTGCCCAGCCTCTCTGCTCCAAAGAAGAGACCCTAAGAAATTAGTTCATATGTGCAGTCTGCTACAGTCACTTTTCTTACTTGTTGGACAAACACCCCTCGTTGCTCTGAGATAGGATTTTAAGAATAATTTTGCTACAGAAGTGGAAATGAAGTGTCGTCACCAGTGGGATCTGGGTTTTTATATTGCTTTGTATATTTTTGATGTGTATGTATGGCCAGACTTCGCGAACACAGATTTGGACAGGGCTCTCCCCACGTGGGTGTGCCCTTCCAGCCTGCACAGTGGATGTTTTAGGTGAGGCACAGCATGCGCAGAACTGGC
>JAWWEV010000001.1:56094731-56110700 GCA_035583235.1 Hafferia zeledoni | reverse complement strand
GTGACGGGATGGGATGGCAGGGAGGCTTGAACTGCCAGGGGATGGTCCCACTGAGACTGGAACTCAGGGCCTTGGGACTCAGAGTCCAGAGTGCTCTCCTTTACGCCACAAGACCACCCCTTTTTTGATGTGTACCTGGAGAGTAATGATCGGTTTCTTTAAAAGAGACGTTTTTACTGACTGCAAACATACTTTTTATTTATGTATTTCACAGCTTTTCCATTTAATAAAAGGGGGAAGAGTGTTAGGAACAGATTGGGCCATCAGCTTTTCTTTTTCTTCAGTGTCCTCAACAAATTATTTGCTGGTTTTAATGACTTGGAGTATGTTGATGTTTGCAGTTAGTGGAACTGTAGATGCAAAACGTACAAGGGTTTCAATAACTCCAGTACAATATATGCACTCCAAGAGGATGAAATTGCTCAAAGTAAAGTAATTGTGAATTTAATGTGGGGATTCTTAAACTGTGGTCTGTGGTTGCCATGGCAATCCATTCACTTCAGTCCCGATTAATATTTAAACAAACAAGCAGGCAAATGGCTTTTAAGAAAATTACTGGTATTTATTATAGAGAGTAAAGCAGGGCAATATTAGTGAGCTGTATTTTCTCAAAGGTTATGCTGCTGGTATCATAGCTTTACTTGTTCTGATTTTTTTTCTTTCTCTTCCAAGCCTAAATATTTTAATGTATTAGAAAATCCTCTGGCGTCTGCTCAGCTCTCTAAAAATGAGGACATAATAAAATGTTTACTGGGGCTTTGATGGAGTCAGAATAAGGCAAGAAGTTTCAAGATAATCCCAGTCCAAGCAAGAAGAAAGACCAAGAGCTTTTAGCTCAAGGAGAGGAATTCCAGCAGGAGGATGTGTGAGATAACCTCACCATCACCTTCCCAGGAGGTGCTGGCAGCTCCATTTCGGCAGCCCATGGAGTATCCATCTCGTTAGTACTTGCCTCTCAGGGGGAGCCGTCACTCCTGGGCTCGGGTGCTCGCTGCTGCCTCCCTGGGGCTTGCAGTGAGTGTTACACCTGTGCTGCTCTGATCCCAGTTGGTGCCTGAGGGCTGAAGTCTGTCACAGAGGAGTTACCGCACCGGAGCGCCCATCAGCCAGCCTGGCTCTCCACCCCTTGTGAACTGAGTCTGCGCAGTTGAGCAGATGGGTAGGAACCCTGGCAAGTGCCTGCCTGTGTAATATGAATTTTTGTTTCCTTTCAGATATACTTGAAAGAAATTTTGAGAGAAATAGGCATCTACAATGTGAAGGGGACCCACAAAAACACATGGGAGCTGAAGCCGGAATACAGACATTACCAAGGAGAAGAAAAGAGTGATTAACAAAAACAAAAAAGAGTGATTAACAAAAGCAAGAGAGAATTGGGAGTGATTGCACTGAGGGAACTGTGGTGGCTTTGCAGACAGGACTGAGCACAGTGCAATTCTGCAAGGATAAGGATATATTAAAGCAGCTGATACTTTGTAATTTTCTGTAGCTCTTTTCCCAAGGAATATTTCTTGTATGTTTCTATAAGTGCTTTGTCTTTTGACAGAAAAAAATATCTATAGAATAAACTTGTATTAGATTTATCTTTTGGGGGAAATCTTTTGAGTTTTACTTTTTTGTCATAACTGTGTGGATTTTCCAAACCTCAATGATTTTGAAGGAAAACATGCTCTAGAGGAACCTAGAACTTCGTGGGCTTGCATTCCAGTGTCACAAGGTTAATAACCTCAGTTCTGCTGGGATCTGGAAGGCTGCAAAAGTACACAACCCTCTGTGCAGTGTTTGGGTGGAATGGACATGATGCTCCTTTTGGGATCAGGCTTTAGGAAAAACATCCACAACCATGGTGCTCATTACAGTCCTTAGACTCTGTGAGAACAAGTTAACAGTTAAAAACCTGTAAAGTGAAGGCTGTTTAGTACACAGGTCAGTGGGAAGAGGACAGTCCCCTCCAGGTGATTACTGAGAAAAAATTGAAATATCTGTTAGGTACAACAAGGAGTAGTTTTATCTTTTGTTTTGTTTTTATGCTGATACCTATGTCTTGTTCAACTGTATCAATAAAAGACATTATTTTAATTTGCACCATGCAATGTTCTACATTACTGACTGAACACGTGATTTAGGTGGTGTAGGTCTGAAGAGTTTTTTCAAACCAAGGAGGTTTTATTGCTGGGTTTGCCACTGGGTTCCCCTGTGTTTTGGGAAAGATTGCTGAATTTATCTGCCTCTGTTCCCCCATTTTTGAAATGCACATTGCAAGGGTTGTCTGTTCAACATCCTTTTGTGAGGGAGCAGAGGAGGAGACTATTTAATTATATTCTCAGAGCTTTTATGTTAAAGAACACAGAGTGGAAAAAACCTCATGAGTAAGTGAAGCAGGTGAGGTTTGATAGCACAACTTTCACACTCCCTCATGTCCTTCAGATGTGCATCATTTCTGCCCACTCTAATGAAATTAGGTCTGTGTGAAAAGCAAACATTACATTATTGGTCCAGTTGGAAGCAGGGAAAGACTTGGAGGGGTGTCAAATGCGTTTGGAGGTTTGGAAAAGAACTCTGACCCCTTATGTCACACGATTTTGCTTATTCTTTATTTCTAGAATTGTTTGTGTAGGTATCTCTACAGATATACTCCCTACTGGTGCCCAGCTCCCTGTGGCACGAAGTGTTCTGTTCCTAGGAGGCTGAGAGTTCTGAAGAGCAGATCACATTCCAGAGATGTATTGTGCTTTCATAAATATTGCCATTGACTTGTGCCTCCTCAGGCTCTACAAGCAGGACCCAGCTTGCTCTCAGCTGCAGGAGACATCTGAGGATGCTGAGGAACCCAGGAAGCCAGCCTTTTTGTCTTGCTGTGGTACATGATGTGCTCCCTGGCAGCAGCCAGAGCCTGCACACATTGCTGTCCTTACTGGGCTGTGCAAGTCCTCTGTGGGCTTGTGTTCAGACGTGTAGGATGAGAGCTCTTGCTTTTCATGAGCTGAGCTCCTCTGTTGGATTCATGGCCTGTTTTAGCAACTGAAGTACTTAGCAAGTCTAGGTCAGCTTTTGCTTTGTGTTACTCCTCAGATGATCCTCTAAAACCATGCAGGGGGATGCCATGCAGTCCTGATGCTGTAGTGGTCTAATTCATTGCCACAGGTAAAAATGACAGCACCATTTCACAGAGAAAAGATTACCTTTAATGGGATCCCTGGCGGGATTAGCTTAGTGGGGAAGTGTTTTTATCTGCCTGTATTTTTGGTTTTATATACGCTGCTTCAGTTTGTCTTCAGTTGAGAAGGACATAGTGTGAAATGCCAGATCTAAGAAAAGGAGGTATTTTATTGATCTGCAGAGTGCTTTTGGACAGGGTAAATAATCTCTGCTCAGGTGTAATGGAACATGGACACAGCTTTTTAGGGGGTTTTATGAAAGATTGATTTTTTTATGGGTATCATTAAAAACATGGAGAGTGATAGAAGCAGTGGAGTGTCCAACCAATGAGCAACAGAAGGGGTGAGGAATGCCACGGTGCACTGGTTTGCTTGCAGCCTTCTGTGGAATAGCATCAGTTATAAATGAGGAACAGGACAGTGAGGAAACACCATTTCAAAAATGGAACTAGGAAATGCTATGCCAGGGTAAACTAAGAAAAGATAACCAGTGATCAGTCCAGAAGCCAGGCAGCTTGTGAAGCACTTTTTTTCCTCCTTCCTCTGTGATTTTGAAAGCTTTCTAGCATGCTAGGGTGTAGTTGGAATTTTAGCCCCGAAAGCTGCAACAAAAAGTGGCATGAGAGAAGGGAACAATGAGCCCACAGAGATGCTGATGTAGAGCATTACAAATGTGCTGTACATTCAAGGACTCTGCTGGCTCCTGCCTAGTGGGAATGCATGGTAAAGATGATGGAGTTTTTAGGTGCCCTTGGCATGTCATCATCCAGCCTGCAGCCAAGCCATGGGATCTTGCAGCACAAGCTGTCCTGGAGACAGAAGCAGCAGGATAGACACTGCTGTGGGTCCCATATTCTCCCTTCAGCAATAACCCAGGACACTGTAGGACTGGTCTAACTTCGTGCAAGGCTGTGATAATGATTGAGCATTTGGGACAACCCCATTTGGATCCACTAGTTAATAACCAGCAAAAACGGTCCAGCTCTGCTCGCTTGTTCTGCAAGAAGACCTTATGCAAGTGGTGTTAGCACGATTGCCATCTGCCAGAAGAGAGGAGGAGGCTTGTAGGCATTCAGGTCTGATTCCCTGGCCCCCACATTTGGATTAATTTAAACTCTTGTCTTAGAGCAGAGACAAACACCAGTTCCCTGCTGTGCTTTCCATGTGCCAGTGTCTCTGCTCACTGCTGAACTCTGCTCATGCAGATGTCCTTGAATATTAGTGGTCAAAATCCTGGTCAACAAGCTGGTCCCACAGGCACAAGCAGAAGCATCAATGTGCAAAGTGCCATTAAATGAGATTAAAAATGCGTCTACTCTCTAGCATTACTTCTCCCAAATGACTAGTTTGGAGTCATTGGGTATTTTATCCTCAGTAAGCCCAGGCAGTACCAGCCTGGACCCAAGCTGACATGAGATGATGGTAATGCAGCCACCCCATTAGGGTGCCAGGGGGACAGGAGTGGGCAAGAAGGCAAGTTACTGGAGGCTACCACTGCAAACTAGGAGGGGCATGGATTGGAACCCAGCATGGGACAGGCTGGTCCCTGTGCTCCTCTCCTGTCAACCCACAGCTCTGCCTGCCTCATCCTCTGCCTGCAGCCAGCCAGGAGGCTGCTGGGGGGGACAGCCTGGTGGGCTGTCAGGGTTGCATGAGGAATGGGAGCAGAAAGCACCATGAATATTGGCTTTGAGCTGAAGACCTCTGCTGCTGACACATCTTTTACACAGAGCTCGAAGTAGGATCAGAGCTCACTAGCTGCTGTGATCACAATGGATGTTTTTCTGTCCACCTCAGCAAACCTCAGCACAAGGAACTGCTTGGGGCTGGTCTTAGGAGCACCTCAGCCAAAATATATTCCTTGGAGAAGGAATGCACCCCCAAGAGGGCTTTCTGCTCCCGATGGTGTTACACAGGTGTTTAGGCTTTTGCAGGCAGTATGTTTGCAGCTACAGGCAAACAGCAGAAGCTGTAGTAGTTGGTTTTCAATCTTGAAAGGAAGACAACTGTTTTTTTCCTCTCTAGTCCAATAACTGGTTTTACCTCTGGTGCTTGTTCTTGAGATGGGACCTGTACAATTCCAGGAGGCAGGGAAGGTTTTCAGCAGCTGTAAGACAGATAACCAAGTACTGAGCACCAGAGGAACAGGCAAGGGCAAAGGCTTGATTAAAAGCGACAAACGAAAGGATAGAGAGTCCTTCAGCAGCCTCCTGGGCCTATGCCTGCACCTGCCCAGCTGCTCCCAGCAGTCTGTGGTGGAAGGGTTGATAGCACTGGGAGAGAGAAATGAGACAAACCTGCCAGGAGCTTCAAACCTCTAGTATTTTTTTTTTTCCCTGAGACTCACATAAAGCCCAGCACAGATTCCCAAAAAGCCTGCTTCTGGCAGCTGGCCAAGCCCAGCTTTGGGAAGAAGCTATTTATACTCCGGCAATGGGAGAACCTGCCAGCAGCAAGGGCTGTATTCACACAGAGTCCACCAGTCCAAATACCCCCAGCCACAAGACTTTCCCATTGCACATCCTTCCCACAGTGAGGTGGCCATGAACATGAAACCCTTCTACTTGTGGGCAGCTACTATATTGCTCATTTGGACTAAAAATCAAATGGGTTTATGGGTGTCAAAGCACTCTCAGCCCCACGACAGGTGAACCAGATGGCACATGCTGCCAGGAGGTGGCTGCCGGGCTGGGGCAGCTGAAGCCAAGAGGTGAAGGGTTGCACTGACTCCCTGAAAGCCCTTTGTGGGCAGCATGAGGAAGCACCAGCAGCTGCAGGCGGTTCTATGGCTGCAGCCTACAGCAAACATTCAGCTGCAGTGGCAGCAAAATTATCCCTCCCTGCCTCAACTGGAGAGGCTGAGGGTGCCTGGCTCAGGTGCAGACACAGCTATCGATAGAGGAGATAAACCTCAGCCCTCGAACCAAACTATTCCAGCAGCAAGCAAGGCTTTGCTAGCTGACCACCCATGGTGAGCGTGGAGGGAACATCCAGCTTTACAGGGCCATTTCTCCACTAGTCTGTACAAAGAATTTGAGAAGCTAATCTTTAAAACCTTTCTGGACATCTACTATTATGGACATTCCTTATTAAAAAAAAACCCAAACCAAATAGCTTCACTGCTTTGGCAGAGCTGCCAGCATGCCCACACCTTGCTGAGGGTAGGAAGAAAGGGGACTGCTCTCTCAAGTGCCAGCAGTGCCTGCTCTTGATGCTGCTGGCCACAGATGGTGAGGTGAATCCCAGCTGTTAGCTCCCAGGGTAAAGGGAGGGCTGCAGAGAAATGATTGCTCAGCATTTTTACCACCATCCAGCTGCTGCCTCTGGCAAGCTTGGCATCACACAACCAGAACAGTTTTAAAAAGGCCTCTAAGGGTGTTTGGCTCCTTTCTGTCTGAAGTGGAAGGTGATGAATGCAGCTCTAATGGATCTAAGTACCCAGCAGCAATGGCACATCCTCAGCATCCTGTGCACTCCTGCAGAACACGCTTGAAGGGTTGCCAGCATTTGCTGGCACTCAAAAAAAGCTCCCTCAGGTCACTAGTCCTGGCCACAGCCACTTGGCTGCAACCTTTGCACAACAGCTTCCAGCTGCAGCTCCAACCAAAAGGCAGCCAAGACACAGGGGCTGGAAACCAGCATGGTTGTGCTATTGGCAGTGGATTTTGTACTGTTTATGGCAAAAACTTTCAGGCTTGGCTAGGGGTTTTCTTTCCTCCCACAAAGGCATTTTTCTCTGAGCTCAATGAACATGGTGTTTAACTGCTGCTCTCCCACTGTGGGCTAGCAGCAACAGAGATTTTCTGGCTGGCTGATCCAGGGCTAAACATACCAGCTAACAATGGCAGCCACGTCCCAGGGAACTGGCTACAGACATGAAGAGTAGATGGAGGT
This sequence comes from Hafferia zeledoni, assembly GCA_035583235.1. Lineage (NCBI taxonomy): Eukaryota > Metazoa > Chordata > Aves > Passeriformes > Thamnophilidae > Hafferia > Hafferia zeledoni. Next base: position 56,103,648 of record JAWWEV010000001.1, on the reverse strand, counting down.
TCACAGGAGCAGAGGGAGGTGTCTTATCTGCTCCAAGCCAGCCGCAGCGTGCGGAGACAGCAGAAGCATCCTCCCCTAAAGGGCTGTCACTGAAAACACTGCCAGGACTGCAGCAGGCTGGCCTGTGCCAGCTCAACATCCAAAGACTTGCTAAAGCAAGAAAACAAATTGCAGCTTTTAAATTTTTTTCTGCATATTTTTTTCAAACTAGTCTAATCTTACTTCTCTGGCAACAACCATGTCCTAAGCTTATGGCAATTCCCTCCTGGCCATGAGCTAAACAAAGTTAAAAAAAAAATCCACAAAAAAAGCCCTCCAAACCAACCAAACCTGTGTTTCCTACATACTTCCATTTAAAATTTTTCCTTTGCAGGTTTCTGCCTCCTTGTGCCAAAACTTGAGGGCTTCACAAGGCTCCAAGACCATCACTCACTTGGGCTTTGGCATCCAGTCCATGCTGAGTGGGCAAAGCCAAGGGACAGAGTGGGGCTGGCTTGGCTGGATATTCAGGAAGGGGCAATGGGGACACCAGTGCCTCTCCCAGCACACCAGAAGTTCCCTCCACTGCATGAACATTCCCAAGTCTGCTGCACCCTTTCTCTCAAAGCAGACAACCAAGGAACAAGTTGCTGTAGCAGCATTTGGACATTAACATCACTTTTATTTGCTCATGGGAAATGGGCTTTTTTGTTTGCTTTCAGAGGGCAAAAAAGAGAGTGGATTTGTAGATGGAGCAGCAAAACTATGAGACAAAAAGCAGGCACTGAAGGGGAACAGTAAGGAGGGAGGGCAAAAGGTCAAGGGAATCATGGGACAGGTGCCAAGCACAGCAGCTGCTTTCTCCAGCCCCAAGGCATCACTCCCTTAACCACAGAAGTGCAAAACTAAAAAGGCGGGGGCTTTTCCCCCTTCATGAGAAATCAGCCTTTGCTCCCCTGTCAGCATCCAGCTCATAGTGGGAGTAGACCTGAGCCAGCAGGGGAAAAGTTTCTACCCTGCTGCCTAACCTACTCCACACAAGGCTCAGGGAAAAAGCTATTTGGATCCTTCCCAGTTCCACGGCCCTTCCAGCCACTGAAAATATCTTTCCAGGACTGTAAGATACAAGCCTGATAAACACATGTTCTAAAACAAGATGGGGATAGATTTTAATACCATCCTTCAGTTCAGGCTTGTGTTTAAGCAGCAGCAGGATCATTTGTTGTCACTGGGGATTTTTATAGATTTAATAGCTCCAAGGCTGTTGTGCAAAGTTTTGTGTTCCCAAATCACTTCAGCTTTTCAGTTCCAGGAGATAACTGCTTGAAGACGGGCCAGGAACTGGGTTATGAGGAAATCGCCAACTTCCTTTCCAGCTCAGAGTTGCGTCACGGACCATTGACAAGTGCATTTACCAGCCACGGACCTCCCACTTAACAGCAAGCAGTGACGCCCAGCGCAAGGAGCTGGGTCCCAACTCTCCCTCACCCCGCCCACAGCAGGCAGCTGTGGCTGTGACAGCTGCTTGTTGCTGCCACAATCCTTCCCTGCCATTGTGGTTTAACCTCTCCTCCCTGGTGTCTGATAGACTTGACAGTGCAGAGCAGCAAGACTTGCCCATTTACCTGGGAAACTGAAGGCAGCAGTGCATTAGTGAGAAGTGCAGTGAGCGCAACAATCAGCAAAACCACTCCTCTTGCAGCTTACTGAAGGAAAACAGACATAACCAAGTCCTTCATCTCCAGAGCCTTTGAACTGAATTTCCTTACAGCAGGCTGAAGGAAACTTCCTATCAGAGGCTCTGCTATGCAGAAAAGCACGAGACTGCTCAGAGCACAGCACCCCCTCGTTAGGCATGTTTGCACACACCAATTAAATATCCCAATTAGCCTGGAGTACAGACAAGATGACACACAATTTGCCATTCAACCCAACAGCAAGGCTGTGCTCATAGTAGTTTGAAGCACCTGCTTTTTAAAGCAGCACCTCCTCTGTACACAGGTGCCACGTGGCAATTTGCTCCAGGTTGGTGCCCAGGGCTCCCAGCCTTGGCATAACCAGCCAGGCAGGGGGAGGAGCCATCTCCACTCCCACATATCAGCTCAACTGGAAATGGGAGCCAGGGCTATTAGGGGCCACACTATCACACCAGCACTGCCCTGCGCACAGTAACTTCAGCTCATCTGAGAAGCAAAAGTCTCAGCTAAGCACCCGTTTCCTCCTCCTTTCCTTTAATGCTCTTTAAGAAAGATGCCACAGGAAATGCAAGATAACATCCTCAGCGAGCCCCATTCAACAAATAATGTGCAAGAAAAGCAAGAGTTGGCTCACAGTGCTTTTATCTATGGTTTGAACCTGACTGCCTTTCAGCCCCATTGGGTGATAGCAGGTTACACCAAAATTGTATCTCATCCCAAAGCTCAGATAGCCCAAGATCCTTTCTGGGGAAAGTTTAAAAAAAAAGTAAAAGTACATGAAGTTCACACAGAACTAAAAAAAGGTGTATTTAACTAGACAGGAACTTCAGAGATAACTAGGGCACACTCCACTCCCTCCTCCAGTCTCTCACTCCTCCCAGCCAGCTGCCACATCTATCTCACCCCTGCAGAAACCTACTTCCACCTCCACCCTCCAGTACCAGGGGCCAAAAACTGACACATGATAGGAGAGATGTGAAAACTCTGAAGGAGATCAACAGCTGGTGAGTGGGCCATGCCCTCCCCTTTCAGGCACCTAAACCTCCTATGCCTCTGCCATCACCGCAGCAGGAAAAAAGTTAATGATTTGCAGTCCAAGGCAACATTCCCAGTCAGGAACAGGGTCAGCAGCTACAGCCAGCTGGGGCTGTGAAGGCATTTGTGTTCTTTTATTCAATCCAAGCTGCCACGAGGTCAGACAGGTAGAAAGCGCAAGGAACCTGTTACTGTTGCATCTCAGAAAGAACCAGAGAAGCAACGGCCGTTTGCTCCAGGTCTGTCAAACAGATGCATTTCCTAACAGGGAACAGAGCAGAACAGTGTAAGTCGTAAGCACAGACATGCACTCGGTTTGCAGGAAGTCTAGGGCTGGGCTAGGCCATTCCAGCAGTTCTCTCTAATAGGTCAAGTACAGAAAACCTCCAAATCCTGCAACTTGACAGATCTAGTCAACATGCTACTCAACAGCTGTCAAAAACAAAGGGAGCTACTACCACAGCCAGGCTGTTTGGAAAACCTAGTTATTTCACCCTGTCCCCACAATGTTCGCCATACCTGGACTCAAAGTGCTGGTGTTGAAGCTCCTGCTCCAGTCACCCTCCTGCCTTGATCTTGGAGCTGTGCTAGAACTAAGGACAAACTCAAGTATTCTTGTCTGACAAAGATCACCCAGCACTCAGCTTTAGTAGGACATATTCCATTCTGGAATTTTATTATTACTCATTTCTTATCTTTTCCAGTGCTAAGTCTGTGAAATCACAAAAGATGAATGAAGGTGGTCCATTCCATGATGACATTTCTTGAACTTTGCCTTATTGACCTCAGTGCCACAGACAAACTGTGTGAAATCTGTCTGCAAACAGTCCATTTGTAGCACACTAGCACCAGGCTATGCTACTGACAGTACCAAATCCTTGTGCATCCTCTCTTGTGTGTCACCTTAAGAAACACATCAGACATCACCTAGAATGGGTTTAAATGAGTTTTATTTTAGACAACCTACATGATAGATGTTTTTTTTCGTTTTTCAAAACAATGCCTCCACTCCAAATCAGGGTCAAAATAAGTGAATAAAGCTCAAGATGACATCAGTCCAGTTGTTAGACATTGCTGGTTCCTGGTGTTGTGCCGATGAAGAAGAAACAGCAGCCAGCTATGAAGACAAGTGATCCAAAACCACACTGTTTGATTTGTTACTGAAACAAGAGTAGCAAGTGTTAGCTGAAGGTCATGACAGTCACAGTAAGTTTCTTATTTCTGTATTCCCTAATTCAATCTGGGCTGCCACAGTCAGGCAGGCAGAAAGCGCAAGGAAATTGTTTTTGCATCTTAGTGCAAACCAGAGAGCAACAGGAAAAGTGCCCGTGGTCTATCAGAGGATGCTGATCATTTTTACAGTCATACAGATCAACTGGCACCAATCGGCTGCTTAGAAAGCTGGACAGAATACTCATACCCTTTTTGCTTGACACATCAAAGTTCCCATTTCTTCTTAACTAAAAGCATATCTAAACAACTACCAAAGCTTTTGATATACGTGCTGTCTCTTAAAACTGGAACACCTTGTCCATATTCTTTTACTCCATCTTGAAGTAGATTGATTTACCCAAAGTGCCCATCCAAAAGGTGTGCCCCTGTACAGAAGATGCACACAAGCTTCTGTTCTCAGGAGGGGCCTTCCGGGTGATCACTTGTTCTAGGGCCCAGGACAGACATCGCCTCTCAATCAGGCTGCAGGAGGTGTCATGTCCATTTTGGCCAATGAAGCATTCCTTAGTTGGCCTACTGCTCCACACTAGAAGCTGGCTCATCTTTACATGACTTGCATACCAGAAAATTTCTAAAAGGCTTTACAGATAAATATAGCTGGCTATAAACAGGCTTCGTAAGTCCACAATGACTGGGCAAAGCAATTGGTGATCCCACACTGCAGTGAATTCCACAGCTCTCCAAATAGGCAAAAGAACACAAGTGTGATCCAAATACTGTTTTGTTGAAACACAAACCAATAGAGAAGCATCCGCAGACCATGGGAGCTATCTTGAGCTCAGGTAGTTGGAGATTCCAGAGAGAGTAAGATTAAGTACTCTGTCAAGTATTACTGAGTTCCAAAATTTAGGGCAATATTGAAACTGACAGTTCTTGCATAAAAAATAAGGGCATCAGTTTAAGTGAAATAAGATGGAATGTGACTATTAAAGGTACTTCACAATTAAACCCCACCGGAGGGATCTGAACTACAGAGCACACTGCCTTTTATCTAATAGTTTAAAACCATTCCCCATCACACAGATCTCACCGGGGCAATTCCTTCTGCATTTCTTAGCCATTAAGTCACCATGAATCATTGCAGTGACACTACATCCCCTTTGAGTGCAAGTGAATAGCATTCAAGGGAAGTTTCAGGCACTGAAGCAACAAATGGGCTGTGCTTACACAAACTTCTGAGTTTTTAAACTGGCAGCTACTGTTCAACTTACACAGGGATGCAATGGAACAAGTGCTGCATTGAAGGAGCTCACCATTCAGTCAGGCACAGTCATCCAACTTGGGTCAGTACTTACACATTTCTCGATTTCTAAGCCGTCCTTAAAGAAAATCATATATGGGGTTACACCATCCTCACGGAAATCCAGGAGAGCCACCATACCATCTGGATTCATGTTCTCTCCTACAAAGAACTTCAGAGCAATGTGTTACTCAGACATTGTATCAGTTATTACCAGGAGAAAATGCATTTTTATACAAGAACAATACAAAGCCACCAGGATTTTGCTCTCCACAGCTTGTCCATCTTAGTACCACAGAAGGGAAGGGATGCCATCCAGAGACCTCAAACTGCGTAAGCAGTGAGCCCATGGGAACCTCATGAAGTTCAACAAGATCAAGTGCAAGGTCCTACACCTGGGTCAGGGCGATCCCAAGCACAAACACAGACTGGGCAGAGAATGGATTGACAGCAGCCCTGGGGAGAAAAACCTGGGATACCAGTTGACAGAAAGCTCAACAAGATCCAGCAATATGCACTCACAGCTCAGAAAGCCAACTGTACCCTGGGCTGCACCAAAAGGAGTGTGGCCAGCAGGCAGAGGGAGGTGGTTCTGCCTCTGTGCTCTCTTCTGGTGAGACCTCACCTGGAGCTGGGACACCAAGGTAAGAAGGACATGGACTTGCTGGAGCAAGTCTAGGAGGGCCACAAACATGACTACAGGCCTGGAGCACCTCTCCTATGAGGACAGGCTGAGAGAGTTGGGCTGTTCAGCCTGGAGAAGAAAGGGCTCCAGAAGACCTTTCAGCAGCCTTCCAGCACCTAAAGAGGACTCTAAGAAGTCTGGACAGGGACTTTTACAAGGGCACACTGCAATAGGACAAAGGGAAATGGCTTTAAAGTGAAAAAGAGCAGATTTAGATTATATACTAGAAGAAATTCTTAACTGTGAGGGTGGGAGGCACTAGCCCAGGCTGTCCAGAGAAGCTGTGGATACCCCATCTCTGGAAATGTTCAAGGCCAGGCTGAAAGGAGCCCTGAGCTACATTATCTAGTGGGAGGTGCTACTGCCCATGTCAGAGGGATTGGAATTAGATGATCCTTTCAAACCCAAACCATTCTGTGATTCTGTAATTTTACCACACTGATATCAACAGTGTAAGACACAGCAAGGGGCAAAGTGATCCACCTTTCAAGTCTTTTAACTCCATAGTGCCTAAATCACAATAACAACAAACGTAGCACTACAAGCTGAAATGAGATCCCCAAACCCTTTCGCAGTTTCTCCTCCCCAACTCTCAGGGTTGCCAATACTCTCAGTTACACATCCTCACAACAGGAGCACTCAAAATCCTCAACAAGCCAGTTCAGCAGGTGAATCAGACTGTAAACTGCAATACTACTCTCTAAGGAGATGCAAGTTACCTGGTAGTTTTTGAAGTTGGCAAGGATGTGTTTGATTTGTTCTGCAGCCCCTGTCATGAAAGGCTTTACTCTCTCTGGCTTGTGTTCCTCAAGTCTGGCTTTGATTCTGGAGAGCAAAAGAAAAAAGCAAATCCCTGAAAATACATTCTAGCTTAACAACTTCTCCGAGTGGTGTCACATCATAACAGAAACAGTTACTACCTGTCAATCTTTGATTTTGCTGCCTTTCCCCCCATTCCCTCTCAAAGCCCCCAAATTTTAACTTAATTTTGCTAGTGAAATGGCAAAACAGTGCCTGCCACTCATATCAAGGTCATTTTACTTCTAGGCTAGTGGTAGACAAGAATCAGCAAGCTGCTTTCCACAGCACCAAGAGTACTATCTATCAGTGTCACAAAGCGTTTTCACCTGTAGTAGTCACCCACTGAACAGCAAGAACAGAAAGTACACCTTGATAGAAAAATGTCCTATTCACACACATTTTTTAGTCATTTGACAACTTAGGAAAGCTTCAGAAAGCTTTTCTTTACCACCTCACTCTCCTCCACATGAAGGTTTGGCAAAAAGAAACACAGAAAAAAACAGCAAGGTTACAAACTAGATCTAAAGCATGTGATCAGGTCCTCTACTTCAGCCAAGATAAACACAGATATTCCAGCATCAGTCTTTACAGCTCCAGTTATGCAAAGTATTCAGACATTACTGAAGTTCACAGCCAGTTTCCCACCTGTATCAGAACTAACACCTACTAGGAATAAGTCCAGTGCTGTTTTTAATGTACCAGCCACAAACTTTGCAATGTCATTCAAAGGAGAAGCCTAAAAACACTTACGCTTTCATGTAATCCTTGATGTACTTCTTGTAGGACTCTTTTGTGAAGCTGGTCTCCTGAAGGTGGTGGTTAATCACTATATCAACACCAGTTATGACCGTGGCTTCTGTTCCATCTCCCTCTGGACCTTCAGCAGAGGCATTGCCACCAATTAGAGAGTCATCAATTTGACCCTCTGTCCTGGTGACCATCTAGATTTAGAGACATCAAAACACTTAACCGCTCTGCAAAACACCTTAATGCTATCACTCTCACACACCTATGACCTGACAGCAGGACACGACTCCAGAGCCACAGATCAGTGCAAGGAACCCAACTGCAGCCTAATTTCCCAGTGACAAGAGAAGGGAAAATGGGTTTAAATTGAAAAACAGTAGGTTTAGATTAGGTATTAGGAAAGAAGTTCTTTACTGTGAAGGTAGGAGGCACTGACAGCTTGCCCAAAGAAGCTGTGGATGCCTCATCCCCCCTATCCCCGGAAGTGTTCAAGGCCAGGTTGGATGGGGCTTTGGAGCAACCTGGTCTAGCGGAAGCTGCCCCTGCCCGTGGAAAGAGAGTTGGAACCAGATCATCTTTAGGGTCCCCTTCCAACCCAAATTACTCTATGATTCTGTGACTGTGGGTGTCTGACCCAGGTTCCATTACACTCCAGCGTGGCTGTCCCGGACTCTTTCAGACACCACCCGGGGCACCACCAGTCCTGCCCCTGCACAGGCAGCGGGCCGTGCTGGGTCTCCCCCTCCCTCCTTCCTCGCAGTCACGCCAGCCCCGCTCCCCACCGGCCCCGAGTCACCGCCGCATCCCTCCCCGCCTCCCTCGGGGGACGGGCGGGCGGGCACTCACCTTCCCCTCCACTTCCAGGCACAGGCCGTCCGCCACCTCCCGGATCTTGTAGATGTCCGAGAACATCTCGTCCTCTGCGGGGACACACGCACAGCTCCGGTCAGCCCCCGCCTCCCCGGGCCTGCCCCGCACATGCGCGGCGGCACCGCCAGGCCCAGCGCCCGGGCCCGGCCCGCGCTCTCCCCCCACCCCGCACCGAGCGCTCTCCCATCCGCCTCTCCCCTCCCAGCCTCTTCCCCGCTTCCTTACGGCTAATGCAGTCCCGGTAGATGATCATGGCGGCGGCGGAGAGGGGCAGGGGGGAGGCGGCCGCGGGGTCTCAGCGCAGCGACCCTGGCGCAGGCGAGCGGTGAGCGGGGCGGAAAAGGGCCGAGTCAGCGCCTGCCGGGGCTCATATAGGGCGGGCACGGCCTTCCCCACCCCGCCCCAGCCGCGTCACCGCGCACGCGCCATGCGCGCCGCCACGCCCCGCCTCACCGCGCGGCCGCGGCGCGCCCCCTCACGGCCGGCACCGGCAGCGCCATCCAAACAACACTTGAACCCTTATAAGACCAAACTTCGCGAACGCAGATCTGGACAGGGCTCTCCCCACGTGGGTGTGCCCTTCCAGCCTGCACAGTGGATGTTTTAGGTGAGGCACAGCGTGTGCAGAAC
>JAWWEV010000001.1:56022760-56094631 GCA_035583235.1 Hafferia zeledoni | reverse complement strand
GAGTTAATCACCCATTGTGAGAGTCCCCGCCCTGGGGGAGGGACTGGGTGCTCCCTGAGTGTACATAAGTGGTGGGTGAGAAGATCTGGGACCTCTCGTCGGATTCAGAGGAGCAGCAGGACCTTGACAGGAGGAGACCGCCACTCTCAACCAGACTACAGCCATCACCTTCACCAACAGGTTTTTCACTTCCTTTTGCTTTGGACTTGGGGGAACCACGCGGGTCTCAGCACAAGGGCTGACAAACTCCTTTGGGTTTGTACCCCAGGACACTGGGTTATACTACTAGGTTTTGGGAGTTGAAAGCAACTTCCCTGTGTGTCAGTATATTTACTGTATTATTATTATTATTAAATTGTAGCTCTGATTTATAATCTCTCTCATGTTGAGTTTATTTCTCCTGCTGGTTTACCTTGAAACCAGCACACTCTGGAACCCCAGTAGCTATCCTAAGCACTGAACTGGTGCTGTTCACCATTTGTGTCCTATTTGCAGGCTTTGCTTTTTGAATAGTGAAAAACAAATTGTTGAAAACAATATTTTGATTTTACTGTGGGGGAAATTCTGGTATAATTTCACAACACATACTGAATGCTAATCCAGCCCAAAAAGCATCTTTGCAGCAAAACAAGAGTAGGCTTAGGTTCAAGTGTCTAGTTCTCAATTTTCAAGGTTGCTGAAGCAAAAGGATTCCTCAGTGAGTTACTGTGACATCACTCACCATTTAATAGCACTGAATTTATAGTAGTTACCGTATCTGTCATCTATAGCACTGAACTTCATGGTATTGAATTTGAACATTAGGCTCTTGTACAAAGATTCATTCAGGATTCTGATGATATGTAACTTCCAAGTCATATTTTCCCAGACTGGTTATCCTAGGACAATAGCTTTTGAATTGCTTTGCAAAATACAATATCAACACTAACAATAACAAAACTGTTGCCAGAACTGGTGAGTTAACTATGCAGCTTTTGGGCTTACTCTGGTTTCAACAGTTCCGAATAATTCATGTCTTTATATATACGTGTTCAAGTTGTATTCAAATTAAAAGGAGAATGCATTCTTCTTTATGTTTGTAAAGAGTTAATTGAACTTAGAAGAACACATGACATTCTATAATAATTATCAGAAGTGAAACTTCTTGCACAATTTCAGCTATGGGAAATTTTGTAATTTTTTTTTTAACTTCCAGTATTATTTGTTTGAGAATGAAAGAAAAAAAAGGAATGATTCTTTTAGGAATAGTATTTACTGAAAATTATTTCTGTCACATCACACAGAAATAACTTGACTCGTTCATTATGAAATCAGATATCCATAAAGAAATAACTTTGAATATATGACAATGCTGCTCCATAAATACTAGAGATAAAACTTCATTAAATTTGATGCATACTATTAGCATTGATCTGTCAGTTCAGTCAGGAAAAAAGAAACATGGAATTGTTTAAAAATAAATAATTTTTAAAACTCCTTAACATCAAATTAGTAAGATGCAAGTGTTAACTTAAACCTTCACCATAATGCACCTAACTGTATCATGTTTTTTGGTAAAGTTTAATCTCTCTCATCCCTGCAGTAAAAATTAAGGTTAATTGCCACAATAGGTGATATTGGATTTTTCTGAAAATCGTAGTGTTGAACGGAAGTATTTAATATGTCATGAATGACAGACAGGGCATAATTAACTCTCTCATAGTTTCCTTTGATCATTGTTTACAAATGTGAGAGTCTGGGGATATAAATACATTTGAGCCAAAAAAATCATTAACCTACACTCCACACTCAGGAACAGCTATCAAACAATGTATGTTGAAGTCCTTTAAAAAGACTTTAGAAGAGTTCTTTTGTCCTTAAAAAGAATCACATTGCTAAACCCTTCTTTTCATAATTAGAAGCTAATCACTCATGACCCTTACATAAGAATATACATCAGTGCAGGCAGTCATGCAAATAGAAAATAAATGGATCTTGAAAGGATAACAATATGCCATGGTTAATCAATATGTAATGCTGTGCTCCCCTGTCCCAGTCCATGAAATTCCAGGTCTCCGTGACAGGTCAGGTTAACCTATAGGCTCAGGCTTGGTCACCCAAGGAGCATATTGTCACAAATTGAAAACGAGTTAGAAACAGTAGAATTAGATATGCATATGAATAAAAATTGACATAACTGTTTTAATTGGTCTCAGTTGAAGAATCAAACTCCATATTGCTAACAAAAGACCAGGAAAATGCTCATGCTATCAGTATGCTGTTCCACAGTCATATGGAGTGGGTATTCCTGGTCACTGTCAAAGGGAGAGTAACAAAGCCCTGGTACCACTGATCTAGTTTAAATTACAAACCTCATGTCCTACCACATTACCAACGCATTTCTGGTTAAGTTACCAAAGTAAGTGAAGAGGAATTCGTATTTACTTTGGAAACACATGTAGCAGTCTGTGCCTGTGCTTGCCACTACCAATTTTGTGTGTTTATATCTCAGTTGTTTTGGTATTATGTGTTACTCTCTTCCTCCACGAAAATCTCCACCTGAAATCATCTCCATATCCAAGCCATTAGGAAAAGTAAATTTATCATTAGAAGAGAGGGATAGGCAGTGGATGATGCTGCAATCTGCTCATGGGCATGCCACTTGTCAGAATTTATTCTAAGACAATCTATTGGATCAGTTGATAAACACTATTACAACTGAGCTATAAAACCTGAGGGATTTATGCATCTAAACCCTTTATTTTTCTTAGTGTTTGCTTTTATAACAGGCTATTCTTGCTGCCTATGTAACCATCTACTATACTTTTTAAGCTTGCCAAGTTTTTGCCTTCAGTACTGCTTCAGTTGTTATTTAGAAGTGTGGGCTGTAGAAACGATAAAATAAACTGACATATGTGCCGGAGCCTCCAGTGCCAGAGGGCATGAAAGGAAATACACAACCCGCAAATTTCCATAAATGATTGTGTGTGCTCACATGCTCTTGTCCCACAGCTAAGATGTCAAACCTTTAAAATTTCTTTGCCCAAGAAGTTACAATTACAGAGATAACCCAAAGAAAACCTTACATTTAGTTTTCAATGCTTTTAATGGCTTTCTAGGATCTATGATTAGTGGGGGACAGAAGAATGACCCAGGCTAATTATTTCTTCTGTGTGTCTCATTTGTCCACAAGGCAACAGAAAGGCATAAGAGAGGGGTTTTATTTGCAGTCAGATGTTTATGACTTTTTTTCTAGTGCACACTGAGATCACAGATGAAATGAAAAGAATCAGGGGCTATTCAGAAGCGAACCACAAAAGAAACTGCCTGAGAAGCTGGTAAATACTTCTTGTGCTAACACCTTCTGCCTTCTCCTCAACTGCTGCAAGGTTGATGCCATAAACATCCAGCAAGGCTATCATTAACACCCACTACTGGCTAGGGTTTCTCATGACATCAACCAAAATCCAGCTCACAGAGAGTGGCCAGACTTCAGCTCTCACTGCAGTCTGTAATGAATTGACTCCTTTAGTTTCTGGTTTCAAAAACTATTGCTATATTCTGATAATAGCAACCTGCCACTAAATGAAAATTAGACAAGTAGCTCTTTTGTCCAGATAATTTAGATTCTTTGATTCCTACTTTTCATTGTCATGTGCAAGCATATGCACACACACACATAGGCATGGATGTAGGCATGCATCCAACTCCTCTAATGCTTGAAATTTGTTAGATTCTTTTCTCTTTATAGTTAGACATTAAAAATTATATCTGGTGAACTTCTCACAGAACATACTCAGCCTTCCAGAAGGCAGGACTGTATATATACAAAATAAAAGCAAGTCCAACTATACTTAACTGACAGGTGTGTAAAAAATAAAAATGTATATGTTGATTTCTGCTTTTTTTACTAGTTTGCTTTTCATTCACATTAAATCATTAAAATTAAGCAAATTATTTCAAATCTGTACAGTCATTTTAACTATCCTACTAGCAGCCCTATAATTCTTGGTTGGAACCACTGCAGGACAGTGATTTTTCTTCATAGCCACATTATTTTGTAGGAATATCTTTTTGTTTCTGCATCTAGGTGTATGTATACCTATAAGATACATACACATTCATAAAATATATATATACATGAGTATGTTTATGTATATATAAACACTAAACATTTAATCTGACATATATATTTCTGTATGTGTATCTACATTTTCATTTATAAAATTTTAGTGTTCATACTGTTTTCAAGTGATAGTGTCCACTGGCCAAAGGAATGAGCTATTTTTCCAATGGATTAGCAAGCTTAAAAGAGTCTTCTGGCTGTAAGTGACAGATCCATTTCAAGCTTTAGAGTATTCACTGTGTCTATAGCATGAGCTGTAGTGAGAGACAGACTGAGATGAGAAAGTGATGTAATTCACGTGCCATTTTGCAACATCATACGGCATTTTCCTTTTTTGGCTTGTTTGTAAGGACAGACAGGCATTCCCTGTCAATCTCATGCAAATAACTCCAATGCATACATACATGAGCAATAATCTTGCTATTTTTGTCACTTGAGTAATGCCATCGATGTAACTGAGAACTGAAGTGGAGATGACACATTGCTAGAAACAAATCCCTATCGCCAAAGGCTCCAGGGGAAGTTCCATGTCTAGTGTCCCCATTAGCAAAAAATATTAAGCAACACCATTCATTTATCATGCAACAACAAAAACACCCCCTTGTGCTAAAATCAGAGTCAATATATAGCAGGAATTAATAAACCATGGTGGAGCTGTAACAGTTTCCTGAAATAATGTTGGGAAAATGTTTAGAAACTGCTGTGCGGCATGCACATTCATCTTCCCTGTACAGTTACCAGGTTGAGATGTCTGCCTACAGATTCCAGACAGAAACTGTTTTGCAGATATTCTTTGCTTATTATTTGTTGGACTGCCATCATGGTATTAGTCAAATATATCTAGCACAAAAACCAGGTGCTGATCTTCCAAATGCTCGTTGAAAAACACCACTTTTTAATTTTTTTTTTATGTTCTTGTTTTTATACACTTTTCCAATAGCAGACTCCATCTTTTGGCAAGTCTGTGATTCAACCTCCCTCCTAAATCCAAAGGACAGAGTATTTCCTGCCATAAAAGGGCTTGATGTAGACACAGACTTGATTTCAAGTGCCTAGGTATTATCAAACAACTACCTAGAAAGGCATTTAGTCGATCACTTAGGTGTCTGAGGTGCCAGCCAGGCCTAAACACAAGAATATCTGCTGACAAAACCAGTAATGCACATGTTCAAGAGAGTACCCTCAAACACCCATGACAGAGCATCCTGGGCAAAAGTGCTCCTTGAGTGTGGGTAGGCTGGAAGGGAGGCATGGAAGGGCAGCAGAAGTGGTTGGTGGAATTTTTTTCTTCCAAATTGCAGTACTGCATCCTCTCTTGTTCTGCACAACCTATCTGGAAGTTCAGTTTAATAGTATGAAACCCATTCCCAAGCTGGGGCAGTAGCTCCATTAGTATAGCAGGGCCAGATGGCATGAGCCCTGTGCCTCTTTGGGGAATGCCTACTGTGTTCTTGAGGAAGGATATGAACACATAGCTAAGTACTTTCCAGAAATTGTGTATGATTAGATTTCAGATACTGAATAATTTATTCCTCATCTTTGCATGTAAACATTCTTAAAAGCTTTTTGATTAGTTATTTGGGATACATTTAATAAATGGGATAGACTGAAAAATCTGGAAAGTAACTGAAGAACAGATAGATACACATCTTTAACAAAGTCAGCTGCTCCTACTGTGGTTTGAATGAGTACAAACTGTGCTCCCATGGTCTTATGAGAGAAGCAGAAACTATCCATTGTGAAGACACATTTTCTTGGGGAACGGGCACTGTTTTTATTTCCAGGCTTTGGCCTTTTTCAAGTTACCACTAATTGTGCTAGCGATCTGATTTTGCGCCTTCTCTGCTCACAGCTGGACTTCATTCTTTTTTATGAATTCTGAAGTTTCATAGAAGAAATCAGAGCATTGCTAAGCTGGCTATTTGCAGCACATTCTCCAGTAACAAAGATAATCTGAAATCTAATAGAGAACCTGGGATGAACTGGATTCTGCAGCTCCTCTGAAAGTGCAGAGTATGCCACTAGGTATAGGCTTTAAAAATGAGCTGTATGAGTCCAGAACTGTGTGTCATTACTGTAAAGGTATGGTAGACTGTCTGGCACTCACTGTTTTTTCCTTCACCTAGGCCTTTGACATTTCTACTCCCAACATTAGTCTGAAGTGATGCAACATAAGGCATCAGCCAAGAATAGCTTCAGAAAAACAGCCATTTTTGGAAGCTATTTTAAAGTTGCTTTGCAAACCCAAACACTTCAAAGGCAGCATAAACTGTGGCTGTCCTGTATATCACTAGGAAATAAAAAAACATACACTGGTGCCTCCTTAAATAGAAATAATTTTATGATGCTCCAATATTTTATTTGCTATCTGCATCATTTTGCTTTCTACTTAATTTCTAGGCTATTTTGACAATTCTTCTAAAAAATTTTAAAGAAAAATTTTGTTTTGGAAAAATTGTTTGTGTTTCCTATTTTTACAGAAAACAATCTATTTGGATACTACAACCATACCTCAAGCTTTTACTGTAGCCTTAGAATGTGACCTCTGGTGAAACCTTCTGCGGCAGAGCTCTTGGATTGCCTTTCCCAACCAAAAAAAATGCCTTATGCTTTTGAGATGATGAATTTCTGGCTTGATGAATTTTTGAGGAAAGGCCAAAGCAAAGAAACAAATCTTCAAACTCACTGAAAGAAAATAAATTCTGATGTCTCCAAGAAATAGTCTTCTGTTTTGGCCAACAAAGCAGACGGAGTGTTGCCAGTCACTCAGTAAACTTAGACTGTGACCAGATTCTCCTGTGACACTGCAGTTCACTTTTCCAAGCTTGTTTCAATGCACAAAAGTGGCACATTTTCTTCCCTATTTGAGGGAAATTTTCTCCCTCAGGGACATTTCCAGTTACTTCTGATACCACAGACTGTGAATGTCCTCTGCCTTCATAGGAGTGCATAAAAGGAAAATCCTGTTTTCTTCTTCCATGGATTTTTACTAGGTCATGATGATTTTTTTCTTTTGATGTGGCAAAATCCATGGTGACCATCTCTATATCTGCTAGGAGCTGATCTGGCATATGTTCACTTGCTGTTGCCACTTCCCTCTCCAACATACCATCCATTTGGTTACCAGGTAACACGCATTGCTAGGCATTTGCATTAAGCATCGATGCTTGTCATGTTTTTTAAACTGAGTTTTTAAAAATAACCAAGGTTAAAATAGGATTGTGTTATGGCTGGGGAATCTTCAAATTCATTCTAGTGACTTGTCAGAATATTAGCAGTATAAAATCCATCTGTTGACAAAGATATTACTGTTAAATAAGCACAGGGCCAAATCCCTCTGGATGCAACTGATTTTGGTGTTGATAGCTAGAAACAATTTGATAAAGTGCCATATGACAACATAAGGCATTATTCTCCTCTTGACTTGAAAAGAATAATAGACCAAATTCAAGTCTGGTTACAGCAAGTAAAAACCTGAAGCTATTGGAATGCATTTTGCATATTTTACAGATGCATTATGTCCATTAGGAAAATTTTAATTGCTTGCCATGCAGTAAAGTAGCACACATCAAGTTCTCTATGAAAATACGATCCATGACGATGTCAATGCTAAAGTCAACTGGAAATTTTCATCTACAATTTTAGGGAAAATCTTTCCTTCTGAACATCATCTTTCATGGTTTTGTGTGGAAAATTATGACTTTCAGACAAAACCAGAAAATGAAGAAAGCAATGAAAAACCATACTTAGGAGATTCCAAACACCTGCTTTTTTGGAAAATGGAGTAGCCCAGGTCCCACAATGCACTGTGAAAGTTAATTCATTTGAATAGTTCAGCAATTTGGGAGGTTGGAGACATTTTATGGTAAGTGGAGTCCATCTAGACAGACCTTTTTCTAGGACTGAAAGTATAGATATGAATAACATATTTGAATCAAAACTTCCATATGGCTTTGTGGCAACATTTTCAAAATTTTGTGTCCACATCAAAAGACTTAGAAATGCAAAATTAAAAATAAAATCTGATATTGCCCCAAAAACCTTTTGAAAGTCTTCCCTATATTTGAGTTCCTAGGCTCTTTAAGGTTATCATGCAGAAAATTTACCATCCCTTTTAATGTATGATGCAAAAGTCTTACCGATTTTGGAGAGAGAAAACAACAAATGGGTTTTTTTGGCTGAGCTTTAGTAAGGACACAGATGAAGTGAATCCTGGTAATGCCAAAGGACACTGCTAAAGTCTGCTCACTAATGATGAGATAGGGAATTAATATTTTTATATGAATTATCAGCTGATGCAGAATCACACCTCCTAAAACACCTAGTGTTTTAGCCTTGAGATCTGGCATTAAATAAACACACTCAGAAGCATAATGCTTCACAAAACACTTCTGCATCTTACATATGTGTCAGAGTTTATATCTTCAGTTTGCTTTTCAAATATGTTAGTTCTCAGTCTTTTTTAATTTTTTTCCCTTGGATTTTATTGTATACCATAAAGAATCATCCATCTTCCATTTTTCTTAATCACTAGCACATCTGTCATTTCTTCTAATGCCAATTGGAGTAATTTTATATAACTAATATGTAAGTTTTTCCCTTCCAAAAGTAATATTTGTATCTCCCAGATAATACTTTGGAGTGTCAGTTTACTCCCTCAGTGTTAATAGATATATTTGCAATGACTTCACCACAAACCAGATAAAGCCCAGAAAAATATGAACTGCAATGAGTGGTTGATGATGTTTTTCTACCGCCATTGGTATCTGGTGGTGATGAAACTATGCGGGTGTACAGTTCATTTTCATATTTGGTCTCTGACTCTGCCTTCAAAATGCTTCAGTACATTAAAGCACGTATGTGTTAAAATAAGAAAACTATTTGTGGAAGTGACAATCATGAAAAGAAGAAACAGGTGTAAATAAAACATTCTTTAAACTCATGGCTTGCCTGAGTAACAGTAGGATGGAGTTATTTGTTGCTTACCACAATGTGTGTGTATGTGGATATGGAAAGCAGGTGGGGAGACACTGAAGAAAATAGTTAAAATGCAGACAAATTCCTCCAAAGCTGGGAATGCCCTTCCACAGTTTGTATGTAATCTGCAGGGTCCAGTACTGAGGAGTGATTCTTAATGGGTAGTGTAATGACATTTCCATTCTGTGGTTTTATTAATGGTGCCTCTTCAGCTGCATGTGGAAAGCAGAGTGGTTATTCCAGTTCATGAGCTGCTCAAGGGAACATCAGAATTCACTGGGTCTTAATTACTGTGCTACTTGCCTACTGCTCTTGCTATTGGTTCATTTAGATTGCAGTATCCCCCAGGGCACTTTTTGTACTTCACCATTACCAAGCACCAGAGGTGATGTATCAAAGACAGGTGCTAGGAAACACTTTTTGTATCCAGACAAATATTACTGTGCAAACATTTGCATTTCCAGTTTGCAATAAGAAATCATTTTGAAGACCTCTAAGATCTTCCTTAGCAAACTGCACTTCAAATGATGCTAATAAATAGCAGTATTTATTCTTAGTAAGCTATTCAAATGAGATAATGACAAAGAGTGACAAGACTGAAAACAAAAATATGGCATTACTTGAGCACTTCCAAGGACATGGAGCATTCCTAGAAATTAAAGGTATTGTCATGCTACTTATGATACCATCATACAAATTTGGTGCTTGGCACTTCTATGAAGGGACAGTTCCATTTTCTAAACAGTTTTAGATATATATAAACAACAGAATTCTGTGTGTAGCTTATTTCTCCCTCTAAATTTAGGTCTTATTTCGTCTATCACATATTTCAATTAGTAGAACATTTGGACTCTCCACAAAGTATTTGCAGGCAAAAATGAAAGTTCCTACTTGGTGAAACTTCCAATTCAGTGACTCTAAGAGGGTAATAGCATACCTTTCCTGTACAAAGAAGACATTATTTCCTTTGGTTTGCAACATGTTTTTTTCCCCAAAGGATTATAGAGTCTTTGAAGAAGTAGGGTTATATTTAATGGCAATAATCTTCCCTGAGGGAAGGAAGTTGCTCCTGAAAGCTACAAGTAAAGCCTCAAAACAGTATTTATTTATGGAAATAATTAACATTTATAAAAAGGTGTGTTAGGTGTATCTAATTTGCACACCCAATGAACAAAACCAGACATATAAAAAGCATTGTGACTAATTTTGGTATTACTGTGGGGCAATCCTACAGTCTCTGCTTGCAAACAGAACTCTGTATTAGAAATGTATTAAACAAAAGAAGGGTCCAATATGTTAACCAAAGGAGTCATGGCAAAAATCACATTTGTTCCAGATGTAAAACCTGGGGTGGGGAGAAATCCGTTCTGCCTGGTTTAGAAGATTGTGAGAACATTAATAGAGAGGTGTTAACAATAGTATGTCTGTTGTGGGCTGCCAGCTGGCCAGAACACTCCCAGGACATAAACACAGCCAATAGATGGATGGTGATGGTCAGACGGAGAGAAAGGCAAGTTGTCTTTGCAAAATCCTCAAATCCCAAGGTAAATTTAGATCTGACTTCTCTTGACAAGAACTACAGGGGAGGAAAGGTAGCAATACTGCAGCCCATCAGCCATTTGATAAATACCCCAAGGGATGCAACAGGGCAACTAGCACTTTGGTGACATCCACATGAAGGGACCCTGGTTATTTGGCTTCTTATTGATCCAGCCAAGAATATTTATTATAAGAAGAAACTTTGTGTAAAGGAGTATTTAAATATTGTTTTCAAGATGAAGACAGTGATCACAGTCTGAATTTATTAATGCATTTTTATAAATGTATGTTCAGAAAAACTCTTGCAGTTTGAAAGGACTGAATAGTGATGCATTTATTTGCTTTTCTTAATATAATTGACAAAACACTCCAATGGCTCTCACGTTTAGAGGCATCAGTGGTTAGGTTTCTGAAAAGCTTGAAAATAAAATAAAATAGCTTAGAGATCAGAATTTCACTGGATATTTTAAAGAAAATGTCTATTCAATTTCAGATCATGTGTATTTTCTTCAATAAAAAAGTGGATACAGATCACCAAGAAAATTTTCTCTTGGTGTCTATGTCTTCCCAGAAGGCTTTCATCATTGCATGATATCATGAACCATTAATGTCATTATGGCATGAGTTAAGGACAATGTTTATCTTGAGCTCAGTAGCTACTACCATCAAGTTTTGCAATTTCAGCAGTGATTCCCATTCCAGTGTCACAAGGATGTATTTGATGTCTTGACTTAACGTGTAGCTTCAATCGATGTTGTGCCACGTTTCACTGAACAACAAGTCATTCACTTGATGTACTGAATTTTATTACAAGGATAACAGTCCAATAATCTCTTACAATCTGAAAACACAGCTTCCCTGGGCATCATCCCCTTCTTTTGGAAAGGAGCAAATATTCACAGCAACTAGAAAAATGTATAACTTACGAAACATTTGAAGTTCATCTTCTTGTTTTTACAGGAAAAAGGAAAAATGTCCATATCTCCTTTTTTGCAGCCTCCCTCCTAGGAATTACATAATATACCATGTTGGGGTGGTGTTGGTGCTAGCGTGTTTTGGGTTTTCTCTTTTGTTTGGTTGGTTGGTTTTGATTTTGATATTAATTTGTTTTTGTTGCATTTTCTGACCCACAAAACCTGATTTGGAAGCATGCACCAGTAATTCAGACCAACTCATGATAAGATGAGAGTAACACAATAAGCACATTTGCATGTTGATTTCCTTATGCCTTAGATTGAAGACAGAATTGTGAGTGCTATAAAGTGAACCCAAAAGGGACTTCTGCCACATTTAGGAGAAAATGAGCCATGAGCATATACGTACACCACACTAACCTCTGCAAATTCAACTGACTGCCTGCAACCTAATTTCAGGACTTTAAAATAAGAGAGAGAGAAAATGTGTATACCTCTTCCCATGAAACTGCAATAAAATGGTTAACACCATGCAGTTAAGTCTAATTGCCTATCTAATTATAGAAAAGCATAACCTTTTTCTGTAGGTTGAGTTCCAGTTGCAGGCCAACACAAGAAGCCTGAAAATCTAAGGACACTACAACAATATTTACTACTGCAGTATAAGGAGGCTTTTTCTGAAGGAAGAGAGATGTATATGTGCAATCATTAATCTTTAAAGAACTTGAGAAAATACATACATCGTCAGTAATGGGATACTTTTAATGAACATCTGCCAATATAGCATATTCAAAAAATCTTCCTGATTTAATACATGGTTTTTCAGGCACTCTGAAAAGCTTAGAGAGCTATTAATAATGATGATGAACTTTAAGTACATTTAATTAAGATATTAATTTTTTCCCCCACTTACATGTTTTGTCCTGCTCATATAGTTCTCACTTATAGGCATCTTTCTTTCTAAAAAACAGTGAGTTAGCCAAGAAACCACTGAGAAAAATTACATGCTTTTTTCATGTTTCAAAGAGTTAATTTGCAAAACTTGTGTTAGGAGGAAGGCAGGCAGCAATGTTTCTTACTCAGGAGTTCAGTCCTGGTGTGTGATAAGTTGTTTGATAGCTCCAGTCTAACCAGCATGGGTGGTAATCTGTTACAGTGTGACAGTAGCCTTGGTGCGTAAGAAGCAGTGTATTATGCTAAGGACATTCTTGTGCACTGAACACCAATGTAAATACCATCACTTGAACTATGATTTGGTAAGATTTTGCCTTGGAGTCTCATAGTTATCTTGACATAGTATGGAACTACATTACAGATTCTAGCTGTGTGATATATAAAATACCAGTACTAGGCCCTGTACTTACGCTGTCCAGCTGTGCTAATGCACCTCAACAGTGTGGCTACAGTGATCCCCGTGCTTTCACTGCACTATATAGGCATACTCCTACAGGAAATGGGATGGTCTATGTAGTAAAAGAAAGAAAACCAGTGCAACCCCATCTCAGGTGATGCAGGTGCTGTGAGGGATGTGAAGGTTTCCTCATCCTGGATTCTGTCCTTACAACAGCCAAGTCCCAGGTGTCTTGTTGTTCTCCATGCAAAATCCCTGCACACCAGACAAATTGGATACATAACTTCCCTGCTAGAGAAAACTGTAGGCATTTCTGCTTTGTATCAGAAAGAGAACCAGGAATGGCATTCAGCACATATTTTGCCTAGAGATAACACAGCAACTCTTTGAATACCAGAACCAATTTCCTAAAAATCTGGGTGCTAGCACTGAACTAAATTTTAATATTCATGCGAAGACTTTTCTGCAACTTGGATATTAATAAAGGCTTCTCTAGGGTGAATTCTCCAGTGCCTAATAGCTCAAACCAGAGCTTTTTCCATAGTTACAGATATTTTTTTTCCATTACCTGATGGAACCCACAAGATTTTCTTAAAAAATTGGAACCAGCTCCTGCCTTAGGGCTTTTCGCTCACTAAAGGATCATTCTGCTAAAAGGAGCTAAATAGAATAATGTAGATCTACAGTACTCTGAGTGAACCTTCTTGAAATATTCAGATGGTGAGAACCATTAGACATTTTCAATAGTAATAACTAAGAATGAAAAAGTATTTTCTGGGAAGCATTCTCTAATAAAGCAGTTTAAATGTTGCTCCTAGTCATACTGAATAATCAGGAAATTAGATGAGAAAAGGACTATATACTTACTGAGGTATCCAACCACAAGTCCAGTATTGCAGATTTTGACTTTTTCTAATCCATCCATTTTCAGCAAGTGTGGATTTTAAAATTACCTCTGGCTTACAGAATTAGAAACAGATTTTATTCCTCTGCTTCTTAGTCTGCTTGCGCTTATTCTTTGTTTCATAGAGAGTGAATCTCTCACATGGAGGAAGAAAGACATGAAAGTACTTTCCTACATCAGAATCAGCAAAAATCTTCAGTTTATCTTCGATTTATAGAATGGAAGGTTATTTTTTAAAGGATGGCAGGATTTCGTTGTAGAGTGGTCTAATTCTCTAAGTAAGTGGTTCTTTGAGAGACAGAAATGTCCCTTTGAGAATTTACACTGTGGGCTCACTGAACATCCTAACTTAATTGCACAAGCTCATGACCTAATGGTTTCTTGCTTGGAGAGTCACAGTCTAAAGATCATGTGTATCCATTTGTCAGCACACATAGAAACCCCCATCTATTGTAATAATCTCATGTTTGTCCACAAAACTGAAGATTCAAGTCCAAGAGTTTCTTCTAATAGACTAACCATGTTTTATGTAACACACCTGATGTTTATGTTTGTCTTTAAGAATAAAAGAAAATATTGGCTGCAACAGCCAGGAAAGAAAGATGATGAGAAAGCAGAGAAAAAGAACCATAACCTCCTTATGGCTTGCTTCTAACCCTCCACATCACATTCTGTGGTTAAATAAAACTATCACTGACTTGTCAGGTCTCCTTCTGCACAGTTGTGGTCTTTTTCTGCTACAAATGGTCACACAGGCTTTTAGCCTCTTCAGTCATGAAGGACTGTACTACTAGCACAGTTTTCTTATTTGTGTCTTGAACATAGACTGATTGCAAATATGTGATTATCACAGGGTTTCTCTGCCCCATAATTGGCTTTGGCAGCAAAGTAGGGCATGTTTGATTCTCTTCTGAACCTGGCCCTCACTCTTATAACCAGTGAACCCCATAGCGTATGTCCAACATGAATCCCATGCTCATTAGCAATAAACACAGCACATCTAATTTAACTTTTAAAGTCATTTCATGTAGCCTATTATCAAGAGATTTGCCAGAATCATTTAAGGAATGCTTTGAACTTGCAACGTGACTTATTTGCACAGATGCTTTATCACACAAAATTACAGAGATAGTGGAGGGGAGTTTACAACTGTGTGAATGCAGATCAAAGGCAAAAGGGTTGCTGCTCCACAGCTACACAGTATGCCCTGTGCATTTCTACTAGCATGTGTGACATCCAAGTACTGTGACTTGTTATTGAAGGGTCAAAAATATGGCACTGCAAACTACTGTATTTGCACATACAGCAGCTATTTTTACATAAATATTATACTGGAAGAAGATATTAATTTGCCAAAATACATGAAAAAGGCCATAAACATGCAGCTATTCATGTGTCATCCATGAATTAAAGCAGTTCCTTGATGACACACCTCAATATGAAGGTGAGTTTTTGACGGACAATGATGGAAAATCAAAGGATGGAAAACCAGGGTAATTGGAACAGATGGCAGAGTAGTCTATTGAATGAGCAACAACAACTCAAAATGATGAACAGAGAAGTGGCAAAAAGGGTGTTATGGTGGCAGGGATCATACTGTCATCCTGAGTCTCTGGCAGGTTTGAGAATCACCTAGTGAGGGAGTGAAGCTATATGACACCCAAAATGCATTACCATGATTGCCAAACACCATGCAAACAGCAAATATGAATAATGAACATTTAAAGTAAGAACTATGCACCAGGCAAACAATTAATAAACTGGGATATTTGTCTATATCTTCAAGTAAATTCAATTAATAAGTAAATTAATGATAATCACACAAGTCTGTACCTAGGCCACTAGAAAAGTATGGTGTCCATTCTCCTGCTATTTGCATCTTTCATAGTCATCTCTATCCACATAAAATGAACGTAAGTTCTTTCAAATCAGATTCTGTAGGATTTCTGAACTGCTCCAAAGTCACTGCAGATATACAACCAAGTATTCAGAGACACTAAGAGGGTCCACTGAACACTTCTGCCTGCTCAGCTCAGCGTATGACAGCTCAGCCTGGCTTCCTGGGGAAAAATCTATGCCTTTGTCTTTCAGGTCCATTTTCTCTCCACAATCTCTTTCCCATCACTTCTAAATCCATTAGGCTATTTCAAAATATCTTATCAACTTTCACGAAAAATTGTGACAGGAGAGGAAAGGGACCCACATTAGTCTCTCTGCTGAGGCTGCAATACACCTTTTCTGGTTTTTGCTTAATTTAGTGGAAACATTGACCTTTCAGTGCATAGAGTTCAGAATCACCCACAGCATATGTCACTAGCAGATAGGGAATGGAACAAAACCGATGGAAGATACTGAGTTTACCTATGCAAGATAAGGAGTATTTCAGGAGTGTGAAGTAATGGAACTTGTGGGAATAAACTTCAAGTACAAGTGAAGGTAGTTAAAGATCACTAAATCAGAAAACAGGAGCCACTTCAGAAACAACCTGTTTAACCTACAGTAAGACTATGAAGTTTCATGACTCTGCTTCCAGTTCTAATCAGTTTCCACATTTGAATTACCATGTTAGTTCATATTCCTTAAAAGTATGTTTCCTTGTTGTATCTATGCAGTATTTTTTGCATCCTTCCACTGATTTGCAAACAACATAACAAGCAGATTAAGAATTTTAGGTCTGTGTTGTTTCTTGTTTTGTTGGGCTTGGGGGGGTTTTGTTTGTTCATTTTGTTGGGGTTTTTTAATGGAAACATTGAGAAATGTGTTCTAGCCTTGTTAGGAAAATGTAATTATGTGAATTTCTTAAACATAATGCCATTCCATTTATCCTGTGCTACAGGAGATTAAAAACAGCTGCAGTAGGTATAAAAAAAATGTCTAATGAAATATTTCAGAAGAGATTATGGCATGTAACCTGTCAATTGAGTTTTGATACACTTAGGGGAAACCTGAGGACTTTTTAAAAAAATAAATTTAAAAAAGCTAGATGTCCTTGACTTAAGTAACACCTCATGGTTTTATTCAAACCTCCCAGTGACAGCATCTTATGGTATGCAGAATCCAAAGCAGAGCAGCAGCACATAGCTATGAAATAAGGAACTGTGCATGACTTGGGAAATTACTTCAAAAAGTTGGTCTCTTACTGGTTGTTATTTCTGAAGCTAATTATGAACACACAAATGTTCCAGCAAAGTCATTGTGTTAGTATCAAGATGTTTATTTAAATGGTTTGGTCAAGTTCTATCATCCCAGAGCTGAGCTTCAAATCAAATCCCTGGCAGTCAGCCTTGGAACCAGGAATCTTGTTGCCCTTCAAGGATCACTTCATGAAACTTACTCAGGAGTCTGGTTTGCCATGCCACAAGCAATCTGCCCTGTACCTCTCTGGAGTATCTTGTGCCACTGTTGAGCCCCATATACTGGTCTACGTTCAGATGTCTCTGAGGCAGGACCTTGGAAACTTGGGAACCTCCCACCCAAAGAGGACTTTCCTCCAGTTTTGCAGCAGTGAGGTGGAAGACAGCAAAGGCACCCACTCTCCAAGTTTTCAAGCTCATGCACTTTGTGTTTGGAGCCTGAAAAAACATATATGGATTCAGGGTGCAAGTGTGCCCCAGGCAGGGCTCATCTTTCACCACTGAATTAATCTGCAGCTTGTCCAGGAAGCTGCATTTTATTAGCTGAGCTTCTGCCACTCTGGTTGGAAAAAGCAAGAGTTCTCATGCAGGAAACTCTGTTTTTCACATAGCTTTAAATAAAAATATGGTTATTCCCAAAAAGGAGTTTACAAATTGAAACCATTACCTGGCCACAACTTCATTATTGTTTGTCTTCAAGGAGGTTCCACTTGGGCTCAGTGCCCCATTTGCACATCACTGCAGTACTCTCTTCCAGACATTACAAAGGATAAAAAGACTGTAGGGAACTCTCAGGGGTGAACGCTAAAGAAAAAAGAAATTAAGTTATTACTCTCTAAGATTCATCCACAATTCCATAAGAAAAAAACCAAACCCAAAACAAAATGAAAAAAAAAACAAACCAACCAAGTCTCCCCTAATGCCTGAAAAATAGCTGAAAGTAATTTGTGGAGTTTTTAATTTGCTGGTTGTTTTGTGCTACAAGCCAGGAGCAGAATATAGTTATATGCAATGTCTTATACACAGCTGGAGAAACATGGTACCCTGGGTTTAGGGTAGGCTTAAATTTAGGCTTTGATTTTTAGAGAAGGCCTTGGATTATCAGCTGACTCGAGCTGGGTCAGGCCAGTTGAGAGCTGATTCTACTGGCCAATGGTATTCCATACCATATTCCAACGTCATCTCAGTATAAATACAGTGGAGGAGGAGGTGCTTGTCTCTTTTCTTCATGGCTACTTGGCTGGGAAAGACGTGTGTGTTGTTCTAGGAGGACCAAGCCTTGCTACTGCTCACCGCTATTTTCGCACCTGTTCTGGTTCAGGAAAAGTAAACATCTTAGTGTTAGTTGTTTTTTCCTCTCTTACTGGGTGTTTTCTCAAGAAGAGGCTTTTGGGGTGTTTTTGTGTGCTGGGATAGTGAAATCTGTATTATTGGGTAGGCAACTTAATGTGGAGTTATTGTTTCTTTTTACCTTTGTATACATGTGTTATATTGTAGTTTTAATTTTCCCTTGTCTGTGTAAATATATAAACCTGTTTTAGTTTTTTTTTCTTCTTTCTCTTCTGCCTTGGAAGAGGAGGCTCTGACTCTGTGTTTGAGTACTTAGAATTTTGCCAGCTCAGCCAAACACAAATGGGCTTATTACTTGGTCAGAGTTTGCCTGTGATATCAAGATATTTCATTAAAAGAGGAAATGTCCACAGATTTTCTGCATTTCAGTCCTGCAATTTAATCCATAGGGGAAAAGTTCAAAATAAAAAATAATAATGTGAATGAGAGTGCCAAGCCTAATAGTTCATTTGCGAATACAGTAAGTTTTAAACAAATTATCCACATGTAATTTATCATATTTAACTGCAGCACAAGTTTATCAGCTGTGTTAACACACCTTCAGTCTAATCTCTGAAAAGCTCACTCCCCAGTTCCCATCCCAGCCTGAGCACAGCTCAGTGCACAGTACCTGCAGAACTGTCTTGCTTAGGGAAAGCCCCAAACTGCATCCCAGGAAAATTAATCTCCCTGTAGCTCCCCCAAGAGCCTGTTAACGTACAAGATACGGAGGAAGCTCTCCTCCCAATGCCCTGCCCTATCTTTCCACTCATAGCCTCTATCCTCTTCTATCCAGCTGCAGGGAAGGAGCGAGGGATCACCCTTATAACTAGAAGCTTCATACTTACCACAGTCTGATCTTCCTTTCTCTTGCAAATGACTGCAAAATCCTCTGCTCTTAGATGTTGCATTTGCCTTTACTAATAAAGAGAGGCAATTCTGAGCAGCTGCTGAACATTCCTTACTGTTTTCCTTCAGTTTAGACCTGTACAGATAATGCCATCTGCTTATGCCTAAACTATTGTGGAAGACTACTTTTAATTAATTAATTATTAAATCACTTTTGACATAGAACAGAAATAATCCAAAACAAAACACCTGAAAATTCTGACTTCCATTTCACCAGACAGGAAAGGCAGACAAATTGCTGCCTGCTACATAAACTCCAGCCAGGTACTTCAGATCTTTAAAGTAGCTTGGAAAGCATGTCTTCCATAACAGCCTTCCTGGGAATGGAGAGCCCCACCTGTGTGGCTCTGTCTCCACAGGGATGGGAAAGACGCTGTTCACTGCAGCAGAGAGGGACTTTGGAAGACATGAAAGCCATCTCCTCTCGGAGATGGTATTTAAGGAAACAAATATTCTTTATTTCAGAGCTTTTGGAGTTCAAAATTAGAAGGCAATACTGGATCACCTAGACAAGCATGCTAAGTATATCTTTGGCTATAAGCACCCCATGGCTCTACCTATATAATATCATCAGGAAATACCAGGTCTTTGGAGTGACAGGATTGGGTTTTATAGACCATTCCATTGCCATAAACTTGGACCAAGCTACTGCAACTTCTAAAAAGAGATAGCAGATTAAGTTTAAACCTGAAACAGACCCTCCTTGAGACACATAAGCAAAGCTTAATCATTTATCGAGTAGTGACCTGACATAGGGCCAAAATAAGGGATCCCAGTTTAAAGGTCTGTGAATAACACCAGAAAATATTTTAATTGTCAGAGAGGATTAGCGTTCAGGTCATGCTAAAAAAAATTGTAAAATATGAAGATTACATTACAAAGTAAGATTTTTTTAAAAAATAAAAATGCAATCTAGAGTAACTAACTACCGAAGGTTAAGAAAAATCTTTGGAGTTTATGTTGCACAAAGGAGAGCTCTGTATCTAAATATTACAGGCTGGAGCTCCAGGATCCACTCAGCAGGCATTCTGCTTGCTTGACATAAAATCAACAAATTTGAAATCAGTCTGTACTACTCTAATTGTAACTCTAGCAATCCAACTGTAATCATAATGATATGCCTTTGTTTAGTTCAAGTTTGATTTCTGTTTGTGTTGTGTCATGTCTACAACTGATTTTAGCCCTGATACCAACTATTATTTTCTTGTGCAGGTTAGTCCAGAATAAAAAAAAAAAAAAAAAAAAAAAAAAAAAAAAAAGTTTTCCACCCAGAGAAGAAAGGAACAATGAAAACAAATTTTAAACAGACCAAAAACAGTCCTCAAACCCCATCCAAGTTGTGGCCAACTTGACAAAGGCATATTGCCCATGATTTGTCCCTCCTGGCTATGCTCTTGCTCAGCTCTGTTGATGGTTTTGTGATACTCAGCTCTGTAAGTTTTCACTTAATGCACTAGAGAGGGAAAAGCTGCCACTATTATCTCTTCACGCAGAAGCATATCATTCCTAGACATGTCCACAAGACAGCCTTTAAACAATAGTGAGACTGCTGTCTCATTGCATCCTGTGGAAGAACAGAAAAAATTTTCCAGAGCACCCCTCGAGTCCAAGATGTGGAAGAAGTGCCTGATCTGTGGCAACAAGAATAGAAAACACATTATTCTGAGTTGTAGAAATAGGATAAGAGGGAACCAAACCTGAAAACAAAGCAAAACAAACCCCAAATCACACATCAGGAAGCATGGAAAGCTATTCCAATACTCAGGAAGTCCTTAATCCAGACCAGACTTGCTCTGAAACTTTGGTGGGCTATGCTATTGCCAGATGCTATTTCCAAAGTGATCCATTTTAAGAGAATATTAGACTTGACCAAGAAGCGGCCTTTGTTTGACTTTTTTTTTATTTGCAGGTCTTGGGTGATAGAAAGGACACTGGGATGGGGTTCACACTCCTCCTAGAACTGAATCTTCTTTTTGCCATATGTTAGAACTTGTCGCCTGGAAATTAGAATGCATTTCAAAACCATCTGATGTTACATTGTGGCATTGCAACAACTAAGATGATTATGCTGAGGAAAATGATCAACTATTTATTTTGACAGGCCAGCTTTGATGCTGATTACAGTAGTCCTCCTGTTGCTAGTGCTTATTGTAGTTTCTGCTCCTACAAGCAAAGAATAGCCATTAAACCAGTCTGTAAGAGAATCATTCCTTTCTCCACAGAAGAGTTGTGAGGTGGGGACTGAAAGCCTTGAGTTGACCTGAAGTGGGCTCCTGGGGCATGGGCAGGAGTTAGGGGAGTCTCCATGGGAGGTTGGGCCTTCAGTTTTCTTTCTTCAGAAAGAAGCAAATGTGTGGGTCACATGAGTTAATTGGTGTGGTCAAAATGGTCAGCAATGGAGAAGACAATTATTTTTTACAACAGTTATACTGTGATTTTGAATGATTCTCCTGCTCATATCAAGATTTGACTATACCTTTCCAAATGTCTGCCATTTTCCTCCATCCATGCTTTCATTTATCCACCTTCTCCTCTCACTCCAGGGAGGTGTTTGGAAAGCACTGCTTCACAGAGACCTAATGGGCTGTACTAGTCAGGCCTTAAGTGAGAAGGAAGAGGTAAAGTATGTTTACGAGGATGGTTTTGATTGGTGA
The DNA here is from genome assembly GCA_035583235.1 of Hafferia zeledoni. Classification (NCBI taxonomy): domain Eukaryota; kingdom Metazoa; phylum Chordata; class Aves; order Passeriformes; family Thamnophilidae; genus Hafferia; species Hafferia zeledoni. The sequence goes on along the minus strand of JAWWEV010000001.1, from coordinate 56,072,815 downwards.
AAGGTGCCCTGAAGAACATTGCTGTAATGAGGGAGAAAAATCCTGCAGCAGAAACCTTGGTAGGAAATTTCTTTTTTATTTAAGCTATTTCTTTCTTTACCTTATCTGATCAACAGAGTTAAAACTTCTCTGCAGGAGTCTTTCCCACACAGTCTGTAAGACACTGGTCATCAGCATGGCCATACATTTTGCATTTTATTTCTGGTAAATATAGAAACCACAAAGGCTTCCCTTCAATCTTTAAACAAGGTGGTGCAAGAGCAGAAGATGGATGTTCATGAACATAAACCCTCCAAAATCTAGAAAAGGAGCAATCCTGTACTGGTATAAAGGTAAACCAGCAGGAGAAATGAACCCAATTCAAAAAGAGTTGTGAATCCACCACATCTCTGGGCAGGCCATTCCAATGCCTGATTACTCACTCTGGAAATAACTTCTTTCTGATATCCAACCTAAACCTCTCCTGGCAGAGCTTAAGCCTGTGCCTTCTTGTTCTACTGCTGGTTGCCTGGGAAAAGAGACCAACTACCACCTGGCTACAAACTCCTTTCAGGTAGTTCGTAGAGAATGATGAGGTCACCCCTGAGCCTCCTCTTCTCCAGACTAAACAACTCCAGCTCCCTCAGCTTCTCCTCATAGGACTTGTCCTCAAGTCCCTTCACCAGCCTTATTGCTCTTTTCTGGACCTGCTCCAGCACCTCAATATCTTTCCTGAACTGAGGGGCCCAGAATTGAACACAGTGTCCAAGGTGTGGCCTCACCAGCGCTGAGCACTGAGTATAGGGGAAGGATCACTTTCCTCATCCTGTTGGCCACACTATTCTTGATACAGGCCAGGATCCCATTGGCCTTCTTGGCCACCTGGGCACACTGCTGGCTCATGTTCAGCCTCCTGTCAATCCAAACCCCCAGGTCCCTTTCTGCCTGGCTGCTCTCCAGCCACTCTGTGCCCAGCCTGTAGCGCTGCATGGGGTTGTTGTGGCCAAAGTGCAGGACCCGGCACTTGGCCTTGCTGAACTTCATCCCATTGGAATCAGCCCATCTCTCAAGTCTATCCACGTCCCGCTGCAGAGCCCTCCTGTCTTCCAGAAGGTCAACACTCCCTTATTGAGTCCAGCTCCTAGCCATGTACAGGGCCATCCCAAAGAGTGCCCAAGAGTATCATCCAAACGCTACTTGAACTCTGTCAGGCTTGATGCTGTGACCACTTCCCTGGGGAGCCTGTCCCACTGCCCAGCCACCCTCTGCCTGAAGAACCTTTTCCTGATATATGCCCTAAACCTCCCCTGACACAACTTCAGGCCATTCCCTCGGGTCCTATCACAGAGAAGAGCTCAGTGCCTGCCCCTCTTCTCCCCCTCTTGAGGATATTATAGACTGTAATGGGGTCTCCCCTCAGTCTCCTCTTCTCCAGGCTGAACAGACCAAGTGACCTCAGCCACTCCTCATTTGGCTTCCCCTCAAGGCCCTTCACCATCTTTGTTGCAATCCTTTTGACACTCTAAGAGCTTAATATCTTTCTTATATTGCAATGCCCCAAACTGCACACAATATTCAAGGTGAGGCTGCCCCAGTGCAGAGCAGAGCGGGACAATCCCCTCCTGTGACGAGCTGGTGATGCTGTGCCTGATGCCCCCCAGGACACTGTTGGCCCTTCTAGCTGCCAGGGCACTGCTGACTCACATTCAACTTGCAAAATGGGGACTAGGGTTTCATCCTTCCCAAGTCAGAGGGGTTCAGGGCTGGCAGGGACCTCTGGAGAACAGCCAGTCCTGCCCATCACAGGGCAGAGTTGGTCCCTCTCCCTTACTACCCGTGGGTTGCATTTCATGGGTTTCAACACTAAATTTCCTCTTTTTTTCCTAATCTTTTGACCTCTCAGTAACACTTTTCTTTTTGTCTAGCTACTTATGATGTTTCTGGTATGTGTCATCCCTGGCCCATTTCTTATTACACAGAGTCACCAAGCTGGGCTGATCACATTTTCACTTTCTTTTTGCCAGTTGGTGCAAGATGAAAACAGCTTTTAGGCCCATCTATGCATCCCTTTTTTTTTCCTCAATTTTTTTATTTTTCTTAAGGGAGAGAATTATTTATATCCACTTTCTTTCCATGTTTTGGTATTATAAAGCATCTTTGCACCTGCATATTCCAAACCAGTTTCCCATTTAACACAGGCACACTCAAATGCACACACTGCCTTTCCAAAAAGAAACACTCCCAGCCTTTCCCAGGTGCCTCAGGGAAGTGCTGCAGCTGGGGCACCCCTTCCATGGGCAGCCTGACAAGTGTGTGCACGTGTGTGTGTGTGCACGTGTGTGTGTGTGTGCGCGCGTGTGTGTATGTGTGTGTGTATGTCCTGACCACCTCCAGCTGCTGCCTCCTCACCATGATTGCCATTATCTGGACTGACTGCTGCAATGTGAGCCAGGCTCACACCCTGCTGAGGGGCTTCAGGCCCCTTACAAAGGCTGTGACACTGGGACATGGATGTTCATTTGCTGTACTGGGTGCTGCACTTTCTCCAAATAAGTGATGTTTTTCAAATGGGCAAATAATGAAAAAGCTGTTTGAGTCTTCCTGTTATTGCTCCCTCAGGTAAATCAAGTTGGGTATGTTCAGAGACACCACTTCTGCACTTGCAAAAAGGGTGGTTGGGGAAGGTATATTTTTCTTCTTTTTTTCAAGGATAAGTGAGATTTAGCCCAGCAGTCAGGGTCGAGATGAAAGGCAGAAGGACAGTAGTGCCCAGACCTCCTTTTCCCCCTCTGGATATAGTTTTCTGCAGCAGCCTGTCACAGTTGAAATAAATCCAGACCTCACTTGAACCCTGATTCTTCAGGGACATTGATAAAATACCTTCAAAAGACATCATGGGACCTAAAATGCTAGTGCTACTAATGATCCTGAACTTGACAGAGACACTAGAGCACAGGATACAATTCCCTGTACCTCACTCTCCTCAGGCAGTAAATTACTCATTGCTTTCTTTGTGTGTGCCAGAGGAGCTTCCATTTTATCTCCTCCCCTGCTCTTCCTTCCTTTGCTCCAGATATCAGTGTCCTTTTTATTTTTTTTCAGATGATCTAGCTGCTTACATAATATAATTAAATTTATAAGTCGTTCTCTGCTGTTTTTCACCTTCAAGAATACTGCTGCTATTTCAGGCCTGGAGAAGGGGTTTCTGCCCAAAAGCTTATCTGTCTTTTTTTCCTTCTCAGTGGCATCTGGCCTGATAAAAGATAGCCCCTCATTTTACAAACTACAGTAGAAAAAGAGCAACTTACATCTTTAGCAGTGGGTTGAATGACAGGGGAACATTTGGCTCCTTCTACGTAGTGTAATATGCAGCTAAAAACATCCAGTTAGTAGGTGTGCTTTAATTTGGGTTTATTTTGAAGGGACTGTTCTAGAAAAATGAATATTTCTGTGGTACTGTGGAAACCTCTTACAAATCCATCAGTTCACTCAGTTTGCTGGAGTCAGGGTAGAAACACTTCAGCACAATGTGGAGGTAGATGGAGCTTCACGTTGCTTTGCCTGTAGGTCTATATTAAGAGTTGCAATTGTGAAATGTGGGATATTACTTAAAATGCATCTCTTAAATAGGTCAAGGCTCCTGTGCGAACACCAATTTGACGTGAAGTTAAGCTAAATCAGTATCAGGCTGAAAAAGCATTAAATGAGACTAGGAATGTTGACAAGGTTTTGTATCCTTTTAATTTGAGTTGCTTTTAAAATGGATTTAAACTCAGATAACTCTGAATGAATCCCAGAACTAAGCTAGCTACAACCTGGTTGTTATAGGCTTTGCAAGAAACACTTCACCAAGGAACCGGTGCTGAAAATTTCCTGTGATAAACAGATAACTACATAATGTGCTGATACTTAGTTATGAAATAAATTTGAAAATGCTTTTTTCCTATTCATTCATTCATTCATTCATTCATTCATTCATTCATTCATGTATTTATGTATTTATGTATTTATTTATGTATTTATTTATATATTTATTTACTTACTTACTTACTTACTTACTTACTTACTTACTTATGTACTTACTTATAGAAACAAGTGTCATTTGAAGAAAACTTTATTGTTCCTCACCTGCCTACTGGGCAGGCAGCCTCTTCAAAAAGTTCTCCCATCTAGCCAGAGTTAAGACATTCCAGAGTAATAGGTTAAAATGGTGGTATCTCCCTCCCTCCCTCCTCCTTTTTAGGTGCTGACTGACATCCAAAATGATGTGACAGATTTTCCTGATAGTGGGCATCATCTTTGGTGATGTGTAAATCCCCAAGGACTGATAGAAATCCTGTGGTTTTATAGATGAGTCTTTTAATAGTATTTGGGGAAGATTTTCTAGGCAGATGTGTGTAGAGACTCTCAAGAAGCCTTTTTTAATGGAAGCCACACCTCAGTTAGTTGTGCATTATTGCAATCTTACTTCCATCAAGTATTAGCATCTTGATATGACTGTGCTAAACTAATTGTGTCTTGGATTAAAATGCCAGATGACAGCTGATGCTATGCCATGCTTTCCCTATGTAAACAGTACATTTTCAGCCCTCTGTGGCAACTCCCATTGAGCTGTAAGAAAAGGGGGCAGATCCTGCCTGCAGCCAAGTCTCCTGCAAAATGCAACCAGTGGAAATAAACGAGAAGTGAGGCTGGAGGAAGAGAGGTGATACTGGGCTATGGTATAAGGCATGGCACCACTGTGTTCTTCTAATCCTTGTTAAAGGCTGTGAAAGTCACATAGTAGCAGTGATATTTTACATAACTTGCTGGGTGCTGGGGAGAGGGTCCTAAGAATATAAACATATATCCTGGTAGAGAGAAACTGGAAAACTGAAGACTAAATGACTGAGCAAGCTCTGGCACTGCAGAGAGACTGTCCAGGCAGTCTGTGCCCATTGTCCTCTTCCCAGTATATCTCCTGGCATTAGGAGAGAGGACACATGTGCCTCTGATAAGCTTGTCTTCACAAATCTGTCTGGAATTCAGGACTGAAACAGGAGCTGGAACTTTGTATCCCCTCATTCTACCCACACAGATGGAAACTGTAGCTCTAACTGGTTTTGATTGAGTTCTTTCCCGAGGGTATTTACAGCAATAAAGATTTGATTACTAAGTGTTAAACCTTCTTATTAATTGGGAAGTCAAAAAACGAGGCTTTCAAGTCTGATTCTTTCAGGTGAGTTTACGTTACTCAGTACAGCCAGCTTTCAGTTCTTGGCAATCCTTGGGCTGTTTTGGATCTCAAGCTAAAATTCATAATTTATATCTATGCTGGCAGTGTAGTAAGCCAGAAGCCCAGATCTCATATTAGTATTTGAAAGAGTTGAGCTTTGATCATCAATGTACCTTATTAAGTGTGATCTATTCCAAATAACAGACTATGTTAGACTGGACTAGATAGATGAAGATACCCCAGACAAAGGTGTTATATTTTAGAATATAAGAAAGGCCTTTGGTTCAGCAACAACCCCTCTTGAACTCAGAAAAAAACCCAGGTGTTCTTATCCTGGAATTTTCAGTATTTACAGTTCCTCCTGTTGCAGCTGGGTCCCTGAAAATCCTTGGCATCTTCCTTGGCTCTACACCCACAGCTCTGATTCACTAGATAGTCCCTGCACTTCTTCGAACAGACACAGAGGTCACTGCACCGCCACAAACCTCTTTTATTTGTGACACGTCAGCTCACCTAAATCCTGCCCTGGGGATGTGTGAGGTGTCAGCCGGCACTGCAACTACTGTGTTTTTAGGAAAAACAGGACTGTGATTGCCAAGATAATAACTTTGAAGCAAGGTGCTGCCCACCTACAACTCGAGGCTTAGTAACCTTATAAACACCCATGTGAGTCAAAGGGCTGTGATAGAAAGGCCTGCACCTGCTCCTTGAGTCTGCTACCAGGATCTCACAAATATGCTGAATGATGAAAGAAAAGGTGCATTCATTAAAGTTGCAGATAATATTACGTTGGGAAGGATCCCAAGTGTATTGGAGATTAAGATTAGAATTAAAATTGATTTGACACATTGGACAAAAGGCCTGAATTGTAGGAAGGCCCTTGGACAAGACCAGCAGATCAATGAACAGTCAAGCAGATTTACTGAAGGAAAATCTATTGAAGCTTTTTAAGCTCACAGATGCAACACAACATTCAAGCAAGCTCTGAGCCATACACTACTAGGAGCTGAGAGAGTGCATGGGGGGAAGCGCTGCTTTATCCAGTCCCTGCTCCTCTGCTCTGCTGTAGGCTTTCTGCCACTGGCAAATGCCAGGGGATGCTGAGATGATAATGTGCTCCATATGGGTGCCCTGATGTCGTGCTCTTGAGTGCAGAGCAGAAATGATCAGCCACAGGCAATGGACAGAGAACTGGGCAGCAGGTCTGCAGAAAAGATCTGAGATACTAGTGGATCCAAAGCTGAACCAGAATCATAGAATCATTGAAACATTTAATTTGAAAAAGGCCTCTAAGGTCATCGAGTCCAAGTGTTAACGCAGCACTGCCAAATCCACCACTAAAGCATGTCCCTGTATGCCCCATCTACATGTCTTTAAAATACTTCCAGGGTTGGTAATTCATCCACTTCCCTAGGCAGCCTGTTCCAATACTTTACCACCTTTTTGGTGAAAAGAAAATTTCCTAATGTTTCTTTTACCTGTTTTGAGAAAATCCCACACCATATTGGAGTAGGTAAGTGGTGACGTCATGTGTCAGAAAGCTCTTCTGTCCTGTAGAAGTGAGAGGCTGAGCTCTGTTTGGTGCTGCTGGTACCTCCTGGAGCACTGACTCCAGCTTTAGCAACACATTTTGAAAAAGGTATGGACTGATTGGCAAGGGTTCAGGAGAGCAGAGGGAGTGAGTAGAAGGAATATGAGTTAGTTTATTTTGGTGTGAGGGAGTTTTAGATTAAGCATTGGAAATGCTTTTCAGTACAGCCAATAGCAAAGCAAAGAATAGGCTGTCTACTTACTTCTAGAGTTGGACTCGATCCTTGTGGGTCCCTTCCAACTCAGCATGTTCTGTAATTCTCTGTTCTTGCAGGGTTTTGAGAATAGTCTAGAAACATGCTCATGTGAGACCAGAAAGCATGCTAAATCCATCATTAATGAGACACATAATGGCTGATTCTGCCTCACAATAAAGGGACAGGCTGCTTCTAGATCCTTTCTAGTCCTATTCATCACCCAGTGATTCTTACATGAACTATGTGATGTCATTTACACCTGTTTAGACTGGTTACTCTATTGGGATAAAAATAATATCGTCATATCCCTATTCAGAATGAACCAGAGGGCTTGGAAAAGGAATGTTACGAGAGTGGACTGTGTTTGTTGTCCTGCATGGCAAGATGGGTCTGCTTGGAAATCACAGGTCGTCAGGGGGAGAAGCTTTCCAGTTCTACAGTGCCCAGAGCTTTAATCCTAGTGAGTCCCTACTTTAGTCCTATTTAAATGCAATGTGGTACAATCCTTTGTCTCACATTAGAGGTATACTGCAGAAGGGGCTCCTTCTATGCCAAACCTAAGGGAAAGGTGAGCAGGGATTTAGCTGGTTGTGCTGGCTGGGACTTTGCTTAGTCTGTGGGCACCAAGCCTGGCTCTCTCTCTGCAGAGAGATCCGCTCTTACATCAGAGTGGAAAATTTTTAAATTCATCCACAAAAGAAAAAATCAGTGCATGCCCGGCCAGTTCAATTGTTTTGCAGAGAATGAGAGTGGAATTTATCCTATTTAAGCTCCACAGCAGAGATAGCTTACCACCAGATGCCTTTGTTAAGTGAGCTCAAGCTGAGCCTGCTACATAAGGGAAGGAGAGCTGGGAGTGTGGATGGTGTCAGGCAGGGAAAGTGTCCTCCCCAAAAAGGGCTCAGCCCCATGGTGCCCCAGCCAGGCCAGCAGTGTGTAACCAAGATCTGAAGTGAAGCCAGGGCTGGGATTAGCAGGACATGGGGTCAGACATAGCCTGGCTGCAGCCTAGCACAGGCAGGGAGTGAGGGGCAGGCCTGTGTGCAAACACAGTAGCTGGGCTGTGGGAGAAGAGGGTCCCAGAGAGGAAGCTCATGGCTCCATCCCACACCACAGCTGGTTTTACTGCAACATGAGCCAAGGTTACAACTTCAACAACAAGCACCACTCCAAAGTTAATAATCTTTTTTTCCTAAGGCGAATGCCTCTGCTAGTTTTCCACCCTGAAAAAATGAGCTGAACTGTATCCTCAGTGAATTTAGTGATCCCCATCGAGAAGACTCAAAAAGGACTTCCCTCCACTAGCTCTCTGTGTTTACACAACAGATGTAAGACTTTCTGAGTGCCTGGGACATATGGAGACATCCCACTAGATGGCGGGACAGGAGCTGGTGCACGGCAGGCAGCTCTCTGCTCACCTTGGTAGGAGGCCAGAACTTTTTCCATTGCTGAGGGTGTCGTTCCCAAGTGACCTGAAATGCCCCAGGACCAATGCAAATAAAATTCGATCTTGGGTCTGTAACTGATACAGCCTGTCTGGGCTCCTGGCAAGCTGGATGCTGTAAACAGCTATTATTCTCTCCGGTTAATTAGCATCCGCATGTGATGAGCTGGGGTCTGTTGAGTTTTTAACCATTAGAGGGGCTAATCCTGCTGTGCTACACTCACTTGCCGTTTTTCAAAATGGCATTTGCTTCAGAAATGTTTTAAAGCCTGAAATTGAGTTCTGCCATTTTGATCCATTGCTGTGTGCATTGTTATATGGTGTGAGCTCTTGGTCTTGTCAATAGAGAAATGATCATCAGAGCACATAGAATGTTAATGGTGTTATCCCTAAAATTCTGACACTACCAGTGGGTAATAAACAAGGAACACAGCTACATTTAGAAAACAAACTTTGCTCCAGATGGTCCAGGGGAATGGCAGGATTTAATACCCATTATAAGGAAATGGGGTTCGGTCTCTCAGTTGTGCGAAGCATCACTCTAAAACATTGTAGGGGAGAGCAGGCAACAGGACTAAAAGATTGCATTTTGGAAAACATCTTCTTAAACAGCAATCCAGTAACTTGAGGTCATAACACTTGCCAGCTGCAAATACAGAACTGCTGTAACTTTCTAAGATCCCAATACAGATTTGTTATTTATTATTTTCTGATAAGGATGGGGAATTTTAATGGAAGGATGGTAGAAAAAGCTGTGTGCAAACTGTCTCCATAAATGTGGTTTGAAAAAACAGAGGCCCATCTGTTTATCTATCTGTGAGATGGCTCATAATCTGAGGCACTTCAAGATAAGGGTAGGAAAGGACCTTGAGAATTCAATCAGCCAGTCTTCTTTCATCAGAGGGTCAGTTAGACATGCACACCTCTGGGGAGATGTTTGCCTACCTTGTTTTTCAGATTTCCTGTTGTTGGAGATTTCCATCCTCCTCTGCAAAACAAACATTTACTGAAAAGTGGCCTGGACCCTCCTATCAGCTCAGCTGGTGAGAGCATGGTGCTAATAACACCAAGGTCATGGGTTTGATCCCCGTGTTGGCCATTTACTTAAGAGTTGGACTCAGTGATCCTTGTGGGTCCTTTCCAACTCAGAATATTATGTGATTTTCTGTGATTCCCCTGTGAGTGTTGTAAATGTAGAATAGATCATAACCTGCACTAATGTGGGTTTACAGGTCTGTCTGATGCTCAGATCCTTATAGAACTCAGTGTGCCTCATTCTACATGGACACTTGGCTACACAGTTTCCATATTTATTAAAAAAACCCATGTTGCATTATTTGTCACTACTTTCACACAGGATGAACCAGGGTGTTCCTCCCTCTTTGGTTCCTCCACTGGACCAGTGGGCATATGGATGTCTATCTGCATAGCTGTGATACTGCAGGAAGACAGGGAAAATGGAAGAACCAGCCTATCTCTTGTATTTCTAGAGGAGCTTTATATATAAAAAGCAGTTTAGCTAATGAATACAATTCAGGGCAGAGTTGCCTGAAGTGATAATAGATATTTTTGTGAAAATGTAAGAGCTGTTCTCAGTGCTGCCCAGAAAACTAAACTGTTAATGAAATTATAAGAAAGAAATAGGAAAAAAACCCTCAAAACATTCCTGCCATATATGTCTGTATACACACACACAGAGTAAATATATATATATATATGTATGTATGTATGTATGTATGTGTGTATAGTATAATTGCTGTATGCCCAAATGTCAAATGCTGTGTGCAGGCCTGCCCTCTCCATGTCAAAAAGGTATGATAAAAGTGGGACTGGTACCAATAAGACAAGTAAGGAGCAGAATATTAATCTGGAATAGGACACTCCAACTTTAAAAAGAGATATCTGGGGTGATAGCTGTGATGGCAGTCTTTGAAATCAACAATAGCACTGAGAAAGTTAAGAGATCAATTATTCACTGTCTCTCAGCATGCAGAAACTATAGGAACATCAATAAAGTGATGAGGTGGCAGGTTCAGAAGAGTCAAAAAAAGGCTGCTTTTAACACTCTATGTATCATTATACTGTGGAACTTATTGCTTGAGGATGCTGTGAATGCCAAAAGTTTCCATTATTGCAAAAGCAATTAGAAAAAAAAAAAAACACAGAAAGGGCTATTAAGTACTCCTGGCTCAAGAAGAAATCCTTCAGCCAAGGAATGCTGGAGGTCAGGAAATTTAGCACTGAGATGTTAGTTGCCTCTCCATAGATTTGTAGGTTTTGCAGGAAGGGGTTTGGAAGAGATTTCCTGTATCCTTGAATCCCCTTTTTTAACTTGTCAATCATGTGCAGCCTTCAGGGAAGGACATTTCTAGAAAGAATGAGGCAGCAAGAAATCATGAGAAGGCTAGGGTATCATCTCTCACTGTTTCTCTGGCCTGAAATAACCCTTGGTGAACTGTGGGATCATGCTGAGGTGATGGAGGACTGCTGCCCATTCTGCCTCACTAGCTCCCAGCTCTGCCAAGTGCATTAGCTGCTATCCTGAGGATTTCTCCTGGTCTAATTTTGCTGTCTTATAGTTCTGACCTGGTTTCGACATTTGAAAGAGCAAGTAAACCCCTCCTCACATGTGTCAGGTCCTTTATTTGCCATCAGCTTCCTTACTATTTAATGACTGTGCTCAAATGCTCAGCCAAGGAGGTGTTGGATATCCCTGAATAAGCAAAGGATTACTGAGGTGCTGTGAGGTCATGCTGCTTTGTTTCAGCTGTGCCAAGAAATCACGTCCACCTTCCACAGTTTTTTGGGCAGCCACAGGCCCCCTCCCTGTGTTTAGTTTTGAGTTGTTCTGCAGTATGGTCCAGTCCTGTGTCCCTTCAGCTGTGGATCATTGGGCATTGAATCACAGCAAATTTCTCATCTGGGACATCCTGCCATAAGTGGACACCTCAAGCCACAAACATCTATGTGTGTACAAGCAAGCAAAGTGCATCAGGAGGTAGAAAAGACATATATGCACATCCAAAGTTGAGCATACATGTTTTTCTGTTGAAAATAAAAAGCACTGTGGCCACGATGTACACAGTTAGGTTTGGTTTTGTTAGGTTTGGTTTGGTTTGGTTTGGTTTTGTTGTTTTTCCTGAAAGGTCATGCTGTCCTTCAATTTTGAGAAGCTCAACAGCATGGGTGGAAGCACAGTACACACCTGTGAGGCAAGGGAGAGATTCTGTGTGTCAAAACTGGTGTTTACAGCCACTCTTCTTTGTGACAGCAGTCCATACATAACCCTCGAGTCTCAGATTCTCCATGCATGAAATGAGGCTAGTAATGTTTATCCACCTACTGAGAGGCTTGATAGAACAAATCATTACTACACTATGGGGACAGGAAACCAGGAAGAAATCCCAGTGAAATAATTAAGACGTACAGGAGCAAGTGAATGCAGAGAAAAGAGGGAGGCCTGGGGGCGTATGCTCTTATAGCACAAAGCAAATGATTCTCCACTGAGAACAGCACGAATATGGAAATGGTGCAACAGATGCACTATGCTGAACATCAAATATATGTAAATTATTTTGCTTGTCTTTTTGGCCCATTTCCTCACTATTTTCGAGTGGGTTTGTGCTGAACATCCAAGAGAAAAGCTGAGAAGCTGCTTTTGGGTACACTTGGTGTTGCAGACACAGAGTGAGAGCATGTGGGGTAGGGTACACTGGTACTGCCCGGAGCTGTGGTGAGCCCCTAAATAGCAGGATAGAATTTGCCTTTTGCTTTCAAACTCCTCTGAGGCAAGGCAAAGGGTTGAGCTCCAGCCAGGCACTTAAGAGCAATGACATGGAAATGGGTACAGTTTTTCTTTCTTTCCATTAATCTGAGTTTATTATCTGCATTGGATTTCTGCTGGTGGCCAACGCAATGCAAAGACTTGGCTTTTATCCAAAGCTCACACTCACATATGTCATATAAGAAACACAGGCTGAAAAATAGCAATTTCTGCATTAGTTCATTGAACAGTTCTGCTGCTGCTGAGTACAAAAGGTACCATTTCAGTTTCTGCATGCAGTCCTGACCTATAAGCAAGCTGCTTCCCTGAGAGTCAGCTTTGCCAGAGGAACAACCTGACTATTCGTATGTCTGTACTACCTGCAGTTTGACCTAGGCAGGCAGAGGCCCAGGACAGTGATTTTTACTCAAAATTCTGTTGTTTTGGGGTTTTTTTAAGATTTCACATGAAAAGTGCAAACACAAAGGTTGGGTTTTCTGATTATTGTAGCCCGCTGAAAATTAAGGGCCAGGAAAATTCTTTTTCATAATATCCTTGATTTCTGATTATATTCTCCATTCCTGAAAACAACCATGATGATTGGAAGATATATTGACCTAATATGTTTGTTCATTTATAGCTTCCTTCCCAATGCAATGCAGTTTCAGAATCATAGAATGCTCTGAGTTGGAAGGGACCCACAAGGATTGTGACAAATTATTACGTATTTCCATAGTTAGGGAAACAAAACTATGGATATTATGGATATTCAAGATGGACAGTGAGAAGCTGAGATCTTGCCATGATAATAATATTCCAGTGGTGTTGATGCAGCAGTTTGGTCTTTGGAGATCTACAACATTTGTTTTCACAGTGTGGCATTTGGCCCAAGTTACAAAATGTTAACCTTGAAAGAGAAGGATGAAAAAAAATGGGTTTTGAACTGACAGTTGGGAAGTTCCATGTCCCAGTCCTCCTGGAGCTGTGCCACTTTCTAGGGCATTCAGGGCTAAGTCTGTAAATCTGTATTTAGGAATCAATTTTCTGATTCTCAGCAGATGTAGGAACTTCATGTGATGCCCAGGTCTTGTTCTTGGCACTCAGTTTGAGTTTCCATCTTTTGGTTTCAGTTCATTTTTTCATAACATGTACCTGTGGGCAGTAACAGAGCACACAGAAATAGCCTGAAGAGTCATTGCCAACAGCTCAGAAGTGCAGTCTATGGGATGAGATCCTTTTAAAACCTCAAGGAAGAAGGCATTGCACCCCACTGCTCAAGCCCAGTTGCAGAGATGTGAACAGCAGCAAACACTTTTACAGCCTTTTTTCACTATCAGTGCAATTTCAGTCATATCCAGAATTCTGAAGTACTTTATTTGCCCTTCAATATCATTAATATGAAGGACTTACAAGCTTAAAAACTGTAACCAGGAATAGCTGTGAGTTTACTGGAAGGCACAAAGAGCAGAAAGACAGACTTGTGTTATCCCCACAATATTTCAACAATCTGTTACCATCCATATATCTATCTCAAAGAATAAAAATATTGAAATATGTATACAATGTTAACTACTGTTAGCTAATATAACAAATAATTTTATAGGAAAACTACAAACTGTGTATACTGCACACCTGGATCGGACACACTGGATATTTAATTAATGAAGAAAGTACTTTAGTCTTTTAATATAAATGTCCAGTAGACATCTGAGAGCTAAAGACTGTTGAATACATGTGTTCTGGTTTTGTCTGGTGTGTGATACAGGAGTAATATTAGGATGACTGTAGTTATTTTTTTTACTCACATAGTTTGCAAGACAAATGCTGTGATTTTCAATGCAATGTTTTATTTTCCATGCTCTGGCAAGTGACACCATGGCTTTATTTTGACTTAGTTCAAACACAAATTCTTATGTTAATAGTGTATAGTAAGAGGAAATAAAACCAAATAATGAAGATTTGCAAAATTTTAGGAACAATTCTTTTATTATTTTCCATTTATTTTTCAGTGCTTGCTCTGCAAGGAAGTGCATTGGAGCATTTTTATAATAAGAAAAAGAATAGTCTGAATTATTACTATATACAATCAAAGTAGGCATAATATTTTAGCTGATGCATCATCATTATTACCATTGTTGTTATTAATAAACATGTTGAATGTCTTGAATGTATTAAGGCATACTAAAATTTGTATTCTGTAGACAAGGTTTATGTTAACAAAAGTTTGTGGCTAATTTACAGATGGTATAAATACAGTACTATATTATCAAAAGTGATGATGAATTTGCTATAGAACCTTATGCATTCTATACAAATACATAAACAGCTTTTTTTTGCATCACTTTTCCTAATATTCTCGTGATCACACATTTATTTTACAAGTGCTGTATTTTCCTTCTCTTTGTATTGCTTGCTGTAACTCAGATATGAATCTGCCAATGCAATTACAGAAGTGCAAGACAGAAAGCAAAAGACTTATTTTTTAATACACGGGTGCAGAGTGACCCCACAGTAAGGTCACACTGCCTGGATTGGTTTCTGCCTATGGCCAGGAAAGGTCTCTTGGAGATGGTTTTGGAATCTGGCACAAGTTTGCTCTGTCATGTGCTACCTGGGGAAAAGTTCAGACATTCAAATCCGGGCTCAAAATAGAGGCAGCAAGAAGTAAGATGCAGTTCTGACAGAGGAGATTTATTATAATTTTTTGCCTGTCCCACATAGCTCTGGACTGCCCTTTTGGCTGTACTTTTTAAAGTTCATGTTTACAAGCATCTCTTCAAGGATGAAGTGAGGTTGGGAGTGGGGTGGAGAGTATCAATATCTGTGTATGTGGCATTCTATGATGGAAAAGATTTCAGTCTATACTTCAGAAGAGTTTAAAATTGAGACACACTGGAGCCAAGGTGAAGCAGTGCATTAGTACAGATAGAATCAGCCAATCTCAATCAAAAATTCAGAGTGATTACTATTGTGCCTTTCCACCACTGGCACCTCACCCCAATGGCCATAGTCAACTAGAATCAGCAGAGCAAAGCCTCTACGAGCTCAGAGCGGTGTTGGAACACACATCTCTCTATTTGCAATGCAATACCTGATGTCAGTGTCATGGCATATCTTTAGGCGTAATGCACACTAGAGAGGATCTTCTGCCTTATGAATTCAGCTGCACCTTTTGCAGCAGCACCTTAAGTGCTAGTGCACATAAAGTATTTTGACATTACCATGTCTAGCCAAATATTTTAAGGCCAGACCCTCAGTTTAGTCGTGAGCAGTCACTGGCACCCTGGAAAGAATATTTTGTTCTTGATTTTAATTCAAGACTTTTTCTCCCATTTTTACTACAAAAAAAGTTATGGCCTGTGAACATTACAAAGTAATAATTGGCCTCCCACTGATGCCTAAATGTTTGGTGTGTATTTTGTAGATTTTTAGACCTTTTAGAATTATGTAGGTTTTCCTGGGTTTCTCACATTTTTAGGTGGTGTTTAGAAATCACTGCATGTTTTTCACACTCTGCCAAGGACATGGTGTTTGGAAGAAACACGTGCAAGGTAGTTTCAAAACAAAACAATAGAGAGGGCCCAGAGCTTCTCCAAGGGGCAGTCCTGAGGATCTCTATGAGTGGGCACCAAGGGGAATTGGTACCCCCAGGCTGGTTATAGATATCATACATGCTAATGGCTTGAGGTTATAAACACTATAACATCCCTGATCACATGTGCACATGCTTTGGTGTACACCTCGGAAGCTTCCAATAAATGCTACCTATCTGTCTCTCTCCACTAATGTTGTTTTGAGTGCTGTTTTGCAGGAATTTTAGGTATCACCACCACCACCCTCTAGACTCAAACTTCTGGCTTTCCAAGAATTTTCATAGTACATTGCTCACAAGGATAAAAGAGATTAGCTAAAGGCAAACCTAGGTCCATGTAATGAACCTGTAGTTCATTAACTTACATGGCCCATTCTTTCAATGCACTTGAAGTAAACAAAACAGGGAAAGTAAAGGAGAAAGAATTGAATGTCAGTGAGAAGCTCTAGGGCCCAAAGCCATTACCACTTGACAGCAAATGGCAAATACCTCCAACCCTGGCAAATGCACCCTAGGGTTGCTTAAACCGTTGAGAGAGGGACCACTGGATGGGAGGAAAATGGTTGTGTCCTATCAGAACAATTGTTTTCCAGATAACTGATGTATTTTCGAGTGCCTTTAGAAGAATTAAGACAAAAATGAGCTTTCTGGGTAAACTGATTTTGTCCAACAATGCCATTTATGGAAATGCAAAAATGTTGGTCATGGTTTCTAATGCTAAACAAAAAATCTGTGGCACAGACAGAACGGCTTTGATCGTAAGAATCTTGATTCTGATTTTCCTGCTACAAGAAGTGCTGCATTTGTGACAGCATGCCAAGTATTCCATTCTTAATGCTATCCCTCTGCAACACGTAAAGGAAGTTTTGAAGGTCTCGTTGCTGCTGCAGCTCTGTCTCCTATCACAATTGATGAGGTATTATAGTTCAGTGTAGAGCTCAAGTAAATTCTTGCAAACATTTCTGGGCCAGTATCCAGAAGCCAGTGTCTGGCTAAGTTTAGAGGGCTTTTCAGACAAAACTAATGTGATGCTTGAAACCCTTGAAGTTAGTTGTGTTAATATTTGACTGAAAAGACTGACACATTCTGATGTGCTAACATGGTCATATTAGTTCAGTTTGAGAGCTAATTCCTTCTGCAGTGGTGACGTAGGCAGTGGTTAAACTAAGATCTTTTTTGCTGATTAGAGACTTGCTGAGATAATTGAATGAGCTCTGTTCAGATAAACGAGATGGAGCTGCAGGAGTCTGCACACCACTGTGATTTTTCCCCACCTAGTCTTTAACCACACCATTTAAGTGTCTCTATGGTGTGCTGGATAGTATGGAGTGAGTAAGATCATCTACACTGTACATTTCATTGCTCACTCCTTCACCTCTCCCATTCATTTCAGATGCTGTACACTTACAGATCAAAACTCATCTTCTGGGATTCCCCAACATCTGGAACTGCTTCTGTACTTCAAGGTTTTAGAAATACAGAGCAGCCTGTTTTGAATCTCCAAAATTCAATGTTACAATGGAGTCTGCAGTGACAATCAACATTAGAAAAAGTGCTGTTATTTGCATATTACTGAGATAAATTTGGAAAAAGTTTGTGGAGCTTCTATAGTTACCTCATTTTCATACACATATAATTACCTTCATTATAGAAGCCTTCCAGGTAGGGACTGTATAAAAATATAAAAGATATAAAAATAATAAAAATAATGGATGTATGTCTTTTGGAATCACATCAAATCCAGGATGTGTCAGGACTACAAGAGGTGGCCTAATTTCCCATAAAATGTCCAGATATTACAAATGCACAAAGTTTAATTCCATCCAGGAGGAAGTATGTAGTCTATTGCTAAGTCCTGCTTTCCAAGCAGCCTGGAAGGATGGCCACACTGGGTCTCCTGAGGTGTGACTGCATGGTGCTGTGACCTTCCAAGATCCCTCCAAACCTCTTCCAGGACATTCAACTTAGCCTCCAGTCACTTTCCTTGGAACATTTAGGCTCTCAGACTGCTGAAAGTGTCAGAGGTAGCTTTCACTAGGTAATGCTTTCCTTTGGAACAAGATATCTAGATGTCTTAATCCTCACAGCAACTATTATTGGATGGATAGACCATTTGTTTTCAAACGGTCATTTATTACTTTCACTTACAAAAAAACCTCTTGTAATTTCAGACAGTCTAGCACCAGTAAAAGCTTCTGCACAATTTATACATGCCTGTTCTTCTCATGTCTCTTATCTCAGCCTTCATTTGCACTATCTTCTATTGTTCAGCTCTGTTAATTGCTTTTTTCTCTCTCTTCTTCCTGGCTTTCCATTTGAAATGAAAAGCAAGGAAATTTGTAGGCTAGTTCTTTGATTCAACAGGATTGGATTCCTCATGGCCTTAGAGCTGAAGCAAGGCCAACCCATCCCTGGCACGAATTAGATTCTGCATTTTTAGCTGTACTGTATGAGTCCATCCCAAGTCCTTAGCTGAGGTTTTACACATGGTCCAGCTGGCAGCCTGTAGGCTGCAAGGTGGCTCTGCCTTGTCTCTGTTTTCTGATCTTGAAGAAGGTCAGAAAAAGTTGTTAGTGCACTGTGTGAAGTTTGGGGATCAGTGCCACCACCTGCTCTGACTGCAAACCAGACAGGAGGGCAGTGGTATTATGATGGGGTGTTAAAGGCAGGATGAGTACTGCAACCCCTTAAACATTTTTGCTGTGCCAAGTACTTGTGGCTAAGTCCTGTGAGATGTTGAGACATTCTAATATTTTGATGCTTCCAAACAGGCTGAACCCACTGCAAGTCATGCACTCCTGCTGCTCCTGTTACATTGATGCTGGGGCCACTGTGAATCCAGTTCAGCTCCATCAGCTGACAGAAGCCTGGGATTTGATGGATGCATGCTGTAAACTCAGTGAGCTGAACCTACTAATGAGTCAGGTGAGAGCCTGAGCAAAGGGCCAGAACTGTGTCTAGGAACCGGAGGGGAGTGTGGATAGGGAAGGGAGCAGTCTCTTTTCCTGCAATGAGCTGCTACATCGGTGCTACCACGTTGCAGAATCCCCTTGTTACCGCTAAGAAGCCACATCACTGTGCTCGCAAGTGCTGCCACCCAAGGCACAAGTGAGTCTAAAGCTGGCATCCACTGAACACTGGGGGAAATGGAGGGAGGTTGATTATGTCAGCTGCCATTTTCCCCAGAAGCCCAGGGTGTCTGTCACTGCAGGCTGCACCTCTTCAGCCCCTGGAAGACAAGTTTTCTCACTCTGTCAGGCTTTGTTACTAGGAGTGAATGGAGATGTGAGTTCCTACCCCTGACTGCTGCTTTGAAGCATCAGCAAGGAATCCCACTGCAAACTAAAGATCCTCAGTGACTTGTTCAAGATGTGTTTTTCATGTGTTTTTAGATGACTACCTTAAGGACAAAATCCTACAGCTGTTTGCCCCTGCTGTGCAGAATAACCCATCTTGCTCAAGGTTAACAGCAATCAGCTCATCTTGGCCAAACAGTGTGTTAGTTCTGCTGTTGTCATGCTGTGGATCAGCAGGCCTGCAAAGCAAGAAAGTACTTTTTCAGAAGACATCCTGCATTTTCAGAACTTTTATTTTTTAAAAAATTGTGATGTTACTTAAATGCTTCATTTTACAAAAATTTGTAGACTACATTTTAAAATTTAAAATGAAGGAAATGGTATCCAAATGCTGATAGGAAAAGCTGGGTTACCCAGAGCCAGACTGTGGTAAACAGAAGAAAAGCTGTATTATTTGGATAATGACTTAATGCAAAGTATTCTGCAGACACTATGGATAAATTATCAAAACTTGGGAATCAGGAAAGAGAATAGTGCGGCTCCTTTAAACAGTAACAGCACTGAAAGTCTGAAATTTTCTCACACAGGCAGTTCTGTGTTGTGATCAACCTAAATCCTGTACTGTGAAGGACTTTTCTTGGGGTCATGTGTCACCACATCTCACTATCCATTGTCTTGTATAAGTCACATTTCTGTTACTGTGGAACTACAACTGCAATTCCTCTTCCACAAGATAGTCAAGTGCAAATATGTGTTTTCCCCAGC
Source organism: Hafferia zeledoni (assembly GCA_035583235.1). Taxonomy (NCBI): domain Eukaryota; kingdom Metazoa; phylum Chordata; class Aves; order Passeriformes; family Thamnophilidae; genus Hafferia; species Hafferia zeledoni. The sequence continues at coordinate 56,052,974 of JAWWEV010000001.1, read as the reverse complement.
AGATGCTTCCTACTACCCCTGGATACTGAGTACTGCCAAGTAGGGGATGATTTGATGTCACATCAACCTCTCCATCCTTCATCCAACATTGAATCATCTCCCTTATGGAAAAGGCTAGGCTGTATCTTACACCGTGTTCTGCCTGGCTTTTAGTAGGACATAGAAAAATGTTTGCTTTTCTTTGTGTGGCATCCACCAGCATTCAAATTGGCATTGTTTCTTCTAGTTACTACTTGTTTAGCTGCAGTGTGATGTTGGACAAAAGCCTCTGTGAAGCAACTGTGACTTTATTTAGCAATGATCCAGAGGACAACAGATCACCTGTTGAGCTTGGAAAGTATTTTATACTAGTGAAAAACCTTCTATAATGCCTTTCTATCTGAGAAACTTTAACAGATTTTCATTTGCTCATTCAAATAACGTCAAGTCCAACACTGTGACGTACACAGAAAATATTGTCTCAGAGAAGAGGAGAAATCAATTTCTCACAACCTGTTACAAGATTGCAACACATTCAGAAAATTTTGTATGGTTTGCATGTTTACATTTACTAGAATTGCCTTGCTAGGACTTTACGCTATATGACTCTCTTGTCCACCCAAAGTCCAGAACTATCCTCAGTTCCTTTACCCTCAAAGCCTGGAACTGCCCTCTGTTCCTTCAACCTTTCCCCATTACAAACACATAACATGGTATATCCACAAAACAAGGATACAATAAAGACCTTTGGCTCTTGCCAAAAGGAGAGCCCAAATCAGATAATATAAAAAGAAAAAGTATTAAAAAAGACTACAAAACAACATTTACCACTCCTCCTGCTTTCACTTTTCTTTCTCCTTGAACTCTGCACAGCAGAGTCTAAGTTAGAAACTTGTGTTGTCATTGTATGTCTATATGACATATGCTAGAAGCAGGAAGAAGAAATGTCATTGAATAATTACAGAAAAATGGGCTGGAAAGACCCTTGTGAGTCTGTCCCAATGCTTGGGTTGGATCATCCAGGCTGAAACTACATCTGAAAAACAGCTGCTCAACAGTTTTATAAGCTTGTGATGATGAAAGCACTGCTAGCTCTACAGTCAGTCTCATCTAGCACTGTCTATACCACTAGAAAGTCTGTTCTAATGTCTAATATAAGTGGTGGAGAACAGATAATTAATTTTCTCTTTATGGATAGCTTTCAGTATTGAAGTTTATGTTACTCTCATTTTTTTTTTTTAATAAACAAGTCTATTTCTTTCAATTTTTCCTTGCAGACTGTATTTTGTGTCCCTACTCTCATTCTCCTGATCTACAGCCCTCCTGAAATGCACCACTCATGGCTGGATGTGGTGCTCCAGCTGAGTCTTTGCCCCTGGCAAACACAATGGAAGGACTATTTAATGTCTTTTATTTTTACACATGCCAATAGCACACTGAGTGTTTATTTTTCCAACAAAGTCATCTGCTGTCTGACCGAGCATCTGATGAACTCCTTCTCAGACAGAAAGTGCAAACAACGAAGATGAGAAGGCTGTGCCAGGGCAAGGAGCTGCTGACTCCCATGTCCTAGCCTTGCTTTCAGCATGCAGCCAGTGGGACACAAACAAAGCAAATGAATTATGTAACTGACCACTGTGAAAGTTTCCAAGGGACAAAGGAAACTCTCCAGTGGTTACAAGTAGTGACGAAATGACAAGGCAGTTTGAACAATGCCCACAGACAGAACCACCTGTCACTTCACTAACCACTCATTTAAGCAGTAGGACACTAGGCACAACTATCTTCACCACTGCAGAGACCACAAGAGACACAATTTTCCATTGTAAGTAGCAGTGAAACAGGAATCAATGCACAAAACCTGGAACTCTGTGGAAGAATTGTTTGAGGGTGGCCTTCCTTTGCTTAAAAAAGAAACATAAAATATGTGTGAGGAAATTCAGGTTAGGGGGTTGGGAATTAATTAATTAAACTCTACACAGTCCATTGGGAAATAACTGGCTTTTGGACAAAACTGTTGTAAGACTATGTAATCAGTAGCACATGGATTGTTCAGAGACATGTGGAAAGATGCTGAGCACCAAAGTCAACTGCTGATATGACGCAGGTATCAGGCTCAAGGCAGCCTGCCAAAAAATAGCCTATTGACTGTTGATAAAAGCATTTCATGTCTCGTAGTGGGGATTGGGTTAAGAACACAAGAAAAGATGTTGCTCAGAGGACCCATGCAAAAGTCAGTAGCAGTAACAAAAGTTAACCTGAATTTCTCTATATTCAGAAATACATTGTTGAGAACTAGCAGGTACTTACAAAATGTGATTGGGTGCAATCTGTAATGTGTGAGCAGGAACCAATTTGCATGAGAAATAATAAAACTCAGCTGCCTGTGGAAGAAGCTGGCCAAACTCCAGGAACAATTTAAGGTCAAACTGGAATTAAAGTCTTTCTTAAAAGGAGACAGAAATTTGAGAAGTCAGAAAACCGAAGTGGCTGAACCAAAGTACAAAATCAGTCCGTGTTAAAATAATTCTAAATTATGTGCAAAAAGAAAGAAATGAGCTGTTCTAATTTTACCTCAAGTAAGATGCTACCTGTTGTAGAGATAAAACTTGGAAAATACTTGACAGTCACTAGGAGTTTCAGGAAGAGGTCTGCACAGGAATACTGATTTTGAAGTGGGAGTTTGTAGCAACTTTCTGAGAGGCCTATCTGCAAAGACAATTTTGCAACACTGCAATGGGAGCATGAGCAATATGGGCTGCCTTAACAATTGAAATGCAAAATCTGTGGGAGGTCTGTGATGGACTTGGATGGTTGTAGAGAACTATTTTCATTGTATGAAGCACTTAACAGCATACTGGAACCCAAATTTTGTATCCTCACGTTTTATTGAGGGTTACATGCGAGGCCACATCCAGCTTCTTAATGAGAGCTGAATGGGTGTTATCACCTTTCCCCACCAGCCAGTGTGCTTAAATAAAGTTTCTCAGCTGCCAGCCTTACCCTGAGATTAGTGAAGGGAGCAATACTGCAGGATGTTTTGACCTTTGAGGGGGAAGGCATGCCATCCCCTTGCAAGGCAGCTGAGTGACAGTAGCAGCAGCAGGGCTGCACTGTGGGGGTAGCTCCTACAAGCACTCCTGGCAGCTCTTCAGTTGGAAAGAGAAAGCACCACGTTTCTCTTGCCTTTGGAGGCAGCGAAAGAGCCAATTTCAACAATTTCCAGGGAGTCGTGGGCTCAGAACCAGCCTAGTCTTGGTTCTTGGCCAGTCTTTGTGGACTGGTCACTGCCACCTGTACAGAAGCTGAGACCTGCCCTTTTGGATAGTCCCTGTGTTCCTTCTGGACAGGCACTGGTTGTGTATTTATAAAGCAATGTAAAGCTTATGTGCTGAATGTATCATTTCAGTATTGGTAATACAAAGAAACGCAATAGAATTGCACAAAAATGCATAATAATAACAATAATAAAATCACTTGTGTAACAGTTTTGGCAAAGAAGTTCAACGGTGTATTCTAAAGAGCAAAACAGCTATTTAAGCCCACCTCGCCCCTTCCTGTTCCCCCGCACAGCAGGAGGGTTTCTGTGCCTTCTCAGGAAAGAGCATCCCAGGGACTGCCGCGGGTCGCTGGCAGCACAAGCGCCCAAATGGCCACAACCGAAGGCCAAAATCAATGTCCTTACAGTTACTGCTGGGGAGAAACCCCGAGGGTGAGTGCCCTGCTCGTTAACCAGGGAGCGCTGAAATACCTGACACACTCGCTCCAGCCTCCTGGGGCAGGAATGCTAATGGAAAACGCCACAGCCTCCCAAGGCCAGCGGCTAGGGGACACCTCTGACTGCAAGGTCAGGGTGGTTAACCTTTTCCCCGGTTTATCACAGGCGGGATCAGTGCTCCCTTCCAGCCGACTGCGGCTTTACACCCCGCCCTCGCATTCCCACTCCCGGCCGGCCCGGCCCCCGGGGCGGAGCCCCGCGGTCCCCAAAAGCCGCCGCGGCAGCAGGGCCAGGGAGCGGGTTTGGGAGTGGTGGGTCGGAGCGGCAGGACGAGGAGATCTCCTCGGTGGTGAGTGGGGAGGCGGCAGCTGCTGCCGCCTCTCAGGTCGGGGTGGGGTGGGGGACTATCCTTCGTGCGTAGTTATTGATACAATCATTGTTGCCTCCCTAGAGCCGAATCCATTTTAAGTAGCTAAAACTGCTACAAGCTTAAACTACTACGTGCTCTTAACTCGGTAGCGAGGTTTTGTATAATACGTTACGTGACTTTTCAAGACTGTTCCCCAGCAGAGGAATACCGAGCTATTTTAGCAGTGCGTTCTTTTGTGGAACCCGGGCGTTTGGTTTTATTCCGGTCACGCTGTGGTTAAAAGCAAGCAGATTTGCTTTTAAGTCTGCAGAGAGCCTGGATGAATATCGGTGTTAACCCAGAGGGCGTGGATGAATCTCTACATTAATTCAGCCCAGCAAGTATCTCCTCTGTCATCGCTGATGTTCAAAGAACAATATATGTTTTATACGGACAATATCGTTCCATTAAAACTGGAGACTTTAATTTATTTTATAATGATGGCCAAATTCCCCTTTTTAACTAGTTTGCCACTCACTCACCTGATACGGAATTCTTCTAAGGAGATGCTTATTATTTTTATTGGTATAGGGAAGGAATTCTGAGTAAGAAGCAAACCAAGAATTCAGAAAATGAGCGGAAAATGAGACAGCTGAGGTCATGGGACGAAATTACTGGCTGGTGTGTTTTTCTGGTTTTATTTTTTCCTGAGATAAACTCTGCCTCTTTGCTTTAGTTTCTTCTTCTTCATACTTCTTTCAAAATTGTGGAAAGCTAGAAGGGGGGATGTAGGATAGAAGTGGAAAGACTCATAGTTTGGTTTGGCATACTGGCAGGAGAGGAGGTACAGACCTTGACCTTCACCTTGGGATACGTCAAAGGAAGAGTGCTTTATAAAATTCCTGCATTGGGGTATCCTATGTGTGTATTGGAGCTTCAACTAATATTAGTAAATCTATGTGCAAATTGAAAACTTTATTTGGTAGTACACAGAATTACACAGAAAAAGTGAGTAGCCTTCACTGCCTAGGCAGAGTGAAATTCAAAACAAACAGAAAAAGTATATATTTTACTTTTATCAGTGTTGCTGTATTTGTGATAGATGAAAATTTGTTCCAGTATGTTGGGGCAGAAGGAGTTAACTGTCAGTGTTAACAAGTTTCTCAGGAGCAAAGATCAGCTTGTGACTGACAGTGGGCAAACCAAGCTTGGCTTTTTCTCTGTTAATTAAATGATCTGTTATTAGTCATGGCAGAACAGGAATGTGAGGAACTTGGAGCTAGAACTGTCTTCCCTCTGATACAGTGTCCTGCCCATGTGGCTCTGCTGCATTTGTATTGAAAAGCTGGCTTAGCCTGTGGGTCCTGGCCTCTCTATGGCACTCTCTGGCAGTATAGAAGAATGTCCTTAGTTGCTGTTTCCTTGTTTATTGTTTTTTACATCTGCAGTGTTCTTTGCAGTGGTCTAAAAAGTAAGATGGGTTTCTCTGCACATAAGTGTTGTGTGTTTGGGGGTTTCATTGTATTGTGTGTCAGAGGGCCCAGGTAACTCTTCCTGAAGTAAAGATGATAAAAGGAAAACTAGGGCTGCAGAAACTATTCAGGCATGCTGAGTGTCTGCAACTTTTTCAAGTTTATTTGGATGCTGGGTTATTTGCACTGCTAGAGGAAGTGACTAAAGAAGGTTCAGCTGTACAGAAGGCTAGCAAAAAGTAATGGTATATTTGTGATATTTTCCATCTGGGCAGTACAGGCGAATAAACAAAACAACAGGCAATGCAAGTGCCATGGGAAGTGCTTTCAAGTACAATTTTCCCATAAAAAGAGTTGGCAAAAGATAACTGCAGAATACAGTGTTTAGGAGGATATTATAGAAAATGGGGAAGTGCTTGTATTATGAGGAAGGGGAAAAAATAAATAGTGGACAGACCTGTTTGCTTTTGGGAAGGGCAATCTTGTATCATCTGCACTACTTCTTACCTCTTTTCTAAGATAGTTTAACATCTTGCAAAGCTCTATCATAGTGAATTACAATTTGTGGTCACTTTGTCAAATTCACTAATTGACCTCTAAGTTAGAGAAGCCTTTTATAATGTACACTGCCTTATACACCTGATTACACTATTTTCATGTAATGTTCACAAGAATCAATATTGTGAATGCAGATGGCAAAAAGAGGTCTTAATGGAAACAAAATTATGTGTACACTCTTATTCTCTGTCCAAGTGTACCAGCTCAGCTCCTTTCATGTTGATGTGTTAACTGGAAACAAGGAATTTTGGTCATGACTGTCTTAAGTTCTATTTGATTGCAGGATGTAGTCAAACTAGTTCAGCCTGGTAAAACTCCTTGGAGCCTTTTCACTGCAGTGCTCCTTAACATCAGGCCTGGGAGACAAACTGCTTTAACCTTTCATGGTGAGAAGAGTAGTGCCAAAATAAATAGGAGACACTGATTTGAACCCAGATGCCTTTATACAGTATTCCTGACTTTCTCCTGATTGTCAATGTTATTACATGTTTTTCACTCTTAGTATGTTTGAAAGGCCTGTTTTAAATGGACCAGGCACAAAGTTTTATTAAGTGTTAGCATGTATATTTATAACATGTACTTACAGAAGCATCAAATCCCCTTATTTCACAGAAAGAGGAACCTATAATGTCAGCACTAAACTGGAAACCCTTTATCTATGGAGGTTTAGCATCAGTCACTGCAGAATGTGGTAAGCATTTCCTTTAACTGTTTACATGATTTTCTTTATTGAGATAGCATGGAACCAAGCTTGTTTTAAATAGAGACTATCAGTAACACAGTAGTGTGTGGTGGTCTATAGCATAGGAGTTTTTTGTTTAATGTTGACTGAAGATTTGCTCTGATCTGTTATGATGTCAGAACACTCATCCTTTATAAGTCTTGTTTTTACAAACTTTTGCCTTTGCACTTTATTATTTGGTGTTTGTTTCATCTGTTCTTAGATAGTGGTCATAAGCAGATACAGCTTTTGCTTTGCTAGACTAGGCAAGTTAAGCTCTTAACTTGTAATTTTTTGTCTCAGCTTTCCTGAGTGTATGTGTTGCAGTTTAAATTCCCTTTTCTTGAATGTGAGTGGCTGATTAGATTGAACACATAAATTTAGTTAGTGAGCAACATAGAATAATTGCTATAGTGAGATAGTGCATCTGATGTTTTAGGCCTACTCTAAACTTAAAATACCAACAGCCTTGTAAAGTCTTATCTGAAATGCATGTACATGAAAATAAAGAAAACGTGAGTTTTCGTAGTAGCAGAACATAGCTGGGCATGTGGTGGGGCTTTTATGTGAAGTCTGTCTAGTAAAGTAGATGCAATACAAAAAACACTTAAAGCTACTATTTTGTTTTCATAGAATCATAGAATAGTTTGGAATGGAAGGTCATCTGGTCCAACCTCCCTACATTGGGCAGAGATATCTTTAACTAGATTACGTTGCTCAGAGCTGTGTCCAATCTGACTTTGAGTGTTTCTAGGGAAGGGAAGGATTTCTACTTTCTCTTACCTAACTTGTGCAAACTTGAGTTTGAAACTTCTCTTGTTTGACTTGACTGAACATGGCTAATAATGCCAAAAGATTTTTAAGGAAAACAAACAATTTGCAAAAGTTTGTGTGTCTGGTAAACCTTGTTAGAACAGATGTAGTTCATCCTGACTCCTGTTAGTGCTTAGGTCAGTACTGAATGTTGAGGTGGTCCTTTTCCTAAAGATAAGCTCTGGAGGGATACGCTTTCTGAATCCTTTCATAAAGGGAGCGTGGAGAGTATGAACTGAATGTAACATCAGGCTATGGGAAAGTATTAACAGAAATAGGTCCTTCTATTTATTTTTTTAGATTCTAGGCTAGAATCTATATAGCTTTTGCTATGGAATTTATTTGCCTTCAGTGACATGCTCTTCAGAGGTGTTGGTAGAATACACATGCAAGCTCTGTACTTCATTGTGATTGTAGTATCCTATTCAGTGTGGCTGTTTACAGCCAGGCAATACCGTATGTTGCCTGAAAATACAGTGAATGCAGAATATAAACACAGGGTAAACAGAGGGAGAAGGTAGTGCCTCTGACAAGCTTTTAGAAGAAACAAGGTGATAGAGCATGAACTACTTGTTTGAAAGAAAGACTTAACAAAGACTTCTTTACCCATGGGAGTGTTTTTATAAATTTTAGTATATAAAAAAGGCTGCTTTTCATATATGATGTTATTTTTTTTTTTTTTTTTTTTTTTTTTGTCTTTGGTCAGGTAAGTATTTGATTAATTTTCTCACTGATTTTCCTTTAAGGCACTTTCCCCATTGATCTGACCAAAACACGCCTCCAGGTTCAAGGTCAAGTAAATGATGCCAAATACAAAGAGATCCGCTACCGTGGAATGGTGCATGCACTAGTCAGAATATGCAGAGAAGAAGGATTGAAAGCCTTATATTCTGGGTAAAATTAACTGACTTGCAGCAATGGCCTATGAACAGCCTATTGATAAATATAAGCCCACACTGTATGAATTACTGGGTTTTAGAATTAGAAGGTATTTGGTTAGCCTTAATCTGGAAATTGAAAGACCAAGCTTAGATTGCTTCAGTGTTTACACTCTGCAATAGAATTTCATGTTTAAAAAAAACCCCCTCAAACAAACAACAAAACCTACTTGGAAAAAACCAGCTAGGCATACAGTTATTCTCTGCAGTGCTGCTATGGTTGTTCCATCTCTCAGAAGAAAAACTGAATTAACCTTTGTATATAAATGAGCATACTTTTCTTTAAAACATGCAGGATGGTGGAAGAATTAAATTTCAGACATGCCTGCTAGCTAATTCTATAGATCACAAGTTGAGGCATGGTCTGATAGCAATCCCTATACAGTTCATCCATGTTTTTGCAGGCTTTGTTTAAACAACCAATCTCCCCCTCCCCACCTCCCCCCCCCAAAAAAAAATCCCTCCAAAGCTTGTTTTGTCTATACTGACTTCAAATTGTCAATTTAAATGAACCAGCCTTTCTCTGGTAGATATCTTGTGTTCAGTCTCCTGCTCTAGAAAGTATTTGCTGATCATTTTTTGTGATCTTGAGCATAAACATTATTGCTGCTTGTTTTCACAGGATTGCACCTGCAGTGCTACGGCAAGCTTCATATGGAACTATGAAAATAGGCACTTACCAGAGCTTAAAAAGAATGTTTGTTGAACGTCCAGAAGGTGAGTGGTTATTTTCCATTTAATTGGGGACTGATTTGCTTGAAGCTGGTTGTTTCTACTTGGTATCTTACTGTAGCAGTTTGAACAAGTCTACTGAGAAGACATTCCTTGTACCAGTTACAACAAAGTGAGTCAACAAGGATAACTTGTCAGAGCAGTTTTTAAGGCTTCTATAACTGGCACTCTCTCTGTGGTTAAAGAAGGGGAGGCATCATCCTGCCCTGATGCATCTTAAGATTTGTAAATCTGCAGCTAAACTCTTTTTCTTTGCTTGTGAAATAGATGAAACCCTGATGATAAATATTCTGTGTGGTGTTCTTTCGGGAGTAATCTCATCATCTATTGCCAACCCTACAGACGTCTTAAAGGTAATTATGAAGAGTTTAGTTATCCTTAGTTTTTGTTCTCTCATTGAGGTAATGCAGAATCTCCTGAAGAACATAGGATTTTTTTTGTAACCCTATTTGATCTCATTTTTTAACTTCTAAAAAATAGTAACATTCTGAATTCTTGGAACCTCCTGCTGGTCCGTACTAATTATTTGGAAGTACGCACAAGGCAACTAAAGGCAGGGGAGGTAGTTGCACCCACATAACTTTCTGAGTATGGGGAGAGAATAATACACCATGACCCCTTTTAACGTTCATGCTGTAGTGTTTGTGTAGAAGCCACACTATATATGTCATCTGTACTTCTTAGTAACACTATTACACTATGATGTTTTTAGATCTCAAAACAGGTGAAGATCAATTCAGAGGGAAGAGTCCCAGTGAGTGCTACTTGTATGATTCTTTAACCCTGTAGAGAGGCTTTGCAATCCTATAGTCCATGGAAATAGGGTTCCAGCATCAGCCATTTTGAAGTGAATTTGTGAAATGACCATGTCTTTAAGAATCTGTTGCTTAGCTCAGTTGGTTAAAGCATGGTGATAACACCTAAGTTGTGGGTTTGATCCCTGCACGGGCCATTCACTTAAGTGTTGGACTTGATGATCCTTGTGGGTCCTTTCCAATTCAGCATAATCTGTGAACGATAGTCAGTTACTTGAAAGGGTTAATGGTATTTATCTTACAAAACTGGAGCTTCTGATTTACATAGCTGCTTCTAATAAAAAGTCAAGAAAACTCTTCATGTTCTCCTGAAACTACTAAAACATTTCATCCTTCATAGTGTGGTTATACAGTGGCATTTCAAACATAAGTTTGTATTTCAAGTGTGGCTGCAATTAGTTATATCCCAGAATTATGTCCACTTACTAAGTTGCTTTTTGCCAAACTTGTATTTGGAAGTTACTGTGGCAGGTTTCTAAGGATGTTCTTGGAAATCTATAGGGTCAAAGACTATGGTTCTCACTGGCTGAAACATTAATCTTTTAAACCTTTCATTTCAACATGTTCCTGTGAGAACAGTGTAAAAGACATCCTGCAGAACCCATCTGTCAGTCTAATCTAACTGGAGGAGCATACCCATACAGAAATAGAAGTGATTTAATGCAGCTAAGAATTCTACCGCATACTTGTTCAAAATTAGCAGCTGCATTTGGATAGTTAAGGCAAAAGATTGCATTATGGTTATAATAATGACAGCTCTTAATTTATATTCAAAGAGAAATTGACTTTACTACTTACAATTTAAAGTTAATAGCTCAATACAATTTTATTATTTTTTGATTGTATATTTGAAAAATGTTTATCTTTTAATTTTGTCTTCAAATGAATCTCAGATCAGAATGCAAGCCCAAGGTAGTGTGATTCAAGGAGGAATGATGGGCAACTTCATACAGATCTACCAAAAGGAAGGTGCTAAAGGATTATGGAAGGTAGGGTTTTTTTGAACTATATCTTACACTTTAGGTATACTTTCTTGTGCAGTTGAATTTCATGTATTTCTGTGGTGTTCTCAGCTAAAATATGGAGGACCTAATACATATGTCATTTGTCATGACTGCTTCACTGCTGGTGTTCCAGTGCTTTTAGATGAAGGGTTACTGCCAGTCTGGGGTTCAAGGATTAGCTGCCACTTAAAAAAGGGAAGACAAATGTAGGCTTCAGTTAGGGTGACTGGCTCTAGGACTAGTTCAACAACCTTTTACATGCCACCTCACAGTCTGTATGCTCTATATGTTTTAAAACATAAACTAAAGAACATTTGGAAGCAGAGGTACTAATGAGCATCCCCTCTAGCTCAGGATTCTCATATTCAGTCTTACAGTTTGTCTCTTATGTCAATTACAGTCAATGACTGTTTAACAGCTGAAGACCCCAAATTAGACAATTGTTCCAAAACGGCTGGAATAGAAATGTTTTTCTATTAGTATGCTTTTTTTCTGCAGAGTTTCTTGATCTCTAGTTTTCTGTTTATCTTCCTTACTCTGTCAGTTTTTGAGTTAGCAGCAAAGGAATGCAGTTCTTTGTGTTTTAGCTGACTGTGGATGAAAGAGTTGAGATGTTAAGCAGAGATAAAAAAATAGCATAAAGGAACTGTGTGAAGTTATTTATCTATTATTTCAGATTTGTGGGTTTGGAGCACATGCATCTAAGACTTGTATTAGTTAGCCTTATTTTAATGCACAATGTTCTAAACACACTTGTCTGGTGTTGATTTGTATTATAAGAGCTTGGCTTTTCTGATGGTGCGGAAAGGTTGACTTTGAACTTCATTTATGTCCTTTCTTTTGCCAGGGAGTATCACTGACAGCACAGAGAGCTGCTATTGTTGTTGGAGTGGAACTGCCAGTGTATGACCTTACCAAGAAGCACATAATTATGTCTGGATTTATGGGAGATACAGTATATACTCACTTCCTGTAAGTTTGTGTAACTGTATAGCTCATCATAGTTCAATTCTTGTTGTGGGAGATGAGTATTTTGATTTTTCTGTCATCAGTCCAGATATAAATATACTTCTGATGAGTATATAATTTTTAATATAATATCTCAAATGGTAGCACATAGCATGGAAGCTAATTTTATTTAGGACTTGGATTTAACTTTCTTTTGACGTATGGAAATTTGTTTTGTGGGTGGTCTGAATCATTCAGCTGTGCAAATTGAGGGTAGAGGAAAGTTCCAGTCAAATATTATTTACAGGGGCACAACATTTGTTCAAGCATACTATATAAGGGCTGCATAGTAAATACTCAAAAATATGCTATTTAGAGTAAATGAAAAGTAATTTTTTTTATTTATTAGCTAATGTAATTTTTAACTAAAAGCATTAAACAGTCATTGTTATTGTGTGCTTCCTGAGGAAGAGAAACTCTTGTGCATCTTTAAATGTGGTGGATCAAATTTCATGAAACCTTCCTTTTATTAGCTCAAGTTTTACTTGTGGGTTAGCTGGTGCCCTTGCATCCAACCCTGTTGATGTTGTAAGAACACGCATGATGAATCAGAGGAGCCAACAACATGGGGGACACTCAAACTACAAGGGCACTTTGGATTGCTTGTTACAAGTAAGTAGTCCATTATCAACATAAATACTGCTGCCATCAAGCAATGGTTTTGGTGTAGAGCTCAAAATTATTCTGTTGCCTTACAAATTAATTCTAGTGACTCAGCTACGCTTTTGGCCATAATGCTCAAAAGGACTGTACTGCCAGTAATGCACTTGGTGTGAAAAGTATCTACTGTCTTGACAGAAAGGCAGGAAGAGAGTTAGTGTGTGCTGTGGGCCCTTACTTTCTTGGATGAGGAGACTCAGGCTCTCAGCAGCCATCTGTCTTACTGAACTTTATACTATGTCAGGCTTATAGGAAATGGTAATTTTCAGTTCTTGAAGAACAAGATCATCTGGGACAGATGTTTTTCTCTGTTGCTTACTACATAATGGAAAGCCTAGTACAGCCAGAGGCTCTTGATTACTTGGATTTGGTTTCTTAAAACTCTAAATTTGATATGAGGTGGGAGTATGGCAGCCTTTTACACAGAAAAGGATGGATAGTAAGCTGTTGGAGTCCAGCTGTTGACTTGACTGAACAGTCCAAGCCACATTGTTCAGTGAAATTTTGTGAAGCCCATAAAGCAAACTAAAAAAAAAAAAACAAAACACGAAAACAAGGAGATGCCCAGTGTGAGCTACAGGCTTACGTGTAGCACTCGGCAAACTGCCTTTTTTTTTTTTTTTTTTTTTGGTGTGAGGAGTAGTCCAGGAATGCAATTTCAATCCATCTGGATTAGGTAATGAGTAACAGAGACTGCAGCATTACCCACTAGGTAATGCTGCAGGCACTACTAATCTTGGTTTACCTAGTGAAATTTTAATTTTTCCAATCATACAATATGTTTAAATGAAGGTTACAGGACTAAGCCATCTTCTTTTCTGGTATGGTCCTGCTAGCTGAGATGCTGTCTAGATTTCTCACTAATAAAGAATTATATGAGTATGTTCTTATTCTGTTTTGATGTTTTGGTTTTTTTCCTAGACATGGAAGAATGAAGGCTTCTTTGCTCTATATAAAGGGTTTTGGCCCAACTGGTTAAGACTTGGTCCTTGGAATATCATTGTATCCTTTTCAGAGGTGTGCAAGACTATTAAGTTAGCCATATAGCAGCAAGTACTGTTTTTCACAGATTACTAAGTGTGGAAAAAGTTATGTCAGCACAGATATTCCCTTTTTATGAATGGGAAATTGTGTAGTTGACAGGGGTTTTTAGGGGGAGGTATTTTTTTTGTTTGGTTTTTTTTTAGTCAGGTGCTGCTGATCAGATTGAATTAATGAGTTACACAGAGTGAATATTAAAATGTCATCTTGCAAAGTAATTCTCTCTACTTCAGATTTCATACCTGTCAATTTCCTTAGTTTTAAATAAAATTGACCAGATGAGTTAGGAATGGGGGCTATTTCCAGAACTGGGGATGCTGTTGGCAGTAACTGAGGCAGTCTTTTAATTTATCTTAGTCTCACACAATTTTGGTTTTGTTTTCAAGAGCCAGCTAATCAGAGCCCTGGGAAGTGGGTTGTAGTAATGTTTTTTACCATCAACAAACCTCCCATAGCCATCAAAGCTGAGTGACTCTAAGACTCTAAGGACTTTTGCAGGATTCTCCTGCCTCCTCAGTCCTGTTTTTAAGACCGTGAGGAAAAGGGATGGGAAAGTAAGTGGCATCACCAGCCTTAAAGCAAGTTTCATTGTTCTGCCTAGTATTGGGTAGAAAAAGTGGCCAACCTGCCGCATGGCATAGGAGGGAACTAAGAGCGGAACACAGTTTCCCATGGACACTGCTGTCCTTTGATAGTAAAGTGACCCTTTTGAACTACATGAGCAGGAAACAGTTTTCCTCAATCAACTGTCCCAGTTCTTTCTGACATATGAACAGCTGAAGAAGTTGGATGCCTGACATGCTGAGCTGTATACTGAGTAGTGTTCATGTACTGTCTGAGTTTAGAGCAATGTGCAAGCTGTCTTGTGTATTTGCTCTGTATTGTCTGAGCTGCTGGCCAAAGGAAGAGGTCACTGCAAGACTGTTGAGAGCGAGAAAAACCTGGAAGCGATTTCAAGGCAAACTGGCTCCTGTACCCGTGGCTTCTGTGATTCAGTGGATGATGTTCAGTATTTTCTAGACTGAACCAAACATGGTGGAATACCTTCTGTCAACTGTTTCAGTGTTCTTGAATGTGAAGATCTGTAGTGCAACTTTATGCTGTTAAAACTCATGCACAGTGTTTTGTTTTGCAAGAGGTGAAGAACAGTTTTTTCTTCTGTATTTCTGAAAGGAAGAGGATTTCTTTAGAGAAATCTTTTTTTTTTTTTTTTTTTCCCCCTGTACAGAAAGATAGGCAGTACCAAGGAGAGCTGAGTTTTTCCTGCTTTCAGAAGGGTCTACAATTTGAGTGTAATAACTTAAATCTTCTAATTAATTGGAAGTGTCACAAGACATCCTTGCAGGCTTTCAGGTCAGCAGAATACCTACTGCAGTACAAAATCTGCTTCTGGTTTTGGAGCTTTCTTGTGTTCTAAATCCTTAGAAGTCTGCATAATTTGCTGGGAATAATCCAGCTTCATTTGCAAGTGTGGTTGCTACAGTTGGCAGTTTTGCATAGCTTGAAGAAAGAGTTTTTTTGCAATGTATCATGATGATTTTCTGCATAAGTGATTCTTTGACATATTCATATGTAAATTGCAAGTAGGAATGAAGTTCAAACAAGTTCATGCCCATCTGCTGATCTTGCAGAGAAACTTTCTGTGCCTCTTCTGTTGTTGGAAGAACTACTTGTACTGGTTACTGGCTGTTACCTGTCATCTGAAAGGTGCAAATTTTACACTGAGCAGTTCAGGCTGTCATGTGGATGTCTGTGTGAAAAGAACCAACCCCTCCAAAGGTGAATCTACTATAAAGGCTGCTTTCCTTCTTTAAAAAGACACTCAAACCCAGAACTACTATGCACTTTCATATACCAAAGAAGCTCAAGTTGCTGTTATATGCAGATAAACACTATGCAGAAACCAACCACAACTTCTATAAGGCATTACCCTTAGGCTTTAGCGTGTATCAAAACTTCAGGGCGTTTAAATAAAACAGTTGCATTCTTAATAAATGCTGCTGTTCGATTCCAGGAAAGGCAATATGTGAGATCCAACTCATATGATGGACCTTCTCTGTTTAAAGCAGGATGCATAGCTTTGGATTTTTGTGGTATTGTGTTAATCTTTTACACTTTTCACAGAATCATGCATTCCACTTCAAGAATTTTCACTACATTTTCAAAATTACTGTAATCACTTAAAATTACTAATTTTGAATTCACAAATGGATTTTTAAATGCACAAGGCACTTTCTTTCCTAAGGTACCATGTTTTCTATATATATGTGTATGCTGATGTGCAGTGGTTTTCCTTACAACTGTTTCTGTGCTTTAATAGAAAGATTTGTAAATATTTTTGTACACTGTATAAGCAAAATGTATGTTTTACATTTTTAACCTTATTAAAAGTGTTAAAATTATTATATAATGACTCTGGACTGCTTTCAGGTTCTATGTTTCAAAGGGTGGGGGGGGTGAGACAAGGGGGCTCAAATACCTCAAGGTGATTAACAAAGGAAAGCTGTTGTTGGCATTGAACTGTGTGGTACTATTGGTTACTTAGCCAAGGTGGATTAAAGTTGCTGTAGTTAAAACCTTGTGTTCCCCTAACTTACTGGCTGAATGACACGTGTTAACCATAGGTTTTCACTGTTCTTTGGCATATGTTGAATTGCTACATTTTCCACTCCGTTAAGAAAACTGCCTGGTTTGGAACAGATCAATCAACTTAGTTTTGTGTAGCAATGAAACAGGTTTATCACACTTGTAACCAGAGTAGATTTCTGGAGTTCATGTAGAACAAAGGTGATGGACCAGGTCTGAGGGGATGGGGAATCTGCTGGTTGGGTGTGGCAGGGTAGGAACATGTTGCATCCATTAATCTATGGGACAGCTGGACAAGATGGACTGAAATAAACTGCTCAGCACTAAAGGCATCCAAACAGTGATACAGCAGTTTGGAGTTCAGCTGAGGGTGACTGCTGTGGGGAAGAACTCAAGCTATTTTCAAGCTCTTTAATTCTGACATGCCTTAGTTAGGATTTAATGTGTAATGATAGGAGATTTAAATTTATGAAACAGCAAACCAAGGATAATGGAGGACATTTCTGAAGTGAATTGAATTCTGCAGGCATGCAGGTTCTTGTGTGTCATGGAGAAAGCAGCTCTGGTTATGGAGTGATGAAGAAAATCACTCTCCTGATGAGGAAGTTGGGTGGTGATCTAAGTGGGTGTGGGGCTGTCTCTACCTACCCCCTGTAACTACATCAGCACTGTCCTGACCCTTGAGGGAAAGCCACTAGTGCTAACACATAGGAAAGGGTGTGATGCTTCCCTGCTGGGGGCTGGGGAATTGCTGGAGCTCATGAAAGGCACAGGCAGACACAGCGGTGGCAGGCAGTAGTTTGGCACCAGCCAAGGCAAATCTGATGGCAGAGGACTTGCCAGGAGGCCTTTAGTTGCCACGTTGGATTAAACTTGATCACTGGCATCACTGCAGCAGCCAGATCCAGCTGTTAACACCTGCTTTTCCATGTGGCTGATCACCGGGAAGAGCAAGGTGGTCTGGAGGAAGGTGCCATGATCCCCAGGGTTGCACTGTGGTCTCTCTGCCTCTGAAGAAGGCACCAGGGAATGCTGGGCATGAGTCATCTGCCACAGTGCCCACCGGTGTCTGTGGGTGAGCTGTGGATATGGGGTCCCTGCCCAGGAGCACCGCAGGCTCCTCTGTGCCTGGAGGTTCAACAAGACCAAGTGCTGGGCCCTGCAGTGTCACAACAGCCCCAGGCAGTGCCACAGGCTGGGGCAGAGTGGCTGTAAATCTGCCCAGTGCAAAAGGAGCTGGGGGTGCTGGTCGACAGCAGCTGAACCTGAGCCAGCAGAGTGCCCAGGTGGCCAAGGAGGCCAATGGCATCCTGGAGTGTGTCAGGAATAGTGTGGCCAGCAGGGGAGTGATTGTTCCTCTGTGCTCGCCACTGGTGAGGCCACACCTCAAGTGCTGTGTCCAGTTCTGGGCCCCTCAGTTCAGGCAGGACAGGGAGGTGCTGGAGTGTGTCCAGAGCAGGGAAAGGAGCTGGGGAAGGGCCTGGAGCACAAGTCCTGTGAGCAGCAGCTGAGGGAGCTGGGGGTGTCCAGCCTGGAGGAGGCTCAGGGGGGCCGTCATTGCTCTCCACACCCACCTGAAAGGAGGCTGTGGCCAGGTAGGTGTCAGCCTCTTCCACTGGGTGATGGGATGAGATGGCACAGCCTTAAGCTGTGCCAGGGGAGGTTTAGGTTGGACATCAGGAAGAATTTCTTCACAGAAAGAGTGATTGGACATTGGACGGTGCTGCCCAGGGATGTGGTGAGAAGTATGAATGTGATTCGTGTCAGTAAAACAAATGAGTTATTGGAGCTCCTATAGTGACATGAGAAGAAACATATGGCCAGCCAATTAAACAAAATTCCAATTTACACCCACATGGAGAGATAAACAGGATAGTGTTAAATCACTTTATCTCCTATAATTTTGTCAAGGACCACATGAGTTGTAACAGGAAGGTTAAAGAGTTAAAACTTTCCCACATCTAAGGGGAACAGAAGTTATGGCGGGGTTATCGCTGGGGTTGTAAGAGTGACTCAACTATAGTAGTTTATGTTAAACTGCTTGACAATGTACTTAAAATGTTTATGCATGAGTCGAATGAATATGTATGTAGAGACTAAATAAATGTTAGAATTACACTGTGTTGGGGTGTGATGGCGAGCAGTGCTTGTGTCCATCATACCCAGCATGCCGAAATTGCTTTTATCACATAATAAATTTTAAGTAAAAGCCTACGAGGTTGACACTTTGTTTCTCACACGCTGGGTGACCGGATGAGATGACACAGCCTTAAGCTGTGCCAGGAGAGGTTTAGGTCGGACATCAGGAAGAATTTCTTCACAGAAAGAGTGATTGGACATTGGAATGTGCTGCCCAGGGAGGTGGCGGAGTCACAGCCCTGGAGGTGTTTCCGGAAAGGCTGGAGGTGGCGCTCAGTGCCCGGGTGTGGTTGGCACGGTGGTGCAGGGGCACAGGTTGGCCTCGCTGGCTCTGTCTGTCCCATTTGGAGACCCCCGGGGCGGTTCTGGCTCCGCCGCCTCCCGCGCTCCTCCACGCCGCCAGGGGGCGCCATCGCGGCCGCCGCCCCTCGCTGACGCTCCTCTGCCCCGCGCCAGTGACGCCGCTGTCACGCGACGCGGCGCGGCGCGCTGCGAGCCTCCCCCGGAAGCGCCGCCCCGCTCCCGGCGTTCCGCCCCGCTCCGGGTCCCGCTCCCGGCCCGGCCCCGCTCCCTGCCCGCCGCCGGCAGCACCACCACCATGCTGGAGCCGCCGCCCACGGAGCCGCCGCCCGCGGGCAGGGACGTGCGGGACCGCCTCAGCCTGTGGGACCGCCGCCCGCAGCCCACCGCGCCGCTCAGCGACCGCCAGACCGACTCGGTGCTGGAGCTGAAGGCGGCGGCCGAGAACCTGCCGGTGCCGCCCGAGGTGAGGCGGCGGCGCTGCCCGGCCCGGAGGGGCGGAGGGAGGGCGGGAGCGGCCGCGGTGCCACGTCGCCAGGCGGGCGAGGGTGTGGGCCCGGCCCGGCCCGGCGGGGCCGCCGCTCCCCGCGGCTTCGGGGGGCTCAGCAGCGCTTTGCCGTCTGGGTTGCGCCCGCAGCCGCTTCCCCGGCCTCCCTCCCTCCCCGCGGGAGGGCTCGCCCTTCCTGCTGCCTTCCCGAGGCGCCTCATGCCCCCCTGGCTTGCAGGGTTTGTAGGCAGCGGTGGCAGCTTTCCCTGAGCGTCCGTGGGGCAATCTCTGCCTGCCCTCCCTGCTTCCCCCAGGTCATCGGAGTTTGCTCTCTTGAAATTGAGAGCTTTAGTCGTGGAGTTACATTCTTTTGGTCCTCTTAATTTGCTCCTCATCAATGCACAGCTACTGGTGCCAGTGTTATTTCCTGGTACGACTTGCAGGTGATCCGAGCGTGTAAAGCCAGGAGTAGTGGTAAAAACCTTAATAAAATTTGTCAGCACCACAGAGGACATGGTCTCCCACTGAGCTATAGAATACTGAACTCTGACAAGGTTATTATTTATGAATGCTCCCTTGTCTGCAGAAGGAAGTGGAAAGGAATGTTTGCGTTCCTTAACTGCACTTTTCATGAGAGGCTTTGTATTTGATACATTTGATATATCACTACGATATGAGCAGGATCATAGCACAAGATACAGTACCATAAAATGAACAAAGTTGGCTCTCGGCTGGTGTCTGAAGGCTCAAAATAACAAAGGGGGAGTGTAAAGCAATTCCTTCCTGAAATGCACCTGTTTAATTTCATTCTTCTGGTTTCTTCTCTTGTGTAAACTGTAGGCAAAAATTAAATATTGGCAGCCATCCAAAATGGTTGTAACAGGATGTGCTGCTATCGCAGAATGTTCTTAAGGATCTAAACCGGCTTTGCAACAAGGCAGGGACCACATTTGCCAGTCAGGACAAGGCAATGCCAAGACATTGAGTTCTTCAGTGGGCTGGGCAGTGGCCTCAGCCATTCGGAGAAATTGGGGTCTGATGGACTCATCTACTCCTCAGTACTAGACATGAGAGAAACCCTGGCTCCACTGCTAGGGTCCTGCCTGTTTTAGGGAGCAGCAAAGAGGGATGGGTGGAAGTTGAACAACATGTGGCAATCTGTCATTTCTCAAATAGTTGAGATCCTGGTGGTTCTTTCTTTGTCCTGCTAATATTGCAGACAGTGAATATTTTACTGAGCAAGTAGTTTTCTAGAGAGATACTAATTTGTATTTAAGCAACGTTTTCTGTTTTTACATTACTGATGTTCTCAGCATTTGAAAACATACAGCTCATTATGTTAAGTAAAGAGGCTATTACATTAAATAAGTGTATATAATGGTGTTTGTTTTCTTGAAGTAATTTCTTCCATGTGAGCTAATTAGTAATCTCTGGCCATACATAATACAGTTTATCTCAAGTTACTTTTTTTTCTTATATTTTTCTTACTTAAACAAAATAATTGTGGCTAGAAAATAATTCCCATTCAGCAGAACTATTCCTTGTCTTCTGAATGAATTGTGGCAGTGTTAAGTCTTGAATTTTCCTTGAATATCTGCCAAAAGAATCTGACAATTCCTGTGTGATGGTGTTGCCATGTACCATTGGCAGTAGTGGCTTTTTTTTTTGTTGCTTCTTTGTCAGTTCTGAGTTCTTATGTTCTCAGATACTTTTCTAGTGCATCTCTCTGGGTTAGAGCCAGTTAAATTGGAAATTAAAGTGTAGCTCATCAGTATGTCAGGTACATGTACCTTCAGTTTCTGTTCTTACACAAACATGTATTTACATAAAATGCTGTATAATGTTTTCTGACTTAAAGTTTTTAGGTGTTTCTGAATGAACAGATGTTGTAGTTGTTGGTGTAATGGATGGACTTGATAATCTTAGGGATCTTTTCTAGCCTTAATGATTCTATGATTATCATATTGATAGATAAAATGTCCGTTGCATTTGTTCCTTCAAGAGTTGAAGCCTGTCATTTTCTCATCTTGTTGCTTTGGATTGTGTTGTAGTTGAGCTGCATACTTAATTCTCAGTGAGTTCTCTTAACAAAATTTCTTGGGGTTTTGTGACAGCTTCCAATTGAGGATTTGTGCAGCCTGACGTCCCAGTCTCTCCCTGTTATGCTGACAGCTGCAGTGCCAGAATCCACAGAGGATGTCCTTCTGAAAGGATTTGCAATGCTGGGGATGGAGGATGAAAGAATTGAGACAGCACAGCAGGTAACCTCCAAGATGCAGTAATCTTCGGAGAATTCAGTTAGTTTCTGTGTCTCTCACCTGGCTTTTGGTGGGTTTGCTGAATTTTTGGGCCCTTTTTCAAGATGCATAACGGGGAACTTGGGGGGAAAAAATGATTGAAATCTTAGCTCCTAAGTGACAGATACTTTCCCCATTTGAAGTTTAGTCATGTGAGAGTAAGGCACCCCTTCAGTAAGGTGGCATTGCTCTTAATGTAGAAGAATGTTGTGCCCCCTCCCCACTTTCTACTGTAACATCCTTTTTCTTGTGCAAATGAAACCAAATGAAATTCAGTCTTTCCCATTTTAATTTAGTGGAGGAATAGAATAGAATGTTTCAATTGGAAGGAACCTACAGTGAGGAATTTGTTTCCTTGATCAATAATTGAGTTCTGAGACAGCTCTGTTTTTAACAAAAGGTCATCTTCATTTCATAGATCATAGATTCGATTTTTTTTTTAAATTGATTGCATGTGATATCTGTATTGTTCACACCATAAAATCTCTTCTAGTTCTTCTCCTGGTTTGCTCAGGTGCAAACTCAGATGGATCAAGATGAAGGTGCCAAGTATAGGTATGTGTTGTTCCTCAGTTCTTTCACTATAAGCAGTTCAAACCTTGAAGGACTTCATCTTGTCCATTAATGTCAGCACATGTTTGGACTCAGCTGGCGGGGAATGGGGGAATGTGTTGGAGCAGCTGAAGCTTTCCAAGGCAGTGTGCCTCATTCCCAGCCTGAAGGCCATTGCCCTTGTGGCACAGCAGTTAAAGGGGACACAGATTTCCTTCTGAACTGCCCAGTGTGTTAAGGCAGATGGAAGTTAGTTTGGGTTTGTAGACAGGACTGTAGACAAAGGCAGTGTGAGAGCTTTCCTGTGCTTTCTCAACTACTGCTGCCGTTGGAATGGCATCCTCTGAGGGTGAGACTGTGTTAAGCAGATGTGGCTGGTAGTCATTTCTGCTCTCACCATTTGGCTCACCAATGACTATGGCTGTGATTGTGTATCTGCATTCCCTGCATTCCTTGACACTTTACTCAACTCCGGTTTTAAGGCTCGTCATTCTCATCTGTTTTTGCCTGACTGACTTTGCCATTAGGCTCAGAACAACTCCCTCCCTCTGACTTAGACATTTACTCCTTGAGAGTCTGAAGTCCAGCTGAATGGCTTAGCTAAGTCTGCTAGTGACTTTTATGGAAACTGGCTTGTGTTTTGGGACTTTACAAACTTGTCCTTGGCTGCAAAGAGGAGCTGCTGTATTATCTCTTCTGCTTTTTCTCTGCTTTTTGTCTGCCATTTCTTCCTCTTTTGCTCTGACATTTGAGGACACATGACTTTTCTTAAAAGCAGAGGGATAGGCACATATTAAGCCCATGATCAGATAACATTAAGAACCTAAAAAGAGTAGGAGCCTTGCCCTTTGTCAGTTGACATGTTCTTAATAGAGCACGTGGGTGCTAAAATGTGCCACCAATGCACCAGGGTTTGTAGGATGGTCAATATGTAACTGTTAGCAGGAGGCCACAGCGGCAGGAAGAAAAAGTTCTTTGCCTTTTGTACTCTAAAGGGATACAGAGTAAAGGGCCACATGGATACAGGGAATTGTTTTACTTGCTGCTTTGCAGGTGGTAAAGTAGCGCTCAGAATTTTCAGCTGACATACAAGAGCAATTAATTTTAAGTGATGCTTTAGTTAAGCTGAATGCTTGACACAGTATCTAGTGGTCATTTAGAATTTAGATCTGCATTGAGCCTTAGACAAATTGGGTGACATTAGGTACCAGATCTGTTTCTTCTAAGCCTCTTTCAATCCTCACAGTAAGTTTTGAATCCTCTGGAAAATTTCAGCTGCTTTTGGAGAGAAAAAGTAATTTCTAAATGGAAACTGAAAATTGTATAGAGGAACAGACCCAAATTAACACCTCTGTTGGAAGGAAGGCAGGCATAATTGCAGTAGTCACTGTGTTTGTGCTGTCTTAGGCAGTATTCACGTTGCTGTGGTGCAAGCTGCTGCTTTCTAGGCAGGCTTTCTGTAAGGAATGTCAGGGAAATGAAGTTACTGCTGTGGTTATTCCAAATCTTTTAGCTCTGTTATTCCTGCAGTTCATGAAACATCTGCTTATTGTGCACTCTTGGTTGATGCGAGTGATCTTTTATTCCTAGAGAGGGAAGGGTGATGGCAGTGTCCCTGCAGGCAGCTGGATTTGCTTATACAGAAAGGGAAGTTTTACTTCTGTTATCTGTTGATTCTCTTTTTCTAGACAGATGAGGGATTACTTGTCTGGCTTTCAGGAGCAGTGTGATGCTATCTTGAGTGATGTGAATAGTGCCCTTCAGCACCTGGAGTCACTGCAAAAACAGTATCTTTTTGTGTCCACAAAGACAGGAACGCTGCATGAGGCCTGTGAACAGCTTTTGAAAGAGCAGGTAATCTTTGATGGGAGGATTACTGGAAACATAAAAGACATCTTGAATTAAAGTTTCTTTTTCTTGTGCTGAAAAAACTTGTGAGCTGTGGTTACAGTCCCTCCATTTGCTTTGGACCTTATTTTTTGGGTGTGTTTCACCTGGGGTGTCAGGCTCTGCTGTGAAGTGTTCAGTAAATGTCAATATATGCTT
Source organism: Hafferia zeledoni (assembly GCA_035583235.1). Taxonomy (NCBI): domain Eukaryota; kingdom Metazoa; phylum Chordata; class Aves; order Passeriformes; family Thamnophilidae; genus Hafferia; species Hafferia zeledoni. The sequence continues at coordinate 56,028,759 of JAWWEV010000001.1, read as the reverse complement.
CAATCAATAAGGATAGGTAGCTAAGGGCAGGTTTTTTAACTGATGTCTGACAAGTGCAAACTGTATTGAGATTAATGATTTGTATCACTTACAGAAGTATTTTGAGCTGCTTATTACAAGAAGAAAGATCTTTTGAAGTTGTGAACTTATTTCTCAGATACTTTCATTTTCCTCGTAAACTGCTCCAACAGTGATGTAATGAATGAATTAAGACTACAGTCCTGAAATGCAGGATTTCTACAGTTCTCTGTAGTACTGCTGGTAGTGTTGCTGTTTGTATGCAGTAGTGTCTGTGGAATACTGACAAATCTATAGAATAATTTTTTTAAAAATACACTACTGAGAGTAATGTGTCATTCTCGGGTAAGAGAGAGCAAAAGAGCATTGCTGTATTTTGCATCTTTTGTTGTTCTTGATTAGTTGCAAGTTATCTAGCACTGTTTAACAGTGGTGTGTGCTGAGAGTTGAATGGCTGAATAATTTCATATATATATATATTTATATATATAAAAACATATATTTAAGCTACTTGCTAGGATGCTGACATTCTTTTATTATATTTTTATTAGTCAGAACTTGTTGACCTGGCTGAAAACATCCAGCAGAAACTCTCTTACTTTAATGAGCTGGAAAACATAAACACTGTGAGTATTATTTCACTGTTAAAAGTCTTAGAAGATGAAAGTGTACCAATCTTTTGAACTTTGTCGCCAACAACAAGATACTTGGGTTCCTTACAATGATGCTTTGTCTCCTTTTCCAAAGAAACTGAATTCCCCTACGCTGTCTGTGAACAGTGAAGGATTCATTCCCATGCTGGCTAAGCTTGATGATTGTATTGCATATATTTCATCACATGTAAGTAATTCTGTGTTGGTTTCAGCTAAATCTTCAAAACTGTGTGTTCATACCTTTTTTGTGTGTTTTTTCCTCTTAAAAGTTCTCTTTGCCAAATACACTAAGAAGTCAAATGTGATCGTTTATAAACTTAGAAAATTTTTACTGAATGTACTTATTATCCTGCTTAATTTTTATGAAGTACTGCTTTTAGTTGATACAAGCTAATATTTCTAGCTAGTTATAAGAGTATTTTAAATTTTGATAAATTTTTGACTCTTACTGTTTCTGTTTAAAATTGATCTTTTTTATTTCTTTCAGCCAAATTTTAAAGACTACCCTGTATATTTGAACAAGTTTAAACAATGCCTTTCTAAAGCTATGCACCTTATCAAGACATACACTGTGAATACACTACAGAACCTCACAAGCCAGTTAATGAAAAGGGTAAGGTGAATCAGTAACTGGTACTGGAGCTGTACTGAGATGTCTATTGTAGCACTATACAGTTTTCTTCTCCTTTTTTTTTAGTTTTTTAAGGGTGTGAGGTGTCAGCAGTTTTTTGTGAAAATAGGTCAGTGCTGTGGTGTTTGTGTAGGTTATCCAGTTTTCAGCCAAATATGACAGAGACCTAGAGATCCAAAAGATTTAAAAATAGTAATAATTAAAAAATCATGGAATTTGAGAAAGGTGAAGTATCTGAATTGAGATAGGTGAGCAGTAACCTTAGTGAAGGCCAGGGATGGATAAATGGCTGTGTTAGAGCAGCAGCAACCAGCTGGCCAGACAGTTTGTTTCCCTAAAACAGCTTGTTCACTGTAGCTCTGAGGCAGCTGCAGTGCATGCTGCTGTCTAGGTTGCCACATGGGGAGGGTGCACAAGAGAAATAGGGGCACTTTGGGGGTCTGTTTTGGAGATGGATTGCTTAGGAGACAGAGAGAGGTTACAGGGAATACTTGGAGAAAGTATACAGGAATTGGGTGCTGTAGATGAGAATTGTTAAAGCAAACTCTGAGCTTGTGCCATGACCATTTCAGTATTATAGTCCACTAATTTTTTTGAGTGCTCTTGATCATCTAAATTTTACATTTTTTCTGCAGTGGTTTGTGTAGCTGCAGAGGACAATGATGACAGGTTTCTACTAGTTTTGCCAGTATCTTTTGGTTTGTTTTAAAATGTTGACAGCGATACTGAAGTGTCCCAGGGAAGAGTTAGGTGTTTTTCCCCACTCTCTTCAGTGAGATTTAAGCATAAAGGTGAGTCAAGAGGCTTTTTGGTTTCATTAAAATGCTAGTAGTCTTGTGCTGCAATGTTTTGGCAGACAAGAAAGGCAAGGAGAATGTCTCTTTCTACCCACTTTGATTCTTTCTTGGTCCTGTTACAGGCAAACTTGGTGTCCTGGGGGCTAACCAGTGAAATTGAAAGATGCTAAAATTGAGAACTGACAGACCTAGAAAGAGGGAATTTTAGACCGCATTCATGGAATTTTATGAAACAGTACTCGTGAAGTGAAGGTCTTTTGTTCAGTAGCATTGAACATTTTTTGTGTTTGGTGCAAACCTACGTTTTGCTAAATAAAAGGTATCACAGCTTGGTTTGATGCCAGTGGATTGCCGTGAGTGATCTGAATTTAAACAGAGTTGAATATCTTTGAGAATAAGCATGTCTGCAGAAAGAAGTGTCTCACCACATTTCTGGATTTGAATTGCCACTTAAGAGTTTTAAATTTGGAAAGATACCTCTTTTAGGATTCAGATGACATCTTCTTTACCATGTATGTGTGGGTTTTGTGGATGTTCTGCTTATTTTTCTGAAACATCTGCTAAAAGTGCAGTACTGAGACAGTGGATTTTAGTTGTGATCAAATGTTAAGATTTCCTGTTGCAACAATACTAGAGGCTTTGTCAGGACTGGAAAGGGACTGGTGAGGTCTGGATGTCCTTTGTTGTTACTCATATGTGAGTGTTTGGGTATTTTGGTCTGTTTGTAGATGGGTGATCAGGTTGCTCAGAGGGATGAAAGTAGGAGGGGGGAAAGGTGGAAGAGTTTTCCCGTCCCCACCATGTTTCAAAAGGCAGCCATTCGTTTTTCTCTATGTCATCAGTAGAGATAAGGAGAAGAAAGCTTATTCTTTAGTGGCTAAATTAGGTCCCTGCTTCGTTAGTGCTAGAATTTGCCTAAGTTCAAGCTGTCTGCCCGGCTAGGCTGGGCACCTGCAGGGAACTGCCTCAACACTTGATATTCCAGTTGGAGTTGAATACAAGCGGAAACTTTGCTTCTCTGCCCTGGGACTGGCAGGTAAAAGAGAAATTCGATTCCATTTTAGTACTACGGATTAAGGACCAACAATCAGTATTACTGTGGCATGTCCAGAGAAAATTATTGTCTCTAATGGACAATGCCATAATTACTGAAAATGTTATTTTTGCTGTAGAGGCTGTTGGTTGAAACTTCTGGTTTGGGTTTTGTTCTGCCATCTGACTTTGAGTTCTGAAACCAGCATGCCTTTCTTGGTGGGAAGTGGCAAAGAGCTGTTCTGCTCGCAGTAGAAGCATAAAGAACCAAGTCCCTATTTTAGAGCCTAACTATCTTGGACATTATATACTAGAAGCCAAATATAGTATTTTGCTTTTTAACCAGTTACTCATCTCTTCTTTCAGGATCCTTCAGCTGTGCCAAATTCTGACAATGCCTTCACACTGTTTTATGTAAAATTCAGAGCAGCTGCTCCCAAAGTCAGAGTAAGTAGGCTGGTAACTAACTTTTAAAAAGGAAGTTATGACAATGGCGTCTGAATTTATTAATGTGAATGCAAGGATTGCATATTGTCCAAGTGTGAATATCCGAAGATTGCATATTGTGTCCCTGAAAAATACTGCAAGCTATTTTCCAATTTTTACGAAAGATTAATGTACTAATAATACTTTTTCAATTTTTTTTTTAATAGACTCTAATTGAACAAGTAGAGCAAAGATCTGAAAAAATGCCAGAGTGAGTATGTCTACATAAGTTATCTTCAACAATTTAAGTTTTGAAAATATTTACTGTTTAACACATTATTTCTTTAAAATAAAGTTTTAAGAATCAAAATATGTGGACATATGTATCAGAAAATGATCTTTAGGATGCAGCTACTGTTTTAATTTCTTGACTAGGTATCAACAAGTTCTCAGTGAAATCCATCAATGTTACCTCGACCAGAGGGAGCTTTTGCTTGGTCCGAGTATTGCTAGCACTGTTACAGAATTGACCAGTCAGAACAACAGAGATCATTGTGCTCTGGTAGGTAAAGTAGTCATGTGTTGTGTGTTTTTTTGTTATGCTTTAATCCTCTCTACCCCAAGTAAAATGTACTGATTTAATTCAGTCATTTACATGCAGAATTGTTGATGTTGTCTGTGATTTTGAATAATTAAAATTTTACTAATATTTTCAAGCAATACATGTTTTGTTTCTGTACAAACTCTGCCCTGCTACAAACCTCACAAAGGAGGGAGAGTAAAAAAAAGGCATAAAATGTTGGTACTTAAATTTCAGAAGCAAAAAAGGAACAGAAGTTGTACAATGAGCATTTGTTTGTCTAATAACATCTTTTCAGTCGATAGTTTTAGAGTTAATCTGATTAATTTTGAATTTTACAAAGCTTCAGTTTAATCATAGCTATAATAAATACAACGTGATATATATAGTAATAATAACTGTAATATCTCCTGTAGTACTGAGGCAAGGAAAATAATTTAATAATCAAGTATTTGTATTTCTGTGAATACAGGTACGAAGTGGTTGTGCCTTTATGGTCCACGTATGCCAGGATGAACACCAGCTTTACAATGAGTTCTTCACAAAACCAACACCAAAACTGGAGTAGGTGGTACATGCTGGTTTTGTTTTACTGCATGTTGTATTTAGTATGCTATGATGCAGTAGAGAATATTACATGGCAGATAGGGCTGTGTTGAAGTGGTTTAGTAACAACCAGCAAGAAAAAAAAACGACAGTTGCTTTGTGTATCAGAAGTTGAAGTTCTTTTGCTTCCTTTTTCTTCAAGCAAAGCTGATAGTTTGCATTCTCCATAAATAATCTGTGCAAGCGCTCTGTAGACGGTCTGATAAGAGATAAAGACACACAGCTACTTGGAAAATAGCTATAGAATTTTACGGTGCTACAGCTTTCAGCTGTTGTACAGTCTCTATGCCACTGGTATGCACAGCCAGTTGCAGAAGTGCTTTTCATTTGCTTCAGTGTAAAATTAAGCTGATGAACTTTAGCTATTTTTCATCAAGGGTTTAGTTAATGAGCTGCCCTTACTGTCAAGGGGTATTTGCATGTTGCCTGTAGATGGGCCGAATTGAAGGCAGGGTAGTGAATGCCTGATGAGAGCAGTACCTGTATCTGCTCTGCCTAGTTCTAGAAGAGGGGACAAGTTGTTGCTACACATAGTAACTGCATTATAAAAGTATTGCATGTTTTTTACAACAGACCTGCAATATTAGAGCAATACCTTTGCTGGTGTGTTTCAATAATGATATGAAGCTCTGAGATTAGCTCAGTTGGTTAAAACTTGGTTGTAATAATGTCAAGGTGATGGGTTCAATCCCCTGTATGGGCCATTGACCTAAGAGTTGGACTTGATGATCCTTGTGGGTCCCTTCCAACTCAGAATAGTCTGTGATTCTGTGATTTAATTTTGAAATTTGTGTAGGTTGTGTCCCCTTACTATGAAGTTCATAAGTAATATATTTCTGTTCATATGACTGATACACTAATTTTGAGTTATTGCAGTGTCTTAAATTCAGTGCAGCTTGAGTTGAAAAAGTGTGTAACCTGGAAAAAGTACTGCCCACTACCCTCTACATCCTCTAAAGGTAAAAGAAATCCAAAATGCATAAAGCCTCACTAGAGATTAACCACAATGCCAGAGTAGTACCAGTCTTACTGAGAAATCGGTCTCATGTGGGACATGCTCAGGATTTGAGGTGACCTGACTAAATTGGCTTAAGAGTCTCAGTCCAAATCCTGAAGTAAATATCCCTAACTGGAATCAGTGTAAAATGTTGTTCAGACATAAATTTCATCACTAGTGCTAGTGTGCTGGTTTCAAGGTAAACCAGCAGGAGAAATTAACTCAACACGAGAGAGATTATAAATCAGAGCCACAATTT
>JAWWEV010000001.1:55981006-56019156 GCA_035583235.1 Hafferia zeledoni | reverse complement strand
GAGCCTCCTCTTCTCCAGGCTAAACAACCCCAGCTCCCTCAGCCTCTCCCCACAGGACTTGTGCTCCAGTCCCTTCATGATTTCCAGTAGCCTTTTTCAGGTTCTTATCAGTATTAGCCATTTCTGTAGTCATTCCAAGCACTTTGAGTCAATGTTCTTGTTGAAATGGAACAAACTAATTCTACTTATTTTAAAAGGTGAATGTCATATTGATGAAAGATTTTAGAATGAAACTACTTAGAGAAATAAAAAAGTGGCCAATGAGAAACTTGAAATTAGTTTTTGACTAGAACAAACTGCATTTGATATGCAGCTGAAGAATGGCATTACATGGAGGCAGTAAAGCATAGTAAAGATCCCCCCCTCAGGTAACTGTTGCCCTTCACTTTATAATGAGAGGCCCAAGCTGTCAAAGGATTGAGTTGACTGAGAATGGCAATTACAACGTGGACTGGCAAGATCCAGATTTTATTGCTCTAGTTTGATTTCCATCTAGCTACCAGAATAGCTGGTGGTGCTTAGAAAATTGTAGGGCTTATTTCCAGCTGACCAGTTGGTAGAGAAGCTGTTGTTTGCCTTCAGACTCAGAGCACTGCTTGCATAAGACACAGAATGTTTACAGCTATATATGCATATATTTTGCTATAGGCTGAAAGAAATAAACATTGTGTAACTGTACCTTATGGTGCTCAATTTTTGAGCAAACAGGCAAAATACTAGAAACTTCCTAGCAACTTACATTGCTATGATATTGTCTTTATACATGTCTAAAGCTTTTATTATGTTACAGTTTATGCTTTGGTGATTATAAGGGACATTCACAGGGTTTTGGAGAAGCATTTACACACCCTGAAGCTAGTGAATTTGTTGAATACATGCTATTTTGTACTGAAAGGTTAAGGACTAATGCACTTTTGAAGACAAACCAAAAATAGTAATTGAGAAGTCCACCACACAAAATGTCACTGAATGGGATGCTTCCATTCAGAACAACTAGTGATCAGAAGATTTACTAGTATAACTGTTAGGAGTGCAGGTTTGTTTTGTTGGTTTGGGGTCTTCTGTTATTTATTAATGTGTGTTTAAAATTGTGTATATAGAACTGAATTAAAAAATTACTTTGAGAGCTTTTTAATGTAAGCTCTAACTTCTCTAGGCAAGTAATGCAGCTGCTTGGTCTATAGGAGGCCTTATTTTCTACCAAGGGTTCTATGGCCCTTCAGTTTGGAAGAATAAAGAGAAGAAAGTTCATTCCAAATTGAGAAATTACGCTGCTCTTCATATTGTCCTCATAGGACTCCAGTTTTTGCCTGGTTTGAGGTTCATTTTGCTACTTGATTGCTTTTAATCCTCAAAACCTTGCTATTTAGAGAGACCTTCTGCCTTAGCAAATGAATTATTAAAATGCTAAAAGCACAGGACAGAAATATTTCTTGTGCTGTGCTGCTCAAATATTAATGCAGTTCTTTGCCCATTCTTACTGTCTCTTGTTGCTTTGAGGCAGACCAAGTAGTGGAAAAGGTTGAAGTCTGGAAAGGTTTAGTGGAGGAAAGCTTTTGGTTGAACTCCTGCAGGGAATAAACTAAAGAGTACTTTCAGGTCATCTGCACATACCATTTATGGGAATAAGGCCATCACAAAAAATATCTGAATAAAATCTAAGTGTGTGTTGAATTGGATTCTCCTATTTTGAGCTTCTCTTTCTAGGTAGCTTCATAGGTTATTGCTATTTAGAGATCAGTAAAAACAGGCAAAAGGGAAGGAACAGTGTTTTACACAGATCTATGTAGTATTTGTGAATCTTGGTTGATATTGCAAGGTTTCTGCCACTGTTTTGGAAACATTGTATTTCTTCTAAATATCTTTCAAACACTGGGAGCTGAGTGTAGCTGATTCCTTTGGCAATTTAGTAAGCTCTTCTCTGTTGTAACCCAAACATTGTAATGCTGCTTGAATTATGAGAAAAAAATACTATAATGTTACTGTGTGTCTTTCTTTGCAGCAAATTGCACAGAGTTTGAAGGAGGAGCAGAAGAAGCTGCCATCTGAAGCTTCATTTTCAGATGTCCGGCTAGAAGATCCCGAGTCCTGCAGCTTAGTTAAATCTGGTATGAAATCTCACATTGTCAAATTAATGCATAAAGCTCACGGGGAGTGAGCATTAACTTGAACCATCTCTGAGAAACTTGCATGTATTGTAGAGGGTTATTTTCTTAGAGAAGTTCATAAGAGATTTTGACAGGTGAACTTTGCCTCAAAGTTCTTAGCTTTGTATTTTTTATGAGAAACAGCTTAATCTTGTTCTCTTGGTGGCATTTCTTTGTGCTTCCAGAGCAATCCATTATGTGAAAGCGAGTACTTTTGCAGCCAACAGTATCTATTGTACTGAGCTTTTGTATTCTCCACTGCAAAGTAGCCCTGCCATCAAGATGCGTACTTGAGGATGCTTCTTACTGTTAGCTATGCTGTATGATCCATGTGTGTGTAAGTTAAAGTTAACTGCAATCAAATTCCATAAAATGTGGCTGTTTTGATGCCAGTTGTTGGAGTGTTAAAGATTTTAAAATTATTGTCTAAGGTCCCTGAAGAATTTCTCCTTTTTATTTGCCGTTGTTCAGAATGGTACAGGGTTATTTTTACCAAGAGCATCTTTGTCAACTCTATATCAACTCTTTCTCATATTGTTTTTGATTATGTGGTAGTTTCCTGCTTTTGGCTTGGAAGGCCTGCAAAGTTCTTTCTGGACCCCACAAATCCTGTTGAGAATGGAGTTCATCTTACTCCAAGCCAGGTGTATGGAGTTTGCAAGTCCTGTAAATCTCATGTGCATTCAGGAAATGGAAGGAACCTATAAGGTGTAATTTGAAGATATGTGTCTGAGATAATTGGAATTATTTGCCCTTCAAAAGTGCCTCTCTCCCAGTGCAGTGCCTGCAGGAGTAGCTGAAGTGACTAATAAATAGCCTGGGAACCTCAAACTGACAGCTTAAGGTCTTACAGGCTTTCTAATTAATGTGACAATAAATTTATAGTTACAAAAGTAGAAAGATACTGCTGAATTATTTCAGTTTTCACACTGATCACATAAACACTTCACAAGTGCTTTTCCATCAATAGGTAAAACCTTAAACATTTTATTTTTTTCTAGTGGTTGCTAATTGATGCAACTGACTCGGCTGTTTTCCAGCTTGATTTAAGGACAAAATAAAAATAATACAGACTTCAGTCTATCAGGTTTTGTGAATATCCGTTTTGAGCATACAGAATTATTATGAAAGTTACTCAGGAGAAACACTTTTTTATGTCTGCAGCAACCTCATGACAAAATTGGTTTTTCCATTATTTTTGCAGTTATTAACATGATGTCTAAACCCTGTATTTTCTGCAACTGTTTAATCTATATAGGATTATCCCCAGCAGAAAGGAAAACATGAAGTAAAATTAGTGGAATGGTTTTTTTCTTTTTTTCCTCAACATTTCCTGTAATACTCTGATCTCTAACCACTTTTCCCCCTTTTATGTCCTATACTATTTTTTCAGTAATTGACTATTTCAGTTGTTCAGCTGAGTGGGAGGTGTGTGTCATTGGAGACATGCCTATAAAAGTAACTCATTAAAAAGGGTCGAGTTGGGCCACCCCTGAAAGCCAACTTATGTCTTTTACAGCCATGTGCTCTATTCACATCAGAAATCTTGTATTGATCTGCTCAGAAGGAAAAAAAAAAATTAACCTCTTTGGGTAAAATAAAATGTCTTATTACTGTGTAGTCAATATAAAATGCAGTTGATACTACAATCTCCTTTGGTTGAAAAGACAGATGAGCAAGTTTTTATGTGTGCATTTTGCTTTTTAACAGGTTCATCTGAATCCCTTAATCCTAGGCACCAGACCACGATTTCACCAGCAGATCTACATGGAATGTGGTATCCCACTGTCAGAAGGACTCTAGTGTGTCTCTCCAAACTGTACAGATGTATAGACGTATGCAAAAATTTCTTTATCTATTTTTTTAAAGTTCGTGTGTATGGCACACAAAGTTACAAGGCGTGTGTAGCATCATGTCAAAATATTTTAATATAAATTAGGAATGGACAGTTATTGAGCTTATCTCTTAGTCTCTTTATATAAAACAGGAGAACTGAAAAATGTAGGTCATCGTTTCCAAGACAGTTGTGTATTTGTTGAATTGGAAAAATGGCACTGATTTGTACATCTGTTGTTCTGCTATTGCAGAAATAACTCAGTGTCTGACGTTCAAGATACTGGTCACACCAAATCTGAGGAGTGAATAGGACAAGAAGGAATAAAAACTTCTTGGTCAATTATAGAGAATGATTTTATTGCTGAAATTACTGGGTGAACCTGTTTCTTTCTTTATGATTTGCAGGACATCAGACAAGGTGATGTTTCTGGTCTTAAAAGTGATGACTCTATTACTTCTTTATTTTGTAAATGTTCTGAAAATTTTTTTGCGGCATGTCTTTTCAAGTTCCAAAATGTAGGAGACATTTCCAAAGTTTAAGAAAGTAGAAATCTTCATGTCTAACAAAAACAAAAGCAGTGTTTACTTAACAAGTATTTTGAGACTTGTCCATTAGTGTCTGTTTTATTGTCTCTCACATAATAGAATAAAAAACCAGTAAGTCTCTGAGGAAAATAATGCAAGTGTTTTTTGTTTTCTGTATGTGTTGTATCTTTAATAGATACATGCAGTGCATTTCAAAATGTCTTTGATGGGTGTTATGAAACTGCTACCAAGATGCTATTGCTTAAAAAGAAGCTGGAAAATATCGATGCTTTATTGCTCAAAATATCAATCTCATTAAAAATAGATGAGTATTTGCCCTTGTTTTCAGCTAGACCTTTGGAGATGAGGTTGTTTTTGTGTTGTTTGCAAGGCTCATTTATAGCATGTCTGCACAGAGTTTAATTTATTTTCCCCCTGAGGTACTTTAGCAGAACTGGTACCCCCTGCCTGCACCCTGTAGGTAGGAGAAGACATGAATGAAGTGGCGTTGGCAAGTCTTGGGGTGGTCAGGGCTGTGCGTACTGTGTTGCAGTGCTGGTGGCGGTGAGCTCTGCTCCTACAGCAGCTCAGCCATAGGATGTAGTTGCTGCAGCTTAGTGAGTTCCTCATGTCACCCGGGCCATGGCAGCTGTCATGTTTGTTTACTCACCTGTCGCAGATGTGAGGTAATTTGAGTTTGCTTGAGGTTAAGTTCACTCCAACGATCTCACATCATTGCAGGTGTAACTTGCACGCACGGCACAGGTGGTTACTGTGGCACACAAAGTGTCTGCTCAGGTTACCCAGCAAACATCATTCGTGCTGTTGGCTCTGAGTGCGTGAGGTGTCACTGACCATGTCACTACCCGGGTGCCAATTCAGAGCTGGAGGGTGAGCAGGACAACCTTGAGAGTGCACCTGTATCCAGTCTGAGTGCTTGTAACAAGCTTTTGTCACGCCATCCTCTCTTAGTGCATTTAGACAACATGTTTGTAGCTTGTTGATCTAGAGGTTTATAGGTTGGTAAGCACATTGTTCACAAATTGCAACTCTTAAAATTGTGCCTGAGCTCTGCTAACACACTTTTTGTCGGTCTGATTTCCTCTTCCCTGCAGAGGGCAGTGTTTCAGGGATTATCGCAAGAGGCCTTATCTGCCTGCATCCAGTCGCTGCTGGGAGCTGCTGATTCCATCAGCAAAAACAAGGTCAGAATCTGTGGTATGTTTTGCAAGCCCCCTCCCCTCCACCCCATGTATATCTAAAGTCATGAAGCAGTTGTTCAGAATTCTATTGAAATCTTAGACAAAGCATGTTGGTCTGCCCCCAGAGACCTGACAGATTTGCCAGTTCTTAGTTACAGTTAATGTATTGAACAGCAAAGATAATGAGTCACGTGCCAGCCTGTCTGAAAAGGGAAATAAAGATTGCAGCAATCGTGTTTGCAGGCTGCTCTTAACTCGTGGGAATTCAATGAAATGATGTCTAAAGAAAAATTTCTGCTAAAGGACTCTGTTTCCTGTATTTATTGTCACTGTCTGTTACTTTTTTCTCTGCCTCCATTTTTTGTTGAATTTTCACTGGAAAGATTTTTTAAGTATTCTCTCCTCAGAACTGTATTATCAAAAGGTCTGATCTGATGTGTTGCTCAGAATTCAATGCAAATTCATCAAGTCATGTTAAGTATTTAAGTTAAGTTTAAATAGTTGGAATAAGCTTTCTTTTTTCCTGTCAAAATTCTTTTAATACAAATCCTTTAATTCCTTACAGCCAGAAAGTGAATTAAAAAAAAAAGTAGACTAAAATTGTTGGATTTTTATAAGCAGTAAGTACTTAGTAATGGACAGTTTTAGTTGTGATTACAAAAGGAAGAGCTGTTTTGAGTGTCCTTTGAAAAATACCTGTTAAACACAGTATCTTTAAAAAGAAATTCAAACTGCATTTCCTTTTAGCTTGAGTAGATAACTATTTCCTGTGTTATTGATTCAGAATTCTGCAGTTAAATATCCATTCCAGCACTGTGTCCCTCACTGACTTAAAAGTATTGTGGAGAATGAAACTTGTTGTGCCATGAACCCTAGATAGACTGTCCTAGAACTAGGATCTGTCCTTCTTTGTTCTTGATGCATGTTAATTTAACATTATCTGGTGAAATGGTACATAGAAGTACCAAGTACCAAGTAAAACAAAACAACTCAAGAAGCCCTTCCACCACTTACTTTTAGTGATATTTTTATTTGTTAAAACTGCATATTTGAACATTATATCAAGGAAAGTTCTCTTCCAGCTTGCAAAAGCAAATTTGAATTCTTGGGTTCTCCTCCTTTTACCTCAATGAGCCATGAACTTCAAAGATTAAAACCAGGATGCAGTATAAAGCATGTAGCTAAAATAACAAGCAGTGCAAAACATCCTCTGGGTGGTGTGAACTTGGCCTTGTTTTATTCTATCTTTGCTGTACTGTTTAGAAATTAACTAAGCTTTGTGTTTAATGACATGAGAAAAATGCCTTGTAAGACCTTTGCAGAATAGCACAGTTAATCAAGGTTATTACAGGAACATTAACTGTTTAACTGTTTGGCTTCTTTAGTCATCGTAATGATTAAAACAAATTTAGAACTTCATGTTTTTCAACTATAAATTATATGGATTACATTAAATAATTCCTAGCTCTTAAGAAGAATAAGTTTGTATCTTTCAAATAGGGGATACCTGTACTTAATAGAGACATTTAGCAATATGGCTGTATAATCTAATTCTTCTAAGAAATCTGAATAAAGTCTGCTTCTGTAGAGCAGTATATTAGGAACAGTACAGAAGTGGGATTTGTTGATCCCAGAGTGTAGTTAATGGCACTACAGACTCATGGGAAAAGCTTGTTAACTAATAAAAGTGGAAATGTTGAAACTTTGCTCTTCATCTAATTGTTTGAGGATTTTTTACATGTAATGCATGTTCTTTCTTTTATGCTATAGACCCAGGTTGATGGACAGCTTTTCTTAATAAAACACCTTTTGATTCTTCGTGAACAAATTGCTCCTTTCCACACTGATTTCACCATTAAGGAAATTTCCCTGGACCTTAAGAAAACTAGAGGTACTGAACAGTTGCTGGCTACAGAATGGGATGTGATTGTCCTCCCTTAATGTGCCAGCAAAAGTTCTTGGTTTATTTTATGTTCACTTGCAATGACCTTTATGCTTTTTCTAATCTCTTGCTTTGTTCTTAGCTTCTCTGAAAAAAACCAAAAACCATTCTCTTACTGAGGACAATTCAAGATTTATCTAACAAATTCTTTGTTTTTGTATGAAATGCATTTGTCTGCTTTTTGCTGCTGACCTAACTTATTTATCCAGTCCTTTTTCAGAACAGCTAAGTAACCTACATTTCTATTGCACAGAGATGTCTTTCCTTTCTTCTGACCTGTTAAAGGAATATGTTTTGTTACTGCTGTTTAGCAGGTGAATTTAACAATACATGGTCAACTTGCCTAGAACAAATTAAGATTCCTAGACATTTCTGTGAGGTTTGTGTTTTGGAAAGGTTATCCTATTTTGCAAGTTCAATAAACAGTATTGTTGAATGGTATTATGTAGCAAGGATGTATGTTCTGGGAAGTGAAAATAGAAGTAGTAGCCATGGTCATGGTTTTTGAAATTGTACTATGGTTCCTTTGTAAAATGCAAGAAAAAAGCTCCCTAATACAACACTGAAGTGTTGTGCACTTTTCAAGTTTCTAAAAGTAACGGGAAAAATTAGTGGAAGCATGTAAAATTTTTCTCTTTCCATTCCAGAAGAGAAAGCTAAAGAAATAACTTCTCCTTCCTGCTGTCTACTATGCTGCTCTCTTAACTCAGAAGCGAGCAATTCTTACTAACCATTTCACTTGTTGCACTTGAACATCAATGAAACCTCCTACCTGTTGAGTGGTTTCTAGTTGACTGGAGGGTAAAGGGCAAATCCATCCTTTTGGTGTTTCGTCCTGGCTGACACACAAGTTTGTTTTCCGTCTTCATTTAATGGAATAAATTTTTGTGCCAGCCAGTGCTTTGCAGATGGTAGTGGTAAGTAATGGAAAACACTTTCTTTATGTTGGGTGGTGACAGCGGTGTTGAAAAGATGTACATTGTGCTAAATTCTTATGTGTGGTGTAGCATAGGCCACTAAGGCTTTTATATTTGGGATGAGTTGTGGAAGAAAAATAACATGGCTAATAGTTTTACTGTGTTGTAGCCAAACTTTCTGCACGTGGATTTAAGATTTAATTTGGAGTTTATAGGCAAAGGAATGCTGCTTAATTAAGTCATGCTTTAGCCCAGTTTTTTTGAAGCAATATGTTAAGGTTCATGTAACTGAAATACTCAGTGGGAGAAGGGACTTTTGCACTGAAGCTCATAGGCTTCTAATCAAGATCTTGGGCTGTTTTCAGAGTTGGTGAAGTTTCTGGGAAATAATTCAGATAATAAAAATAATTGTTCTCTGTGGTCTTCTTTAACATGATAGGAGTGCAGATTCTTAGTTCAGTGCTAAACCTACATGCCTGTGTATTTGGTATTCCCTGTTTATTTAATGCCCTGTACAGCACTTCTTTAGCTCTTATGTCTTGTTTCCCTCCTATTGTTTTATACAGTAAGAGGGGCACAGAGTTGCTTTTGAAAAAAAGAAAAAGCAGGTGGATGTGTATGAGGGTAAATGAATGACTGTAGGGCAATAAGCTGTACTGAAACTGCTGATAATTTTTCCCAATTTGACTACATTTCAGGTTGACAACATCCTGCCAGCACTATAGGAGTATTTTCAGTATCTTGTATTAATTACAGACATTTTTGCTTTTTTCTTCTTGGGACTTCTGTAGAGAACATAAATATGAATGTCTATCAACCTTGACGTTTTATTGTTCAGTTCTAACTAAAGCAATTAAGCGCAGAGGAAGAAAGTGCCAATTCTAAGTTACTTCATGCAACTCTACTTGGTTTTACCAGGCAACATGTGAAAATTCTGCATATTATTTCCAAATGCTTAACTACATAGTTTATGTAGAAGTCTTTCACTTGTAGATGGAGTAACAAGGAGAGCTCACACTGTTTGCATGCTCATAGCACTGCAGTTAGTATCAGTAACTTGTTAGTTTCTTGTATTTATCTCTTCAGATTGTGCAACTATTAGATTCAGGTTTACCATAGGTACAATTACAAAACAGTGGATTAAGGTTTGTGTGCTTCTATGCATGTGCACTTGGGCATCCACTACTGGCAGTACTGGAGTCATTAATGTTACAGTTATAATAATTTATGCTGGGCTGCTTTTTATATCTAAATGAATTATTAGAGTTTGTAATTTCTGGAGTGGAATTGCACTGACTTACAGTATGAGTGACTTTCTGATTTGCAGATGCAGCATTTAAAATCCTGAATCCTAAGGCAGTTTCAAGATTTTTTAGACTAAACAGCAACAACGCCTTGATACAGTTCTTACTGGAGGTAATAAGGAGTCTTATTGCATAAAGAAAAGTTGGATCATTTAAGTGTGTGGTGATCTGTGGCAAATAAAATGAAGAGAATTGTTGTCCTCTGTTCAAGGGTACTCCAGAAATCAGAGAACATTATATTGACTCTAAGAAAGATGTAGATCGTCATCTGAAGTCAGCCTGTGAGCAGTTCATCCAACAGCAAACCAAACAGTTCATAGAACAGCTGGAGGAGTTCATGACAAAGGTACAAATGTATTGTATGGTTGTTAACCTGACTGAAGTACTGGTAGGATATTTAAATTGGATATAGGAGAAGCTGCTAGTTCTGTCTGATCAGCTGAAGGTGATGTGCTTTCCTTCAACGATCTTTGAGGCATTTTTGAGATTACTGAATTAAAGGAACATGACATAGTTTGTTTTTAAAAGCAGCCCTGTGCTCTTAGATCAAGACGCTTCAATGTTTCATTGAGTTGAAATGGGTTTGTGAAGGTTGGCAGACACTTCTTTTTGCAGGAAAATTCCTCCCTTGGCTGCATTTATAAGCCTTCAAAACCAATACCGGATCATGTGTGTTCTGGAGGGAGGTCTTAGAGTATGGCTGTGAAGTGTGTTAAAATTTTCTATTCTCAGCATATTTTACACCAATGAAGTGTTTGCTGAGCAGGACTTTCCTTAAAAGTTCTGCTTGGGACCGAAATCCTTGGTAAAATATTAAGCATCTTAGGGAATAGAAACGAAAAAGATGCCTTTTTACAATACATTTCTTTCTAGAATCTGCTCTAGAGCTCAGGATTTCTAGGTATCTTGAGAACAACCACACAGCAGGATCTATTCTGAAAAATGAAGAGTGATGTGGATCCTTCTGTGCTGAGAATAAGTGACATGACCTCTCAGAAACTGTCCATTGCATGGACAGCAGATATCCCAGCTGCTGATTTTTGAGAATTTAGAAGCTTACAGTGTTAAATTTACTGTTACCTGTCATGCTGGGATAGGGGTCAGTGGTGTGCCTAAAATATGGATGGGTACATGGTGAGACTGATAGACGGAGTGAGTGATCCCAGTGATTCATTGGGAATCTGGGGAGTTTGACTAAGCTGCTTAAGTATAAATCTCTTTTGAGGTTTTGTATCCTTTGGTGCCTAAGCGTCTTTGTAAATTTAATCCCATTTTGAATTTTACTTTCAGGAATTGATCACAGTTGTAATTTTGAATCGCTTTTCTGTCACACTGCTTCCACTGTGTGTTGTTAAGTCAGGCCGTAGAAGAGAAAGAACCGGGGAGATTCTGTACACTGTGATATCTGACAGACTTGTGCAATTTTTACTTGTCACTTTGTTGTGAATTCAACTGAAACAAACATAATTTTGTGGATTTTACATTTCTTAGGTAGCTGCTTTAAAAACAATGGCCACTCAAGGAGGTCCCAATTACAGCCTATCACAGCAACCTTGGGCACAACCAGGTACTTGCTTTTGTTTATATTCATGTAACTATTAGGAATCCGAAAAGGTGGCCGGAATAACTTGGACTGCGAGACTGTGATTGATTTTGAAAAATTGAACAGTTTATCTTTTTCTTGAAAATCTTGGCTTCCATTTTAACCCGTGTGGTGGTTTAAATGTCTTAAGCCACTTCTAAATCAAAACCTGACGAACTTGAGAATACGTGTTTAATTGGTGCAGTAGATGAATGCCTTGAGTATTTCTCAGGCTGTGACTGTTCTTGCATGTAAACAGCATTTCTGCAACTGCATACGGAGTGTGCCTAAGGAATTACTTGATTATGTTATGAGAAAGCTTTTGCTTTCATATGAAAGAATGAATCTGCCTTGTAGCCTTGTACATTTGGTACCTACTTTCTTTTCAGTTTTCCTGTCACTATGCAAAAATGGAATCTGGCTTTGTTTTCCTCTTCTTAAGAATTCAAATGTGAATGCTTCATAGGAACATTTGGAGCAGTTTTAGATGTTCCTGGGTTGTTTTGCTCTTCACATTACAAAGTTGTGCTTCTGGCTGAAAAAAATCTGATTATTTCAATTCATGTATTGGAACTCTCTGTTGCATCATGTTCTTAAGATGCAAAGCCAGCCATATTCATACATAATTCAGTGCTGCTCCATGGGTCAGACACTATCAGAGGCTAACTTGAGCTTCTCCTGCTTCTTCAGGAGTATTTTTAGTGTTTGTTTGGAGATAATTATGTGTGTAGAGGCAGATCTAAGTAGAGCTTCTGCTGTTTCTTGGAGTCATTTGTCTGGGAAGCAGGATTAGACAGAATATTTGGATATGGCAGAAAGTGAGGAGGGGAAAAAATACATACTATATTAACTTCAGTAGCTTAAAACTACAAAATATATTCCCCCCCGGCCTTTAAGCAACAATCTTGTAAAATCATTAAAATTCCTAGCAATAAAGAAAGAAGGTCTTGTCTGAGAGAGGATTCCTGTGTGGTTGATCCAAAATCCAGCTGTCTGTGCAGCCTTTCTTCTCAGACGTGTGCCTGTGGTCAGTAAGGAGAATTTGTGATATTCTCCTCTCTTTTCTCGCACTGTTTATTTCCCAGGGTTTCTTTTCCAGGTAAGTTTTCTAGCAGGAAAGCCTGTGTAGAACTTGATTGCTGTTGGAAGGCTGTAACTTGAGAAACCTCAGGGGGATGTGGTGGCTTGCAGAAATGTGTTGAATGCATTTTCTGCAGTGTCTGGCACGCTGTGGTCATGTGACAGGTTTGATACTGCACAGCTCAGCTGCCCCCTCTCCCCCTTTCACTCAACCCTGTGGTAATGATCAACCCCAATAAAAGTGAAGGTGATTTTTTGGAGTGCAGTGTTCAGCAAGCAGAACTCCATTTTAGCCTGTTAAGCATATTTTCTTTTACTTTCAGCAAAGATCAACGATCTGGTCTCTTCCACTTACAAGACAATAAAAACAAAGCTGCCATCAACTTTACGAAGCATGTCATTATACTTGTCCAATAAAGATACAGAATTAATTTTGTTCAAGCCTGTCAGGGTGAGTATTGCTGGCAGGTTTTGCTGTGGGTGTTTCATGATGGTATCTTTAGCTTAAAAAACCCCCAAACTCAAACAGCTATCCTACTCTCTGTTGTACTTGGCCTACGTAACACACACACTACAGGGAAGTAACTGGTGGTGTTTATTCTGTACACCTTCCACATGGCACCCTATGAGCTACCATAAAGAAAATTAACTCTGTCCCAGACAAAACCAGTTCAGTTTGGTCAGTTATGCATGGGCAGAAGCACCAGAGGTAGAGAGGATGACACAGATTTGATGAAAAACCAACTGTAAACTACCAGGAGAACCAGGCTTGAGTTTTAAGCTTCCAGGTTAAGTCTTTGGGACTCAGTGTTCAGTTTTGCACATCTTAGCTGAAGTTTTTATCTCATGGCCAATGTAGATTCCTTGTAGCTCTTTATCAAACCAGCTTGTTTTAGAAGAAAAGTTCTTAAAGCTCAACCACTTCTCCCTGCCTGGTGACTTCAGTTGCTATTCCATGTACGTTGTGTTTATTCTGTTTCATGTTTGAGATTGGTGTTGTGTTTTTTAATACAGAGGTTTTTTTCTTTTGTTTAAAAGAATAACATTCAGCAAATGTTCCAGAAACTCCATGCTTTGTTAAAGGAAGAATTTAGTGATGAAGATCTCCAAATCATAGCTTGTCCTTCAATGGAACAGGTATATATTTAAGCCCCGTGTTTTATCAGTTGCTCTTTCATGTGACTGGCTTTTTTAAACATTGATTTTTTTCATTTTTAGTATTTTCAGTTCAGAATCTTTATTTATTTATTATCCCACTTAATCCTGGATGATTGAACTTTTTCTGAACTTTACACTCTCAGCTAGAAGGGGGCTTTGTTTGTTGTTTTTTTCTTAATGAATATCTAATAGATTTTCTTAAACCAGAGTGGTGATTGATGTTGTTGGGGATTGAGTTGTACAACATTGCTGAAGAGTTTTGCCATTTCTGGGCATTGTCTTTTTGGAGAGATAGCAAAGCCAGTGCATATGCCTTAAAAAAGCCTGTGCATTTGAAGGGAGTCTTGCTTTTGGCAAATGCAAAAAGCAGCAACTTTTACATTCAGAAAGCATGAGAAAGAATTACTAGAGTGCATTTCAAGTAAATTGTGTTGGGAAAATGTGCAAATGTTTATGGAAGTGTAACCCCACATGACAGGTAAAGTCTTTAGTCTCACAGATATTGGGTATGAGAATTCTCTGTATTAGGATTCTCTGGCAGAAACCAAGCAGGTTTTTTAAAATGTCACTTTGACCTTAGTGGTGTAGGGAATATGGATAGAATCTTGATTATTCACAGGATACTGATATTTAAACAGGTAAACTAGTTTGTGGATTAGAGGATGTTTCCTCCAGTGACTGTGGCCATGGGAATGTGTGAAAATTGTCCTGGAGCACAGAGTAGGAGGGATGCACCAGAAGGAGGTGGCTTTCTCTAATTGTTTATCTGTTAAACATTAGGATCATATATCCTACAAACTGAATTGTACAGGAAACCATATTGGAATCTGTGGGAAACGAGTATTGTGTAGGATCCCAAACGTGTTTCAGATGTCTGAGATGAAAGTTAACATTTTTGCCAGTGTACCTGTTTTTTGGAATTTCTTGACAACATGTGAAGCCATCTTAGAAAATTTGACACAGTAGGTTGTGACTGCTGAAATGAGTGGTCAGCATGGCCAACAGTTGTATTTTAAAAAGCCTGTGAATAGGCATTTGACTGGAAATTTTGGCCAGTTGTTTTATAGCTGTCTTGTCCTGACTAATGTGCTTCTTAGGAATCCTGTGAAAAGGTTAAAGTATAACACATCTGTTTGGAAACTTAGCTGCTCTAATGTAGGCTTTCCTTTTGTCTTTCAGGTGAACTTATTGTTATCGATGTCTAAGTAACCCAGCAGTGACGCTGCTTGAAATAAGCTTCAGCTGAATGAATGCCAGGCAGTGAAGGGAATGCAAAGACATTTACTTGAAGTAAACAAAGGATCCCACCATGCAGTCCAGTCTGCATCAAAACTATCCAGGCTGCTTAACCCTGTTCTAGGGGAAAAAAACCCAAACAGGTTTATTGATTTGTTCAAGATCTTCCTGTTCCTAGGCTTGAGAAGTGGGCAGGAGAAAACAAAACAAAAACCCCTTTGCTGATCACTCTTTCAGAAGCTCAGTTACTGCCTTATCCAGATGTTTTCAAAGTTGCAACCTCTTTTTTTTTTAATGTAAAAACAGTTCTTGCTTTCCTTTAATAAGCTGATGTATGCGATGGAAAGTCACACTTTCAAAGACATGCCAGAAATAAAGCACAGGGAATCAAATGAAAGCAGTAAGAGATATTTGTGAGAGCAGTAAGAGATACTTGTGAGACGTGGGAGATAAGCATTGGTATGGCAGTTTGACTTAAGCAGGCATGCCCTGAGTTTTTCTTTAACTCCCCATAAAATCCTGGTAATCCACCATGTGCTTGAACATAATTCAGAGATTCTTAGTTGGGAAAACTTTATTTCCCACATGGGAAGTGTTTCTTGAAACACTAGATGTGCTGTTCTTCTTACACTGTTTGGACTGGGAGCTGTGAGGTCTGACCTGAAGTTGTGCTAACCTTCCTCCATGTGAAGAGTCTCAGGTCCTTGGGATTTGCAATAGAAAGCTGTGCAATACAAGTTCTGATGTTTCTAGGAAACTACATGTTTTCAGATGCTTTACAGCAAAGTTTATCATTGAGATTCTCAGGTACTTAGTTTTAGGGTAGAGTTTTTTTGCCTTTCCCAAAATCAAATGGTGGTGTCCTATTGTTTTAAGTGGGAACCAGGAATGGAACTTGCACAGCATTTGTGCCCTGGAGTAATGGGGAGTGGGGATGCCTGAAATTGAATATGCAAGGCTGTCAAATCAGGATTGTAAACAGAAAATAAGTACTTGGTAACTGGGAAACTATGCACAATGTTCAGTATACATTAATTGGTCATTAGTGCAGAAAGTTGAATTCTAAACACCTGGCCACTAATGGAATAAACACTTCAAGCAGCTTCAGGGTGTGTCAGTGTGTAAAACCTTATTGGGCAGAACTGCAAAACAAAAAATGTAGTGAGTGACAAAGCAGATTTTTAACTTATGTATAAAACCTGTTCTGTACTTCTAAATACGAAGAAATTTCCAGGCACATCGATGGTATTTTGATTTAGTAATTTTCCTGTTGTAAATTACATGGCTGAAGAACAAGATGGTAGGATTTAACACTACCACAAGAAGTGTTGCAGCAGTGGTGCTGAGGTACATAAATGGTACTCCTAGGACCTTAAATGACACCTTAAAAGTTAACTAAAGGAACTAACAAAGAGGAAAACTTGCCCTTTCTCTTTACTTATGTAGAAATACAGGCTGTAAAATAATGTCCAGTGCATTGTAATATATGTATATTTGTTTTTTATAAAGTTTTTCAGAAGGACTGCATCATCACTGTACAGAGTTATGGCTGACTTAGTACAGACATTGTACAGAAAAGACATGAAGGGTAAACCATGGCAGTAATAACTCTTGTGGTGGGGATCTTTTTCTCTCTTAGTACCCAGACAGCTCGAGAAAAGCTGGTGGAAAGATTAGAAGAGCAATCAGTTTATACAGCCTGTTTGCTAAGTGAACATTTGTTTAAACATGTACAGTTTCAGATATTTACGTTTACAAATAGTGTAAATACTTTCAAAAGATTAATTTAAGATGCTTTATATTATCTGACTAGAAACTTGCTGTTTTTAATTTTTTTAAATAAAAATGTTGCCTCCTATTTTGGTCCAAGAGTAAAGCTTTATTCTGTATCCTGAGGCTTGTCTGTCAAGATAACTGTAATACAGAGACAATAAACTTCCTGTAAGCACAGGCGGTGCGTTGCTGAGAAACATTCTTTTTTTAGCAGTAAGAGAACTGAATTCCTTTGGCACAGGTATATACCTGAGTGCTGAATGTACAGCTAATTGTTAAATTAATGCCTCTTTATGGTTATAATAAAAGTAAGTTTGTATTTTCTTTACTGACAAGCGATTTTGTGTGACTAAATAGTCTTTTTTCCTTGGAACTTTATTAGGGTGAAGAAACCATAACTGTAATACAAAAGTATATTTGAACTGTTGGCTTTTACTGAGAGAAAACTTTGGAACTGGTGGTAGAATATATAAGTAGTTTTGTGTTTGATGTTCTTCTTGCCTGGTTACTCAAAGACTCATTGACCCATAGTTTTTCATTGCCACCATAGTGTTCTTCTGGCCCTTGGTATTGTAGAAGCACATCATCCATAGGTTTGAGGTTTGTCTCATATTGCCACCATAAAGTTTCCCTTCACCCTCTGTCTTTGATAGTGTCATTTGAATGAACTAACTTAAATAGAAACTCTCCTGTGGAATTCAGTTTCTGTCTGACAGGTATGGGGCAGTAATGTGTGACTACAGCTCCTGAGATTCTTGGAGCCTCCTAAAGAGGTTTGGCCTTTTGGATTGCATCTCATCAGTGAGGTGAATGCCAAAGCAGCCGGCCAGGCATTCACCCTTCTTTTTGTACAGCAGTGATGCCCGCAGCATAACCTTACACTGTGCCATGTGTTTTTCAAGCAAAACTTAATAGTCCTTTCCTCAAACTGTGTGCTTGGTATTGACAAAAGTTATGTGAGTACAAAAAGGTGAAAAAGAGAGTCTGTGCTGCTGAAGCAACTGCTGATGACTGCAGGTAGATCCAGCTCTGTGTCCATAAGCGCTGCTTGTTCCTACTCTTGTGTATTTTCATCCTCATTAGGCCCTAGAACCAAGCCAACACTGTGGAGCAAATCAGATCTTTCATATAAAGAGTTCTAAATAGAACAACACAAAAAAAATCATTTGGCCCCTTTCTGAGGTGCCCAGCTATGCCCCTAGGCCATGGGAATTGCCATCTTTCACCAACTGGAGCCTGGAAACCAATGAGACACCTCATTTTTCCCCTGTTGGGTTGCCCCTGGTCCCTGTACCCAAGCTGCTGTTTGCCATCCCATCTCCACCAGCCCATGCTTCTCTGGCTGAGAGCCAAAGCAGACTCATCAATCACACTTGGTACAACCAGTTCTCAAAGTTTCCAGTTCATCAGCTGTAGGATGGAAGCACTGCACATTCTGTGTGTAACCCCAGTGATCAGACTATGATCCATCAAATGTCAGCTGAGGCAAACTTGGGGCTACAAGGACCTGATGTACTGAAAGGCATTGTGAGCCTGAAAAAAGAAGCTTTATTTTCATCGTGAGGTGACTGTTACCACCTTGGTGAAGGGAAAGTTGATCTGAAATGCTGATCTAACTGCTTGCTGTGAGCACTAATATCTTCATTTCAGTATTTCATTGCAGATAGAAGATGATGAAATGCAAGGAGTGATATCACTGAGAAAGGGATTGCCAAAAGTATTGCAACATTGTCTGGTTTTTGCACAGCAGGCTCCTGAGCTGAATCTTTTTAGACAGAAGGAGAAGCTTGTCTTCACTTTCTGACCACTTCAGTAGGTGGCTTTTCTCTGGGTCTTTCAGCTGCAAAGAGAGCCCATGCAAAGTGAAGAGATTAATACTAAACTCTTGGAGGGGAGGCCGAGTGGAAGAGCATCCTGGGTCTCTTGGAACCCAACCTTTCACACTCACCCATGTAATGTGTCATGTGTGCCCTTTCCCTTCGTGCTCTTGGAGCACACTAACCCTTCAGTTCACCTTTGGAGCTCATCCTCTTCTACCACCTTTAACAAGGGGAACTGAGGAGCTAAACTCATGACTTAAGCCTGCTCTGCCAGGAGTGGGCTGCCCAGAAGTAGTGGGGCAAGCAAGATGACCTCCCTATCTAACACAGCAATCAATCGTGAGAAGTCTGAATTTTGGAGGTCACAGAGCAGTAACCAGTACTTTATGACTCTGTGTACTTGAGGGCTTGTGTAGTTGCCACCATTCTGAACAGCTGTGGCAAAGGTCTGTTTCCCTCAGCAACATGTCTGTGGCCACATACAGACTATTGCTGTGAGGACTCTCAACATCTGGTTTTTGCCTGCACCGGGGAAGACAACTTGAATCCTTTACCCTGAGGCCTCAGCCCCCAACCAAGCATGAGCAGCACGTGACCTGCATTTCAGTGGTGACCTGTTGTGTTTGCAGCCAGGGAAGGACTACACACCACACCACTAAGGCTTAGACAGTCACAGTGGCACCGAGCAGGGCTGAGCCCTGGCCAGAACAGCATTTCCATCTCTGAGGAAGGGTCAGAGGTGGGAAACCTGAGTGACAACAAATGCCAAAGGATTTTGGTGTTCCTCTCCTGAAATGCTTGTTTCACAGTAAGTGAAAATCACATTAAGATAAAATCAGAAGCTTTGTGCTTGTATTGACATTTAATATTAATATTTTCAAAAGAAACAGTGTTTCAAAATGAATTTGTGAGTCTTGTTGTTCTTACCCTTCACTGACAGCATTTCAATCTCGTCTAAATGCTTTCCTGGGAGGGAATTTCATTAAGAGTCACACAGGCAGGAAATTTGGTTTTGAACGAAACAGTGATTTTTCCACATGAAGATCTGTGACCAGTCCCAGGCAGCAGTGCCAAGCTTATCTCCACTGGGTGGTTTCCTTGCTGCTGTCCAAGGAGCTGCTACACAGGAGCTGGCCAGGCAGGGCTGCCACAGCAAGTGCTCACCCTGAGCCAGGACCCCACACTGAAACAGGCAGCGTTACTGTGGCTCTGGGGAAGAGTAAGTAAATGTCATTCTAAGGCAGAGTTTTAAAGGTGAAGGGGCCGTTCAGTTTCATAGGGATGGACTGCAAAGGAGAGCTGTGAGAGTGGTGGCAGAGGTCATGCCACTCCCAGTACTTCTGGCTGGTCCCTTCTCAGGCCAAGCAGACCCCAGAGCATAGTGCCAGGGCAGCCTTGGGGAGAAGCACACAGCTGGATTAATTTAGACCCAACAAATTCTTAGTCTCAAATACCGTATTTTGTCTGTAATTGGACCAAACTTCCATTTTTCCATTCAAAAGTCACTTCTGAGACTTGATGCATCAAGTCATGGACTAGTTTTGGTAAGTTTTTGTCCTTCACTAAAAGAATGCTACAGAAATTAAATGGCCCTGGGGGAGCAGTGAGTCCCTGAAGGGCAGAAAAAATCCTTGGGCAGAGTGTGGGCTCTGAGTGTGGGCTCTGAGTGTGTATGTGTGTGTGTGTGTGTGTGCGTGTCCTTCCCCCTCTCCTCATTTCATGTCTACATCTTCTGAAAGTCCCTGGACATGGAAATTTCTTTTGCTCTGGCAGCCTTTAGGCTAAAAAAATGTCTTCCATGCATGTGTGTTTTGCTTGTGGCTGGTTAAAAGGAACGGCCTTGCCAAACTACTAACCAGAGAGAAGGGCAGTGTATGAGGGCAAACAGCTCATATTTATGCGGTGCTCCCCATCTCAAGACGTCCTGGGTGCTGGAACATCCCCCCAGCTGTGGCACATGGGGAGCTTTCGTCATTCAATTTGCAGCACGTATTACACAGAGCTTTTCCTGCCTAAGCATGAAGAAGTTGATTCTCACTGGGCTGCAAAAGTGGCTTGCCTTCCCCAGCATTACCTTGTGCTGCAGCTTGGAAAAACAGAAGTAAAAAAAAATAAATCTAAAGCAGGAAAAAAATAAATCTAATTTTGCAGCTATGATGTGCCACAGTGCCAGCCATTGGCAAGCCTGAACCAGTCCATAAGCAGGACAGGCTGTTGGTTTTCTCTTTTCCTCTCATCAAAACTATCCTATTCTCTTTATAAATATCAGAGTGGTCACTTAGCAGTGTCCTTAGTTTAGAGGTGCTGGGAGAGATTGGGTGGGTTGTAACAGCCAGCCCTGGCTCAGTGTTGAGCCAGCAGCTGGTGTGTGGCTAATGCTGATGGGAAGTGTGTGGTCCCATGAAGTCAGGAGAGATCCACAGCAGGTCAGCGGTGGTTTAGCACTGCCAGGGATTGCCTTGGTGTTAGGCTATAAAACCTGGTTGCTGTGTGATGGATGAAAGATCAACATGTCTGCAGGCAAACAGTAGGAGTCTGTTGGAAGCATTATTGCAAAAGCTATTTAAAATGATTTGTAGTAGCCAGTTAGACATTTAAGATGTCCATTAATTAGCTGCAGCACAGGGAGGACTTGTAAAATTGAGACAGGATTTACTGATTCCCCCAGTCACTAGCTCTCTGAAGGGAAACTTTGGAAACTAGGATTGGGGTGTCAAAAATTAGTATTTGATGGCTCAAACACTAGCAATTTTTACTACAGCCATCAGTCACCTCATATTACAACTTAGACTGCAAGAGGGAGACTGCTCTAGATAACCCTGCCTTGGCAGGAGGGTTGGACTAGATGATCTCCAGGGGTCCCTTCCAACTTTAACTATTCTGTGATTCTCTGAAATTGGTCACTTCAATCATTCTTTAGTGAGAAGCATTCACTGGATATGAGAAACAAACCAGAGGCAGTGCTGACCTCAAGCTAACGGACTATAGCAATTCCCGTCCGTGGATTCCCGTCATGTGCAGATAACAAGCCCAGGTTTTTCCAGCATGGCCTCTTGGGGCTCCACAGGAAGCTGTTAAAGTAGATGCCAGGATCAATCCTCACTCCAGGGGATGTGAGGACATCTGTGGACAGATGTCATTGGCAATTGAGATGGGGTAATCCCCAAATGCCCTCACGCTGTGCACTGTGTCTGTGTCTGGAACCTTGGTATGCAACACAAGAAGATACCACCTGGTGGGCTGCACTTCTTTTCATGAGCTTTCACATAGGAAAAAATAAAACTGGAATAAAAAAAAATGAAGGTGCTTTTAGCATGCATTAATGTCCTGGGATGCCACTGGGGCAGGTTGGGGGTGAGCTGGGACCCAGTGCCACCACCACGCTTGCATTCACCAGAGGTGGCCATCAGAGTGTAAGCAGACCCTGTGGCCATGACTCCCAGAGGCAGTCCTCACCCCTGAGTACTTGCTGTTCTTCTGGATGCAGCAGGTGAAGAGGGTGAACATGATAAAAACAGCCATGTTGCCCAATGGGTAGCTGACAAACAGTCAAGGAAAGCTGAGCCCATAGAAGGCCCACAAAAAGTACACTTTGGAAGAAAACCATCATGGAACAGTGTCTGGGGGAAGTGATTTCAGCCTTCATGACCCTTCAGACAGGCCCCCCCCAAGACGGCCAGCTCTGTAGACCTAATTTCCTTGCAGGAGCAACGTGAGTTGTGTAGCCAGTCCAGGAGGCTGAGTGGAGTTATCCAAGGGATCAGGGTCGTGGTGACCCCCATTAAGATCACGCATTCCTGCAGGTGTTCCCCCAGCCAAGTGGTGTTGCTGCTGGATACTAAACCTGACCACTTCCATCTAGGAACAGGAGAAAAAACATCTGTCCATCAGAATAATATTGTCTAAGGGGTTCAGGAGAATGACAGTGCTGCAGTAGCAAAACCGAGGTGAGAGGCAGGAAGGGGTGTGGGGAAAGTGTGGTGGGGATGTCTGTCTGGACACAGAGAATGGGGATGCTCTGCACCAGGCCTTCTTTTCCCCACACCAGTACCAACCCTGGAGCACTGCCAGACCATCACAGTCTGTGCTTTCCAGCTAGACTTGGGGGTTTTGGTTTTTTTTTTTTTGTTTGTTTGCTTACTTTTTAATCAAACCCTTCAAAATAACCAAAGAAAACTGATCCTTCACTTCTGTGTTTTCACATTTTATATACAAAGCTCAACTCTTCTTATTCTATGTTATTACCTGCTCTCTGATGATATAATTTGCTAAGGGGCCTCTTTCCATCAGACACACAAGTAATTTATCCTGCAAGGTACTGACAAGCAACACAGAAACATTTCTTTGCTAAGGGCTTAGCTCCAAGCATTACAAGGGAGTTGGGTTTAATGCTTTCTAATAGAAATAAGCAGCATTGCCACCTGCTTCTCTGGGAAAAATGGAGAGCAACTAGGAGAGGGGAAAGCAAAGAGATCATTGTTAATACAGTAGCTAATTCTCACCTGGAGAAAGGGACAGTGCTCAGGCTGTGTCTGTCACAGAAACCTGAGGGACTTGTCCACAGCAACTCCCATGCAGTGGCATTTTATACACATGAAGTGTCTGACTCCAGCTGTAACTGCAGCACTAATTTATATATAACCCGAAGATGCACATTTTGGCTCTGCAGAATAGCTAAGAATTTCTTTTCTGGTTGTAAGGGATAGAGAAGAACAAAAAAGCAACAAACTGATGATTTTGTTCCTGCTTTCATTTTTCAGGCTTTTTATGAGGCCAAAAAGACAGACAGTCCCAGGCAGGAGGATTTGCTATCCCTATATTTCAAGATGGAAGAGCAGTATAATGTGCTTCTATGTTGAAAATAAAAAGCCAACAAAATCACTGAGAGTGTGATAAATCACAGGTAATTTTCTTTCACCCTGGCAGGAACTGCAATGCTGTCTGGCTAGGGAGGGGAGAGGGGAGGCAGGGAGTGAAGAGAGGGCTGCAGTGGCCTGAACTGTCAGGGGGATCCCATCCAGCCCCTGACTGATGAGGCAGAAATCCAGTCTGCTTGCCCTCCCAGGGTCACCAAGGCTGGGACAACAGGCCCTGGGGAGCTGCTTCTCTTCACAGCTGGTTGGAGGAGACACTCCAGGGCACCCCATCCCTTGCTGGACACAGGGATGATATCCCTGCTGATGAATTCAAGGCTGCCTGGACACTGTAAAGCTTTTGCTTATGCTGTTAAACTGTTGGACCACAGCTAGGCCTGGCACCAGGAGTACTTTCCCTCCTAATTTCCCGCTGAGGAGTCTGGATCTGACCCTGCTAGGCACTTTGGATGGAGCAGCCTGGTTTGGAGGATAAGGCAGGTGAATGGTATGGAAGTGAGTAGAGCTTGTTTCCCCGCCTTTAGGTCAAGAGGAGACGCAGGTGATGAGGGAAGGAGTGTGTATGTACTTGCATAGGTGAAGTGAGTCCCGGCTGTTGGGACATCCTGCTCACACAGCTCATCACACATGTGACTGAGTGCCCCGCATGTTGTGCTCCTGACCCACTCCAGTATCTTAAGGCAAAACTCATCTTGTGTGGCTGGTGGGACCAAGCAATGCACATCACTTACACTGCTGATCCCTGCAGAGACAGAAGACAGACCCTGCCCAAAGGGCTCAAAACAGGTCCAATCTGGAGACCCAAGTGGCACTTGGACTTTGTACTGCCCCTCAGTACCAGAGGGAAGTTTCAGTGTGGGCTGTTGCTTCCATCAAAAGATATGATAGCACTTGCAAGTCTAACCCCAGAAGACCAAAACGACGGGAGAAAAGAGGAAACAGCAACAAAGCATGGATAACTCAAGTGATGCAGAAAACCTGTTGCCATCTGGGCAAGTATCCCCATTTCTAGGGACCTTCCTAATCTGCTAATGACAAAACTTCAATGCCAAAATGGCAGAGATGGAGCAGGTAATGGGTGCTGAGCCCTCAGCTTTAAGTGCACCTCATCAAGCCATTTGGTGCCTACAGTGAAGATTTGGACTCTACAGTGAAGATGAGCAGCATGAGGACTCTCAGGCAAGTATCACCTTGGCAGCACTTAACTGTCCTGGTCCAACATATAATTCTGGACCCATTCAGTGCTGTTGCCTGCTCAGCATGTCTTTCCTGGGGGCAGGTGATGGATCTTTTCTACCAGCAGCACTGTTGTAGGATTGACATGAGGATACTTCAATGCTTGTTGGTGCATGTGGACAGCAGTGTAATGTCACAAGCAGTTTCCTAACAGAGAAATTCTCCGGGAACAGAGTGAAAGAACCTGGTATGGAGCTTCTCTCTACTCACCTAGGACTGGGGCTGGTCTTCCTCAGCCCCTTACTGATGCCTCTCCTCAGCTCAGCATGGGAAGCATTGGCATGGGGATTGATGTCCAGCTCTTGCTCTGCTTCATCTTCACTCATCAGCTCTTGGATGACAGATGACAGTGCTAAATGCTTACTTATATCTATTGCAGCAAAAGAGCTGTGTGTGCTGTGCCTATCAGGAGCAGTGGGGCTGGCATGGGACAGCTGCTTGCAATGGAGACTTCCTCACCCTCCAGCTCCCTCAGCTCACATCCCTCCCTGCTATTGCAATTCCACTCTCTTTTTTTGCCAGGAAGAACCTTATGCGACAGGCATGCTCACACAGTACCGATAGATACATTTTCCTGGGGCTCTTCCTTCAGATCAGCCACTGTTGGGATTACCTTTTCAGAAGCACTGCAAAAAGTGCACTTTGCAGAGTCTTCTGTCCAGGTGGTCTCCTCAGAGGATAAAGGAAAACAAACATCAGAGCCATTAATTTTTAAAATATTAAATTGGACTTAAGTCTAGACTGTTCTCATAACGGCAATCAACCCCACTGCATTTAGTGTAATACCAGAACTCCTTTTCAGGATATATATATATAATGCCAGGAAATGTAGGTTATATTTCATTTTCTGTGCTCCCACATAAATACAGTTGGCATATTTACATTTCCTTCTTAAGGGTTCAATGGAAAGTTATAGCTGTTTTTCATATGAAAATTTGAACAACTTGGGAATTTGGTCTTCTTTTAACATACTGTGAAACACTGATAAAGTGGAAAAAACCAGGAAAACCAAGGACTTATGATTTTTTTAAAGGCTTAAAACTTTAAAAACAATTTTTTAAAAACGAGTTCCTGTCTCTTCTTTTAAAAGAAAACCCTGGGAAATTACTCTAAAAATGAATATGTGCTCAGTTTTTAAGTCAATGTTAATATGAAGAATTTTCAAGGAAAATTATAAAATTTGCATTTTGGAAAGTAAAATAGCCTTCACTTGCAAAGAATTTTTAATGGAAACATTCATGATTATCACTCCTCCTTCCTGACTGGGCAATCACAAGCAGAGAACGGATTGTGAGTAGCTCTAAGGAGAAGGACTTGGGGGTGTTGGTTGACAAGAAGCTCAACGATGTGCATTCACAGCCAGAAAGCCAACTGTATCCTGGGCTGGATTAACAGCAGTGCGGCCAGCAGGTTGAGGGAGGTGATTCTGCCCATTTTCTCTGCTCTCCTGAGACCCCACCTGGAGTGCTGTATCCAGCTCCTGGGTCCCCAGCACAGGAAAGACATGGACCTGTTGGAATGGATCCAGAGGAGGGACACAAAGATGATTACAGGGCTGGAGCGCCTGTCCTATGAAGACAAGCAGAGACAGATGGTGCTGTTCAGCCTGGAGAAGAAAAGGCTCCAGGGAGAGTTTATAGCAGCCTTCCAGTACCTAAAGGGGGCTCATGAGAGCTGGAGAGAGGCTTTTGATAGAACCAGAGGGAATGGCTTTAAACTGACAGAAGATATGTTTAGATTATATTCTAGGAAGAAATTCTTTACCGTGAAGGTGGTGAAGCACTTGGAACAGGTTGCCCAGAGAAGTCATGGATGCTCCATCCCTGAAGTGATCAAGGTCAGGTTGGATGGGGCTTTGAGCAACCTGGTTTAGAAAAAGGTGTTCTTTTCCATGGTGAAGGGATTGGAACTAGATGACCATTAATGCCCCTTCCAACCTAAACCATGCTGCCATTCTGTGATCCTATGATAAAGGCTCAAAAGCAGTTTAAGACTGGTTTAGCTTTAAAGGCCCTTTTCCTCGCTCTAGTATTTATAGTAGCCATTCTGGTGCCTTCTACCATGATCAGTCCTGCCACTCCATATTTCTTGAGGTTGCTTTCTGGAAGAGTTTTCCTTTTCCGTCAGCCAGCTCTGATCGAGGGCTGGGTGGGCTGGCTGCCAGCACAAACCCTGGTGTCACCAGGACCAATGAATGGCATCCATACTTTTTTTGCATCTTACTCTGGCTTTATTTGCAGGCATTGAGGGTTTGTGCTGAGTTACACAGGCTGCTGCTACTGCACCTTATACAAAAGGAGTGCTCTGCCTACAATCCACAGCTGCCTCTCTGGTGGTGAGAACAGTTGCTATTGATTACTAATTCCTTCCACAAACCTCTCATTTAAGAGAGGAAGGCAAAGACACTCCAGTTCTGACCTGAATGAAATGGGAAGTTTGTAGCAGCAACTGAAGGGACTGATTTTATACCCCTTGTCAGTACACCAGGGCTGTGCAGATATGTGAGCCAAGCCGGTGTGGTTCACCAGCAGTGAGGCTGGCACCGGGCACTTCACACATCTGTTCCAGCCCCAAACCTTACCCTTAAACAAATGATAGGTGAAGGCACAGCTGAAACCTTCAGCCACACTGCAAGAGACCCTGTCACTTGCCAGTCCTCAGCTTCAGTCCCCAGAGAGGGCAGTGGCATGGCCAGCAGCCAGAAGACTGGAATGGAAATAAAGATTTCTGCCTTGGTATTGCAGGTGGCTGTGTGGCTTCCCCACCCAGGTGAGGAGGGGGTTGATGGCTGCCATACCAGTGGGTCTGCCACTGATCTTCTCTTCAGTTTCTGTTTTGACATTAACTTTTTCTCCTTGCAGGTACAGGAGCATCAAACCAACTCCACAGTGCATTTTTCTGAAGGCCACGTGCCTTTTCTGAAAGGCATTTCCCCAAAGAGTTGGCAAATCCAGTGCTGCCTGGGTCTGGAGGCTGCAACAAGACATTACTAGGGTCAGGGAGGAGAGAGAAACATGTTCTGTGTGACCCTGTGGCTCTGAGTTGCATCACTGGACAGAGATGAGGAACCCTCCACCAGAGCAGTTCAGTGTTTTTTCCTTAGGTGAATTAATTTCATGCTCACCTCTAGTGCTGGAGTGATGCTCTGTCTGACTCTTTTTGGCTACAAATAGCAGTGGCAACTCTCCAGCCTCTTCACCCAAACAAGGATGCCCCAAGCAGAAAGAAGTGCCCCTTGTTGTTGCTCCCCAACACTGATCCCCTTCCAAGCACTGCTGCAAGGTGCTGCATCCTGGAAAAAATACACCATGGAAAGACTGTTCACCACTGGTAATTTCTGGTTTTTCTCACTAACTGATCAGCTGGGTCTCACCTTGCCTGGGCAGAAGGCAGTGACTGCTCCATCATCCTCATGTTCTCCTCCCATGAACAGAGGCTCTTCGTCTGATTCTGGCCTTGGACTCAAGGTCAACAGGCTCCCACACCACTTTTTGCAAGGAAGAGTTGCCAGGTATCTCCTATTTGTTCAACACAACTTTGTGTGAAGAGGTTTTCTCAGAGGAAGGCTTTGTCATCCATTGCTTCCATTCTGCCTCCTATCCTTCTGCACACCTCCTTGTGCTTGGGCCCATCTTCCAGTGCTCTGCTACAGGAGGGGACAGACACATATCCCAGCAAGTGGCATCACCCCCCATCCTATCTGTGCAAGGGACAAGGTAGTTGTGCTGGTTAGGCACAATGCCGTTTATTCCCAGAAATGCCATTTGCTCTCCAGTGACACCCTGAGAGCTTGGGAAACTGCATTTCTTCCCTCTCCTTGGGAGCTGGCACTTAAAATTTGAGAGAGGAAGCTGTTAAATTAGCCTAAACATTGTTCCATGCTTTCAAAATATTCATAAATAACCTCAAAATAGCAGCAAGCAGAGAGAGGAAAAGTGTGCTGATGATATTAAGGGTGGTTGAGGTAAAGGTCTGACTGCGAACAGTTGAAGAAAGACCCTCGTGGCACTGAATAAAGGGGTAATAAAATCACAGATGAAATCTGATGTAGATAAATGTAAAGTGATGTGCATGGGAAAAGACAATCCTAGCTTTACATACAAAATAATGGGCTCCGAGCTGCCTATTTCCACTTGGGAGCAAAATCTTCATGTTATAATGGATAACTCTATGCAAATGTCAGCTCAAGACTCAACAGCAATCAAAAAAGCAAACAAAAAACTAGGAATTATTAGGAAAGGAGGAGAGAGCAAAACAGGGGAAATCATTATGCTGCTGCACAAATCCGTGGACTCCCTTCTCTTGAATACCATTGTGCAGTCCTGATTCACTGATCTCAAATATGATACAGAAGAAAAAAAAAAAGGTACAGAGGAAGGCAATTGAAGATGATCAAAAGCACAAAAAGGCCTCCATTCAGGGAATGACTGAATAGATTAAGACTTTTTCTCTTGGAAGAAAAAAAATACTGAAGAAGAAATACGACCAAATTTTGTGAAAGGAAGAGTGATGTGACTGGGGAACAGCTGTTCATATTATTCAGTGCTCTTCAAAGGAAGAGAGTGAACATCAAAGAAAACTATCAAGTGACAAGTTCAAAATAAACAAAGGAGATTTTTATCTGTGACACTCCTTGCCATAGGGTACAGTGGATGTCTAAAGTTTGTGTTGTTTCAAAAGGGTGTAAGCCGGTCGATGGCAGAGGAATCCATCAAGTGCTATTAAATGCAGAGCTGGCATATACAGTTCAGGAGGTTTCTGAGTCGCAGACCACTGGGGAAATGGAGAGTATTCTGGGAAGTATAAACAAATGTTTGCTCTATTTTTGTATTACTTCCTGACCATCTGCTTGTCCAGGGCAGGATACTGGGCCAGGTGTATTTTGGGGACTAACCCTTTGCAGTCATTCCTATTCATTTCACAGTAGGCCATGTCTCCCATTAAGCCAAAGCAGCTGAAATGTAGCCAGAGGTGTCTGGTGCTGTTGCCTTTCACTGTTTCTGATTCAGTCCACTTCACCACAGAGGCAGAGCTGCTTGGTGGCTCTCCAGGCTCACAGGCTAAACACCAGGACCAGCTTTCAGTTTGGAAAGTCTCCCACCAAGACCCACAGGTAGGTGCATCCCATTTTCCTTTACCTCCCAAAGCAAAAGCCTTCTCCTGCATGGACAAGTCTTCTCTGCAGGTCCTCAGCTGGAAGCCAAGTTGTTCTGGACTGCAGCCTTGTGCTCCATCCAGACCTTTCATGTGCATCTCACATTGCAGTGAAAATGTCACCCATTGGTGGCTGTGTCTCAGAAAAAGGATGTTCTTTGGTAGTCAGCTCACATTCTGACAGCCTGCC
The DNA here is from genome assembly GCA_035583235.1 of Hafferia zeledoni. Classification (NCBI taxonomy): domain Eukaryota; kingdom Metazoa; phylum Chordata; class Aves; order Passeriformes; family Thamnophilidae; genus Hafferia; species Hafferia zeledoni. The sequence continues at coordinate 55,989,180 of JAWWEV010000001.1, read as the reverse complement.
CTGGGTCACCCTGGGTTTATCATTCTGAGGAATCATGGAAAGAGAATGCCTGGTTATGAGCAACAGGAGATTGAGATAAAAAAAAAAAATTCAGCAGTGGCTCTAATGGCCAGTCCAGATCTGAGTGATTCACTAAGATTTCCCCCAGTAAATTAAAAGCAAACACTTGGATGCTGCACTGACATAGTACACAAGTGCCTCTTTCAGTTGAAACCTCAGCATCTTAATGACACAGACATTTGTGTTCCTGTGTAGTTTTCCAAGGTGGCCTTAAAAACCATGCCTTGGCAGTTTATTGCCTGATGGACATAAGCTAGTAACCTCACTCTGTACCTCCTTTCAGCTAGAAATGAGAATTAGTAGCTCTTAAAAGGTGATCACACCCAGGGGGAAATTCCTGAACTCAAGTATCTCTGTTCCCCAGATCAGAGTAAACTCTTGCAGTTGGCCAGCCACTGGCAAAAAGTTTGTCAAGATAGGATGGCTTGTTACTCTCAGCATTTATTTCTGGAGGCTGCTGCACTGCCCAAGCATCCCCATGTGGGCATTGCATGTTCAATAATATGGAGGTGGGGCTTATTTTAAATGGTAAAGCCCAATTTAAAGTAAATTTAAGTCCAAATTCTATTCTTATTGACACCTGTGCTATTCCGCAGCAGTTCTGAAGGAGTAATGATTATATACATTGAAACATGAGGACCCTCAGACATCTGTCCTGTCGATTGATCTGCAGGAGGGGGAGCACAAAAAGGTCCATTAAACACACTGAAACAAATACTCTGATGGTGACTATTATGGGAAAAAAAATCCCCACTCACATTTCTTGCCCCTAGATTTCTATTAGGAAGGAGGAGCCCCTTTCTATTTGGCTCTGGAAGGAAGGTCTATGGCTCGGCTTCGCGAACGAAGATTTGGTAAGGGCTCTCCCCACGTGGGTGTGTCCTTAGAGCCTGCACGTGGATTTTTTAGGCGAGGCACAGTGTGTGCAGAACTGGCCCCAGCCTTTAACTCCTCAGGTTCATCTGCCACAGCTGAGCGAGCTTGGATGGTGACAGTGAAGTCCTTGGGACTAGAACCTACAGCCCCCGGTATTCGCAGGAGCTCTCCCATCCAAGTATTAACCGGGCCTGACCCTGATTAGCTTCCCAGATCTGACAGGATCAGGCATCAGGGAGGCATTTAACTGCCTTGGAAGGAAGATGAGAGTCTTGTATTTAAGTGTGAACTGCAAGTGGGCAAGTGTAGGAAACCCCAGGTTCTGACTGCAACCTGGGGAAACTTGGTGGATCCCTATCCCTCTCCCTCTCCTTCTCTCTTTCTCCGCCTTCCCCTTCCTCTTCTTCTCCTTCTCCCTATCCTTCTTCCTCTCCTCCTTCCCCTCCCTCTCCCCCTTTCCCTCCCTCTCCCCCTTCCCCTTCTTCTCCGCCTTCTCCTCCACCCCTAAGTGGTCAGGGGTCCTGCCACCCTCAGGGTGTCCCCTTGCACCAGAGCCAAGACTATGAACTGGGACAAACTCCAGCCTAGTTCCCATAAGGAGGGCTGGCACCATCCAGCCCGTGCTGGAGGGAGTTTTTAGCTACAGAAAGGCAGAGCCCTGGCACCCCATGGCCACACACCCTATGCATGAGCTGTTGGTGCAGCATTGCTGGCACAGGCTCCTCACTCCTGAAATGGCCTTATTTTAATATAGTCGTGCTGAATAATACATATTTGCTGTGAAGAAACGACTGTATTTCTGTGCAGGGGAAACTTGGCAGCTCTGAATACTGAGCAGCCATTTCCTCAAAGCAGTAGGATTCAACCCCTTAATCAACCCTATTAGCATTAAAAGGAACTGTCTAAATGTCAAGCCAAGTTCAATAAATAAGCACTAACACATTTAGAAATGGCTTAAAAAGGGGAATTAAAAGTTTTGCTGCTAATTATGTTTCTTATTTTAGATTTTCTATCAATTCTAGCTCTTCCATTCCAATGGGACAAACATTTACTGCCAAGGTGGAAGAAATGAGATGGCCTAAAAGTGGGCAAAGCTGTTCATCCATAACAGAGAGACCTCAGCCCCTCTTGCAAGCCTCTGGAAGCACAATAAGGATGGAGTCAACAGATCTTTCAGTAAAGGTGCCTCCCAGCCTCCTGCTACAGTGAGTCCCAGATCCTCTGATACCTCTTGATCTCACCAGTCAGAAAATGCCAGGGGACAAAGGAGAGGAGGGCAGACTCCTTTGGCTAGCTGAAGGTATGCAGCCCAGGGAGTAGGAAAGCAGAAGCATGGAGTACAGCTTGCTGGAGGCACATTTTATAAGCAGCTGCAGAAACTTATGTTGGTTTCAACAACCAACTCTGCTCCTCCAGACTCAGTCACCTCAAACACTGCCTGAATGGAAGCAGCTTACCCAGTCTGGTGCTTTGATGTGGTAATGACATATAACTGATACTGATGGCAAAGGCTAATCCACTCTGCCCTGTAATGTTCCCAGTCAATCACACAATTATTCTGTTATTGGAAAAACTAATTTTTGCCCCTCTGATGGTAATCACTGTATGCCCTGAAGCGCAAGGCTTGATAGCCAGTGTAATTTGCAACCTAGCTAAGTGTAACTGCAGATGTTAATCCTATTTATACAAATGCCTGGCAAGCAAAAGTAGGGTTGGAGGGACAAGCTGCAGGGCAGGGGAAGGCATAGAGCTGGATTTCCAGGAATTCTCCTGCAGATTTCAAGCTGCTGCATCTCAGCAATGGGAGACCAAGAGGTTTGGGGTGGACAAAGGGAGGTAGCACAGCAGTGACTCTGCAGCTGTGTCACTCCAGTTGCCTGGCATTTATTCTGGATAATGCTGGAGCAAACATCACCACGGTGCACATCCTCTCCTTCAGGTAATCACTCTCTACCTAACAAATGCAACCCAGGGGACCCTGACATGCAAATGTCAGGTGGTGCAACAAGGTCCCACACCTGGGTCAGCGCAACCCCAAGCACAAATATGGGCTGCACAGATGGGCCAGTTTAAAGGTAAACCAGCAGGAGAAATGAACCCAACTCAAAAAAAAAAGATTATAAGTCAGAGCTACAATTTATTAAAAATATTACAATAAATGCAATGATACAAAGAGAAATTGGGTTTAACCCACAAAAATCAGAAGCATAACCCAGCACCCTGGGGCACAAGCAGAATGATGTTCATTAGTCCCTGTGCTGAGACCCACATAGTTCTCCTGGGTCCAAAGTAAAAGGAAAAGACAAAACCTGTTGGTGCAGATGATGGTCACAGTCTGGTTGAGAGTGGCAGTCGCAGTCCTGTTGAGGTTCTGGTCCTCCTCTGGGTCCAAAGAGGGGTACCAGAAGTCCCCATCCACAAGATTATATATGCTTAGGTTCAGGTGGGAATGCCCAGTAACTCCCCCAGGGCCAGGAGTCTCACAATGGGTGATTCATTCTGTGAGTTATGGGATATTTTTGGACTCCTTGATGACCCATTAGCAGACATGGACCCTCAGGCTGGGTGTGAAGGTGCTAACAACCCCATGGAGGGGAGTTGTCACACCTGGGGCATTGGTGTGAAGACCTTATCTCACAGGGTTCTCTAACACCCAGCTTGTAGCCTGAGGAATCAGGTGTGCCCTGGGCTGCAAATGATCCATTATTAACAGTTTGTTAGAAATTATATAGAGGGTGTAGAATACATAGTTTTGGTTACACCTACACAATAATAGCTGGTCCCACCTACCCTAACTAGGACAACAGAGAATGGATTGACAGCAGTCCTGAGGACTTGAGGGTGTTGGTTGATAAGAGGCTCAACATGACCCAGCAACATGAGCTCGCAGCCCAGAAAGCCAATTGCATCCTGTGCGAGCTGAACCAAGACCCAAGGTCAATTCTCTGAGTGAAGCACTTGAATTAGGAGTCTAATATTATCAACAAAGGAACAGACACCTCCAACAAGCAAGTGAGAGTAGTAGGCACCTAGCCTGGGGGGATGTGGAGATGTGGACACAGCTCTCTAGTTACACACTCCCAAGAGGGCAGGAAGACATTTCCTCAACTCCAGGGTGCAATGAGACCTAAACATGTTAAATGGCTTATTCTGGGTGAACTGAGCCCCGAATGCTCAGCTTCTCTACTCAGCTGCTCAGTTCTGCAAACACCCTCCTAACTGCCTGATGCAGGAGTAAACTGTGGGAGGAAGGGTTATGTATTTAGAGAGGCACAGAATCTTCTCCCATCACAGGTGGGTACTTAAAACAGACTTGCACTGTGCCTTTGATGGCTCACTCCACTTGCTTCACCAAGGAGAGAGAGGAAGGAGGTCACTGATGTGCAACCACAGGAAAGCCCAAATTTCCAGGAATTCATGCCTTCAGGTGAAAACCCACCAAACAAGTTTCTCAGGCCTTAAAGAAAAGAAAGGTTTAATACTTCAAGCCTGGGCTTTGCAGGAGCTGTGACCTGCTGATGACAACAGTCCCATCGGTACAGTGACCCAGTGTCACAGAGACCCAGCCATCCAGCAGCATTTTCAGCCATGGACTTCCCTGGACTGCCTCCCGTCCCAACAGGCCTGTAACATGCAGCACCTACACCCTGATGTGCTACTGCTGGCACAATCCCTTGTCCGGCAGGATTAATGGAATAACAGCATTTCCATGGTCTTATTCCAGGTTTAGCTAACATGAACTGAAACCCCAAAATTCCCCAAACACAATCCAGGGAAATTCAGCCCCATGGCTATTTCACTAAGAATGATACCTCTGGAAAGCATAGTCTTAGACTCCATTGAGTTTGCTGTGCTTTGTTTTCCTGCTGTTCATCTCTAGGAATGTCTCCCACTTGGGCAAGAAACATCACATTTGCTAAGAGCATGCACTTAATGGTATATGAAGCATTTTACCTCACCAACAAATCCTCTCTGTCTGGTGACACTGATCTGGTTTTGTTTTTAGAGCAAGGCTGTGGCAACTTGGCTCTGTCACACATTCCTACAGCTGCAGGACCCCCAGTAGTGGAGCTCCCATTTGCTGTGGTTTCAGCTGCAGGGTTTAAGGTCAGCAGCAAGGATGAGCTGACAGAGAATGGTAATATATTTAATTACATCTGTTAGTATAGATGGAAAAGAAGACATGAACATTTGGGCCCATTTGCTTTCTTCCAGACCTGAGAAAGAGTTGGTACAGCCAAGAACACATTTTCCAACCCAGCTGTATACTACAATTGGTCTAATAAAAATGTGTTTCATTTGCCTACAAAAATCACTTTTCTAGGCACTTTACAACTGTTAAGGAGGTTGTTTTCTATTCCTGGTTTCTTTTAAAAGGCCAAGTCTAGCTGCTGTGTTATTAAATTCACCAGACACATGGTACAGCCCAGTGAGCACTGCTGTAGGAATCTTCACATTATAGTTCTCTAGGCTTGATCTTCCACGCACATAAATGGATTTTACACTCATGGTACTCCTGGGACAGCAAGGCAGCTGCTTCAGGTTTTCACCAGTTTAAGTAAGATTAGTATTGGACCCAAGAGCTTGTGTGCCTTGCAACAGCCTACGTGTTGCAGTCACTTTAACCTTGGTGAGCTCATGTCTCTGTTTCCAGAGGACAAAGAGTAGGACTGGGACACACAACTGGGATGTGTGCAAAACTGATGGTTAACAGTGGAAATGGACAAGTAAACCCAGACGAAAACAGGCAAAACTGGTCCACTATTTGATTGTGATGCACGTGCCAGCAAGTAGTTTCTGGTCCTTTTAGCATCCCTGATGCCATGTGTAAGGGATTGTTTGGTCAAAAAAGGTGTATTAAAACCAGAACCTTATGTCACCCCCATTGGTCTTCTGTGAGCTTAAGGCTGCTCCTGCCACCCACTGCCTCTAAGCTCTTATTCTCTTATTACTGAAACAGCCTAAACATCATGTTTTAGTTATAAAGTGAGTTTAGTGGATAGAAGGGTGGGAGAGAAGGGGGATTAAATTTACTGCCTCAGTGACTACAGATCTGAAATAAATCTCCGATTCAATGATAGATCAATAACATCAAGATTGGGTTTAAATTATTAATAAACTATGAGAAATGAGGATAATTATTCTATGAGTCACAGCTCTCTAATGCACTGCACATTTTTTCCCTGAGACATCTGCATTGAAGCCCGATCTGCCCATCTTTTGGCAGAAAGCTGTAGCCAAGCAGTTAATGTTTTTTGTTTTGCTAGCTAAGCATTTCATGAACCCTCATGGACTGAGACAGCCTAGTGACAATGTGTTTCACTTATGGAGAAACCCTTAGGCCAGGATCCCCCAAAATATTGAGATGTCTAATGAGTCTCTGGACATCAATGTGATTGATTTGAATGACATTTGTGAATGGTTCAGAAGGCCCTCAAATGTAATTTGAAACATGGATGTCTGGAGATGAAGGAGTTGTGCCAGCCTAAAAGGAGATGGAAGCCTTGGATGGTTGCAGAGGTACTGGTGGAAAGAAGGAGGGACAATCTGAGGATTGCTGGAGGCAGGGAGTGGAGGAGCAGTTTTTGCGTATTGCTGGAAGACTGCAATGACAGCACCATCAAACTGGTGGTGCGTTTCAAGTGAATAACTTCCACCTTTACCAGCAAAAAAGGAAGGAACCATCCACCCGAGGAGGCCTGTTAAAATCAAGAAGCTGAAAATTATAATATTCCTCCATTCTGGATCATGACCATCTCTGATGACTGTATAGCCCACACTGACACAGTTGGGCTGGAGATGCTGAGCACCTCTGTGGGAGAATACCCTGGATGATTTCTATTGCCCTTAATGTTGAATTAGAAGTGCATCACAAATATGTCTTCCCTATTGTATTTTCCCTTAGTCATGCCTGTCCCAGTTTCTTCTTCCCATAATCCCTCAGGGCTCCTTTCCCGCCACTCTCTCCTATTGGTTAAAGTTCCATGATTCTATTGGTCTTTATCCCTGCGTGGTGATTGGTTGTTAACCCTGGCTATTATGAAGTTCCACCCCTGTTCCCCATTGGTCCATTTTTGATCTCTCATTTGCATACCCCTGGACCAATGGGAAGCTTGGTACCACCCCCTATTCCAGAACCTTCCCCACCAAACCCTATATAAACCCTGTACTCCCAATAAAGTTGCTTCCTTTGTTGCTACCAAGCCTGGAGTGTGGATCTTCCTTTGGGGTTCTGCATGGGATCCGTGCGGAGGGAGCTGTCCTGAGCTTTGAGGGGCTGAGCCTAAAAGAGCTTGTTATCACTTGAGCTGCTGATCACTGAGCTCTTCAGAGCTGAAGACCAATATTTGGTGGCATTGTCATCCACTGTTACATCTCTGGGCATCCTCCCACCTTAGCAGGTGTCGTCCCTCAGCTTTAGCATCACGGCTTGGGGTGGGGATGGGCAGCAGCCTTCTAGGGGCAGCTCATTGCAAAATCAGCTAATGCCTGCTCTTTGGCAGGGTGGGGTCATCTTGGGTCAGAGCACTGCTGGTGGTGCTCATCAGCTGCTGGGCTATCAGGTGAGGTGCTCAGCATTGCCTTGGCTTACCAGGAGGGTACCTTACTTAAGAAGAGAGGAACAGAACTCAGGATGTTGGTAATGAAATGCATTTATCCTGGTGAAAGTTAGGTCTGCAGCATGCAGAGGGGAGAGATGTACTCAGGAAGCTAAAAACAGCAGAGTGGAGAAGGTAACTGCCAGCACACCAAACTGGACAAGGAGTATTGGCAGCAGCTCTGCACAGTCTTCTATGGTCTTACTGCTTTTCTTGCCTCGTTCACTGGATGAAACAACATTGTATCAGCCCTAGAATCACTCTTCTGTTTATCTCAGCATACCCAGTTCTGCAAATGGCATTAACTGACCCCCACTCAGCTGATGATAGGGTATCACTCTGCATCCACATGGACTGGAGCTCTGCTGGGACACCTTTCCTTTACAATGGAATGTCCAGTAGCAACTGGGGCTTTCCATACCCTCTCCCTCTGTCTCCTTTCACTTGAAGTTGTCAGTCAGGGTGCAAAATCATTCTGTGCCTACAGCATGGAACTATCAAGGTGTCCAGGTTCTTTTACCTCTGCAATATAGGAATAATTTTTTATAGTTCCTGTGATACACTAATTTAAAGATGCCTGTGGCTTTGGCACATTAAAAAAACAAAACAAAACAACAAAACTCCCAAAAATAACACCCC
>JAWWEV010000001.1:55950046-55980996 GCA_035583235.1 Hafferia zeledoni | reverse complement strand
GACCAAACTGTGTTTGGGACTTGACTGTGATCTGATTCAAGATAAGGAATGAAGGGCTTTTAAATTTTTTTTTAATTTATCTCTATTAGAAATTCAAGAAGGCCTTTACACATCACTGCTTTCTTATTAGTTACCTATGAATTATAAAGGATTCTAGGCACAGCACACACAAATTAATAAATCTGTGGATGAAAACTTTTGAGGAATAGGGGGAGCAGTGGTACCTCCATCATATGTTTGCTCTCCCAGCTCTGCTGAGGGAGTAAAATGCCATCATCTCTGTCTTACACATGAGGAGCAGAGCCCAGTAAAGGGCCATGTGCAGGTTAACTGGGACTGATGTCAACCCCAAATCTCGTGGAAGCCCCGGTTCCTGTGCCCAGGGGATAGGTGGGCAACTCAGGATGCTGAATGGTGTTTGCTTGAGAGTGGGACGTGATCTGACTGAGCGACCTTCCTGCCCTTGAGGGGTCAGGGTGCAGCCTCAGCAGTGCATGGGCAGCTGGCTGTTTGTACCCCATATCATGGCCAGTCCTTTAAAGACAGCTCAGGCCAGGCCTTTGAGGAGGGGGACTGCTAGGTCCCCTCTTGCAAACCCCTCAGACGGAGGGAAATTCTCTTTTTTCTTGCATTTTTATAGTGACTTTCTGCTAGCCAGAAGAGTTTAAGACTGATTTCCCTTGATATCACATGAGAGGTTTCACCTCAGTCCATAATATTTTCAAAATCCGGGAAAGCAATAGAGTCTGAACTCTATCAGGCTGCAAGTTATGAATGTATAACATTTATTTATATAAATAATAAACAATTAAATTTATATAGATATATAAAATTTATAACATATTTAAAATTTATATTAATGAAATTTATAAACTATAATTAAAAAACACCTTGCTGTATGCAACAGCCTTCCCTTAAAGACCTGCTATATCTATATTGGTGCCACTAACACCAACAAGATGGTGGTAGCATCTTTTAAGTAAAAGCATCCCTTGGATATTCATATAAAGATTTTTATCAGTGAACTGAGTGTTATTTAAAGTAGACAGAAGAAGAATTTGGTCTTTCTTTGTCTCTTGTACAACTGTCTCTATTCAATTTCTTTTCTCTGCCTTCTGTCTGTGAGGAAGATTAGATGTGTCTGTATGTTTATGTCGGACAGACGAAAGGAGTGAGCTATGTCTCCAGCTGGTGTAAATCCGTGTTGCTGCAGCAGTGTCGGTGGTGTGAAGGGTGGTATTATGCTGATTTACTGTGGCTGGGGATTCAGACCTCCTTTTCCTCCCCACCTGGATGCTGTAAAATAAAAATCACTCATTTCAGTTGATTTGAGAGGTACTGAATAGGATTTATCTGTCTAACAAAATAAAAACAAACAAAAAAAACCCAACCAACAAACCCCCCCCCCTCTGCAGAGGCTGGCAGCACTCCTTTTAACAGGGAATGTTGAAGGGCCCAAAGAAAATCACTCGGACAGACATAACTTCCAGTTTATTAATAGCGGGGGCACAGCAGTGGCTGCCAGGCAGTGAATGTCTCAGGTATCCTGTAAATTTTCAGTTGTTAGGTGTTCCTGCTGTTCACCTGTGTATGGCATAAATACAGCCTAACATGACTGAATTATATAGAAAAATGTTACCAGTTACTCTTCCTACCTGGATTTCTTTGGCACGGATCCTGTGGGCTGAACTGGTGGAGAATATGTCACTGGTGCTAAAGAGGAAAGAGAAAGCTTTCTTTAAAAATAAAAAATCCTCTTTTTGTGTAGAACAGCAGGGATTTTTTTTCTGCCTTGAGATTTCTTGCCATTTCATTATTTTGTGTTTCAGATAAAACCTTCCCACCTTAACGAGGAACATTTTTCCCCATTGGTTTTAATGGTACGATAAATTGTGGAAGAGCAGAGAAAAAGCTCCTGAAAATGAACCGTAAAAAAAGTTGCTGGAGACCGAGGACAGGCTTTGCAGAGGAAGAGACGAGAGTTACAAGCTAATTTACTTTGCCTTTCTGTTCAGGTTTCATCTGTAAATAGCTTGGGCCTCGTTATTTTATGGACTTCTGGCGGGGGACATATTCCCGTGGGTGTTTCAGCTTCCCTGTGGCTGCACAGGGGCAATGGGGTGAAGGGGACTGGGGTTGCCCCTCCGTGGCAAGGTCATGATGCTACAAGAATGAGGAGGAGACTGGTAATTTTGGTCCAAACACCCTGCATGGGCAGGTGCCCTGAGGGGTTTGCTGTCAGAACACCACCTTTCTCCTCCAGATTTTCTTTTATTCAGTGGCCACAGGCTGCTCTTTGTGCAGAGCACAGCAGACCTGGGGTTTGTTACAGCTCCCATCTGTGGCATTAGTTGTACCTCTCAGCTTGTCTCAAATGCTCTATCAGGTAGAACAGCTCTTATGCAACCTACCTCAGTGTCTGCATACCAAGTGGTGTTATTTGCAAAAAATCAGAAAGGGCAGATGGAAGAGATTTAGGGCAGGCATATGCAGAAGGTGGTGGGGGAGAGGAGAGGTGTCTGTGGACGTGCAGTGGTCTGGGGGAAAAGGGTGTACAAAGAGGCATTTGGGGAGAGCAGGAGGGTGGCAGAGGAGATGGTAGAAAAGAAAATGTAGAAGAGTAAGACATGTGGGATGAAAGAGAGGTATGGCTATGACAGGAAACCAGAAAAAGTATAGAAAGCAAGGAAATGAAGGTTACTGCTCAGGTTGCGTAAGCCACTCTTATGAATGACAAAAAAACAATGAAAAGAGATGAAAAAAAGCCAAAAAAAGCCCCATGAATCATTGTACTGTACAAATTCTTGAAGGCATATTAAATGTTGACACTGGGTCCCTAATGAGGCATTCCCATATTTGATTTTCCTTGGTAAATTTTCTTGTGTCTAAATACTAGTCCTCTACTGAAACAGGCTGAAACAAACTTCATATATCATCTGAATTTTAATTGTGGTGTGGATAGCCAAGAAATGACTGCTTGGGATAGCACTGAGAGATTTCTGCATGCGTTTGCTTCCTGTCTTTTATGGCTGTTTCAGAGCCTCAGCCTCTTGCCAGGGCACATTTTTCCTCAAGGATGCAACTTACACATATGCCTGATAAGAATACTTGATTTCCACAAGGAAAGCTCTTAAGAAATAAACCTTACATGTGTGAACAGTTGATCTTTTTCATTCTTAGGAGCTGGCAAATTAGTGTTGAGAAAAATGCAAATGTGAGCAGAAAACATCCATTGATCAACCCCAAAGGAGGACCAATGCATGAATTCCTTAGGAAATAGGTAACCTTTTACTTCAAGGAATAGCCAGTCTCTTTCATGCTGGCTATGCATTTCTGCCTGTGCCAAAGCAGGCTGTGCTAGGGGCTCTCCCATAGCAGGTAAAATTCCTGCTTATAGCATGTTCAAAGAATATAGAAAAAGTAATATCTTTCCTCCAAAAAAATGATTTATACTTAGGATAGGGCCAAGGGGTCCCTCTTGGACTCCAGTTTGTGATCCAGCCCCTGTTGCGGAAAGCCAGACTTTCCCTGTGTAGGCAACCAGTTGCCGTTCCCCATGGCTGGTGTGTGATCCCCTTCCAGTGGCTTTTGGTGGAGCCATTTGTCCCTTCCTCATTCCCTTGCAGGGGACAGCAGTGACCCAGTCCTGCATACAGCCACAAGCCACATCCCGGCTTGCAAGCAGTGTTGCCACAGGCAGCCAGAACCGAAATGGGACAAATTTTTGAAGTCTTTTAAAAAGGGGGTCTATCCCCTATGACTTTCCATGGTTTAACTGTAATTTTGTCCCTGCTATGTGCCTCCAAACATTGGCTGCATTACTTAATGAGCTGTAAAATGTTATTCAAAGCACTGTGTGTGTATGTCTGTACATAGACATATATATATGTAGTAAACATAACTTGAGATATCTAGTAAGAGAGTTAAATGTCTCATTTTAATTTGCTCATGTATACATTCAATAGAGCAACTCTGATCCAGACGAAACTAAAGTGGATGCCATCTAAAATGTATCAGGGGGTTTTGTGTTTAAACTCTGTCCTGGTTTCATTGTGATTATGTTGAAACTAGCTAATGGTCAAATCCCATTCTTTACAGACTAGTACCTTGTACTTGTGATAAGTTGTCTCCATGGCTGGGATTCAGATGTTGATGCTGGTGTGCCTACCATGTTCCCACTGCTCAATATATTTTCCCAAAACATGGTACAAACCAGCCCAGCAGTCCACACAACTGTAACCCTCACAAACAGGCAGGAAGGGCAGGCCTGTGTTGCTTCTAGAAATCCATCACCATTTTAGGTGCACATGCATGGCACTCATATTAACCATATGATGGAGTGACTGCAATGCTCACCAAGGGAAGGCTAACTAATGTCATCTCCCTAGACTTCTGTGAGGCCTTCAACATGGTCCCAGATAACTTTCTTATGGCCAAATTGAAGACACACAGGTTTGAAGGGTGGAGTATTTGGTAATAAAGAACTGGCTGGGTAGATGCAGCCAGAGTTGTGGTGAATGGCTTTATGTGCACTTGGTTACCAGTGGTGTCCCCTCAGAGCTCTGTTTTGGGATCAATACTCTTTAGTTTCTCTATCAATGACACAGACAGTGAGATTGAGTGCACCCTCAGCAAGTTTGCAGATGAAAACAAAGCTGAGCAGTGCAGTTGACACAACAGAAGGATGGGATGCCATTCAGAAGAACCTAGACAAGCTTGAGAAACAGGCCCATGAGAGCTTCATGAAGTTCAAGTCCAAGTGCAAGCCTAATGTGCTGCACCTGGATTGGGGCAAGCACAGACATGGATACAGACTTGGAGAAGAACTCACAGAGAGGAGCCCTGTGCAGAAGGACTTGGGAGTTCCAGAGGATGCAAAGCTGGATGTGACCTAGGGATGTGTATCTGCAGCCCAGAAAGCCAACTGCATCCTGAACTGCATCAAAAGGAGTGTGACCAGCAGGTTGAAGGAGGTGATTTCGATCCTCTAATCTGTCCTTGTGAGACTCCACCTGGAATACTGCGTCCAGATCTGGGGACCTTAGCACAAGAAAGGCATGGACCCATTGGAGAGGGGACAGAGGAGGACCATGAAGATGATCAAAATGGTGGAGCACCTCTCCTGTGGAGACAGACTGAGAGAGCTGGGGTTGTTCAACCTGGAAAAGAGAAGATTCCAGGGAGACTTCACCAGAGACCTTTCAGTACTTAGAGGGGATTTACAGAAAAGAGGGAGAGGGGCTTTCTACATGGACAGATAGTGACAGGACAAGGGGGAATTTTTATATTGAAAGAGGGGAGATTTATATTAACCCTGAGATTGGCTCTGTTGGTAAGTGCACAGTGCTCACAACACCAAGGCCGTGGTTTGATCCCCATACAAGCCATTCATTTAACAGTTCAACTCGATGATTCCTGTGGATCCCTTCCAACTCAGACTATTCTGTGACTCTTCTGTGACTAAATGTTAGGAGGAAATCCTTTACTGTAAGGGTGGTGAGACATTGGCACAGGTTGCCAAGAGAAGTTGTGGATACCCCATCCTTGGCAATGTTCAAGGACAGGTTGGATGGGACTTTGAGCAAACTGGTCTAGTGAAAGGTGTCCCTGTCCTTGGTAGGAGTGTTGGAAATAGATGATCTTTAAGGTCCCTTCCAACCCAAACCATTCTATGATGGTTCATTTTGTGATTATGTGATGTACAGAGAGAAATGTAGAAAATATCAAGGACAGCTGACTTATTCTCTCTCCTTCCCTCTACAGCTTGATAAAAAATACCTGTTGATATCTTTTCTTTCTTCAAAGGTCTTCCAGGAATCTCAGCTGCAATTTTTTCTTGTTTTGCAGGAGGAGATGAGGAGGCTCCTTCAAGCTCTGCATCACAGACAAAACCTCTGCTGGTTCTCCTAGTTGTCTCTTTGTTGAAGAGTGCAAGATTAGTCTGCTCAATATAATCTTGTATTCTCTGCATTTTGAAGGTTTCTTTAGAAGTCAAATATTCCTCTTCCAGCCTTTTCAAATTTTCCACTGTGAGACCAGAACTGGAATCTGATGACCCAGTCCCAAGGGTAAATATTTTTGGTTGGGACTGGTTACTGCAAGACTTCGACAGCTTGTTTCCATTAAACATATCTGCAATGCATTAAGCAGATGAGAATCTTTAGCAACAGGCAAAGTCAATTCATCATTCTTGTAACAAAGAAAGAAAGAAAAGAGAAATCCCATTAGTCATTTACTCCTGACGGGCATATTGATTGATGTAGTTAAAATGTTCACACTAAGATAACCTTATTAGATTGAAAATCACTTTCTTTTCAAGAGGATCTACTAGGCTCCAATTCAACAAAGCACTTAAACAAATATCTGATATTAAGGGCATGCCCAGGTCCTATTGGTGGGATTTCCTTAAATAGTTCCCATCTAACACTTAAAGGCCAAAGCTTAAGATAGCTACAAAGGACAGCATAATGCCTTATCTGTGTTTTGGATAGGACCAAAACTGAGCAACCAAATACCTCACATCATAACACACAATGGTAGCCTCTGCCCCACTAAGGCTGTACTAAAGATTGCATCAGTGATTTCATTATTAACCTAGTTTGCTTTGTCTGTAAAATGCAGTACAGCTGAAACTTACTGTGTGCAGGCTGGAATAGAGTGCACTTTCCATTCATTACTAGTACTCAGACAAATTATTTTGGACATTTTTTGCTATATGCTGATGGAGAAAAAAATAAAATTGTACAGTGGAATCTATTGAAACTGTTTAATTGGACCTGCTGGTGGCCATCCGACCATGCCAATTAAATAAAGACAAACAAAAGCAGCTCTCAGAGGATCTGCAGTGAATAAATCCAGGATAAATAGTGCATGATTTTTGTTATTGCATTATTCTGTATAGTTGTGTGCCTGAAACATAAAATAGACATAAAAAGTATCTGCTTAATTGTGTCTGCATCTTCTATTCACCCACTCAGTCTGTTTAATGTCAAAAGATAAAGGAAGGAAACATAATAAGGTTACTTTGGCAGAACTAGTGCTTTTCAACAATTTCTTTCCCTGCCTGCCCCTCTCTGTCAATTCCCATTGGGCATGGTGCTCCTCTACTCCGTCTGACTCCAAACTGAGATGGCCGTTTCCAGGTGTTTTGTCAATGCAGGAGGCCGAAAACCTTCCAGTGCTCGAGGTGTCAGCTTTGGGGTACCCATGGATCACCTCCAGACTTTGCAGCCCTCTCTGTCCACGTGGGCAGAGTGGTCTCTGCCAGCCTGTGCTGGTTTAAAGGTAAACAGGAGAAATGAACCCAACTCCAGAGAGATTACAAGTGAGTTACAATTTACTTAAAAAGATTGCAATAAATACAATGATACAGAGAAAAACTGGCTTTAACCCACAAACTCAGATGTATAACCCAGTACCCTGGGACACAAAATGGTGTTCATTAGTCCCTATGCTGAGTACCATGTCGTCCACCTGAGTGCAAAGTAAAGGGAAAGGAAAACCTGTTGCTGCAGATGATGGTAACAGTTACGCCAAAGTAATGATTGCTGCCTTGTTGAGAGTGGCAGTTGCATTTCTGTTGAGGTTCTGATCCTCCTCTGGATCCAATGAGTAGTACCAGCAGTCCCCAAACCCAAAGATTATATATGCTCAAGTGCCCAGTACCTCCTCCAGGGCGAGGAGTTTCACAGTGGGTGATTTAACTCTGTGAGACATGGGATATTTTTGGAGTCTTTGGTGGTCTAGGTCTTTGCAGCTGCCTATTGTGCCAGTCCCTAACAGCCCTTTGTCAGACATGACCCCTCAGGCAGGGTGTGAAGATGCTGATCCCTCCCTGGAAGAGAGCAATCACAGCCCAGACATTGGTGTGAAGACAGAAACATTCCTGTGCCTCGCAGGGTTCTTTAACACCCAGTTTGTAGCCTGAGGTGTCAGGTGTGCCCTCGGCAGCTGCTGCAAATGATCCATTATTAACAGTTTATCAGAAATGACCCAAAGTGTGTAGAATACACAGTTTTGGTTATACCTACATAGTGATAAACTAGTCCTGACCCTTGTACCTAGGGCACAGCACTATGGGAGCCCAGAGACACACTTGAACTCAGGCACTGCAGGTGTGCTGGGGATTGCTCAGTGGGACATGCTCTTCACCCCTCATCCAGGCTTCTACAAAGGAACAATTTTTGAGAAGAGACTAGGCAAAGGCCAAGAAGGGCCATTACAGCACTGTCCAAGGTGAAGACACTGATTAGGTAAGGTCCCAGCGCTTCTGAGGTGCTCTGGTAATGGTCATCCCTTACCATTTCTTGCATGCTGTGACACAGTGGTTAGCTTGTTTTAATCCAGAAGGCTGAACTAGTTTACTTGCTTAATACAAGTGCCTGACACAATGAACTAAAATGCTGCAGAGAAGCAGAGGGTAATAATAATGTCTCTCCACCTTGTGTTTGGGAGTCAAGTCTAACTGGGCTGTTTTGGTTGCCACTTCTTCCAACTCAGGGCTGTCTCTATTTCCCTGCCATAATACCCTGCAATTGCCATTTGCATTGGATTACACTGTATGCACCTGGACAAGCTCAGGGAATGCTCTGGGGCAAGGCAGTGCCATTTTCACAATGTCTGCATGGCAAGGGCTGTCCTGGCCTTGTGTCTGTGCATGGTGTTTCACCTAGGTATGTCTGTGCACACCACCATCACCTAACACCAGCTGCTATCCTTGAGCTCTTCCTCTTGCATGAATGTTTTAAAGGGCATTTTATAATGTATTATTAGTAAGGCATTTAAAAAATTTTCCTTGCAACCCTGAAAATGGAGAATTGAAATAAATAAAAGCACAACTGAGCTGAGCATTATTCAATCCTAGTGGAAGAGCATGAGCTATGAACCTGCAGGCTTAGCTCACTGACTAGTGACATGCAGCAGCAGAAGCAGTGCCTAGGGGGAAGATCTTGTCCTTCATATAAAACTTGTCTATGTTGCCTTGTTACACTTCCTATCCTGACTTCCCCCAAAACAGAAGAGAAAAATCACCTTATACAGCAAGTGTAGAGAACTACTCTTCCAGTGGCAGAAAAATATTTTGAATGGATTTTCCCATTCTCCCCGTGTCCTTCTACACAAAAACATATATCTGACCCCATGGAAATCATATATCATGGGAGCAAAGTGTTCAGACAGTTTTTGGCTCTGTATTTGTACTGTACCTGCCAGGCTGAGCTTTCACACTCATTGGGAAGGTCCTACTGAGTAATATGAATTACAGTAGCTTTTAGAGGACCTTCTATTGGCACTTGGCACATCAAAGCTGCAGAACTCATGGATCAGCAGTTTCTGCATGATTTAAAGAAATGCAGCATTTGAATGTTCATATTGAACTTTTCAATGAAATTGAAGAAAATCAAATGTTTTATAGAATTCTAAATACAGAGCTTTTTTGTTGTTGTTGTTTGCATGCTTGCTTTCATCAGAAGAAATGTTCCAAACAAAAAGCCCATGGGAAATTAAAGGGATGGAATGCCATATTTTGAAAATGCCAAAATTAAATGTTCCTGCTTTGGAAGTTTGCCTCCCCCTCTCAATCATATGCCATTCTGGGATTTTGATATCAGACCTATTTTTCACTTGACCCAATGCATATTTTCATTACAAAGCCCAAGCTTTTTTTGCAAAATGCAAATAAACATTTTGCTAATCTGGCCAGATAGGATCGCCACACAAAGAAGAGTGCTCTTGCTTTTGTAAGCTCATAGTTCACGGGGACTGGTATTAAATAGAAAGATCAGTTACATCAAAATGGCAGGCTTAAAAATCTCATGGATAATAGTAAGCTGCCCATTATAATGTCACAGGAGATTGTCCACTAAGTATTCACAAACACATCTGCAGCACTGCAAATGCATCTTCTCCAAAGCCATATCTGCCCCTGACATCAGAACTCACCATAAAAAGCAAGAGAATTCAAAGCAACGTTTACTGGCTGTGTCCTCTGTGAAGCTTCACTTTCTCTATGGCTCTTCTGTTCTCATAATAATATGCTGAAACCTAGTCAGAATATTTGAATCTTAGAGAAACAAAACACAGCTGAAGTAGCTGGAAGGCAAAGGGCTTGGGAAGCAATTTCCTCTGATTCATCAGGAGACAAAGGCAGAATGATGACTGTATTTGTGTTAATAACAGTGGAATTGCCTCCCTGGCACTGTTACCCCATATTTCTTTAGCTCTTGCTGTCACACCCCATCTCACAGCTCCCCACTCCTCTGCTCTCAGTTATGGCCAGGCTGGATGGAAGGCCACAGCAGGACCTCCTGCCATTCCCCTCCTGGGGCGCTGCCCCAAGCAAAGTGGGCTGGTAAACTGAGCTACTAAGCCCCATGTGGGTGTTCCCATCATAACTGCCAGCTTCACCATCAAAACCTAGTTTTCCTTACTCTGAGCTCTCCCATCATCCCCCAGTAAAAATCAGGCTGACTTCACCCTTTCTATGACCACATCCATTTGGCTGGGGTCCCCTGTTGGGTGGACAGATGATTAGGAGGACATCAAGCTCTTTCACTGACAGCAACTGGTGGGACCCAGTATCCCAGGCATCTCCACTGGGTGCTGCAAAAGAAATTACACCTTCCCTGTAGGATCATCTCAAGGGAAATGGTATTATTTGCACATCTGTTATGCCTCAGGTAGAGGCAGAAGACAGAGAGTGCAATGCCATCAAATGAGGATTAGACTCTGTGCCGTATCTTAAAATGTCAACTAAACTCATTCCAGCTCCCTACACATACCCCAAAAGGTAGATGAGTGCTATGTACACAAGGCTAGAGAGTCCTTTATGCACAGACATTGGAGTGGAATTTCCAAACTGCACTGGGTTTGGAGAGTATGCTCTGTAAATATGAGTTTAGTCAGCCTCTGCTTTCCTTTGCTATTGCACAAGATATTTGTGCTTGTAGAGGAAATCTTTCCCTCTAAGCAATGCCTGCTTGATCCTACAGAATCTTCTAGTTTATAGTCCACTGCAAGGAAAGACATTGGATGGTGCCTCAACTTTGTTTAGATCTGATTTTGTGGCAGGACTTTGTGATATGATACCTGATCTCAGGAGCTGTCAGACCCACAGGAAGGACTGTGGGCTCCAGTAAAGCAGCCTGCAGTCTCCCCATTTAGTTGGAGCAGAGGGACTTGCTTGCACCATGGGTGTTATGATGCTGAGAGCTACAGCTTAACACCACCCATGAAGGGCAGATTGGGGTGGTGGACTTCCCACTTCCTGAAATGTAAAGAAGCAGCTATGTTTGTGTATATATGCATATACATATGCGTATGTGCATCTATTTACAGATCCAAGGAAAGCAGCTGACTACTTTCCTAACAGTGTGCACATTATACACAGAGTACTGTTATTATTATAAACATTATATACATTTTTATAAATTTAACATGAAGCCATATAATATTCATATCTCTATATAGAAAAAAACATTTATGGGCTTTAATTGCCAAACAAACCTTTTAAAACCAACCCAGATATTTCACCTATTTCTGCCATTGCAGCTGTGTCCAGACTAGGTTTCCAAATTCTGAGTTATAACCACAACTCTTGTAGAGAAAACAATCTCCTAAAATAACTCTGTTTCTGCACTTAGCACTTTCAAAGATGCTTGGAAAGCAATTGGTTGCTGTAAATCACATGGAAGACTCTTGAGTGGGTGTGCAGCCCTTATGTCTGTTGCATCCTACCCATCCTGTAAGCACCAGCAGAGACAGTGATACTCATCTCAGCAGTGTCTTTCCATTTGAAGGGGTACATCCAAAAGCCTGGATCTCACCAGAAGCGGCATTGGCTCCAGCTGAGGGGCTGCCTACCTCTCTGTAACATGCAGTGGCAACTAGTAGGCTTATAAGAAACATAGAAGGATATGGCAAATATGTAGTGATTCAGGCCCCAGAGAATTCATTCAGCTTCAAGGTTATAAGGAGCATGCTAATTCTACAGGTGCAGGGATGAGAATCAAATGGCTCTACTTGCAACCAGTAACACTCGCAAATTAGAACTGAACCCACTTATTCTGATAAATCAGAAAAATTGCGTTTGAAATATGTAGCATAAACAACTTAAGAGGGATATGATGAATCAGACTACCAGTCTCTACTGTTGAGATTTAAAACTTGACTTTAGCAAGTGCCATTGTCTGGGCTAGGACACATGCTCTACACATAGTAGAGGAGATACAGTCCATGAATGCTCTTCAGAAAGCCTGGCACTTTAGGACCATAACAAATACACAACACAGTAAAACAAAGCAGCTCCATCCGTAGATCATAGTTGTTAGTGTGTGTCCTGGGATGTGTGTCATGAGACACAAGAAGTGATCCGATAGTCTGTCTGAAAGCACAGAAATCCCCAAATAACACTGCCAGTGGTTCTATCTCTTTCCTGCTCTGGAAGGGTAAAAGTCTCATCTGACAGCAACACCAGGGATTTATTGAGTTTGGCTCTGGGTAACACAGAGCTGAAGTTACTGCTGCCTGTGGTTTTGATTTCTAACACTGCAGCAAACTGCAGGTAGAAACATTTTGTGCTCGTTTTGGCTCACAGGACCTGATCGTCTCATCTAAGCAAAGGCCTTTTGGTAGGATAGTCTCTCCTATTTCATGTCCTGCAGTGAAAGAAGGAAGCACAAGCACGACTACCTTTTGTCCTGCCCTCTGCAGAAGCCAGATATTTTAGTAGAGATCAGAACAGCATTTCCTAGAGGGAGCAAAGAATGCCTAACTAATCCATTAGCCTTAAACATAGAGTTAAAGGTCACAATCACAATGCACCAGAGGTGTAAATTTGTGGTGATACCAAGTAACTAGAGTTTCTGTAGCTTTGGAGCAGAATAAATCACAGTTATACTGACCTAGTTGTACTGAGACAGAGCTGAGAATCTCTCTGGTGCCTCCTTCTACCACTGACCGAATAAACTATCCTTATGCTATTCAACTGTGCCTCTTGTGCTGCGCTCTTTAAAGTATGCATCTAGAAATCTAAAGTCTAAGGAATAACATGTACTTACAGAACTGTCTATTTAAATTACAAGATCTGAAGTAGAAATTTATGACAGAGTAATCTGAAAAGAATAAAGAGATAAAGGAACGTGATATTGTTTATGAAGACAACACAGAGAATGAGAAAGAAGCCAAGAGACAATGCTGTCAGGACTAACCCCACTGAGGCACAGTCCTACCAAATGCCCTAAAAGCCTCTTGCCTGCACTCTGTCTGTAGGAACCTTGTCAAGAGGCTGCTTGCCAGGATATGCTGTAGCCGTGTGCCACTTGTAGGGTGTGCCGGTGTGAGGGTCTGCACCAGCATCCGAGCTGGAGGGGAGTGGGGCGGAGGGGGCACTGACTCCAGCTCTTTCCAGGAGTGGCTCAACAGATGTTCGAGAAAGTTTTTCTTTATTTCCCCTTCTTTTTTTTTTAGTTTTTATTAAGGTATGTTATAGTATAGTCTAGTCAACTGTTGGTCCTACATCTTAGGAAAGTCTGATGTCAGGGATGTCTGGAAGATCAAGGGAGAAGTTGGCTCTGTATCTGTTTCCCCTCTCATTACTCACCCTTGTGTCTCTACCATGGCCTGTTTCAGTGAAGGAAACAGCCCGGGGGCATCCTGCAGGTTCCTCTTCCTCCTGCCTCCCTAACTCCTGTATAGGGTGGGTTTTTGTGTCAGGGGTTTGCACCAAAAGGTGTGAAAGTGAAAAGAGGGCAGGAGAATAGCAAAAATGGTTTCAACAAGGAAACATAAGGGTAAATGGTAAAGCAGCATCTGACAGCCACAGTGGGGCCCCAAAAAATCTTCCTCCACAGGTGTCCCAGAACAGGCTTACCTCTTTGGGCAGGAATATCGAGTTGATCCCCCATCACAGGGAGCAGGCAGAGATCCGATGACAGGGAGGTGCCCAGGACACCATCTTGGTCCTCAGTGTCCCTGGGTGTTGCTGAGACTACTTCCCTTGCTGTTCTGCTGGGCTGTTGGCCCCCCATATTGTGCTGGGGTTCTATTTGGATTCTATTGGGATTCTGTTGGGGTTCTGTTGCCATAGTTTCCATGTTGCCACCGCACATGTTGTCAGACAGGGACGTGAGGGCTCCTGCCAGGTTGCAGCCCTTCCTGAAGGTTTTGGCAAGGCTGTGGGAGCCTGACCAGACCTGGGGGATGGAGGGGATGGGGACTTGCTGTGGTGGAGGATGTGAGATCACATCCAGAGAGGTTGGGATGACCCGGCATGCTGGAAGTGGGAGGCCAGCCTGCAAGGTTGTCTAGAGAAAGGATCAGTATTCTCAGCATCTGAGGCACCCTGCTCCTAGCAAGCCCTGAGCAGAGGCAAGGAAATTACCCTTCTGTGCTCCTCCAAAAGCAGAGACTGGGCATCTCACCTTGCTTGATGAGGACAGCTTGGGCCCATCCATCTAAATCATGGTGGATGGGTTCTAGCCAAGGCTCCCTTGCCATGTGCTGCATCTTGATCCTTCTCTGGCATGAACTACTCCCATGGTCCCCAGCCCACCATTGTCCTCACCCAATCTAACTCCTGGCGCTGGGCTGTGGAGTGTGTTACTAACCCCTGCTGTCCTCCCAAAGGGCTCTCTAGCTTTTGGGGGTTAGGTCTTTTATATATGTGCCTTTTTTCCTCCCTTCCAAAGGTCAAATAAGGTTGCTACTTATTTTGGCAGCTGAGTGTCTGAGCTGGAAAGGCTCGGTGAGGTTGCAAAGGGTAATGACTCAGGCAAAAGCTGCTTTTACATTTCATTCAGAAATGTCTTGAAAGGAAAGCCAGGTTTAAAGGAATGCTTTCTTGAGTCCAGCTGTGAGATGTACTGATGCTGTCAGGAAGTTGTGGCTCCATCTCTGCTGCCTCCAGCTGTACTTTACCCTCTGCAGCCAGTACCTTTAAATCCCTCCATGGGATATTTTCCACTCTGGTGACTGTGTTCATTGTGAGTCCAGAGGCTGGTCTTACAAGATGCAGAGGGAGGAATTTGTCTTGTGCTTGGCAGTGTCTTGGTGGCTTTTTTAACATTTTAAGGGAACAATTGACAACAGGCGAGACAAAGAAACTACATGACTGGATCAGCCTGCAGAGTCCCCTGCTTTGTGTGCCCTTCAGTTTGATGCCACCACAGCCTGATTTTCCTCACTATGGGACAAGACATAAAAATTGAATCAAAATGCCAGTGCATTTGTCATGTGGTCCTAGAAGTAACAATTGATTTGGTGGGACTGGAGGAGTTTTTCTCCTCCTCGCTCCTGGGGCAAAGGGTAGAGAGAAAGCACGAGATGATGGTCAAAGATTATGTTTGGGGCCAGGGGCAGTGCTTGCCTCCTGTTCCAACAGCTGTGATTTCAATTTTCACCTTTTTTCCCCAATGTTTCCCAAAGGAGGCCACAAGGGTGTGGAAGTTTCTCGTGCAATGGTACTGTCATATGTGGGCTGGGGCACAGCTTCCAATTGCAAAACAATGAGTGGTTTTGTGGAGGCAGGGAACATTCCTTAATGTACAGGTATTTAAATCTAAATTTTTTGTTGTGCAGTGCATACCTCTAATATACTATAGATTTTATAACTGACTTTAATTTTCCACTAGGAAAAAAGTCAATTCCTACATGGGAGGGCAGCCAGAGGAAAGAATACTTTAGTCTGCTCAGCAAACAGGGACCTGCTTTTAATCCAAAGGCCTTTCGTTAGCTCTTACCTATTTAACATAAAAACAGGATTTACTACACATACAACTTAATCCCCTTTTTATATTTGCATAGAGTTCCCAGAGCATGTGTATGAACAGTTTTAGAGATAAGACAGAGAAGGCCTCGGGGGTCAAAGTCACTGTTTTTGCATGAAGTATTTAATGCTAAACATAAATATTGAGAAGAATAAACTCCTGTGCACTTGCATACTTCGTTCTTGTGCTCCTGAAAATTTTTTATTTATATCCAATTATTAAGAGCCTGATTGTAAGTGAATAATATTTAAAAAAAAAATACAGGAAGCCTTTACAGACCCTTACTGGGCTTCATTTTCCTGTTAAAAGGAGAGACAGATTATAGACAAAACGGAAGCAAATGTGGTGTACTTCTCATCTCCCTCAAAACAGTGTGGCTAAGGAGTAGATATACCAGGCAGTAGAAACCAAGCTCTGGAAAAGGACTTTCTCCAGTGATGACCTCAGAGGGGATTGAAGCTGGAGTTCCTGTGGTGCACATTCATCAACGCCGCTCGTTGTAATTCACATGATTTACGTTCTCACAATCATGATTAGGTGGTGAAAAAAATTGATCTACATGTAGGTTGACTTCAGAAAGCAACATTCTTTGTCCAAATCCAATCAAGTGCCGCAGCAGGCAGTCCGTTTGATTCAGCATTAATTTTAATATGTCTGTCCCTGAAAACAACCCTCCTGGCTTTGGAAACTTTGGAGATGAAGGACTACTAAGTAAGTACTGGGCAGAGTATTGTGTCTGAGAGCTGTCATGGCTTTCTCCAGAGGCAGTTTTGCTGGAGTGAAGAATGGGAGGCACTGGCATGAAAATCATTTTTAAAATATAGTTGAAGACAACTTTGTGGGGAAATTTACTTCTCCAGACATAAAACGAGGTTCAGAGGAACTCCACCAGAATGGTTTTTGGAGATGCTGTGATCTCAACAGTTCAGTGCAGTGAGCAACAGACTTTTGCCTTACTGTAGGCTATGTAATTGGATTAAATTATTGCTTCTAGTGGCTGTGATATGACTGGCTAAATGCATCTACCTTGGTAAAATCCCTTACTCACTAGATGTCATTGTGACTTCAATAGGCCAAGATTTTACACTGAAGCCTCCTTGTTGCTGTGTCTCAAAGCTTTCCAGGATAGTGAAGTAACAGTCTGATTCTTGCCTGCTGACAACTTGGGCTCTTCATTTCAAGTTAAGGAACAGAAATTACCAAACTGCATAGGTATTGGTCTGATTCTTACTCCTAAACCAGTGTGAAACAGGAGAATAAAGCCCTAGTCAGTGTCTCTTAATCGTGTCTTTCTACATCATCTTGCCGTATCAAACTTGAAAAGCAAATCTTGACTAATGGGCAGGAACAGTTTCTGGCCAGTCATCCAGGCAAATGGCTCCATGGGTATGGGGGAGGAGGAAATCAGAAAAAATCTGTTACTACTGCAGGCTGAACAAATGGGCTTGAACCCAAAATTTGTGTGGTTCACAAAATCAGACAAACAAGTGAACAAGAACGTTTTTATTAGCATACTACTTACCAAAATTAAGGAACTGCTATCTCCTAATGTTTTTGAAACTGTTATCTGGATACACTACGCTAGTGACAGCTCTTTCCTATGCTTTTTAGTGGTTCTCCTGCCCTACAATTTTTCTCCTATGAAAAGAAATCTGATTGCAAAGGACAGATACATAATTATAGGACTTGTTATTAGCAGAGTCTGAGAAGATAAAAGTCTGCAGTTTGTATCATGTAAAGAATGATGAAGCATCTCAAATCACTAAGGTCTCAAAGTAGGGTCTGTTGGAATTTGCATATTTATTTTCCCCATTAAATCTGTGGGAAAGCCCATTTGCAGCAAGACTTTGAATCCTTTGCAGTTGTTTTTCTTGACTTTTGCCAAAGCTAAACTTTGCATGTTTTCCTGACATCTTACCCCA
Organism: Hafferia zeledoni; assembly: GCA_035583235.1. Lineage (NCBI taxonomy): Eukaryota > Metazoa > Chordata > Aves > Passeriformes > Thamnophilidae > Hafferia > Hafferia zeledoni. The sequence goes on along the minus strand of JAWWEV010000001.1, from coordinate 55,963,313 downwards.
TCAGTTTGTCAGTCAATCTCACAATGCCCTTCATGCAAACTTACCAGGGCATTCTATAATCTAATGTTTAATAGTTGTCATGAAGGAAAACAGTGTTTGACAACACCTCAAAGGCTTGAGATCCTGCTGCATGCAAGCACAACTCAGGAAGTTTCTGGGACATGTTGTCTCTTTGCTACACCTTTGGTGCATGATCTTGGCTGATTGCAACGCAGCAGGCTTGTTGTCCTCAGGCGTGGCTGATAGGGAACGACCTTGGGGAAGGATGGGAGCTTGGGCTGCGTCCAGTTGGCACACAGGTCTGTCCCTGCTAGCAGTCTGCTTCATAGTTGCACTCAAATCAGATACGCCGTTATGACCGAGTTCTCGGGTAGTACTGGTTTGGCTGGTTTTATGCTGCAGTTTACCTGCATAAGTCTTGGACTACTGACCCCTCTCCCCTCCACCATTTTCCTCCCCTGCCCCTTTTGGTGAGATATTGGGTCCTTTAAAGAAATTGCACCTCTTCATTTTTCACAAGCTCATTGTCAAGTCCAATGCCTGCCTCTTAAGGACAGTTCATCAGGCAGAGTTAACCTCATTTGGTGACAGTGTGAAGCACATCTGAACTTGTCTCTTTCAGTGGACATTCCTAGAAATTTCCTGTGCTGGTACTCACTCAGTTAATGAGTGCTGTGTCTTCATGGCTTGAAATACCCAAATCCAGTGTCCCTGTTACATGACACATGATATACATGGGGAGGAAACTTTTTTTTCTCCACAATTATAATCTGGGGGGGAAATATAGAAGAAATGGTCAATTATAATTCCAGGCTTTTCAATTTTCACAAGGAAAAATATAGATTCTCCAACCCTTCTTTCTTCTCACACCCTCTTTTGGGGCTAACATACCTTAGGGTAGTTCTAAACTTTGACCAAACCCCAGAAGAGACAGCTCATAATCAACAAATTGTGACTAGACAGACACAGAGTCATCAAGCGTAAAAGGGAAAAAAAATGAAGAACAAAGATAAGAAAGAAGAACAGTACAGTCTTGAAACTGGATGAAAAGAAGTAGACAGTAAAGCAATGTGCAAATACATGAAGGAATACCAGAGCAACTTAGGTTAGAAGGATGTGGCAGTTGAATCCACTTAAATACTGGAAACCTTAGTCCTTGTAACTTTTGGGAGAAATGGAGGGCAGGCTTTCAGAAAAAGAATAATCTGATCTTTATGTTGCCAGTGAGCTGGTGACTCTGGAATTCTGAAGCAGCTGCAAGTGACACAAAGAGTTTACTGGGGATACTGAATATGGGAAGAAAACAATAAGTAGGGAGAGAGAGTGATAAAATTATGTTTCAAGGATTCTGGTTCTCCTTGATAGAACATGTCAAAAGCTGGAAATATCCAGTCATGGGCTGTAAATAGCTTTGACAATCTGATTGATGTGTGCATTAACTGAATTCATGACAGCAAATATATGATCCTGCAAGTGCTTATTTTTCCCCATGAAAATGATTACTACAAGCACTTTTCACAGTGACACATATGTGAACTTGTGCCTGTGGTTTCTCAGACACAGTACAAAGAATTCAGAGTAATGAGGGGCCACTATATCAATTACTTTATATATATATATGCAAATGACAAGACATTTTAAACAAGTATCTTTAATAAACTGCATGTTCTGACCAGATTTTAGTTCAGCTTTTGTTACCCACATCTGCTTTTCTTTACTCAGGCACTTTTTCAGTGATTCTATTGTTTGGAGAGAAAAAGGAAAAAGGTTGTGTGATACTACTTCTCAGGTACTGATATTTTATGTGCTTTATATAGAGTGAATGCTGCTTCAGATTTCTATGAGCATCTGTGGTTCCAGTGCTATGTTTTCCTCCCTAAGAACACACGTATCTCAAGAAGGATGACAGTTTCACTTGGTATTAACACTCACTTAAATCTCAGTAGAGGTTTCTTTGCCAGGCTTCCCAAGAGATTTGCAGCTTAGCCCTTGCCATCACCCAGGTATGTCTGGGCATTGGTGTCAGTTGTGCATCAAAGATGATATGTTTCAACAACGAGGCAAGCAATTTCTCATCTCATTTGCTCAAGCACATTTATTGCATCTCAATATTTGCTTTTAAACATACTGCCTGGGGCTTCTTCAAAAGAGGAAATATGAGGGTTATATGTAGGTGTAAATGGAGATAATTGGAAATTGTCTCTGAGGGCTCAGTGTTAGGTAGGGTGGAGTCAGTGCAAGGAGAAGGAAATGGAAATATTGGCAGGTGACAGAGTGGAGAGGACTGTATGTCAGCTAACAATTGCACTGGCCAGAGGAGTTGTAGGTAGCGACTGTCTAGTCTGTCTGCTTTTCTCTTCTGAGGTGGAGTTTCACGAAGTAGATGCTCATAGTGTGGTCTTTTACTTCCATAACAAGGGTGCTCATTCTGGAAAGAAAATCACAGAGCCAAGATAAATATGGTAAAATGAAGACAAATAATTAGGCAGATGTCTCATTATATGCAATACAGCATTTGCTGTTACCAGAAAGAAAGTAACTTCTCCCAGGGGTGATAAATTTGACCACTGTAAAGATCTAGAATCCAGAAGTCAAAAAAAGAGAATCCCCCTTTTTTTAACTTTAGTTTTAGCAAGCTTTATGATTGTTGCAGGCTTGGGGTTAGCAAGGCACACTTAGTCAATGAGACTGTGGAGTACAGCGGATAATGGTATCTTTGATCAATCAGGCAAAGCAGATAAAGATGCACTGCAAAAAATTGGCCCGCAAGCCACAGAAATATCTTTTCTGCCATTCATCAATTCTTGGGATGAGACTGTAGAAATTAATCGGCATTGAGGTGGAAGGTGAGGGAGATATGGGCTGATGACATGTACCTTGTCTGTAAGATGATGACAGGCTTTGGTTTAGTCATCTTAGATGAAGCTTACCAGGTCACTGGAGTGCCCCTTTCTGCCTCAAAAGGTGGTGTCTGGATGCTGTCTTCTTATTAGTGTCAGGTAGAAATTTTTGCTAGAAATAGGAAGACAGTCTCCAGATACCTTGTTAGATACAGAAGATGGAAAAATCACAGCAGAAAATAATACAAAGCATTTCATGGTTCTGGAAAAACTTGACTGTCTCATAAAAAAAAAGGGCTGGCAGAGATTCAGCAGCCAGAACAACTGTCCTTTTCCACACAGTTCAAACTCGTGAATAAACATGTAATCAAGTACAGGTGTAGAGGAGTAGTTGTGCAGCTTTCTACAAGCTACAGACTAATGACTACTTGGCTTTAGACAGGAACTATTTACACATTACTGTCTTTCTATTATAAGTACAAGAACCCATGCCCTTGGTGTTTGTCCCTGTGGTTCACTGTGGTTCTAGGTCTGTGATCACCTGCAATGCACTGACAAGCACAAATAGTAAATCATCTTCCTGGTACTCTGTCTATGCAGAAAGTGACTTTGGTAAGATAGGAAGAGTAACACCAGCACAAAGCATAATCTCAGCATTTGTGTAGTGCAAAATGGTGTTAGCTAGTGGATTGACTGCCACATACTGTATGTTTGTTTTGTGCAGAAAGTTCTGATGGACTGTAGGGTCTACCACAATGCTCAGGTTAAATACCATGTGATATATTTTAATAAGCATTGCATATTTCTGCCCCTTCATCCCTGCATACAGGTGGAAAGGGAAGAGCTGTCTTTTCCCTAAGTAGAAGAGGCTTAGCTTTGCTTCTTGTGCAGCCAACTCTGCTCAGACCAGGAGGGATACCTGGTGGTGTTGACATGGCTGGCATTTTAGTCACATAACATGACTTATGCTGTGAGAGACACTTCGCATAAAGAGACAGTGTCCCCTACACTGTAAATCACAGATCCAAAGCTTATGTATATGTGTGACTTCATTGGACACCATAATGGAAACCTTCCAAAGGGGCAGTTGCATTCCTTGAGTGCACTGGAGAAGAGCTGATCTAAAAAGGCCATTGAAGGAGCACTAAGGACATGTGAAAGCTGGTAGTGCACAGCTAATGTGCAGCTGCATGGCCACGGAGCCTTACTATTGTCCACAGCAGAAGAGTTACCTTCACCTTCACTCTTCCCATCAGCAATTTGACTGCAGTTCAGGTTTAGCAGTGCAGAATAAGGTTGCAGATTTTTTTGAGGAATGTCTCTCCCCATCTCATCACACGACTTTCCCCACATAAGCCTTTTTCTTGGACTTTGCTCACTGAATCATTGACATTACTGTAATGTGGACATCATCATGGAGTATGTCCCTTCACTTAGGTCTGTGCTTTGACTGAGATGTGTGGGGTTTTTCCTTCTGGATGGTTAGGAGTGAAAGCTCTACACCAAGTAAGGAACAATAGTAATAAAAAGTAGTGTAATATTTTTTAAAGCTCAATAACTCTGCACTTGCTCCTGCTGAGATACACCTTGCTATGAAGCTTATGTCACTGATGGGACTGCTCATTTGAGCGAGGCAGAGCAGCAGGGACATTATAATTAATAATGCTTAGCAGGAAACAAGTTATTGTGCTTGGGGCAGAAGGGCAAAAGCTATTCTCTATTATTTTTTGAAGAGTTAATTGGTAGTAGGCAAAGATTTGCTGCGTTGAGCCAGCAGGTGCTGCTTTATGACTACATTAATGTTAATGATATCTTCCAGACACATATGAAGACAGGTTAACCTATTTCTTTCTCATTGTTTTTCTCTGGATGGATGTGTGTTCTGGATTCAGTTATTTTTTGAATGCCACCACAAAGCACTTGGACAGACAGTGACCCCAAATTTGCACAGATGTTTGCTGGTGGTTTTGCAAAACCAGGTAACTTTTGTAACCTCTATTCACCCTGGGACAGACTGCAGATTGAAAGTTGAGGGAAATGGGTAAAAGGGGCTGCTTCTCCAGCATAAAATCTCTCCTAGAGGTTGCATAAGATTTCTAAAATTGCCTGTTTAACTGTTCCTAGGTGTGCTTAACCATAGTACCTGGGATCTAACTGTTTATTCTCTTCTTTCATCACTGAAACCTCTATACTTTTGGCATACCACTAAAAGAGTATTCTGGCAGCAATTTAAACCCTGAGATGAGCAGGTGTAAAATTGTGTTCCTCTAAGCAAAACATGTCATGGCCCATCTGAGCTTGATACATGCTAGAAAAGCTAAACCAGTGGCTCCACAGAGATGGTAATGGTCTTGTGTCAGTACCACTCCACATCTGAAGTTTAGTTATGAGCCTGTGACTTCTTTCTTTATGTGCTTTTTGAATATCTAATTTGGCAAAATTGTACTGTCTGGCACTAATCTTCAGAGCCTCTTCAAGATATTTATATTTTTCATAGATGTTTGCTTTACACAAGCCCATAAGCTCCAGTAAAAATCTGAGTGCCATGGCAAGCAGAAGAGCTGCAGAAGGACAGTCCTGGGAGCAGATGCAGAGCTTTTTACAAAACTCAGATGACAGAGGTACCATCTGAGAAACTCACAGGGTAGACACTGATTCTGAATGCCAAATTTTTAATAAGATTACCAGGTGGGTCCTGTGCCTTGTTAGAAGTATGCTGCTGCAGATCTAGTGATAACAAAGTGATAACAAAGTAGGATAACAAATCTTGCATGCTATACAGACTCGGAGAGTTGTACTCAGCAGTGTTTGGACATTAGAGCACAGATACAACTCCAAGTAAGCTATTTCAAAATTTCTTGTAAAATGAAACATGAGTAATCAGAAAGGGGGAGAAGAGTCTGTATAAAGTCTTAAGAGTGAGTGTTGGACTTTACATACTCACCGTTTTTAGAAATGGTGTCTCTAGGACTCAGTGCTGCTCTAGGATGCCTCAGGCCTCCTGGTCAAAGTAAGGGGGTTTGAAAGGGTCTCTTGAATCTGGCGAATCAACAAATGGTTACATCACTGGTGCCACAGCCAGAGGTTCGGCTACTTCGATCATGGGGCTCGCTTTAGAAACCTGGTCTACTGGGAGCTGATGAGGTTTGTCTGTCAAAGAAGGGGAAGAGCACCTTTGGTCATAGGCTTGACAGCCTGGTGAAGGGGGCTCTAAACTAGCATTGTCAGGGAAAGGAAACCTCAATCCATTCCATTCCTACCAGTTTGCTGCCAGTGCCAGCCAGAGATGCTCAAAGCCTGGAGAGGGATCTCAGCAGCACTGAGAATAAATAAGAGGAATTATAGAAGTGTGTATGCCTGCAGGGCTATGATCTTATTGGCATCCTGGAGACATGATGGGATGGCTTCTGTTACTGGAGTGTCAGAGTGAAGGGTTACAGGCTCTTCAGGAAGGACAGGATGTCAGTGACCAGCTGAAGTGCATGGAGCTCTGCTGGGAGGATGGATGAGGAACCGAGAGTTTATGGGCTAGGATTACAGGGAGAGAGAGAAAAGTGACATTACAGTGAGGGTTTGCTACAGGCTGCCTGACCAGGAAGACTGAGCAGATGAGTTCATCCTCATGTTTACAAGCCATGGTCCTTATGGGGAAATTCAACCAGCATGGTATCTGTTGAAGGAACAACGCAGCAGCACACAAACGATCTGGGATGTTCCTGGAATGCATAGATAATAAATTCATTCTCCGAGTGATAGAGAAGCCAACAAGGAAAGCTGCTCTGTTGGACCTTGTTCTCACCAACAAGAGAATCTGTTGAGGAATGTGAAGCTCAAGGGCAGTCTTGGCTGCAATAACCACAAAATTGTGGAGCTAGAGTACTTGGGACGTGGAGCAGGGCACACAGCAAGCTCACTTGGACTTCATGAGAGTAGACTGTGACCTCTTTAGGGATCTGCTTGGTAGAGTACCTCAGGATAAAGCCCTAGAGGGAAGAGGTGCCCAGGAAAGGTAGTTAATAATCAAAGATCACCTGCTCCAACCTCAGAAGTGATGCATCCCAACAAAGAAGAAGTCAGGCAAAAACACCAGGAGGTCTGTGTGGTTGAATAAGGAGCTCCTGGAGAAACTTCAAAACAAGATCTGGGGATCCAGGTTCCTTGATAATCCCTTGGGTTAGGATCCGATTGGAATTTTCACATTGCTTTAGTGATTCTTATGTAGCATTGTTTACGGGACAGTATTTCTTAAGTCCTAATAGGATACTATTTTTTTAAGATGTTTACTTTCTCTTCTGTATTGCTTTTAAAATAAAATTAAATGGTTAGACTTATACAGATCTTTATTAAAGTAGGAGCTAGTCTGATAATGACTTAAATTTGTGCTATGTGGACATCACAAGTCATTTGATAACCATTCCATTATAATTAAGATGTGGCTAATAGACAATTAATATACAGGATTACGCACTTAGCTAATTAGATGATTTTAATTTTTTTTGTTAGATTAAAACGTACAGATTCCCATAAATCACTATTAGAGATTGTTTAATAAGCCTGAACTCTCAATTTTCTTCTTGTCAATCAGGAATGAAACCACTGAATTTCCTCTCACCCAGAGAGACTTGTCACACAGAAGAACTGCTGAGTTCAGCATGAGCTGAAATGCCCTCAACTCCCAAATCTTGCATCTGTTTGTGGGACATCACAGCTCAAATCTGTGCTCTCATGTTCTGTTCCACTCGTCAAGACTCTCAGCTCCTGCCCTTGCACATGAAAATGAAATGCTCCCCCTGTCCCACACTTTTAGCAGTGTCTTACTTATGCCCATGAGGGACAGGAGTTTTGCACATGGCTTTTTGCAATTCCTGTCAAGAAAGGGCAGTTCTTTCCTGTTCTACAAAGCTGATCCCATTTAGGTGTCCTAGGCCATGTAGCAGTTGTTGGCTCAGCAGCACCTTGCCTTACAGGGTACATGTGAGAGACAAGCTGAGCTGGAGCTCTCTGCTGGTGTGTGAGGCAGTTTTAACTACCTTAATTGAGGAGGCTAACAACTGCAGACCCCTCAGCACTCAGTGCAAGGAGAGAAGCTGTATTTTTAGGAGGTGGCATGTCATGTCCAACAACACTGCCCGCTGGGAAGAATTCACCTCCAAACTGTAGACAGCTACTTTGAGATGTCTACATGTAATACCTACAGGACAGCAAAGTGTTTAAGCTCTACTGCAGTCAGTAGAGATCTAATTGGTGCAGTAATGAGGGCTGAAGCATCACTTGGCTGACAAAACATGAAGGGCTCTAGTCTGTTGCCTGAACATAGCTGCCTATTGCTGTTTGGGATTTGTGGATATCAGAGATGAGGGACAGCATGTTCAGCATATCCTAGTGGCAGGCCTACCTCTCAGAGTGTGCCCTAAATGCCATGTGAGACACCCCATGTCACACATGACACAATGAGATGACTGCACCCATCCAGATTGTCCCTGTGTACAGAAAGACTAAGGAACTCCTCTGTGTGCAATGCCAGCTCTGCCCCTTCATCCTCTATGGTGAGTGTGCCTCCACCTGCAGAACTGAAACAAGTGCACCAGTGACCATTTCTTTTAGTATTTACTCAACAATCAACAAGTAATGGGCTGTTCCAGCAGCAGAGAGCGCTCTGCAAATTATCTGATCAGACAGAACTAGAAGAGTGATGCAGTAATGGGGTTGTATTTTGTTGGCAAGGCTCACAAGCAGTGTATCACAGAGGCACAGCAGAAAGGAATAATGTTTACAGGCAGTGGCTTAGAGTTGACCAAGAGACTGTACTGTTGATGAATATTTTGAAATATTCACAGCTGAAGTAGAAAGAAAGCTAAGTGAGAATGAGATCTAAGGTGGAACAATACAAACCCTGACATGTCTGTAAGATGTCACTCACAAGCAAAAATCAAATCTTTCGCTTCACCTTATAAACCATGTGTGTATTCCAATCATGGGGATAAATAAGAGTGGCACGTAGGGCTTCTTTACTGTCATGCTTTCATGTTCAAGGCCCTTTACAAGTAAGAACTAGTTTCTCTTGACAGCTTGCATCAGAGTCAGCATCCCAAACTCCTTGAGAACCTGAGTAAATGGGAGTATGGGAACAGATGACTTGTCCAATGTCTAAAATGAAATTAGGATCACAGGGAAGATATAAAAGTAGATACTTCCACCTTTCATTTCAGCTCTCAGCTGACCCAGTGTTGGCAGGAGTATGCAGAGTTCAGTGTTTTGCACAGCATTGGATGTGTGAGGGTTACACTGCTGCAAACTAGTAGCAGGCCTGAGATGTTGTCACTGGAAGGTCCATGAGTCCAAATGGATGTTGACAGAGGTGTGTCCCTCAAGCTGTTTATGTGTCTGAAAAAACCTGATGAAGAAGTTTTCATTACTGAGTTTCACACTACTGATAAAGTGCACTCATTTCTTCCTGGGCAGAATACAATGCTGAAATATCAGCTCCTCTCCCGCCAGACACTTCACTGCCTCACAAACTGAAGAAACATAATTTGTACTCCCTATTTAGTTACTGAGGTCAGGAGATGATTCAAGAGTACTCAAATATACAAGAGTCTTTTTAGTGACTAGTTGGTATTTGCATCCAGACTTAATGCCCTGGAGGACAGTGGATAAATCTGTGGTGAGACCAGCCTGCACTGACCTGAACAGAGGCTGGCATTTCAGAAGAACAAATGTGTTTGGACTGGTAGAAAGGGGCACTGGATGCCTTTGGCTTCACCAAATAAAGATTTGGAAACACAGCATACTTATGAAAAAAGAAGAAGAGAAAAGATGCTCCAAATTCAAAGAAACATGCTTTTCCTAAAAAACCTTCCAGATTATTTTTAGTGTAGGTGCTTTACCAGATCTTCTGACCCAAAACAGAGGAAAGAAAGAGCTGAAATTTACTGCAGGTACACGCCACCATTTCTAACAGGAAGGAGGTTGGTATGGGGTCTCCAGGGTCTTTCTTGAAAGATCTTCATGGTAGCAATTCAAACTTCATTCCTCCCCCCCTCTTTCAACCCATCACTGGATGACATCTTGTACCCCACATGGAGCACAGAAAATTATATGAGTGTGTCTGGGATCATACACTCTCTCCCACTGAATCCTTTCTAGAACCAGATAGCCTCCAAGAAGAAGGACAGCAAACTCAGCTGAGCAGCCTGGTACAAAATGTGCAGATGGGATGGGGAATATGGCTGTGGTTCCAATTAATATTTAATTCTTTGTATAGTGAGACAGAAGAATGGAGTAGTCTGAAGCTGTGGACAAAGTACTCAGCTGGGAAGTCAGTTCAAACCCTTCTTACAGAGCAGGAGTTACTTGTCTCTTGGCAGGGAGGGGAACACACTCAGCATTATTTCTGCCTTTGTAATCTTGTGAATGACACTTTAGTCCTTTTGAGAGTCCAGCTCAGGAATCAGTGTAACTGCTATAAAAAGTTCTGCAGTGAGCTGTTGCAGCATTTACAATTCTGATGTATGCATAAACACATCTCATGATATTCACTAAATTTGATCCAAATGTATTGGCATTTGAATTCATTATTATCAGCAAATAAATGACTTGGCAGAAGAACTTTACTCAGCTTTAAGGAAAATACTTCATATGAAAAGGCAAAGCTACACTACCAATTTAGTTCTCCATGGCTCTTGATTAAATGGACTTTGTCTGCTGATAAATCCCATGCTGCACTTGTCTCTATTAAATCAATTTCTGGTCAGCTCTTATACCTCTAAGTGTTCATCAAAGTGGGCTTTCAGTGCCCACTGCCTCAGTTCTTCAGAAGTTTAGACTGACCATTTCAGTCACCTCTCCTGAAAACTGGTTGCACTGGGTAACACCCTCAAGTTCCCATCTGACGGCAGGCCAAGCACAAGCACCCCCTAAAAAATCTTTCCCTTTCTCTTTTGAAGATGTTTTTCTGTTCTTCTGTACAAGATCCTGGAGTGCAAATAAAGAAGAATGCTCCCTGGGGAGTTGCCATAGTAACCTGTGATTTTTTTTTGGTTGTCTCAGATTAAATATAAGCAAGGGAGAATTTACAGAGAAGAGTTTTCTACCTGAGTTTCTGATTTTCATGTAACACAAAAGCTGAACTGTACCTTCAGCTTCCTAAGCAATAACAGTCACCTCGGGACTGATGTCAACATAGTTATTTTCACTGGAAAAGAAATTAACTCCTGTATTTATTATTCAAGAACTCTGATTAGAAAAAAAAAAATCCACATCTGAAAGATGTAGCAAGTAGGAAAGAGAATGAGATCATTAGAAAGGCAAGGACATGGGTGTGGGAATAGCTGCTACAAATAACATCTAAACTTGCAATACATAAATGCCCTGTGTATTCTATTTTCTTCTTAATAGGGTTCAGTGATAGTCTGCTCTTAAACGTGTAGTCAGAGAAGAACTCCAAATCCATGGTGTCCATGGAAAGTTACTTCAATCCTCATAGCACAGACAAGGGAGTAATTTTTGAATGTATCTGTATCAGTCTAGCAAGAAACATAATTTGAAGACTCAGAATACAAACAAAATTTTTTTTAAGAAGGTGTGATGTAGAAAGAATCCATCCAAACTACTCTCAGTTATGAGCATCAAAGGCAGATCAGAAAGTCTGGGATCAGGAAAGGGCATGGGAGCTGAGCTAACAGAAAGGTCATTTCCTTGAGAAATAACCCAAAACAGTAGAGCTGGGAAAGACTGAAGACAATCTTGGGACGACAGCAGGGAAGGAGTGCAGATGTGGGTTGTGCAAGGAGGGTGTGCATGAGCTCCCAGCCCCTGGTCGGGGGATAGGTGAATGCTTCCTGGGCAAGGTCCCTGCCAGTGCTCACATCACCATCCGTCCCCTCTGTCCCCTGCCATGCACTCCTGACGCCCTTGGACATCCTGCAGCAGCAAGACCTCAGACTGGGCTGCTTGGCTGTACTGTGGGGAGTGGGAAGACTCCTGACCTTGGTGAGAAGGTGAGCATGTGCTGGTGTGCAATTTAGTACTTCCAAATTGCTCAGCCAGTCTTGATTTTGTGTGGCTTCCCTGCAGCTGGCTACTTTGCCCATCCACTCCAGCTGCCCAGCATTTCCCAGGGTTATTGGGGGGGATGGGGCAGGGGGGGTGTGGGTGTGTGAGAATTGTATGGGAGATGGAAGAACTTGTAGTATCTCTCTTGAAGCTTGGGTTGATGTCTTCCCTGCAGTGCAAAAGAGCTGACGGAGCCGGTGTCAAGTTTAATTGTCCCCAAGATAATGTCCTTCAAAGCTGTATATATTATACATTTCTGTTTATCCTGAAAATATGCCATCTAAACACTTTAGCCATAAGTGACTTTAACAAATCTAGCTGCTGGCCCATCATACACAGTGGCAGGTGGGTCTGGGGTCTATGATGTTGCATGTTTTCTGCATCTCCTTTGGATACTTAGGGGTCTGTTCCCCATGTGGCTGATTTACTTCTGGCCCCAGTCTTGGGACTTTTGGGGGAAACAGGATCACAGATTCACAAAATATTCTGAGCTGGAAGGAACCCACAAGGATCATTGAGTCCAACTCATAAGTGAATGACCCAATGGACCTGGGCATTCCAATGGAATGGGCTGGGTCAGAAAGGCTGCAGGGGAAAGGATGCAAGGGAGGGAGCAATATATAATTCTGAACATGGTGTAAGTGGAAACAAAAACCTCCAAAAACCACTTTTTGGGGAAATCCCTTTTAGCAGAGAAATGATATGATGAAAACACAAAAGGTGAGATAAAGTAGAAGGTGATGTAGAAGACAACCCTGAAAGTCAGATGGAAACCCTTTTAAAATAAAATCAAATGTTACTGCAAATAGACCTATATTGCAATAGCCTTCTCCTATATTAAGGAATTTGGGATTTTAAATGAAGCAATAATTTTATGACCCTTTGGGCAAGTTTGGTAATGAGGTGAAGGTTGTATCTATTCATGTTGACTCTCAGTAGAAACCTGGAGGGGCGCAGAAATGCAGTGCAGTTTGGTGGAAATGACAGGGAAAGGGGGCAGCAACAGGTATGAAAAGGAGAGTGTAAATATAGGATAAGGGGTGCACAATGTGATGGCAGAGTTGGAGGCTATGAGGAGGTTGTGTGTGGTGGTCACTTAGTGCTCATTGCCAGGGGGAGGAACATGAGGGCAAGATTCATGATGGTAAAACTCTCCTCATAGACAAAAAGGCAGAACTGGGCTTTCCAAGGGAAAGAAGGGTGGTTGGGGGACCTCAGCTAGGGGGAAGAGTAGACTTTAGTGAAATTTGACAATCAACGTCTTTCTTCTTTTTCTTTCTTTTTCTTCTTTTTCTTTTTCTTTTTCTTTTTCTCTTTTTCTTTTTCTTTTTCTTTTTCTTTTTCTTTTTCTTTTTCTTTTTCTTTTTCTTTTT
>JAWWEV010000001.1:55939328-55949946 GCA_035583235.1 Hafferia zeledoni | reverse complement strand
TTCTTTTTCTTTTTCTTTTTCTTTTTCTTTTTCTTTTTCTTTTTCTTTTTCTTTTCCTTTTTTTTTAACTAGAAAAATACACACATTTTTTTTCTGTTAAAAATGCTGTTCAGAAATCCCAAGAATTTCAGTAATCTGGTTATAAAAATAGTTCAACCTCCATTCAAATAACTTCATCAGAAAAATCACAAAAATTTAATTTTGATTAAAACTTCAGAAAATAAGATTTTCTTTGGCACAAAACATTTTTGATTGTTTGCTTCATTGCCTTGTTGGTTTTTTTTTAATCTGAAAGGCTGCAATCCTTAATTTGCCCTGGTTTATTCATGGCTAGAAGGTGATTTAAACTGCAACATTTTGGGTAGGGGAAAGGGGGGAAGAGTGTTCAGCAGATAAGTCTGAGGTTTCTGTGACAGAAATGAGAAGCATTAGAGGTGAGGCCCCACAGTATGGATTTTAGAGATGAGTTTTCTGATGATGTGAAAAAGAGGCAGATGGACTGTAGGAAAAAGATAAGCAATCACTATTGCAGGGCTAGAAAGCAAGAAAAATAACAGAGCTATCAAAAGATATAAAGAAAAGAGTGACAGGAGAAATGAGAATGACAGACTGAGAATTATCTATGCATTGTGACAGTTTTTGACCACGGTGATAGGAACGTGTCAAAAAAAACATGCAAAGAGCAACAAAACTGTCTTGGTCTTGGTGTCCCAGGGTTGTGGTTTAGAGTTTTAAATTATCTGTGCATATTGTATCACTCAGTGCTCTTCCTGTTCACAGTTCTGTGGGTTTTAAGATCAAAAAGGAAAACTGCTGCTGTATTTTTGTGGTGTCCTGTGAACACAGACTACACAGCATCAACAAGAAAAACTGCTCTATAGGCCAGTTTTTGTCTATCATCCTTTAAAAGTGCTTTATTTGAAAAGTTGGTTTCAGCCTCATAACAATTTTGAATTCGTTTGTCTGTCAGTCATTTGGGAACTGGTTATTCTGAGGCAAAAAGTGTTCTTGCATTTTACCCCCTTACAGGTCTGTAAAACTGAGGTAGAGAGACAAAGTCCAGGTTTTTGTATGACAGCTTGCAGTGCTGCCACAGCAGTGCTTTATCTACCAATGCCAATTTTCTGAGCTTCTATAGCCTAAGCATCCAGTGTATTTCGTACTCTTCAGCATCAAAGGGGTAACAAGGGCAACTGTGAGAACTGATTTATTTGCTTGTTCTTCTCATTAATGTAGTTGAATTCTGATTTGGATTTTTTGCAGTAAGTCTATGCATTTTTGTTCCCTCTTCTTTCAGTCCCAATCAAACTTCTCCAGTCCCTCTGTGTCACCTACTCCTCGACAGTGGACAGGGACCCCCTGCAGAACTCCTGGAAGAAGCCTTTTCACACAGTCCTCCTCAATTTACCAAAGAAAGGCCATGTCTGCATTTGACTTGAGGAACCAAGGCATGCAGTGTACAGAGCCTGACACAGACTATATTGTTCCCCAGATGAAACTGATGGATGAGGTGTTTGTCTTTATTGATGGTAAATGGGTGAATGAGACCTTCGGCCAGCCACCTTCTCCTTCCCACCGGAAACTCTTTACCAGGAAGGCACAGAATGAGTGGAGCATCTGGGAGGAGAACAGAGTACTCTGGCAGGAAAACCAAATCCTCTGGATCAAAAACAGGATGCTCTGGGAAGAAAACAAGGCTCTACAGTATCTCCTGTCACAGAATAAAGCTGTCCAGGTTATTTACACTGATGCTATTCAGCCAAGACTACAGAATGAAAACAAGCCATTTCCATTCTTCCAAGAGAGGAACACAGGCTTTCAGTTCAGCACAGGCAACAAAGTTCTCCAAGCTGTCCAGGAAAAGAATGAAGTATTTGAAGTTTTCCAGCAGGAGAATAAAACAATTCCTGCTACCTGGAAAGATCAAAAAGCCATCAAAGTCCATAAAGAGAGCAAAGATGTCCCCTCAGACCTTCAGAAAAATACTGATACCATCACAGCTGTGGAAAAAGGTAACCCTGGTCCAGTCCCCCAGCACAAACATGAAGATAAAAAGAAGAGTGCTACTCCAACCCAGAATGAAATCAAATCTGCCACGAGTATACATAGTGAGCATGAAGTGCTCTGGGTTCTCCAGGAGTTATGTGAGCTCCTCCACATCTTCCTGAAAATGAACCATTTCCCTGAGCAGAAACAGGGTTATCATAATCTTCATGAAGTGAATGGATCCTTCCAAGAAGATTACAATAAACTGAAGCGGCACTTGAATGCTGTGAAACACACTGTGTCAGACATTACAGCTCAAATGGAAATGCTGGAAAAGGAGATCATTGCCATCAGTTCCCCAGTGCATGAAGAAGCAGGACAGAAGCTGACAACTGAGCATCAGCTTGGAGACTTGTGAAGCTTGGTGCTAAGGGCTGTTAGTTGAATTCCTAGAAGGCTTCTCTCCTTTTTTCAGGAAACCTAATAAAATCCAGTAGAGCCTGAAGACATGTGGGGGAGCTTTGTGTTGCTCTGAAGCTGTCTTGCAGTACTTAGATTTATTTCCCTTTCTGCTTATACAATGTGGGTGACTGTCATGAATTTGCCTAGTGTCAGGAATCATGGTTTTCAACTTTTTTTTCAAAGTTTCTGATAATAAGGCCTTGATTTTCAAAATAAAATTTATACTTGAGGATCCCATCTGCAAGCTGAATTTGAATTCCTGACACTTTCTTTCCTATGAATGGCCAAGTTCAATGGCTGAATTGTATCTTCTGCCAGCATTCCCTCTTTCATGCAGGGTAAGAAGTGGATTATGGAAAATGTAGCCTTCCAGATGAGATGGACCCATGAAAGACAATGGGACACAGGAAAACACACTATAGGAGCCACATTCTTTCTGGATAAGTCCCAATGTCTTTACAAGCCCTGCTCCATCAGCCGGTGGGCCTCATTGACCAGACCACTGCAGGCATGAGGGGAGGGGCTGACCCCCTCTGCACCTTGGTCCTGCTGATGCTTCTCTTAGGATTTTCACACCTTGTCCTTGTAGCGCCTTTTTGTTTGACTGTTTGATGATTTCCCTCTTTTGTTTTAAACTGTTGATAACTGATTTTGACTCAGCAGTCCCCTCACCATGTGCTTTCTTCAGGTTTGCTTCCAAATCTTATACAACTTAGCAGCCACCATCATCTCTTGCATATAGACCAGCAGATGGGATACCTGTAGTTCACCATTACCTGCATACTTGCAGAGCTGACCCATTGACTGGCAGCTCAAAAATTTGGGCCCTGCCTCAGGGATGTAGACCCAGAGAAAAAGAAGCAAGGTGAGGCGTATGTCCTCACCTGTGATAGAGGAGGAGAGAAAGAACAGAGGTGTTACACTGATGTGCATGCTAAGGCTGCAGGGACATTGCTTATGGGGAGAACTGCCTATTTTTGCACTGCTGCTGAACTGTCACATGCAATTGTAGCCTGGGAGAAGGGAACAAGAAGATTACAGTAAAAAATGTGGGTCCCAACTACTCACAGGTCTCTGCTACATAGTGATGATAAATAAAGGACTATCCCTTCTCCCAGACATCATCGTGAGGCCACAGGAGAGAATGGAACAGGCAGGGTGACATCTCCTGCATAAAGCAGTGAGATCTCTCTTGATTTCTTGGATGGTGTCCTCGTTACAGCATAACCAAAACTGTATTCTACACCTTCTAGTCATTCCTGATAAACTGTTAATAATGGATCATTTGCAGCAGCTGCCCAGGATACACCTGAACCCTCAGGCTACAAGCTGAGTGTTACAGAACCCTGTGAGATAAGTACTTCAAACCAATGACTCAGGTGTGGTGACTTCCCTTCATGGAGGCATTAACACCTTCACAGTCAGCCTGAGGGGTCATGTCTGCTAATGGGCCACCAAAGACTCCAAAAATACCCCATGACTCACAGAGCAAATCACCTATTGTTAAACTCTCTGCTCTGCTGGAGGTACTGGGCATTCCTACCTGAACTTGAGCATATATAATCTTTAGGTTTGGGGACTTGGGGTACCACTCATTGGATCCAGAGGAGGACCAGAACCTCCACAGAACTGCGACTGCTGCTCTCAACAAGACTGCAGTCATTACTTTGACAGAACTGTGACCATCATCCTCACCAACAGGTTTTCCTTTCCTTTTACTTTGTACTCAGGAGGACCACACGATGCTCAGCACAGGGGCCAACAAACACCACTCTGTTTGTGCCCCAGGATGCTGGGTTATACATCTGGGGTTTGTGGGTTAAAACAAATTTTCTCTGTATGATTGTATTTATTTTAATCATTTTGAGTAAATTGTAACTCTGACTTGTAATCTTGCTTGAGTTGGCCTCATTACACCCACCAGTTTACATTTAAACCAACACAGATGGTCAGATAAGACAAGTTTTTACCTGCCCCAGAGAAAGTAAGTAGGTTGCCCAAAGTGGTATTTTGATGACATTTCCATGGCTTAAGCTGGTATTTGGAAGTGCATCTGCTCACACTATAGTGAGCCAGTCTCAAGTGATTTCCTGACATGAGAGGTGGAGAGCCTGTTGATATGCTCATGTGTAAAAATCTGGTCTAGACTCAGTTGTGTGGCCAGAATGGCAAGAAATGCATTTTCCTCTGTCTTGGACATCCTGGATACAGTGCAATTTGTCACAATCTTTCAGGCAGAATATGGGAGCCTTTAGGTAATCCAACAAGACAGTTGCAAGGAGACTTTTGCAGAGCAATTGTAGGAGCCTTATTGTAAAACAAAGGAATGGTTATTGTGAGGTTTATCTCTTGCAACAGGACCCCAAAAGTAGGTTGTCACTCTAGTTTATAGGTCTCTAAGTGATTTGGCACCAAATAACTTAAAGCAAGAATTATCTTTCACCTTTTATTTTACTCAGACAACACCATGCCAAGTACCAGCAATGACTGTTTACTTCAGAGGTTTAAAGCAAGCAGCATTTTCTTTTGCTATTAGGGCTCCAAGACGCTGAGGCAAATTTCTTGTCATTGAAGGTAAAGGGCAGTATCTCAGTGGTGCAGGGAGGGCTGCATGTGTAAAGATCAGGTGAGAAGAAGAGTAGGAAAGTTCATTAATAAGTGAATGCGCAGACAGCAAGTTGCTCCTGCTTAATGACTGTATCACAGCTATAAATAGCTAAATATCTCAGCCCCATGCTGGGAAGCACATTCATGCTCCTGTGCCCTCAGACTTACTGCTTTTCTTTTAGTCCTCTCCCTCACCATCTTTGAATGCAGTATTTGTTCAGAGGGAGAAATAGGACTATGAAGACCCTAACCCAGAGCTCCAGAGGAGGGTAGCAGTAGTGACAAGCTTTGATCATGTGCTCATATTTAATAAAGTAATTTACATCCTGGTAGAAGAAATAAACCACTCCTTTGGCAGTGGTCAGGGCACTGACTCGTGCCATGTTCCTGTACATGGGCAGGAAGGGCATATGGGAGTGTAGCTTTCCATCAGGCGTTTGGGAGTAGTCATCTCACCCAATGTCGAGTGTTCATTCAGGTCAGGACATCCAGATCTCAGATAGTCACCCTGGGCTTCCTTTCTAGCCTGTAGGAAGAAATGGGCACCTTCAGGCTGTAGTTTATCTGACCCCTTTTAGACAAAATTTTAGGGTAGGCTGTGTCAGCAGCTGGAGTCCCCTGTTTCTTGCCATTGCCTCTATAATTACTTTAGGGACAATCATCTCCAAATTAAACATTCAGTTTGGAGCTCTCTCAGTGAAGAGCTTGGCATTCCCAGGCAGAGGAGGTGCTTCATCAAGCAATAAAGTGGCCCCAGCTTGGGAGTGCGTCCCAGTCCCTGGCTTTGCTTTCTGTGAGATGCCTTCATTAAGCAGCTGAATGGAGAAATTATTAGTCTGTGAATAAAACTGAGTCAGTTTAGGCAGAGAGTAACTGTCACAAACATATGTAGAATCCTGAGGGGAACATGCTACTTCTCCCAAATGCTAATGATGTTCCTGGAGCAATTTAGATTTTGTGAACCCTTTACACTTTGATCACTGCTTTGGATCTTTGCTCTTCCTGGCTATAAAGAAGTCTATACCTGGTGTATGTTTTTTGGCATCTCTCACAGAAGAGTTGAATTGACTCATTCCTTAAAGATTTCTCAAGCCTGTTATGTGCTGGGATGAAAATGACCATAATGGCTGCCCAGCACTTAATCTTGCAGAGGACTGTGTGATAAGTAAACTCCAATAATCCCAGAAGGTACCAAATCTACAGTCTGTGCTTATGTCCTTACAAACCAGAAAGAGATAGTGACAACAGTGGAGGATCATTTCTGTGTGGTTAGAAAGAGAGACAATCATGAGTATTGCTCCGTCGGTTATTCTTGAGGGCACAGATAGTGAGATTTGACTGAGTTGCCCTCAGAGTATCACAGGACTACACAGGGACAGCCCCAAGCACTGCCCCATTCTTTACATTGCTCCATATCCCCAGCCAGAGTCTTTAATAAGTTGGAATTGATGTTCAATAGGTTGGACTCAATGATCTCAGAGATCTTTCCCAACCTAATTAATTCTGTTGGTAATTCTGTGATTAACCACTTGAGTGGAGGCCACCACAGTATCCTACAGGTCTCCATTTGGAATGTGTGCTGGTGAGATGGGCTGGACTCACAGCTTTTGCACCCTATTTAAAGTACAAATACAGGAAAAATGCAGCAGCAGGAATTTATAGGAACAACTTGTTAATTATCCTAAAATTTAGGCAGGTTTGGGAAAAAATGGGATAAGCTTAATAATTTTCCCTAGACTGTTCACTGATTTACAAATTCATGGAAACTAATAGGTATTCTGGCTTGAAATGGATGGATGTCATTCTGACGGCGTGTAATTTACCTTTTGCAGAGAGACAAACTTTCTGTCTCTCCTCTTCCTATTGTTGCTGATTAGCTCTTTATTTTTGCACTACTCATTTCTCAGTACTATTTTTGGAAAGCTGGGGTTTTTGGCAAGGTCACCATCAGCCTCTTATTTCCCTGTAAATTGAATTATTGCTTGTAGCTGGGCTCTGTGTAAATGCTGACTTTCTTGTTCTCATTTCTTATTAGACAGTCTAATACACCTGGGTTTGTGCTTGTCTTCATCAAACACCCACCTTGGCCTTTTGTGCTTGTCTTAGCAGTCCCACCACATCCTCCCATCCCTAAACAGCAAGTAAGGAATTTTTTCAAAGTGTTTTGAGCTTTCTTGAGCCCTTCTTGTTCCTGTTAAGTGCTAAAGACAGTTTTCCCAGAGTTTTGCTTGTGAGTTGATGAAGTTGAGGATATGCTTCATGAGCTGAGCTCCAGGCCAAAGCTCATGGTCTCCATAGCAGTGCAAATATAGTGACAAAGCATGAGGAAAAGACTATAGGTATCTAATGCCTTCTTTGCCTCAGGTTTTAATAGGAAGACTAGTTGCTCTCCAGGTACTCAGTCCCCTGACCTTGAGGATAGGGATGGAATCTACACAAGGATACTGAGTGAGCTGGTGGAAGTGGTCACCAAGCCACTTTCTGTGATTTACCAGCACTCCTGGCTAACAGGGCAGTCAACTGTCTAACCTTCAGTCATCTGGGATGTTGACTGGAGGCTGGCAAATGTGATGCTTGTTTACAGGAAGGGCTGGAAGGAGGATCAGGCCTATCAGCCTGACCTTGGTACCAGGGAAGGTTATGGAGAAGATCGTCTGGAATACGTGACATATGCAGAACAACCAGGGGATCAGGCCCAGCCAGCATGGGTTTATGAAAGGCAGGTTCTGCTTGACCAACCTGATCTCCTTCTGTGACAAGGTAACCCATATAATGGATGAGAGAATGGCTGTGGATATTGTCTACTTGGACTCTAGTAAAGCCTTTGACACAATTTTCCACAGCATTTTCTGGGAGAAACTTGCTGTGCATGACTTGGATGGGTGCTGGGTTAAAAACCGGCAGGATGGTTGGGCCCAGGGAGTGGTGGTGAATGGAGTTACATCCAGCTGGTGGCTGGTCACAGTGGCGTTGCCCAGGGCTCAGTGTTGGGGCCAGTCCAGTTTAATATACTTTTCAACAATCTGAACAAGGGCATTGAGTTCACCCTCAGTCTGTTTGCAGAGAACACCAAGTTGGTTGGGAGTATTGATCTGCTGAAGAGCAGGAAGGCTGCACAGAGGAACCTGGAGAGGTTGGATCAATGGGTGGAGGCCAACTGTATGAGGCCAAGGTGGGTCTGCACTTGGGTCAGAACAACATCATGCAACACTACAGGCATTCACACAGCCTTAGAGTTAGGGATTAGGCACCAAACATGTTTTTATCATTGCCTCTGAGGGTACTGTCCTGTGTTCCTTGGAGTCTGTGGCAAAACTCCAGCTGAGCTGAGCTGCAGGACAGAGGATCATGGTTAGATCGCACAAACCAATCTCACTGAATTCATTGTAAATATATACCGTTTAGTTCTTCAGCCTGGTTTACCTACCTCTCCTATGCCTCTGGTTTCATAGATTTTGTTTTTATACTTTTTAGAATATTTGTGGTGCAAAAGGTAAAATTGCTGAACTTACAAATATTCAGAAAAATATAATGGGCAGAAGTAGTTTCTACATGCAAATTGGACATTTTACTTTTGATCAGGGGCTATGCCAAAGCTCTTACAGACATCTTTGATCTTATGGCAGTGTCTGGAGAAATTATGGGATTCTAATATGGAATAATAGATTCTCATCAAGACTTCTAGCTTTAGGAAATTGTTTAATCTCCATTCTCAGTGGCTGTTTCTTTGATGCAGCTGTGACTGAAGGGCCCCAAGTGCGGGAAAAACAGCTCACCAGCTCAGAACAAAGCTGATTATGTAAATTGTGCATTAAGATTCAGCTTCCATTTAATTTTATTCTGTAAATAAATATCCCATTAACATCCGTCTGTTAAAAGTCAGGTAAAACATTTTCAAAACCTCCATTGCTATGGCAGGTGTGACTGTACCATAAATAGTGACAGGGTGGTGGTATGAGGATGGAAAAGTATAAACTGTGAAGCACATTTGAGGAAGTGAGGAAGGTGATAACATTTAATTATAACAAAGGGACCTTGTCTGATTGTTTGAGACAGACAGTGCTTCCATTCGTGTTGTTCCCTTCATATTATGCAAAATGCTTTCTCTGATCACTGTCTCCAAGATACCTAATAATTATAGCTCATTAGTTCACTTAAAATAAGAAAAACATTTCAGCTGATAAAGGTCATTACTGAATTATGTCCAAGCCTTTTGCTCAATAACTTTTTGTTTCAACAGCTTACTTGGGAGTAATCGTCTTCCCTTGGTCTAGCTGGTACTTCACTGCCCACTATGTAATAGATTATACTGATCAGGAAGAGAATGATGAACCCCATCAGGTTTTCTAAATTAGTTTTCAAAGAGCATGAAAAGGTTCAAGTGCTCTTAACCCATAGCTATTTTTAACTATTTTAAATAATCAGAGATTTGATATGCACTGCAAAAGAGCACTCGACTAGGGAGCAACCAGGGAATTGGAGCAGATTGTACTTATACTGGAAGTATAAAAATCTGTGTGTCTGTCAGCTAGAGATCAGAAACAGGTTCCTTATATATTCTTTAACATCCTGAAGGAGGAATTGTAATACTGCTAATTAAATTCCACAAGGGAATACAGAATTATTTTCTATGCGACACACTGTAGGGAGTGGTTAGAACAGTAGATTGCTGTGTGCCTCTAAAGGAACAAGAGAGGACAAATTACAATTCTTCAAGGTGCTATCAGATTTGAACACAACTTTCCAGTGCTCTGCTATTCCACCTAAACTCCTTGATTATACAAGCCTGCACCATCTGTGCAAACCCTTACTGCTTGATGGAAGATAGCCTTAGGCATAAATCACATGCCTGTAAATACCTAATTGTTGATACAACAAAATGCCATATGCCATGTTGAAGCTGACAGTCTAATTCCCGGTAAAACCAGTGTGCATTAACACTGCATTGAAACCTTTTTATCACAGCAAAAAAAGCAGAGTCTGGCCCCAAGTTTCAAGAATGGTTTACTGCTCAGTTAACACATGTTTTCAAGTCCAAGAGAGTTCAGTGGTCCTTCAGGTACTAGATATTACAAACTACATCCTCATTCCTGTCTAATTTTCCAAAGAGGTTGTGAGGTCATGGGGACTATAGATACAACTGAAGAATATGGCTGATATTATGGGCTCTTCCCATGCACCATTACACAGCAAGTTTGTTTTGACTGTACCTTTTCTCAGCCATCTTAGGCTTTCATCTTCATCTGGATTTTACAGTGATGTGAGTGTTGGACCAGGAAGGGAGGGCCATGCAGCTTTGATCACCTCCCATGTTTCCAGCTGTCACAGGTGCAGCTGAATTAGAAAAGAGAAGTTATTCCACCCCACCAGGCCAGAGTCAGAGCTCGGACTGGGCATAAGGCCCTCTGAGGGGCCCTGAGTTTTGCTGTGTTCAGTATGGTTGACCTGGGGATTGTTGGATAAGTCACAGTGTCTCAGAATCACGAAATCGATTGGGTTGGAAAAGACCTCCGAGATCATCAAGTCCAACCCTTGGTCCAACTCCAGTCCCTTTACCAGATCA
>JAWWEV010000001.1:55853139-55934108 GCA_035583235.1 Hafferia zeledoni | reverse complement strand
AGAAAAGAAAAGAAAAGAAAAGAAAAGAAAAGAAAAGAAAAGAAAAGAAAAGAAAAGAAAAGAAAAGAAAAGAGAAAGAAGAAGAAAAGCTCAGCTATTTCCTGGGCTTTAGCCTGCCAAAGCACATAACCCATGTTGGAGGCTCACACATTTCATCTGAGTAGCAACAGTGGGGACAAAGCACTGAGCACAAAATTGACAAATCATTTCAGTCTGACAGGGCTGAGTTTCACTTCTTATGCAGAGCATGACCAATAATAAGAAAGTTGGCACTGTTAAGTGACAATCCTTCTGGATATCTTCAGTCTTGTTTTCTTGGTGGCAACCTTGGTAAGCAATTGAATGTTCTTCTCAAGTGCATGCCATAGCTCAGCAGGAAGTTTTGAGCTCAGTCTCAGATTACTGAGTGAAATCAAGTGGCTGTTAATTCTGCTAAGGAGCTCAGACTAGGCAATTAGTTCCTTCCATGGCCAAAACTCCCTGAATTTTGGACCAGCAACAGCTGGCACTGAGAGTTTTAAGTTTTTGTCACAGGAGATTTCTTCCCTGGCTAACCATAAAGTTCCTGCTCTTTATGGGGGCCAGAGGCAATTTGCCTTCTAGAATAAGTTATATCTCTATAATAACAGCAGAAGTGGGAAAGGGTGAGAGGATATTCTAGATGTCAGACTCCAGGAACAGCAAGAAATGTCTCTTTCAGGCTATGTCCTTTAAGATGTATGCAGATTTAACTACACTATTCACACATGGTTTCTCAAATACGCAGGGTTAGCATGTTGTGTTCCAGGCAGAGGATCATGGTGATGGTGTCTCTATGGAAGAAGGAAGATGTTTTCCTGCCTGATACTCAGTACCACCAGGATGTGATAAGATAGGCTCAAGCAACCTGACTTGGAATGGCAGGATAGAAGTCATCATGATCTGTTACTGAAACACCATCTCTCTATCTTTGGGTCCTGGGCATTTCTGTGCCATCAGTAGAAAAGAATGGTGTAGACTCCTGGAAGGACTGACCAAGTCTGTCTGGATTCAAATGGGAAGTTTGCTGTGGAGGTCTCAAGCTCAGATCTGATCAATGTTGTCTCCAGTGAAAGCAGAAAGGCACCTCCTAGGTGCAAGACCTCACCTAGCCCAAAGGTCCAAAAGCAGTCAGTTGGGGCAGCTGCTAAATGCACCTGATTCTCCCTGCAGATGGTCAAAGTGAGCTGAGAGACACGACTGCTCTGTTGGCACCACAACATGAGTGAGACAAATCCTGGGCCCTTCTATCCCAGCTGGTTCCACTCCATCCCTCCAGATCAGCTTCACTGATGGAAAGTTGTGATGCTCCCCCATGTGAGCAACCCACATAGGTGGGTGAAAGCCCTGACCACTCCCAGCAAAGAGGAAACCTCTGTAAGGAGGGCACAAATATGTATGTATGTGTAATAAAAAGATGCCATGTATGACCAGGTTTATACCGAGTACCTGATTAGGAGCACATGGTCCTGGAGGGCAGGGTGCACTGCCTACACCAAGACCCTCAGCATCAGCTGAAAAGGAGGAAGGTAGGTGGCTCCAAATATTGAAAGGACTGAGTTGTGATACGATGTGTCACTAGCAGCCAGTGGACAGAGCATATCTGAGAGCCTTCTCTGATCACCAGTGGAAAGGAAGCAGTCAGGCTCTAGCCTCTCATCCAGGCAGGCAGCCTTTTGTACACTGAAATGTTCTTTTCCAGTACAGTCATATCTGTGGTGTGTAATGGATCGTTCACTGTCCTCATGTGAACACCTGACAAGTGCATCCCACCAAAGACAAAGCTATTCAGGCTAGTCAAGTCAAGGAAATAATCATTACTTGTAATATTACTGCAAGCTGATTTTCTCATTGAAAATTCATTAATGTCTTTTTCTTTTTTTCCCTGATTGTGCTCAATCCCATACTTTTAAAAGCATCTCATTCTATTATATTTCCATTAACACTAGCCACCATATTAATAGCCTGAAAATACAGGTTAGTACATTGGTACTGCTAATGAGCATTGCCCTCCCTTTCTCAAAACACAGTTATGCCATGAAAAATAAATATTACAGCTAGTGCTTTGTATTCCTCCCATGGACATATTTTAAAGATATCAGCAGGGTTTCCAGTTGATTGCAAAGGTCTCATCTGTGTTTGGCTTGGAAACCAAACCACAGAGTTATTATTATCCCCATTTGAGCACAGTCACAGACTGGCTACCAAAAAAAAAAAAGTGTCATATTAATGAAGGCTGCTACTTTATCATCTTCTCCAGGCTTTGTTGAAGGGTCATTTCACAGGCAGAGACTCATCCTGGCGCCCCTCAGCAGGGCTTGCCAACCCCTCCGGTGGCATGTCTTTCTGCACTGAGTCCCTTGCCCTGTGGTGACTGCCTTTCTCCAGGAGGGTTTCTCTGCTCCACCTTGTACTCCAAAACTGTCCTTTTCCTGCTGAAAGCTAGCAGACCCATATGGAGGCACTGGTGAGCACAGTGGCTTGAAAAATTGAGTGAAGGAAATTCATCAAGGACGTGCCATACTGTGACACCAAGTGTTGACACCAATGTGAGCTGGAAAAACCCCTCTGTTCTGTACACTCCTTCCCTGCTGGTTGCCTCGCATGCCTTCCTCTTCTCTTGATAGGGTGTGAACCAGGAGAAAATGCACAGGGGTCTTACTGGACTGAAGGACGATGAAGGATGCCAGAGAGGAGAGTGTTTCACCACGTACCATCACTGAGCATCTTCCAAGCGCTTAACCCCACCGGCTGCTGACTGTGTTGCAGGGCTACCTCTGCCCCTATCTCCACAGGACATCAGCAGTCTCAGGCTCTGGATGTGGGCTGTAAGCTCCTTATTACAAAACACATAATCATATCCCTTCAGTGTGCTGCTGAGAAAACATCCTTTGCTGCCTGTCCTGCTGACATTAAAGGCAGCTTTTAGGGATGTGAAGATTTGGCTGGATCGGGAGAGTCAGAGGCATCAGGATCACTCCTGGTGTATGCAGATCATACAGGGTACAATCCCATTTAAAAAGTTGCTCCTAATGACCAGAGAACCAAGGAGGCAGAGAGGCTGAGGTGCCCTGGCACACTAGTGTTCTTCCCAACAGGACCCACTTGCTGCCGATTCTCACCAGTGTACATGGAAGCAAAAGCTCATGGATCAATTCAGCGTCTTGCAAAACACCATATAACCCCCAACGGCTGGAAAAGGCCCCCTCCATTCAGCCTTTCTGGCTGTGTGGGTAGTCTGAGTGTGCTAATGAAGCAATCAGGGAGCATAGAGGCAGCCTGCTTAGCTATGCTAGTGACTGTGCAAGCAGCAGTGTTTACTTTCTTATGGTTTTCTAATTAGGGGGAGAGAAAAACAATATCCATGCCCACCATCTCCTGAGAGGAGATTGAATTTTAACACATAACTTAAGGAAAAGATAGAGTTATCTTTTTTTGGGACCCAGGCTAATCTCCCATTTCCACAGCGGGGATTAGGGATAGGGCTGTAGGATTTGCAGTTTTAATCAGAGGAGACTTGACAACTTGCATTGTCTGCTCCAGATTACTCTGGTGTCTCCATGTCCTCCATTCTCTCTGAATAATGAGGAGTTTTGGACTGAATCCTATCTTACTGATACTGCTGGACTTCTATGGCTTTATGGAAATTGGCAGTAACTTAGACTGTTGCCTCTCTTTTCAGAGAAAAATGAATGTTTTGTTGGCACTGAACTATTGCCCGGCTCCCTTTGGTGATCCAAATGATCCGGAGAACTTAATGAACTGGTGGTGGGAACAGCAGGTCCAGTCCTGCGTGATGTGAGGAATGGTTGATAGATGGTCCGGAGCAAAAAATGGGAGGGGAGGAGAGGACAAGGGAGGAGAGGCAAGGCAAGATGAGGGGAGGCAAGGCAAGGCGATGTGAGGAGAGAAGAGGATTCAAGAAACTGATGAATTAGTATAGATGTTTTGATTTGGTGTCTGTACAATAGTAATGTTGTTAGTAGAGACTAATGTATTTTGACAAACACATTCCCCTTACTGAAGTAGAAACAAAGCATTTTTCTGGCTCAGAAATCTCATTCTGGTGAGTTCTGTGACCAAACACACTCTCATCTCTGTCTCTGTACTGCCAACCTGCCACTGTTACACTGACTTCGTTGCTGCCAGCATCCTCACAGGGCAATTCTAAGGGATCAACTCTTGCTCGTGCAACCAGAAAACCGAAAATCTGCAATAACAAGCAATAACCAGATCTTGAGATTAAGATAATTGTCGAGGAGCTAACACAGTGTCCACCTACCTGACAACAGAAAAAAATTAATTTTTCTTTCAGCTGGGATGTCTGGGAAGAAAATGCATTTAGGCTAGTGGCAGAGGTTTTTTCTTTTTAATAAAAAATGCAATTTTTTTCAAACTTCTTCCTTTTTTTTTTTTTTTTTTCCCCTGAAGAAGATATTTTGTGATCATGTATTGATTTTGAACATGTTTTCCCATTCTGCTTTAGTGAAGTTTGAGGTGGATTGTCTGGGTATAACCTTGAGGGAGGGAAACAAAGTGGGAGAGATACAGAAAGACCCGAAAGCCCTGACCTTTTCAATCTTCCAAGGGACTTTTCCAATCTGCTTTGACATAATCCTCTGCTGTGAAAACCATGGGATTTCTTCTATATGGGAAAATTAAAGCAGATTTCAGAACTTCAAAAGTTATCATGACACCAAAATAAATTTCCACCCTCCAGCTGCCCCTTACTCCTTTCAGTCAGGTGCTCCAACCTGACCTTGAGTCTTAACTCACCTGCTAGCCACCACTTAGCCCCCTCATACTTATGAGTACCTCAACTTATGTGTAGCAGTTCTGTCCAAGAAGAGGATTGAAGAGAGGAGGTAGGGGATGCCTCTGTATGGGAAGTAGATGTGCAGCTGAGGAAACTCATGGGCCCAGTTATCTATATGTAGCCATGGTGAATAAAAGACCCTCTCAAAATGAACTGGGTGTGAGGACACCTGGTGTACCACATGAAGACTTCCTACTTGCTAAGGAAAATAGCCCTGAATGAAGCAGCAGTGAACCAGAAAGCGAAAAAGCACTTGCATAGAAGGTTTTCATAGTAAAAAGAAAATAATAATAATTACTGTCTTGCCATTGGTGTATTTATATTGATTGCACAGAGATGTGCTTGTGTTTGAAGTTGGATACTCCCAGCCTAAGGGTACAAGAATCTCCATCAACTGGTGCATGGGGGTTGCTCTGTATTCCCCAAAGTGTCCTGATATGGCCAAAAAGGGCCCCAAGAAACTGGTATTGTACTTCTTGTGAGAAAACACTAAAATTTACACAGAAGTCTCTCGTAATAGTTTTGGATTAATCTGAGTCATGTCAGTGAACCTGCTGGCATGATTAACTGACCTTTTCCAATTTCACCTGTATTGCTTGATGTAGGACTGATCAGCTTTAAGTCAAAGCCAATATTTTTATAAAAAAATCTGGAAGCAAATCGAGTTTGTGTTCAGTCTCTTTGTCTATAATTTAGTTTTCATTGATGCAATAAATTTGCTGAATTAATTTCTTCTGAGAGTCTTTATTATATTTGTTAACAAGAGTGAGGCAATTACAGTGGAACATTTCTACCATAGTATTTTAAATACAAAAATGGTTTAATCTCTCAGATGTTCTCATTAAACTTGGTGGCTTGAAAGACATGACTCTGTTCGGACATAACAGGCATGAAGAATTTATCATTTGAATCCACCCTTGGATTGCCTGCAGCTCAGTGAAAACCTCTTTTTTTTTTTTTTTTTTTCAGATATCTACAGCCTCCTGCATTACCCTGTCACTTCCAGAAAATAGGATTTCTCACCTACAGATGGTGAGGAGAGAGGAGGATAGCCGTGAACATTAGGTTGAAATTACTTGTCAAGTTTGATCAATTCACAGAAAGACAAAAATCCCTTTTGAAAAGGCACAGTTGATTTTTGAAGATTAGTAGCGGTGTTCTCACAGCTCTTTTGTTTGGATAAATTATGCAAGGGTGCAGTTTATTACCTAAATGAAAGATGCATTTGCATGTAGATGGTACATAAATTATTTAATTCTGCACTGGACAGTGCAATAAAGCACCCCTTTCCTACACACACGCACACAAATACACACAGGCATTCACCTACCCAGGACTTATGATAGAGGGGGCGGTCCTTTACTTTTTACTTTTGTTGGCTTGTAAGTATTATTATTTGACAAAGCACTAGGGAAGGAGTACATGAATCTATTAAAGATAACAAAGCTCAATTGTGACTCCAAACTCATGAAAGCAGACAAATAAATCTTTCATAATGTGGAATAGCTGGTCCCCATCTCTTCAAGGAAAGAAAGAGGAGTTGCTCTTCAAATGAACACTAATCTAAATCCTGCTGTTCTTGGGGTGACTTCTTGTTGTTGCAATTTCTTCTTACAATTTAGTCATGCCATGATGCATTAACTATCATCTGTGTTCTTTGTTTAATGGGAGCATTAAGAGATAATACCTGTTTTGTTCTCTCACAGAGTAGTAATTATTCCCATAAATAAGGAAGATGAGTGAGTGTGTGAGATGAGTGTGCACGCCAGACAATTCCTGGCCTGCTGCACACTTTATGGTCCACCAGCATAGACTCCTAACAGGCAGGTAGTCATCTCTGACAGGAGAAAAGGTATGCTTCTTAAACCCTTAGCTTCCTGCCCTGATTTTCATCCTGGTTTCCTTTGGAGATACAGTTTACACATGCCTGCATCGTTCAATGTCCTCATCATGCCCAAACCATTGGGCAATTTTGCCTGGGTGCATCAGAGCTGGGGATGGCTCGGCCTCACCACCAGCAGCTGCATCTAAGCCTGGATTTCGGTTCTGCTGTGCCCATGTTACTCATGGATGCAAGTCAGCCCTTCCCTCTGCCCCCTCTGTCTCCTGGGAAGATGGGATGTCTCATCCTCAGGGAAAGTCCATATGTGAGCTATATGGGCAGCCAGGAAATCAGGTGTCCCACAAAAGCAAGTTTTCCAGGCTAACCTGGAGCTTCAGGTGGGCTTCAGGAGTACAGGTGAACCAGCTGAAGACAGGGAGCTCCCAGTGATGCCTACAACAGAGGACTAGCTGCATCATACATGCACCTCTGGGAGACAATGTAGAGCCTGGGAAAGAGCCATGAGGATGCAGAAATATCCTAGGCTTATGGCAAAGTCCAGCAGGAGCTCACAGTTCATCTCTTCACAACCCACATATTTAAGCTTTGGACTGAAATAAAAAAAAAAAAAAAATGCAGATGCTTCAGCCTCCTGCACTTAGCAACTGGAGAAAAAAATTAAAGTTTTTCTGTGTAAGAAATATCCTTATTCTCTATCTTGGGCTGTGTGGAAATCCACCTGAAATGTTATGAAAGCCTGCTCTGACCCACTTTGTTTGCTGATCACGTGTGAGCAGCCTCAGGAAAAATAAAGCAATTCTTGCTTCTAGTTGTTTTCTCCTTTGTCTGTTAACATTTCATTTTCCTAAGATTAATGAGAAAAAATTGAAGACCCAAACAGCCTCATGTTTCTGAACACTTTGCAGCAGCAGAAAGAAACAAAATGAAACAACCCCTTAAATTATTGCATTTTCAAAGAGAATCATCATCTCATTGTACAGATGGTGTGCGCCTGGCCCTCATTAGCATCCTGCTCTATTTTTAGCCCCTCTTCTTGCTGCACATGAAATCTGGCTGCAGTAAAGGAGGTACCACACTGCCTTCCCCAAACATCATTTTGGTCCACAAAAGCACTCTGGCCCTTTCTGCCTTGAGTTTTAAGGCACAACTCCCTTTGCTGCAAACCAGGGACCACTCTGCAACCACCAGCTTATTTCTTCATGGTGAAGTGGAGAAAAATCACCCGTCAGGTCTCCTTCCTCCATCATCAGCAATGTTTTATGTGTCTGCTGTGAAGAAAGTTGTTAATCCCAAAGGAGGTAGAGTTCTCTTTAGACCCTGTTGAAACAGAGGCTAGGATTGCACTGGCAGGCCAGAGAAAACTGGGACAATGGAAATGAAATTCTCTGTTTGCTGCTGAACTGGAGACCGATGCTAACCCTAGGTCGAGGATTCCTCTTCGACCTTTTGTTACTGTCAGCTGTTAAATGAATGATCTTCCTGGGCAATTTTAACATGTTGGAGGAGTGGAAGTACAAGGTGGCCTTGCTCTTACCCTGTAGTGTTTGGGATAGGTTTTATCCTGAAGATTTGAGCCCTCCAAAGAGTGGAGGATGATGTGAGCAACATAAGGACTTTATTCCTTGCCTCACAGAGTAGATGTCTAAACATCTGAAATGGATCACATCCTCAAAATGCCTTACCTCTATGCCTCACCAAGGGAAACTACTGCTGACTTGTGCAGGAGCAGGCACTTATGCTCCAGATATCTAAAATCAGAGGGGATAACATACATGCTTGATGTCCAAGGGGAGAAGCTGGTTCTTGTAGGTTCTTGTAGTCCCTTCCATTTGCAGATACAGCAGGGGATTTTAGGTGCCTCCACTCTGGATCAGTTATCCTTCACTCTTTTAGTGAATTATTTAACATGAGCTTGAGGTCCCTCACAGCTAGGTTCCAGAGGAATGAGTGGTAATGAGGCAGTAATTTGTATGAGAGACAACAGGTCAACTGAAGGTACCCTGCTCTGAGAAGAGGGTGGAGGTTGCTTCAATAAACCATGAATATTCATCTTGCACGTCTGGTCAGTTTTGATCATTCAGCTCTTTTCAAGGCAATTTCTATCAAGCTTCATGAGTGTCTGAAACAGGTTTTGGCAATAAGAAAGCAAAGAAAAACACTGACGTTAAAAGGAATTGACAGGCAATAGGGTTAGAGATCCTGCCCAAGTCTGATCTTGTGAATAACCAACCTAAAATTAAGTAACTAATCTGTGAAGGTCCTTGATGAGTTAGGGGGTAATGTTAAATTATATTCTTTGTTAATTATCCAGAAATTAAAAAAAACAGACAAAAATGAATGCCCAAAGCCTGCAATAAATGAGCAGCAGACTCACGTTGTTTCCATTTACTGAAATGGCAGAAAGATAAGATATTGCCAAGAACCCCTTTCATTTCCACACATGATCAGCTTCAGGCTAGACACAGGACTAAAGCTCTGATTCCTGCATTGGTTTTCAAGCTCTTGCCACAAAGTACAGCAGTGCTGAATCCAGCTCATGAGGGCAACTGGGGACAGTCCAAGCTGGGAGTACTGGAACCTGTGTTTTGCCTTCAGTGAGGGTGACAATTTTCAAACTGATTGTGATGTAGAAGATTAAAGGTAGGCAATAACAAATTGTAAGTCAAGTTTTAGCAGGCAGTGCACTTTGGCAATTGTTTTTTTCTTCCTAATATTTCATTTCTACTCTCTCATGATGCACTACCCTCTTCAAAAAGTAGCCCTCTAATGCAAGTAGGTGATACACACTGAGAATGCCAAAGAGGATTTTCTTGGTAGACATTGTGAAATGTTTTACAGATACCAATAGAAAGGTTTATTGCTGCACTTTCATGTAATACATCATAATAAAGATTTCTAGAAAATTATATACATTGGTTCAGATTAAGAAATTCTCTCTGAGGTACCATAGCAT
Source organism: Hafferia zeledoni (assembly GCA_035583235.1). Taxonomy (NCBI): domain Eukaryota; kingdom Metazoa; phylum Chordata; class Aves; order Passeriformes; family Thamnophilidae; genus Hafferia; species Hafferia zeledoni. The sequence goes on along the minus strand of JAWWEV010000001.1, from coordinate 55,924,478 downwards.
GTTAAACTAGAGCACTTCATACAATATAGCATATTAAGTCAATCTCAAATATGTGGGGGGACAGTGGAATAGAAACAATAGCAAATACAAATATCTGTCACAATACATGTATAAAAAACACTGCTTAGGTACTATGCCACCTTCTTTACTTAAATTCCAATCTGGCATACCTCACCTGAGTTCAAGCGGGTTATCTGTGCCTGTCTTTGAGCCTATGCTAGGCCAGTGACATCCCAGCCTGTATCAGAAATATTGTGGCCAGCAGGACTAGAGAGGTGATTGTTCCCCTGTACTCAGCACTTGTGAGGCTGCACTTTGAATACTGTGTTCAGTTCTGGGCCCCTCACTAAAGAAAGACATGGAGGTGCTGGAGCAAGTCCAGAGAAGGGCAACGGAGCTGGGGAAGGGCCTGGAGGCACAGTCTTATGAGGAGTGGCTGAGAGAGCTGAGGTTGTTTAGGCTGGAGGAGGCTCAGGGGAGATTTTATCCCTCTCTGCAACTACCAGAAAGGACATTGAAGCAAGGTGGGAGACAGCAGCTTCTCCCAGGCAACTAGTGACAGGATAAGAGGACAAAGCCTCAAGTGACATCAGAGGAGGTTCAGTCTAGACATCAGGAGGAATTTCTTCACGGACAGGGTGATTCTAGAATGGTCTCAAGTGTCACAGTTTTGCACTGGTCATCCAAGAATAGGAGCAGTCTCTGTTTCTCAAATGATTAATTTTCTTGAGGCATTAGTACAGTGATACTGCTTGAGTTTTAAAAGAAGCAATGGATTTTTGCCAATTCTGTCATTGATGCTCACAGATGGGCACACCACAGTACCTCAGAGGTTAATCTAAGCATTTGGATTAAGTTACTGTAATTAGTCATGGAATTGTCTTGTTCCAGAAACCCCTCTTCTCCATAGTCCTCTGCTGAGCTTCAGGAATGCCCACCTTGCTAGCCCAGCTCCAAGCATTCATTTCACTTCTTGATTGTTCTTTCTAACTAAGTGAAACTAGAAGGATGTTGAACAGTCTCTTGCTGGCTTTCTCCCTGCTGTGTGTTTTGCAATGCCTAGCATTAGTTTGCTTTAGGGTTAAATGTGTCTGTCCTGGGAAATGACACATGTGGCATCTAACACAAGGCTAAAGAGAGAGCCAGGATCCTCTAAGCCTTTGGGAATACAAATACTTGAGCAATTATGTTGACATAATACAGAGGCAGTTTTGGTTCACTTTTTCAGCTGGAAGATTTTAATTTTAGAGGAATTAAAGCTGCTTTCCAGGGAAGGAGACTGCTCTGAGGTGGAGTGATGAGGGGACAGCCAGCTATTCTGCGTTGGCAGTGGTGATCCCATACCCCATGACAGTGTTTGAGCTGGAGCTGCAGCCTGAAGACTGTGGTCTGAGGGACTGATGACCATGCTCAGGATCATGCATCACCAGGACCACAATCAAAATCTCATCCAGATGAAGTGATCTGAATGCAGTTATCACCACTGGATGAGAAGAGAGCAGAAAGCCATAGGTATTTTAGTGATAACAAAAATGCTTCCCAGCATCACTACCATTACTTCTGCCTTTCCCTAGAGGAACTGAGGGCAAAAATACTTGAAGTCCTGATCACACTCTTGTATGGGAGCTAGCCAAAATCAGGCTCTAACTACATTGCCTTCTTCTAACAAATAAGTTCCCAGTCCAGTTCAGTTAGTGTTTCTCTGATCAGAGACAACTACCATTGAGTCTTTTGACATGCAGTTATACTTTGAAAGGTTGGTCTATGAAAATGGTGCTGGAAGGCTCCATATTTAGTGACTCCCTTCACTGGGCAATTTGCTCAGTTTACATGTAATGAATAAACACTTGGCTGCTGCCCAACCCAACTGGTCTAAAAATCAAGCTGTATCAGCCCTCTGACAGGGCATTATTACCAAAACTAAAGGTTGTTTCAGAAAAACCTCTTGACCTGCAGCTTAAGGGTGTCTTCTTCCTGTGACATTTGCATTTGAGCACTTTACTGTAGTCACAATTTACCATAATCAATGCCAACATTCCCCATTTTTCTTGTTTTCAGCTGCTGCTGAACTCTACCACTCCTGTACCTGAATTAAATTTTGATGCCATTTGTCCCACTGTCAATTTTCACCTGCACAGTAATTCCTAACTTAGCTGTGCTGTTCAGATCTGTCTCTTGAATTGGCTGTTGTATCTACTCCAGGCAAATAGGAGAGGAAAATGAGGATTTTTCTGTATAGCAATATATCAGCCTTGTAGATGGATGCAACCTCTAGTGTTAATTTAGCTCCAGGATGGGCAGTTGACCCACCATGGCTGAGCAAGTGCCTTAACCTGGCAAAGTAGTGGGACTATTAGGGCAGGATGGATTCTGGTGCTTGTGCTGGCTCACCTGTAGTTAGATCACAGACTCACAGCAATGTATGTAACTGCTTACAGATCTGACTGGAAAGGATGATTCTGATTTTGTGGCCAAATGGTGCAGAAGGAGTTTCTGCAGCAAGTCTGCACCAAGGGGAGTATCATCAAGTCTGGAGAAGAGCTACACTGTGCCTACATAGAAAAACAGTCATGTCAGTCACCGAGGAACTGAGAGCCCAAAATGTGACCCATTTGACCTGATAGCCTTTGAGGCTGAATAGGAAGTGCAACCATCACTGCACACAGAAACTTTATAAGCCATGATAGGGCTTTCACTTAGGTTGCAACTTGAGTGAAGATGGGTGTGTTTCTTAGAAATAAATCCTCTGTTTCTCTCTGGACTGAAGGATTTATGAAACTAAGGCTCATATGCAAAGATTTCTCTGTATTTGAGTCTGTGCCCTTTGGTGTGGTTCCCTATGCCCAGAGATGGGCTCTCCATGATAAACACTCCAGTGGTGCATCATTGCAGGCCCCAGTGGCCTGGAGACATCCATGGATGGTGATTCAGTTCTGGTTCATCCAAGTTTCCAGCAGAGAGAGGAACAATAAAGAAACATGGGTGAGGTGCAATTCAGCACAGACAGTATGATTATGTGCACACCCTCAGTACACTAAGGATATATCTCATGCAGAAATATTTTTTCAACATGACTTTTCAGTGTATACACAGCCACCAGCCACCGTAGGTTAGTCCTGCATAACAGGCTATAAGGCCTGGCCAGTGATTTTGCCATAAGCCACAGCCTGGCTGTCAGCATCAGCCAGTACAGACATACGCTGCTGGAGGGCCCAGGTTTAACCTTTACTGGTTTTCGTCATGGGAGTTATCACACGCAATCATTGTGCAATAGCAACAACAATTTACAGGCTGCTAGGATTGCAGCCAGTCCTCCTCAGACCTGAGGCTGTCCCTGTCTTCTGCCAATCCAACAGAGGCGCTTTGTGGAAGCTTACCTAGAGGAGGCTGGATAAATCACCTTGGCAGCTCTCACACTGGTCAGGTCACAACATTCACTGGATGTTTATACTCGTTTTTTGCAGTCCTGATTAAGTATTTCCTTGCAAAAAGTCTGGAAGTGAAAGAGCAGTGACTGAGATATGCCGAAGTTCAACCCTCTTTGCTTACGGGAATTCCTTTTCCAAGGACACATGCCACAGGAAACTGCTGCCTAGAGGCAAGAACAATATATTTCTGTTTCACTCAGGATTCTTGTAGCTGATTTTTTTTAGCTAAGCATTTTTTTGAGTAATCAGGGTAGCCCTGAGACTGTCACTCTTCTGGGTATCTTCTTCCTTGTCTCAATAAGGCAAAAACACAGGCCTCCCCTGAAGCTCATTTTGAGTAATGATCTCTATCAGTATCATCTGCTACTTTTAAAGATGTTATCAGCCCTCATTGTGTTATTATTTTATGTTAGTATATTATACAATCATTAATTTATATTCCTGTAGTTCCCAGAGACCTCTCTATGGATCAGGACCCTACTGTGGAGGTTGCAGTAGCACTTAGCCGTGTTTTGTAGACCACTGTCATTGTCAGAAGCCAGAGAGGAACCTGTATTCTGAAATAGGAACCATCTGATGGAGATACGAATAGGCCTAATGTTTCTGTATAAAAGACTATTTTAATTCTCAACGCTAAGGGAGGAACTCGCATTGATTTTGGCTGCTGTTGGACTCAACGTCTGTCGAAGGGGTAGCATCCTGTTCTGTGGTCCAGCCATTGCATAATTTGTTAGGAAAGACCCAGACTGATTCCTGAGGGTGTATCTAGGGGTTCTGCTGTGAAAGGCAGAGGCAAAGATGTAAGGCTTGCCTGTGTGCCTTCCATGCACTCATATCCATGAGCCTTGTAGAGCTTTGGTGGAGCCTTGCTGTCTCATGCCCTTAAACCACCTCAGCCTGAAAGTCGATTGTTGCCGACCGGGGCTAGAGGAGTCACACACCGACACGATGTCAGGCAAAACTCTGACTTTATTCAAAGTACAACTACATATATGACCTCTGGTCTGACTCCGCCTAGGGGCCAGAACCTTTGACCCCATTGGCTTAGGCTGCGTCCCTGGACATATATGGCAACGTCTGAGACCCTTTAGAGGGGGCAGTATCAGTGTGTGTTGTTTTGCAGGTAAAATTCCAGCAACTTCCAGGCTCACCCAGAAGCCTGGGCCACAACAGTCGATATTAGTAGATATTTGGAGAACAGTCTCAAAGTCATCCAAGTCATCAAAGGCTTCAAACAGCTACCTGACAGCTGTTATCTTTAATAGTTGAAGCAGGGATTGCAACATGAACAGAACATCTACATGGGCTGTCTTTGCGAATCTGGATTCCCCCTGAAAAGTAGGAGATGTAGCGCTTTCCCCACAGTCTGCTGGTCAGGTAATCTGGTCTGAAAAAAGGTCCTTTCCAGGCTTGTTTCATATATAACAGTGTTTGCTTTACTTTTTAAAGAGGTCTCCTTTAGAAGAGAAACAAGGAGAATCTGAGTTTTTTTGAACTCAAGCCAATAGGACCTGTCTGGCAGTGAAACATCTCTTGCTATGCAGACATCCAGTCTCAACAAGAAGAAAAGTGCATTCAAGATCATCTGAAAACTCTGTCCTAAATCTCACATTTGCATTTGAATAAGTTTATTTCTTTGCCTAAAAGCTCTGCTTTTTCAGTCTGCAATATGTGGATGTTGAAGCAGTTCATCACTGTTGCTATGAAAGTTCAAAGCCATTTATCTTCAATAAGGTTACTTGATGCAATTTCTAACAGCAAGAACCTCTCTGTCCTCAAGCTTTCTACAAGATTAAGTGATGTGTTCAGATAGGCATTGTCTCAAGAGGATTTTCAGTACCTGGAAGTCATAAAGCTCATTCTAGTTGAAGGACAGCATGTTTTGCAATTGCTGTTTCCCAGTTGCCTACCACTAAGCTTTGCTAGTCTCTTTCTTGGAGCCTGGCATCCTTTTGTGAAACTACTGCAAGAAGAGCCATCTTTGCAGACCAGAGGCCCTTTAGCTGTGTGGAAGGTGCTGGTGTGAAGAGGCACAGAGACGTGACTCAAGAGGTCTGATCATTTTCCTGACAGACTCTGTTGTGACCTCATTCCAGGTGGTTTCTGTTGAGCAACATTTCTGTGTGTAGGTTGAGCTCTGCTCTCAGCATTATGTGAACACTTCTGGAGCCTGCAGGTGCTACCCAGTCCTACCCTGCTGTGAAACCCCTTAATTTTCTGCAGAAAGAGGAGTCATCTTTTTGTGTTAACAGTTCTGGTGATGACACATGGCAATCTTTGTTTTCTGCCATTCACTCTGATGGTGTGAGAGTGCAGAGTTAATTGGATTTAAAAAAGGATTAAGAGCTCATGCTTGTGTCTGAACAGTTCAGAATCTGCAGCTCTTCCATGTGAGGTGTTTCTGATCCAATTGGTGAAGAAGTACATCTGAGTCTATTGTGACAGATTCTTCTCTGATGAGTGTTTTTCAGGTCTCTGTTGGGCTGGAAAAACAGATAAATCTCCTATACTACAGTACTGTCAATTGGATTTAGTTTCTCTGATGCACAAAAAAGAGAGCCATGCGGCAGTATCCAGGAAGTTATTGTAAATTACTCCTTTTGTTATAACCCTTTTATTGTCCAGCATTTACCATCTCTCCTTTCTTCAGTAGTTTACTGGCCTGTAGTCATAAAGGATCACTTGAAGGAGAGGATATGATATCAAGTCCAGTGAGAAGAGGACTACTGCCCTACTTCTCAGCCAGTGCAATGGCTGTGCTGACACTGCAAAATCCTTTGTCATCTTCAAGTTGATGAGACTCAGGATACTTCAGCTGATTTATATGGAGTCATGGATATGTGATGTGAGCTTAATTCATAATGGGATTGAGCTGAAAGCACTAATGCTGTTTTACTGCAGATCTGACATTAACATTCATGCAGAGTCTGATGGATAGTGCAGAAGAACCAAAGTAGTTTTTGTAGTGGGTCTGGTAGCAATCCATCTGGCTCAGCCTGATGAAATTATTATTGCAATTTATTAACTAAGCAGAAGAAAATCCACACATGAACAGAGATATGAAAAAATACTAAAAATTCAACAAAACCCCAAATACATTATTTTCTCAATGTAAAAAATAAAAAAAAAAAAAAAAAAGAAAAAGAAAAAAAAAGAAAAAAAGAGCGAACACTACTGTCAGGTAGGTAGGAAAGCAGAATTTTGCAGTAGCTGCATAGCAATTTTGCCAGATCTCATTTTCTCCTGCACCTCCTTACTTCAAAGACATGTAGGGCTTTGTTCTTCACAGGAAGGAAGGAATTAAGAGTGATTTGGTTTAATATGTTGTACAGATGCAGAATATTAGAGCGCAAAATGAATTCTAGAAGCCCTGATTTCAGACAAAATTTAGGAAGCCAAGCTACAGCTGCCTTTCAACCATAAGCAGAGAACTGTAAACAGGGCTATATTATGGTCCCTGAAAGAGTGAGTGAAAACTGAATTTCATGGTTGATCCTATTTCAAGTGGTTTAGGATTTATGTCCTACTGTGCAAAATATCTGCTTTACCTTTGCTTTATGACAGTATAAGGTTGTTCATAGGCTTCGAATTATGACAATTAGAATGCCTTCTATGATAGAAAGTCTTTAAATATACCCTTAAACATTTGAGCTTCATGTTGAGATGCTTATGAAGGCTGGATTTAGGTACCCATATGTCATTTCTCCCCAAAATGTGTCCTCCTTCTCTTTACTGGGAATCTTATTGGACAGATTTTTGTCAGTTCTCCAAGGTAGGGTAGTACTCCAAAGCTGTACTCCAATCTTGATTTCTTAAATCCCTGGCAGAGCTGGGTCTTTGCAGATGTGGAGAAAGCCAAGCAAGGAGATTGCTTGGTTGGGTTCAAAAAGCAGTGAGAACAATTTAAACAATGGGGCCCAACAGGCAAAAGCATAAGAAGGCAAGAAGTGCCACGATCTCTGCAAGTCGAAGGGTGAAACCAAGACTAAGGGCTTGAGAGTGAGCTGAGAGGAGTAGCCACACCAGATGAGGGGAGAAAACTGGAAAGGAAAGGGAAGGGGAAAGCTGAGCTTTTGGTGTGGTCACAAGCAAGCTCTGGGAGAAGGACATGCGAGATGTGAGGTGGGTCACTTTAGGGAGGTCACATTTCCTCTATGTCTCCCTCCTGCCTCTTCAAAACCAGGATGCTTGCAAGGGATGGAGATTTCCATTCTAGAGAAGTGTCACATTTATCCTGCCAGAAATACACTGGTCCTTTGGCAAGGACCATGCCTCTACATACCTAAATTTCAGTAGATATTTTAAAAACAAAAGGTGCCGACTAACAAGAAGTAAATAGTCTGGAGAAAGTGAATAACCAAGGAATATCCCAACCCTTTGAACTTCTTGTCATTAGGCAATAAATTCATCATTACATTTGGTCTCTACCCCAGTGTACAAAGAGGACAGGAAGTTTAAGCTAGAGGAACTGTTTTTATTGGGGGTTTATTGCTTTTGCTTTGTTTTAATTTAGCAGGAAAATAGTTGCTGGAGAAGCTGGAGAAGCCAGTTTCAGTCCACAAAAACGCCAGTGATTTATTTATTGCTATCATTTAGGGAAAGGGCAGCATTTGCTGGTTCTGAATATTTAACATTGTAGGGAAAAAGCAAGCTGCTCCGAAGCCTGCTTGTTCCAGTGAAGTGCTACAAATCAGCATGTCCCTCCATGGTCCCCACAACTCAGAAGTGGGAGAGCTGTGGGTCTGTGCTCCAGTGTATTCTTACAGGGATTGAGACTTCATTGAAAATCAGCTTGTGTGGTCATGAGCAGCCTGTTGAAGACAACCTAGCTCCTCCCTGACCCACTATGAAGGTCCAGGTAAGGAAGTGAGGTACACCTAACTCTCAGAAGACATTGCCTGTATGGCATTAATGACAGGAAAACTTCAATTCATTTCACTTCATGCATCATTCATAGTAATTCTCAGGAGAGCAACAGGTAGGAGAGATCAGCATCAGTGTGCGTGTCTGCTCAAATCTAGCTACAGCCAGATATGTTTCAAAGTACTGAAGGACTGTTCTTAGCTTGGTTCTCCCCCTTGGCTTTCCAAAGGACACAAGCTATGACCTCAGTCTCTAGCTACTAACCGACCCAACCCACCAGATGTTTCTTGACAAAGCATTCAGGAGCAGCCAGACCACAGCCACACACAGGCAGAAGGGAAAACAGGAAAAGACAGTTTCCCATGCCTTTCATGTGTCACACTCCCTGTAAAGTCCACTCCGTCAACACGTCACCTACTGCAGTGGGATTTCACTGCTGTTCTTGGATTGGAGGAAACAGGCAGATGGGATCAAGTGTCAGGATGACCAGCTCTTGCCTCCAACTGTCCCCAAGGAGCTATCCAAGTAGACACTCTTAGAGAAGCCCATGTTGTTTTGTGATCATCACTGTTTGTGAAACACCCTCAGCAGAAGAAAGGGACTGTTATTCCCCCAAAATGTATGGAAGGAAATAAAAAAATGAGATGTTTTTTGTAAAGAAATGTGTTTCAAATCACATAGCCAATTTACAAACAGATTTTCTGCCTATATTGTTTTAAAACAATATTTAGCAGCTCAAGCTGTGAGTCTAAGGGGCACAGAATTCAATAGCAAGATCAGTATGCAACTTAGGACAATTCTTATACTTTATTTTCTGAAAAATCTCTTTTTGAATGCTTAAGGAAGTATCAGCTAGAAAGATGAAAGCCCCAGTGGCTGGCTATAGCCCTCCTGTAGCCAGACCACCTAGCAACCTCTCACTGCCCTTTATGATACAAGAGTGGGATTTAACTACACTCACCATGACCACCCACTAGCTGTCGTCCCCAATTTAAGGCAGGATGAGGCTTCCCAGGCCCCTCCTCGGCAGCAGTGGTTAGTTTTTCTTCTGAAGCTTTCACTCTTTGTGTGGTGTTGTTCCCTTAGAAGCTGAATGGAGCTGTGAAACTACAAGCTCCTGCAGGGCTTGGTTGTGGCCACAGTGTGAGAGTTAAATTCCTATTGTTAATATGGAAACCTGGGTGCTCTTGTCTCCTAGTGGAATACTTGACCTTTCATCAGGCACAGGGGCCTCTGGTCAATTAGGCAGGCAGTGAAGGAAACATATTCACACAGCATACTCAGAGCAAAGGTTTCTGTGAGTCACCCTGGGTGCACTTTTCATTATCATGTGTTGTTCTCAGTGTTGCTGGAGGGTGACAATAAATTGATGAGCCTCTTTAAAATTTCTCATAAAATTGTATTAACAAAACAGTAAATACATTACACAGAGACTGTAACCACAGGATGTTTACATAATGCCCACTGTGGACGAGTACTAAATACCATAAAAGACCTGAGACCCCCCCAAAAAGTCTGCAAGTTCTGGCTCTCACAAGGCAGACAGAGCACCACTGTTGTTGCTGTTGTTCCTCCTCCTGTTCCTCTTTCCCCTCACATTTCAGCTTCAGAGTTGTGAACTTTACTGGTCGTTATTGCAATCCCTATTGCTAGGCTTCCATTGTCAGAAAAAAGCTGAGCCAGAGAAGTGTTCAGCACAAGGCAATCCCCATCTGAAATGACAGAGTCCACACACTCCAGTACCGACCTGGGGGTTGCCTCCCACTTAAGGCGCCTCTGGTTCCTGTTGAGCTCCAGCCGGTAGGTGAAGTTGTCGGCTTGGGTTGGTGTGCCGATCAGCATCATTGTGGCGAAGAACTGAGGGTGGCCTTCATACTTCTCCTGCTTCCTGAGGACCAGCAAAAACTGGTGGCCAAGGCAAGAGTGCATGATGATCCAGTCTGTGGGTGCAGGCAGATGCATGTCCGTGGCCAGGAAGACAATCTCCGCACCCTGAAGGATGTTGATGTGGTGGGTCTGTCTCAGGTGGGACACCACCACCTCCAGGTGCCCTTCCCATGGGCAGGAGAAGAGTGGGCACATGCAGGAAACCAACTGGGGGTCATGCACTGCTTCGTGGTGATGGCAGGGAGGAAGGATGCCTTGCTCCGCAGACGTCTGCACACCTGCACAGAGGGTCGGTGCATACTACAAGAAGAGAGAAATTACATGTGAAAACTGGTGGACCAGGAACCAGCGCAGATATGCAAGGTGCAGACCCCATAGACATCAGTCACCTAAACACCATCTAAAACAGCACTGGTGGGAATGCAGGGAACTCAGCACCCTGGAGATCAGAGGCGATTCTGACCTGGATCTGCCCAGCAAAAGGTGCTGGCAGTTGCCTTGTTCTCCAGGACAAGAGGGAAGCTGTTTGAGTTATGATAAGTCACTTCAAATGAAAATGATGTATGTGTTTAAAGAGCGATTTCATTAGTTCAGGGGGGAAAATCTGATTAAAAGGAAAAAAGCCCAACAAAGCAAGGACAGCATGGGGCATTTTATATAGTCAAGGCTTTTGCTGCTCAGAACAAGGAAATGAAATATGTATGGCATTATTATTCTTTAATGAAACATATGGGCAAATACAGGCATTTTTCCTGAAACAATAAGCTTTATAACATCCATAATTTGTGAAATAAAAGTCAGTTTTTATTGTATGCAATACCTTCATTATTATTTTGGGGCCAATGTATTTGTGCCTAATTGATGTGCTTACCTCCATAAATCTTAAATTCCTCTCAAAGGTGAATGGATGGCAAATTTAGGGCATTTTTTCAATAAAGTTACAGCAGCTCACTAAAAAGGCAGCAGCTCTTGCAGAAAGATTCCACATGAGGACTAGAAAGCAAATTGCTCTGCCTCTGTCAAGTGGATGTTGTTGAAGAGAAATAAGTCTTATTCAACCAGAAGTATATTCACGTGTAATGCTATTCAGGAAGAGTAATGGCTCTCCACAATAACTCTGTGCATAGACAAACCCTGAGGCACAGACATACTGGCCATGATTCATCCCATCCAATTTTAAGCATTTACTTCAGCCACCCAAGACAGAAACCTGGTTACCTTGGACTGCCTTTGCAGCCTGTAGAGTGAGGCAGCCCTTACAGTGAAGGATTCAGATCTTAGCTGGAGTAATTCACCTTCTAAAGGTGATACTGGATAATGCCAGAAAGACTGAGATCCAGTCTGTCTAGTTGTACCCAAATTTTAGCTGTGTAATTATGTTTGTCTCTGAACCCCTCTTCTAGGAGTAAGTCTCTTATATCCATTAATATCTCTTATAAGAGTACATACATACACATGTGAATTTTCTTTTAACATATGCTTTAGGAAGATTCATGCAATTCCCTGACTATTTTCCCATATCCATTCATTTTAATATATGTGCCCAAAATTAAAGGCGTTACATTGTAGTTCTAATATCTAACAGTTGCCCTCCTCCATGCCACATCCAAGTTATGGCAGATTTGGGATATCTTCAGATATTTTTTGAGCAGAGATTTGTTTTAATCAGGGCAAGCATAATCCCATATAATAGGTGCTAGATTTGTTGCAAATGGTGCATTTTCTTATCTCCTTATGGATGCCATGATGCCTTGCATTACAGCCTTGATGTAAGGGGCTTTTCCCACCAAAACTTGCACATTTGCTTTCCAGGATGTTTTGGAAGACACTCTCTTGAGTGACCTGTCTTAATTCTCAGATGTCCAGGGCTTCCTTGCCAACCAGGATGACAAGTCCTGGATCTCCATTCTCATTTTGTCAGTAGCTGCCAAGGAATGTGATGGGCAGAACAGGATTGTGATTGCTGCTGCTGTGAAATTCTTGTGTCTTCCCAAGGCACTGCATGTCAAATTGAGCTGTTTCTTCTTCCTCTGGCATTTGATATGAAGAATAATTGACTAGTTAAGCCCTACTACTGAAACTCGCCTTTTCTTTGAAGAATTATTACTTCAATAGTACAGTTCTGCTTTTCCCTTCCTCATATTTTATTTGTTTTGCTGTAGAAAATTCAAGAATATAAACTTTCCAGGAACATAATGAATTGAGGACAGATAAATGACTGTCATTGTCTGGGAAATAAAACAGGTCATTATAAACTAATCAAGGTTTGTGGCATTAGCTGCCTGCTTATCGCAATGGGATTGCTGGTTCACACTTAATTCTACATTAATTTTTGCATCCCATTAGGATGAAAGTTATGGTTAATTTAAACTCTTTTTGGTGAAGGAGGCTGCTGCAATGGTAGATTGTAAAAGCCTTTTAAAAAAACCCCTGAAATGCTAATTGCCTCATAAAATGAATTCTAATCTCCCAATCTAATACAGTGGGTGTGAGCAATTACTTTCTCTCACCAAACTGTTAATGCAACATTAGTGATTATACTAATTAAAACTAATGAACTCATACTCACATGCTGATAAACCTCTCAACCACTCGACAAGTTCCAGCCTTCTATCACTTTTATTTAACTCCCCTTTTGGAAGATGAATCTTAAATTAACCTCTTGAATAACATTCAAAATTAGGTTTTGAAATGTGAAGCTTTATAGACTGTGTATAATTCTTCAAAGATTACCAGGGCCAGAGAAACCATTTCCACAGAGTATGTAATTGAATTTAGAAATGCATTTTCCTAATTTGATAAGCATGGAGAGCAATGGTAGCTCATCCATCTAAACTGCATCCAAGGTAAGAAAATGCAAATACCTTCAAAAATCACTTTATGACAAGCACAGTTCTATGGTTTAGGACTGGGAAAATAAATTACAATGAACAATTTATTCAATATATCTTTCTTCTTTCCCTAATTTGTGATTTTGTGTGGGTGTGCAAATAATTTTGAATTCCCTTTCGTATCTCAGATTTCTGAAACTCTTCCATGAACTACTTCAGCATAGGACTTCTCTTCTGACTTTGTTCAGTTCAGGTTTATTGAAAATTCTGGAAATCCAGCACAAACCTCATGACTTATCTTTATTGTTTGACTAGGTGAGAATCATCTTCAAAATCTGGTTTCTGAATTATTCAACATTCCTGTTTCTAAATTCTAAATTTTTAAATAAACAATTAGTGATTCCCTGTTATTGTAACAAAAAAAGTCTCAGAGGAAACTATTATTCTATATTTACTTTTGAGGTATGAGTGTAACTATTGGGGTGTCTGTGCACTTGCTGGGCATTCATATGGCTGTGAATTAAAACACTAAAATTGAAATGCAAAATGGGCATAAAATGGTCACCTTGAGTGTCTTTAAAGGCTTAAATAAATATTTATGGACATTTCTTTCCATGTTTAATCTTCTCCATTATTTACTTTCCATCATTATCGCCTGATTACCTAATAAAATTAGGTTTATTATGTTGTTGTGTCAGTCTGGTATTATTCTCAATTATCTTTTAGCCTGTTGGCCAATTTCAGTCAAACTGAACTGTAGGATAGCAGTCTCAAATGCTTTAATTTTCAACCATTTTTGTGAGAAGAGGCATCAGGGTAGAGAAGCATGACCCCTTCACGTCTCCAGGGAGGAACAGCTTGCCACGTGGGCATTATTACATTGACAGATAGGAGAAAACCTAAACAATGGCTGTCTGATCCCAAATGTATTACAGACACCAGAGAGCCCACATGAGACAGTATCTTTATGAACAGTAGAATAAGCTTCAGCCAAAGTGCTCCTCATTAGATGCAACATAATCCCACCACAAGGCACCAAACCGCAGGAAATCAGGCTCTGCTGCTCACAGAAAAAATTCTTTTTAATGATGCAGCTTATTACAGTGTAATTCTTTTTAAGAACAAGTAATTTGGCAAAGAGCAATTTATAAACACATGGGGCTTTTCTTATGGAAAAAAAGAAAAAAGCATGATAATATTTGGACCTGGGACACGGGCTTTCTGATAAAAATGCAAAAAACCACACTAGGTGTGACTCACTTGTTCTACCTTTGATGTCTGAGGAGTGGGTGGCTAACTCTGAAGAATATCAGCTCCTTTTGCAGCCCATGCAGAGTCCCGGAGTGCAAGTCACTTGATCCCAAGAGATGTTGAAGGAACATCCCCCTGGACTCTGCTCTCTACATACAGCTGGGACCAAACCCATCCTCAATGCAGACCCACATAAGTTTTACCAGTTTCTAGACAGAGAGCAGAAGGGCAGCCCTATTTTAGTCAGCAAAGTGCTGTATCACTGTGGGCTTCTCCTACTGCACTGGAAACACCACCATCCATGAGGGAGAAACACATGCCTATTCACATGAGGATATAAATCCATGGCTCCCTACCACTGCTACACCTCCAGTGACTTGATGGAAAGTTCAGGGAAAGGATGAAGGGTACATGCAAGAGCTAGCGATCTCCAGGATCCCTAAGAAGTAAAAAAATCCACAAGTGCATCTTTGAGTTTGCAGCTGTGAAGCTGAGGCATCCAGCCAGAAGAAAGGTCTTTGATATTGCTCCTCATGTTCTGAGGCAACTTTTGTATTTGCATTTGTTCTTTAGGTCAGCTATAGTAAAAAGAGGGGAAATGGGCAGCAATCCACACTGCACCTCTGTTGGCTGAGCTCACAGCCCTGTAGGGTGCAAGCACTGGGTACACCACCATCCCTCAAGCCCTGCTTCTCTGCTGCACATTGGTACAGTTTCAATAGGGACAGCAAGTGCAACTGCTGCCCTGAGCAGCCAAATGTCTTGCCATTCAAGTTCTGACTTAAAAATGGTGAATTTACTCAAGACAAACCCTTCAGGGAGAGGGACAGTTGAAACTAGTTCTCCCATCCCATGGGAGAGGACCCAGACACTGATGACCTGGAGTATAAAGAGGATGAGTAGCACCACCACATTGTAGAAGAATAAACACTGCTCAGATCTTCTGAATGAAGGTCAAGTGTCACCTTTCTGCACTTTCCAGTGTACCCCAGTGTTATATTGGGAGTCTGGGTGCCTCATTCATACTTTTACTTACTGTAATGCACATCATGTGCAAAAGTCAATCTGTGAACAATGCAAGTGCCTGCTGGGAACATCCCAAGGAGGGAGGACAAGGACTGGTTCACTGCTCAGTAAATAAGAGTTTTCAACAGCAGGACAGGTGCTGCAAATAATCACCCTTTTCCAGATATTCACACTCAGTCAACTGCATTTTCTCCAGTGATCACACACACTACGCTTTGCAAACACTCATTAATTCACTCACGAGCACAGCTATTTGTTTGGGGACGTCAGGGTGTAGTCTGAACGCCATCTTTGTGGGGCTGCAGAGCAGTCACACAGAAAATAATGAAGATAAAACCAAAGCCACTGGACACACCAGCCAGCCCAAACCAGAAGACAGTGCTCTCACTCTGCCCCAGTCCAGCCTTAGCACACCCTGAGATACTGCAACCTAATCTTCTTCCCAACAGGGAACTGCACTTTCTATGTAGACAAATTCCTTCCTCTTCATCGTCCACTTTCTTGGATGGATTACAGGAGAGTTGACAGGAGCCACATGTGTTCGCAGCAGCTGTGACCCTTGGTGGGAGCCAGGGGTTGAGAGGAGCTGTGCTCACACCCCTTTTTACAAACCCACCAAGTGTCCTAAGGCTGCCTCCTGCTACAGCCAACCCCACCGCGAGGTACAGTTTCTTATTGTTTGCAACTCTGCAGAATTTGCATTGTTTGGGGAAACACCTGATTCACACATGCACATATCTGTATACAGACTCATGACACTTATACAACAATTTCAAATGTTTCTGAGAATAATGCAGTGGAGAAAAGCACACTTTTGTCCCGGCTAGACTATTCTGATTCCTTTTTTATTTATTTTTTTATTTAGAAAATGGTGAGACCTGGCAGGATGGAAGTCCAGGCATTTGATGATGAGCATTTTAATAAATTTTATTTTACTATTTGTCTTTGTGAAAATAGTCCCAAATTTTACAATGCTTCTTTTTTATTAAAACTGCTTCTGAGGGGTGCATTTTGCCATGTGATTTTTTTCTTCTATGATGTTCATTGCTGTGTTTGTCTCTGTGCATAATAGGCATCTGTCAGCTGATACACTTGGTGTTCAATTGAAGCACAATGGCAGTATTATTCCTCACCATTGTGTCCAGGAATTTTGTCAAAGAGAGAATAAATATCCAAATTTACTGATCATATTTTTTTTTATCCAGCTTATATCATTCAACCTCTGATTTTTCATAGTAGAATTGCCTCCAAGAACACATGATATTCAGCCTCCGTTAACTTCAGAAGGAGCTACAAGTGATTAAATTATCTACAGATCAGGTCTAAGACTTTGGCAATGTGGGTTTCCAAGCAGCTACAGGAAGTCTTCACAAATATGCCATTATTTACCTCATCTCCTCCACCCTCCTATGTGTGACAAAGAACAATAAGGGTTGCAGTCACCCTATAGGTACGTAGGTAACCTGGAAATGAGCCATGAGAATCCAGTGGATTTTTGACTTTGACCTAAAGGTTTCTGCAGACAAAGAGGGACCCAGACCTTCAGCTGTGAGATGCTTTGAGTGAGCAACTTCCAGGTTTTTCAGCAACTTTCAGCCACCATGGCAACTTTAAGGGTTTCTGTTGAAACAAATCATCATTTTCTTTGCCAATGAAATGTAGCATTTATTCAGTTTTCTTGCTGTCCTCTTTCTCTTTCTGGGCTTCTCAGGGTCTGATTCTTTCTTCTCCTCTGTCTGGAAACTGCCTTGAATAATGTTCTAGTTCTCAGCTTCTTTCTGCCTCA
The DNA here is from genome assembly GCA_035583235.1 of Hafferia zeledoni. Lineage (NCBI taxonomy): Eukaryota > Metazoa > Chordata > Aves > Passeriformes > Thamnophilidae > Hafferia > Hafferia zeledoni. The sequence goes on along the minus strand of JAWWEV010000001.1, from coordinate 55,907,406 downwards.
CAAAAGCTTTGCCACCCACTAACATCCACCTCCACGTTACTTACACCCACCACACAGGGATAGATGCTCAAAAGAACTATAAAGGTGACATGAAGAAAATAGTGAATCTTTTAATCCTGGTCTCCATTTAATTTATCTTCTGCTCTTTTTTAATATGCTAATGAGATTTTTTAAATCTCTCAGATGAAAGAAAAGAGAAGAAAAAAAATCCCTCCACCCCCCTCAACCTATTTTGTCAAAAGCTGTACTTTCATATCTGAAATTAAGAAATCCAAGCCAGGGCACATGTTGGGGATTTATTTAAAATTTTAATTACACAAAATCCTGTTCATTATGAATGCATCAGTTGAATTTCTTAAGTACTGAATATTAGTTGCAGCTTTGGCAGTGGAAGGATTTGTTTTCCCTACTATCAAATGGCAGTGAGAGGACAACTTCAAACTCATTTTGCTAATCTCACTTTGCAACATAATCAGGTGTGACTTGCTGACACAGAGCCGGGGATGTGTTAATGGCTGTCTTCATGCTAATTACACACTTCTGAGTATGCAGAGAAAATGCAGCTTTAGTACACATTCACACCATAGTACACACTTCTCTTTATCAGATGACCCCAATTTTAGATGAAGCCACATATATTTAGAGGCATTTTGAAAAAAAAAAAAATGGTTTTGTGGTAGATACAGCAAAATTCTGATATAGCATTTTAAATGTATCCCAGATGGAAAGAAAGATATTAGTCTCAAATTAAATCCCCTTTCTTTCTTTTCAAAAATCATTTTTTTCAGCATAAACTGCCATGCACTCTTGAAGTACAAGCAAAAGAATTCAAGAAACTCAACATTCTGCAATATATTGAAAACATATAATGAAGTATAAACAGGATTCTTACTAAAGCATTTCAGTCACATAGATGCTTTCTGAGGGATACACATGTAGGCACTGCCAGGATGGAGCGAGGTCATGCTCTTCAACTCTCCTGTTTTGAAACCAAGTCGAGGAACCCTTCCCAGCCCAGAAAGGAGGACACTGAAACTGTTTCAAACTGAAGGAAGACACAGTTCCTTGCTGTCCTTCATTCAAAGCTGCAGCTGGGTCATGGACACCAAGGCAAATGATTCTGGTTTAGCTGCTGTGTTTGATGGATCTCACCTGAGATCACTTTCTGTGCTCTCTTTGAGGAATAAAATATACTGAGTAGGTACAAGTAAACCACATGCATGGGCAATTCCTGTGGAACATCTGGCAGTTATTTGCTAGTCAAAATAAATGAAAAACATGGAGACCAAATGGGTGAAAATGGAAGATCTGTGGTGGAAGATCTGGACCTGGGGTGATCTGGCAGGTTGGCAAGTTGATATACGTCACCTGCCCTGGAGTGATTGCCCCATGCTTGCTCCAAGGGCTTAACTTAGCATGCATCTTAGATTTAAAGCTGTAATAATAGATAAAAAGGGTATCTTGGCTTTGAGTAGAGTATGAGACCATGATTGTGGGAACAAATAGGACCAGATATGCTTGTAGCGCCCAGAGAGCATCCTTGCTCAGTGGAAGTTGCTGGACCCATATTCCCTACCCTCACCTGCATTTCCTTTCTGCTACTTGAAATCCCCTGACAGAAAGAGTGGCTTTTTGTAAATTTTGAAGGGCTTTTAATATGAAGTGGAACAATAAAAGACAATAAGCTGCTCCTGTTCCTTAAGTAGAAGCCTACTAGTGTGCTCCTGCCAGTACCATTTAAGCCCTTGGCAGTGGCACCCAAAGAGGAGCTGAACTGAAGCTCTTGTGGTGGAACAGAAGCTGATGTCCCTGACACATACCATGGAGGGATCAGAAACAGACTCTGCCTCTGTCATGAGGAGCTTCCCTGAAAGGTAGATGGTTACTGGGAGTCAATCCAGATCCTGGATACTGAGCTACACCTGCTGTCAGCAATAGATGTGGAAAGGGTGGGCAGCTACAGGTCAGAAACACAGTTTTCCTCCTCTGCTGGTAGTTTGGATACAATCTGATAATTTCCGTCTCTGGTTCATTTCTGGGAGTACCTGAGCACCCTCCTGGCAGACTCCCCAGCCTTGCTTAAGGGCTGAAACCATTATGGATTTGCAAAAAGCTGGGCTGGAGGGTGAAACATGCCTTTGAGACCTGATTTGCAACTTTTATTCTCTCTATTGCATTTTAGGACTGGGTGCAGTGCAGTGATAATAGTGCAGCGATAATAGTGCAGTGTATTTGATGCTGCATTCCAACTGCTGATGCATTGGGGCATGGAGATGTTGTTCACTCTCTTCTCTTCGGACTACAAAAAGATTTTATACCTTGTTTTGAGAAAGGGCAATGCCTCTAAATGCCATCCCCTTTGGCCACACAAGGCAAGTATTGAAAGTCAAGGCACATGTTATCAGCTCTTTGTTCATAAGGGCAGGGTGCAACCACTGTTTATCATCAGACTGCTCATGAGGCACTGCTGATTGTGGTTCCGGGTGATATAGTGAACAGCCTGCATATGTAAAAAGAGGTAATAAAAAGTGCAGAATTATCTGAAGATTCACTTCATCCTTTATCCACTTTGTATTTTGGATAAAGATTGTTAATAAAGTGCAAAATGAATATAGGCTTTAATTAAAGGCAAAATGATAAAGTAGTTCCAAGCTGCATCTGCTATGTCTGATAGTGAAGGCAGAGTTCACAAGAGTCCTATATCTGACCTGTTGATTTTGTGGTTTACATTCACAGTGAGAAAGAAATTAATATGGAAAAGAATTTAAAAAAAATGATTGCCCACTGTGCTCATAAGCTTACCAGTTCAGACTGCCTCTAAATAACTCATCATCTGATACTCATTTAAAAGTTACTACAGTAACAGCGTGTTTCCAAGAGAAGCAGATTTGCTGGTGTCATCTGTGATAATTAGACCAAACCCACCCTGAGACAATCGAAATTCTCCCCTTCCATCAGACAACCTCCAACTATCACAATTATGTGACATGTAAATCCATTAACTGCTCTTTCTGAAATGCACCCCAGGAGTGCCAAAGGATGGCACAAACATTACTGTCTGTTGGAAGGAGAGAAGGGGTGAGGTTGTGGTTGTTGAGCAAGCCCACAGCCTCTCTTGATGGGACCAGTGACTCCAATCCCACGCCCCTTCTGGCGAAGGATCTGCTCTGTAGTCTATGTCACATTGGTCTCGCAGCTGTCACAAGGTAATATGCAACCAAACCTTCACCTGGCAGGTCACAGCTGAGTACAGATTGCCCTGGGGCCATATAGGTGCAGTGATGAGGGAGCACAGGGCTCACAATGGTGCCAACTCTGTCTCCCTGTCCTGTCTCATAGGATATGCCTCTACCTACATCTCTGTAGCAGTCACTGAGTAATGTATGAGCTGCAAGAGACTTCTCATTTTTGTTTAAGATCTTCTCCTAAGAGCTGTGTCTCAGAAAATGCAAGAGTGGCTTAAAATCATGCCTGGCTTTTTCCTGCTCAGACACTGCTAGTACCAGCAAGTGATGAACATCTCACACCCATCCACAATGGCCTGCTGTCATGGGGGGTGATGCACAGGTTTCAGGAACTTTGGGAAGAGAAGAGAGGGAAAAAAGTTAATCTGGGCTCAGGGTTAACTCTCCTTTCCCCTATTCATCTCTGCCCCTTCTCCACTAGTGACTTTCAGCTTGCCCTTGCTCTGGGTACCTGCAACAAGAGTGTGGCATTGAATGAAGAAATTTCCCTGTTATAAGACAGCTGTCAGCTGAAAGTGAGTCTTGAGTTTCTGCAGTTAGGCTTAAGAAAGGGGAAAAAAACCAAAAACCATGAAACAACACAGAAAACCCATGTGAGCCATTAACTTTGGGCATGAAAAACAAATTGCAAGTCTGGGTAAATTTATTTAGTTTGTGTAATGTATGCAGATGCTTCATTGATATATTCTTTGCAGTATGGAAAGGGAAATTTCTCAGAGAACATTTGGCTTATGTCACATATCCGTCTTTTAATTTTGTGCAAATCATAGCCTGTTCCTTCTTCCTCCCCCTCAAATTCTCAAAGAATAGTTCTCCTAGGAGTTTTATTCACATGGGGAGGATGCAGTTGGAAAGGAAGAACAAAAAAGGAAGTTCAGCTTAGCCAGGGAAGACAATGTTCCATCCCTATTAATAGAGTCAAAGTTTGAAGGATTTTGTTGAAGGAAAAAAGACCCAAAAATCCACAACAATATTCTAAGTTAACATTCCTGCTTACAGAAAGCTATTGCCTATCCTATCCAGGCAGTCTCCATGCTATGCCTCTCCTGCAGCACTGCCCTTTTGCAAAAGGAATGCCCTGGCATGCCCTAGCCTGCTGGCACCTCTTCTCTGACCTTGTGTGCCACCTTCAAGAGTGAGTGTAGAACTGCAAAATCACAGAAGGCTTGTGGTTAGAAGGGACCTTTGAAGATCATGTAGTCCAATTGCCCTGCCATGGGCAGGAACATCTATCACTAGACCAGGTTGCTCAAAGCCCCATCCAACCTGGCCTTGAATAGTTCCAGGGATGGAGCATCCACAACTTCTCTGGGCAACCTGTTTCCTTGTATCACTATACAGAGTGAGAGTCTCATAGTACAGAGTTTCTTCAGTATGTCTAATCTAAACCTGCCTCTTTCAGTTTAAAACTGTTACTTCTTGTCCTGTAACTACAAGCCCTGGTAAAAAGTGTCTCCATCTTTTTTATCAGCCCCCTTTATAAATCAGGTCTTCCTAAAGCCTTCTCTTCTCTGACCCCAACTTTTTCAGCCTGTTTTCATAGGAGAAATGCTCCAGCCCTCTAATCACCTCCATGGCCCTCCTTTGGACCTGCTCGTACAGGTTCACATCATTCTTATGTTGGGGACCCCAAGAGCTGGATGCAGAATTCCAGATAGGGTCTTACAAGAGTGGAGTAAACAGGCAGAATCATCTCTTCTGACCCGCTGGTCACATTTATCCTTATGCAGACCAGGATACAGTTCCCCTTCTTGTCTGCAAGTGCATATTGCCAAGTCATACCTGATTTTACATGGGCATGTACCCCCAAGTATAAGTTTCCACAGGACTACTCTGAATCCATTCATCAATCTACTTGTATTGGGGTACTGGGGATTGACCTGACCCAGGTGCAGGGCCTTGTACTTGACCTTGTGGAACTTTATGAGATTCACAAGGCCCTGCTCTTCAAGCCTGCCAAGGTCCTTTTGGATGGCATCCTTTCCATTAAGTGAATCAACTGCACCATTCAGCTTGATGTCATCTGCAGACTTGCTGAGGGTTCACTTGATCCCACTGTCTATGTCTGATGAAGGCAGTGAATAGTACTGGTTCCAGTATGGACCCTTGTGCAACACACCCCTCGTTACTGGTTTTTACTTGGATGCTGAGCCATGGATTGTAATTCTTTGGATGCTGCCATCCAGTCAATTCCTTACCTATATTGTGGGGGATCGTATCAAAAGCCTTACAGAAGTTGAAGTAGATGACTTCTGTAGCTTTTCCCTTGGTCACTAATGCGGTCACTACATTGAAGAAATAGTCAGGCATGATTTGTCCTTGGTGAAGCCATGTAGGCTGTCTCTAATCACATGCCTGTCTTTCACATGCTTTGACATCTTCCAGGAGAATCTGCTCCATGATATTACCAGGCACTGAGGTGAGGCAGACTGATTGGATGTCACCAGGCAATGATGCTGTTGTTCATGGGGAAAACATGAACAATCAGCCGTGAAAGACCTGTCACCCAGCAGAGCTGCAGTCCTAGAGTCCAGTTATTTTTAAAGCTGGAAATCCATTGGAAAAGACTCTGCAGCTCTGCCTGGAGCACCACAGGCTCTTCCTATCACCTACTGATCTCTCTGGTTCTCTGTTTTAAAATTTCCTATTTCAGAACAAATGTAGTACTGGGGAAAGAGGGAAGAGGGGCCACATTTCTTATTCAAAGCCATCCTCACACTTTTATGTCCCTCCTTGCACCCTCACTTGTCTTGGGGGAAGGCTTTATGTTTTAACTTCAGTCAGGTCTTCCTCATGCAGGCAGCTTAACACATGTTCCTATAAACTTGTCTGGCTGTACAATACTCTGTAACTTGCACATCATAAAAGTGGATAATTTTACAACTATTCTGATACACTGATGGGCCTTGACAATTTGAGAGTGAGGTAGATTTTTTTAAAATTTATTTTCAGCTTTCTATAGAGAGCTTTCTATAGATCTGTGTGACATGTTATTGAACAAGATGACAGACCACTTATCTTGTCACACCAAAGGCATTCCACCCTTTCTTTTCCAGGATGAACTTTTCTCCTTCTTCCCAAGGGCCTGCAAAGAAGGAAGCATGGTGTCTCAGGGATGGGACACCAAGGGGAGGTCTGCTCCCCACCTCTCACACTGCAGTGCTGCCTACCTGCCCCCTGGGCCAGGGTGCACCATGTGAGAAAGGGCATCAGACTCACCATCCCCTGAGGGTGCCTTCAGTCCACAGAGATGCCTGCTCTGTGCTGGGGTATGATCCTGGGATGAACAGCATGGCTGGTGCTTCAAGGTACTGTTCAGCCCTATGACAACCTGAATCAGGGTGGGCACTATATTATTTTCTGGTTTCATATAGGGTTAGGAGAGCTCAGGACAGCCCTCTGGGATCAGACTTAACAAGCAGGAATGTGATGTTTTGTGCAGCCTGCCATGCCAAAGGCACGAATCATGTGTGAAATTACTGCAAGAGAGACACCCACATTTCCAAGAGGAACCACTCAAGGGTTTCTTCATCTTCACCAGCAGCTACATGCTCAGTGAAGGCTGTTAGGCAACTTCATGCCCCTGTCAACATAGCTCCCATCTGTCTTTAAAACCCTTCATTTCTCTCCTTTCCACTCTATAAGCATTGATGGCTTACCTTGTAATTTCCAAACCTACAGTGAGTCCATTCTAGTTTAGAACGTCTTTTAGACCCATGGGGCTTGAAAAGACCTAAAGAATAACATTACTCAGCAGAAGAAACACGTGACTAACAACTGGATAAATCTTGGGTGGGATTTTGTCTTGTCTAAGGGTATTTGTCTAAAAAGATAAAGTTGTTCAAATCTGACCTACTCACCTGAAGCTCCCTTAATAATAAAGATGTACCTTCACAAAGAAGTTCATCATCTTGAACATGTCCATCTTCAGGGAAAGATGAAATTACGGTGACCACCTGCAGGAGATGTTCACTTCTGTTCCTTGGCTAGAAGTGGAGCTGGGGTCACTGGCCCAGAACTGGACATCAGAATTGAAAAGTTTCCTCGTGTTCAGTGTGTTAGGAGTGTCTCAACTCTGAGTAGCAAGGGTGTCAGGACTGGGCCACTGTCACTGTTTAATGGGTGATTACGAGCTGCCTATTTGCCTGAAAATCCCTTGAGCTGTCACATTTTCTTCCCAGCTAAGGGCTGGTCATCCTAATTTTCAGGCCTCTAGATTTAACAGTGAAATAAAACTAATTTATAGCTCTTGCCATTAGGAGGACAAATTCTCATCTCTGTACTTTGGGTAAGAGGCACTATAACAAATGAATGATTACAGACCCATGGCACCTTTTAGAGATTGCAGTTGGGTCATCTCATTTGTTGTTTTAACACAAGAAATTAAGAGCCCTAGCTGGGCTGGCACAAAAATTGAATTGATAGTGAGATGAACACTGCCTTTAGCAGAGGCTCTTTCTAGAATTAAATGTGGGAAATACTCAGTGATTACGGGACCTTAAGCTGTGGGCCTGAATCACAGAGCCTAGCAGGGCTTTCCACTTGCACAGGCTTGCTCTCACTGCTACCTGGAGGTGCAACCCAGCTGCCACGCACTGGAATTCATAGAGAAAAAGGAGCAGCCAGCCATGTACTTGCTTGGCCCTTTTCTCTCCATTATTGCCTGCAGCTAAATTGCCCACCAAAGAGGAGGTAAGTGGATACCTCAGTTTACTCCCATCAGCAGCTGCTGAGACAGATTTCTGTATACTTAGTCTGATGCTGATTGAAGACCAGTCTCTGCTGCCAGGTAACAAAGCTGATCTCCTTCAAAAGCATCCTCAGTGCAGGGAAACAAATAGCTTTCAAGTTTTAGGGGAAATGTTGAAGAATGACTTGGATAACCTGAGTTTGAGCTGTGTGAAGGCAAAATTAGACCCCAGTAGTTCTGCAGTCTCAACCTCAAGACACATATTTGCCTTCTGCTCAGACCCTCTTTCCCCTAGACTGTGGAGCCATCACACCCATGCACTCAGCACCACAGCAGCTGTCCTGGTCTGAGCCTGTGCTCCAGCTGCACTCTGCATCAGCTTTCCCTGATTTAACAACATTGCTCTCCTCCCTGCAACCTACCCTGACTCACTGGGCTTTCCCCACTGTGCAACACAGCACCCTGTCATTGTCTCATGTATCACAGGCATCAGAAGGAAAGAAAATTGTAAAAGTTGACTGCCCTTGAATAAACTAATAGCTAACCATTAGTTCACTCATTGTTCTTTTTTGTCCTAATCATAGGATGGAAAACTGTCCTGTTTTCTTACACTCATAATGGTCTGTCCACATCCTGACACAGAGTTTATTCACAGGCAGAGAAAGTACCCAGAGCAGTATTCTACTCTTACCTTGGGAATTAAGGATATTTCCTTTTTTGTACTGGGGTTACCACTTTGCACTAGAGGGAAGGGAATCAGAACTAATTTTTTCTACAGCAGAGCAGGAGAACCGATTGTCCTGTTTTCATGGGCTCAAGGAAGCACAAGCAGGAGGCTCTGCAAGGTAATAGTGTGAAGCTATGTGGCAAGACTTCAGGTTTAGATCATAACCCAGAAGATAAATAATCAATTAAAGTCTTCACTTCTTTCCTCCATCCACAGCCATTTAAATCAGTGTCAGGGACTGAAATAGTTAACAGCTTAAACATTGTAAGAGCACCAAAAGACTGTTGTCCACCGTAGCAAACTGAAAGGAAATAGCTGCTCACCCAGGAAAGCCTACCCTTCTCTGAATACGCATACTATGAAAGGAGCTTCAGATTAGATAAGTGGGAGTCATTGCCCAACTATCCCAGGCGCAGAAGGGTGTGCATACTTGATGCTACAAACTGCATTCCCAGGTAAGAGAAGAGGCGGATAAGAGGCAAACCCTGTGAGATAGGATAATCCTTATTATGCCAATGTCCCCCCTTACATGATGACTCCTGTAAAAATCCCTCTGGAAACCATTTCACATCTGGCCTGGGCTATTCATCTCAAATGTTGGACCATGATGGAGTATGATCAGTGTTGACATAATAGGCAGCTGTAGTGTCTTAGGAGGTGTCAGAGACTCATGACATGGCTCCTGACACCATTCATTATAAAACTCCCCACCCCAGGGGAGGTACAAGACATTCCCACCCGATCTTGAAGTGAATAGTAACTCATGAAGTATTTTAGTTTTTGGGGCAGGTTCCCTCAGCCCCAACAGATCAAGACCATCACTTTGACAGGACTGTGACCACCAGTTCAGACATGGAAGGTGCAACTACCAAGTTTCATCACTGGATCCAGCAGGTGATGACTATTTATGTCTTTCCACTTTTATTCCTTCTTTCTCTTCCTTTTTCTTATACATTTCCTTAAGTGTTATTTTTATGCCTTAATATTGCTATATTACTATAGATGGTAACACCAAAAATGACAACATACTTCTTTACCTTTGAAACAAAATTGTTATAAAATAACCTTCACATATATGTGTTTATGAACACAGATTATTCAGTGTCGTTTCACTGTAATCCACCCCAAGGGATTTATTAACAAGAACCTGGGTTACCCTCCCCTTCTGGGAGTCATTTGACTCCAGCATAGAATCATGCTATATGAGCACAGATCACCACTACAATCCAGAGAAACCCAGTACTCAGCAGCTTGGGATAAAGATCATTAACTTCATCCCTGCCTGGGATGTTGTCACACTGGTGAGAGCAGCTAACCTCAGGGCATGCAGTGGAGAACCTTTGTCCACAGAGACCGCTGATGCAGTTATAAGGGGAAACCTCCCACTGTCCTCTGTTACTGCAGTCCCAACTCAAGCACTACAAATACTCTTTCCCTAGAGTTGCTTTGTCTCTTTGGTGGACCTGAGGTTGTGAGGTCAGCATTGCAAAGGCAGATCTGCAAGTTGCATCTCCACTTTGCTTTCCACATGAACTTTCTCCCCATTTATTTCTGCTACCTGTTTTACATGATCTGCTTTAGTTTTTGGCTTGCTCCAGCACAATTCACTAAAATTATACCAAGTATTGATTGGTAACAGATATATTACAGGGCAATCCTCAATACTAGGGATACATTAAGTCAAGGGAGGTACAGGCCCATGCTGCTTGCTTTCTTTTATCAGAAGGGTATTTAGTAACAGCAGAGTTGCACAGGATCTGAAACAGCTGAGGCTTGAACTGGCCAGAGATTTTCCAAATTGATAGACTATGGAGAAGACTTGGTGTTGTGTTGAATGCTGTGGGCCTGGTACTGCCCTTGGGTACAGATTAGTTACATAGTGTTGCGAAATGAGAATGTTTTAAGGAAAACTTCTAGAGCCTCAAGCATTGTGGTGATCTGCCATACTGATCTGTGTTTCATTTGCACTTATTATTGCTCAATATTTAGTTTCATTTGTACTTAGAAAGGTGCCAAGCCCTGGTGACAGTGATGGCTGACTACTATATTTTAAGACGTGCAACTTGGGCGGTGAAGTACAAGGGACAGTAAGAGAACAGCAAAGGGGAGACAACAGTCACCCTACAGTCACAGCTCCAGGTGGTGGGCATTAAGGTGACACTGGTAGAAGATGAGAGGAAAGTGAATGTTTCAGGGTGAGAAATTGAATTTAAAAAGACTTTAAGAAGAATTTTTTGATTAAAATATGGAGCAAGGTAAACTACAACTCTTTCTTAACAGACAGATGTGAAAATGAGCATCAGTGACAGCAGTATGAACCTAAAGAGACTTGCAAATGCCCTTTTGCTGGAGTTTCTGGCTACTGACATTACTTAGGTGATTGCAGCTAAAGGAATGCAGGCTGAAAATTTAGGACAGACCATATAAAATAACACCAGGATTAAGTTAAATCATCTAAAGCTGTAGAGTGTGGAGTTACAGCTAAACTTACTTCCCAGTTTCGTCTGTTATTGTCCTGATGCTGGTATTGCTTGGCTATTTCTCTCTACTGTCTATAAGGGGAGTTAAGAGTGACTAAGCTGAGCTCGGATGCAGATATCTGGTTTTTAGAGATGAATCCTCTGTTGCTTCTGCCCCTGAGCTTCCTGGTCACCTTCAAGCCCTTTGAGTCCGTCTCCTCCTGATCCTAGCCAGCTGGAGTATCTCTTTGCTGTGTGAAGACATACATTGACACTGACCAACTAGGTAGTAAACTTTATTCCACCTGGTTCCTCATCTGAAAGACTCCATCTGACAAAGCATCTATGTTTTCACCATGGCTTGCAGCATTTAAAGGGCAATGGTACACAGGTCTTACGTACAAAGCCTAAACTGCCAAAAAAACAGGTTCTAGGGACAGATCTTGGTCCCAGGCTCAGGTGATGCGACCCAGCTTACAGACATACTTCTGTTGTGGGGAGACAGGATAAGCCTGAAGCTGTTCCATATAAAAAGTGCAGCAAGTGATCAAGGTCCAGATCTCAAAGCCAGACCTCATTCCTAACTTATAAACTTAGGCTACTTTTATACAGGTGAATAAAAGAGGTCAGGAGTCATTCCCTGGCCCTGAGGACAAGTGGCACGTCTTTTGTCTATGTGGTTTAATTCACCTTTCACACAGAGTGGTTTCTGCATTGTGCCTAGTGGAAACAGCCCCTGGTCTCTCCAAGACAATTAAGAAATATGCTTGCTGGTATGAGACAAATCCAGGGAGGATGCTGCTGTGACCTTGGCCTGCTGTGGTTTGGTGGCTACAGCCACATCTGAATTTCCCACACCCACAGGTGCCTCAGCATGTGCAGGCAAGAGGTAGACATCCACATCAGGGGAGTTTATGTGCTGTTTCCCCAGCCCTTGAAGGTTAATGGTTATACAGAGACTGTCAGCCTTCAGGGACATCTTTTGACACCTTTCCTAAGCTCTTGGTCCTTTGGAAGTGAAAATAATAAGCACTTTCCTGTGTAAGGCTTTTTCTTTTGGCATCTTATGTCAAGATGCAGTTACATGTCAGGTACGTGTTTGTTTTCATAAGGCAAGATGTAAAAACCCTCTCTTCCTTCAAGTGCACATTGTGTCAGCAGCTCTTTTGGACTGATTTCAACTCCTCAGCCATACTGCAGCTCTTCTATGTCTAGAAGAGGGTATTCAGGCTTTACCTTCCCTGTCAGCCGAAGAGTCACACCACATTGCAAACTGCCCTTGAAATCAATGCAGTTGCTATATTAAAAATACTTCGCATATAAATTATAGGACATGAGGCAGTGAGTGTAACAAGGCATGATAACCATACAGCAAACCTGCTGTACAATCTCATTTCAAAATGTAGCGCAGACTCCTTGCTCTTTTCACTTGCTTCGTTCAGAGCTTTAAGGAAGGGTGTGCTTTTGAGGGTACATGGCTAACCCCATCCAAACTCCAGTCAGTCAGAAATGGGGCTAAACTTTCTCACACATTGAATTTTTTTAATCCTTATGTGCCCACACTGCAGGCTTGATGGTAAAATGAGCTTTCCTGCTTAATCTGTGCTTTTCACCTGAATCTGAGGATGTTACCGGGTGGACAATGGTTAAAGAACAATAAAACAGGAATGGAAGTGTCATTACTCACATTTCAGTAGATGCCTCCACAGGGCTTCATCATGTACACAGTGATAAAACAATTATAAATGGGCACCTTAAGCTGGAGCAGTGAGACAGCAAGGGAAGGAATGGGAAGTGTCTGTGCAAGTTTACATATGCTCAGGCATTTGACCATGGAAAGGATGCATCCAGAAGGTGGTTTTGTCCAAGCCTACCAAGGAGAACTATATTTATGCATGTAGCTATTAAAGGTGTATCTTCCATTTCACAAACCTAAGCCTATTTAAAAACAAACAAACAAACAAACAAACAAACCCAACCAACCAACCAAACAAGCTCCTTTGCCAGGGAAAAAACTTTCTATATGAAAAACCTAAAGGCTCCTTAGATGTGCCAAATTGATTTTTTCATCCTCCAGTATGAATATCAATTAAGCAGAGGTTATGTCCTAGCTTAAAAGCAGAGTAAGATTTATGTGAACAATCAGTTTCAGTTACAGCAAATTAATTTTAGGTATATACTATGACCATAGGAGTGCATTATTTCCTTTCATGTCATTTGTTTCCGTACACTGGCACTCTGGAACAGGGGTATCTCAAGTAAACTTGGCTTCTCATTATGCATCCAAATCCTACTCACACAACTACAGACACCTGGTGAGAGGTCACATTCAACAGGACATGCTTAGCTGTGTGCAGGTGACAACCTCATTCAGTGGAGGCACCTCAAGGTTTTATAGACATCACTAGCAGAGGAACCATTGGCCCCACAGAGAAGAGCAAATGCTGAGTGGCCAGAATGAGTCTCATTTGCACTGAAGTTGAGCATTTCTCACTTGGCTTCTTCACAGTTGTGCAACACTCATTATTTCTGTTACTTCTTTTTCTCCAGTACTGAGCGTAACAGGTACCTTGAAAAAGCACCATACAGAAAGAGTGAACCACTGTAAACCCAAATTTGTAGCTGAACAAAGCCAGTAGGCTCCACTTCAGCCATTCCACTCCCACTACAATTAGGAGCAGGGAGACATGGGGACAGCAGAGGCTTTCACACCTTGCATGCTGATGTAAAGGAAGATAAACTTGGGATCCAGTCCTAGTTTCTATGCATTGAGTTTTACAGGAGCCAGTATCTAAAAGAAACCAGGCTGTGGTTTACTGCTTCCATAAGAGACAGAGATACAGAATCATATTTCTTCTGTCTCAAGATGTTTGTGTTTTTGTCTGCATGATGATCTTGCTTCAACAAAAAGAGTGGAGGGTGATCCCTGCTCCAATCCATTCCATCACTAGGACCACTGAAAACCTGAGGTATCTTATTCTATTGACTACAGAGAGTTTATTCTGATCTCTAGGGGTAGGTAGAACTCCAGGATTCAAGAAGGAAAACACAAGCATAAGAAGATACAATATCCTAGATGGCAACACAAAGAGTTGAAAAGTGGAAAGTGGAAACTCAGCAGCACTGTTACAAATGCAGTAGAAAGCAAATCTTCCCCAACTGATGGCTGACTGCATTCTAATCCTTAGCTTGGCAACACATTAAATCCCAGCTATCTCTTGTCTGTCCAACCAATAAATAACTGTTATACTTCAAAGTTATTTGTATCCTGCTTACAGAATTTCTTTGTGCATAGCAAAAGGTGCCTGAACAAAGTGACCTAGAAAACGAGGGTTACAGTTTCCTCTCTCCAGTATATAAAGCCAGCATGACCAATAAAATAAACTCTGTTTTCTTTGTTCTTGTTCTCCCTTTTAATCTTCAGTATCCCTGCAGGTAATGAGAATGAAACACTTTCATCATTATTTGTTGGTGTTGGAGTTACCACAGAGGCATAGGGGTAAAATATGCAGCCAAAGTTGTATATCCATCTCTACACAAGTGGAAAACAGTATATATGGCTGGACCCTATTTTAGGACAAAGTTTCAGATTTTATAAGAGCCACAGAACAAAATATCTTTGAAGATGTGGACCACTTAGGCAGTGGAAGGTGACAGTCTGCTGGGCTAGAGCACCTTGATCTCAAAAAGAGAAGTCTGGTTAAAGTTTTGTACTCTATGTCTCAAAGTTTTGAGATCATTGAAAGTTTTCAAAACCAGAGAGTTTGATTCCCTTTACCTGACATCTGAGGTTCACAGACATCTGCATATGACCTACTCAACACAGGATCTCCCAACGGTCAATGTAGATAGCCTGGACTCATCTCGTGATCCGCTTTTGCATCTATCCTAGGCATGCCTATTTCCCTCCACTTGGTAAAATGGGGCTCTCATTTTAGTCTGATATCTTTTATATTTGGCACCACAAAAGAACAGTGCACAAGAAGGCAGAAGTACTGAGGCTGTGGAGTGAAATCAAATAAGGAGCACTAGGGCTGGCTTGGATGGAAGTGACTTTCTTCACAGAAGTCCATATAGTGCTGGACTTTGGATTTGTGACCTGAATGGTGTTGATAAAATATGAATGTTTCAGTTATTGTTGAGAAGTACTTGCACAACACCAAGGTCTCTGTTTCTCACTCTGCCCACCCAGAAAGTTTATTGCGGTGTGCTCAAGAACTTTGGAAGAGACATAGCTGGGACAGATGACCCCAACTGACCAAATGTATATTCTGAAATGTCATGTTCATCAATAAATTGGAGGGAGGGTATTCTTTCCAAAGCAGTCTTTTCTTGTAGACCAGCTGACATTGGGAAGTGGCAAATGGCTGCATTTGCATCACCTGTTCTTTGTTTTCTCTCTTTTCTTCACTTACTAGACTACTTACTTAGTAGATCTGAGTTTTTTCACTATTGCTCCTCTGATTCTTTCCCCCATCCTGCTGATGGGGAGTGAGCAAGTGGTGGCAGATGTTTAGTTGCTGGACAGGGTTAACCCACTACAAAGGGCAAAAGAAATGGTAGTGAAGATTGAAAAGAAAGGAAACCAAAAAAATGGATGCTTGCATAAAATAAACCAAACTCTGTAGTCCCCTGACAGCATTACTAAAACATGAAGGAAATGGGAATGGCACTTCCAGGGCTCTGCTGTCACTGAACAAACCCAAGAGTAGTTATTTTTCTGGAAGTTCATAACATCCGGTTGAATCAGACACGAATAAAACCCTTCCCACTTTGTATAAGGTCTCAGCAATGCTACTGTTGTAAGAGCAAAAATTCTGTTTAAACAATGCCATCTGTGGGGACACCCACACTTAATGAAAGAGCAGCTTGGCAAACAAAGCTTGAAACATGACCCAAAGCTCAGGACCAGAAAGCAAAGTGAAAAATTCTTAAATATAGAGAATGACACATTTGGAAATTAACTATTGTTTGTACCTTTTATGGAAAAGGCCACAGTGCTGAGCCATCACTGAACTTAATCCAGTAGCAGAGAAAGACCTTGCAATGACATACTGAGATAAGGTGGAAGGACAAATAAAAGAGCTGGTCCATGACATCCACCACAACAACACAGGGAAAATGCAGGATGAGAAATCAGCCCAAATGACAGCCCCGAGACCTACACTAGAAACACCAATAGGGAAAAGACAGTAGTAATCATTTACCCAAGCAGTTTGAGGAGCTGACACTCCCCATAATCCAGTTATCTGCAGTGGGGGAACCATATAGAGGGTGGAAAGCAAGCAGTGTAGAGCATCAGCAGCTGGAATTGCCAAACCGATTTTGTCGTTTGCATCCGGATCGCCAGAAAAGTTCATCAAAATAAGAGATCAGGGTAGCCAAGACTGGCATGCTAACTTTGTCAGAGGAGGCGCCCCAGAAAATGGGCTGAGCTAGTAGTGAAGACTGGACACATGGTCTTCAATCCCTGCAGATGACTGTTAACCTGCACTGTGATAGCGTGCTCATTTCACAAGTGATGGAAAAGGCAGAGGCTGAGCAGCCGATAGGACAACACTATCTTTTGAAAATTAATTTTTTTGTGACATCTGATGGGGACTTACAGAGGAAGGAAGTGGTAATTTACACCCCAGGGCCAGATGAGGGTGCCCATATGAAAGCGTAGTGGGCTTTCTCTCCACCCAGGCCTGATACAGGTGAATGCAAAAGAGAGGAAGTGATCTTTTCTTTAACCTTTCCCTGCACCTTCTTGGTGTGAGGTTGTCCCAAAACTGTGCAGATGTGGCCTGACCACAGGCACATTCAGCATCACTTATATGACATGTCTCTTCTCCACTGGGCTTCATCCTACAGCTTTGGCCTCCTTCCCTGTTGTTCCTGCCCCACTCTGTGGCCCATAGCTCTGAAATTAATATGACCCCACAGCCCACCTTGACCCTCCAGTCTGCAGCTTGCTGCCCATGATGTTCTCTGTGCTTGTAGCCAAATCCTGGCCCATGGCCAACACTGCAGCAGCATGTCTTTAAGACTTTCTCCCTGTTTCAATTGCTATTATTATTTTACACAGGTTCCTCATGGTTTGAGAGCATCCTGGTATTTTCTGACCTTAAGCTAAACTTCCTTATGGCTGCTTTAACTTCTTGTCTGATTTTATATGATACGAAATGCTTAGGAGCTCTGGCAACCAAACATGTTGTGCCAACACTTTGGCAGGTCCTCCAAAGCACTGAGGCGAAGCTCTGATAAATGAGATGTGATGGGTGCAACCACAGTGACCAGGTTTGGCAGCCTCTTTTTGTATAAAGTACACTTGTGGAAAATGGGCAGCTTGTTGCTTCCAGATAAATAATGATTTACTAAAGTGGGTTGCTCTCCCCTGCCTTTGGATGTGATGAAGGACACTGCATTAACAAGTCTCCTAAGCTGCCATGATAACATTTCTGAGCACGGAGCCAGCACTGGCACCCTCAATGTCTCCTTCCCCTACGTCCTCTGAGACAAATTGACCCTGCCAAGTAAGAAAGGACTTTACTAATCACATTAGGATCAGTTTAGATGGCAGAGAGGGTAACAAAATTAGAGCTTTTAAACCATTATCTCTTCTTAATGAACATCTGTGTTGATACAAGCCCACAGAGAGTTAAGGGAAGCTGAGCTATGTCTGATCTCATTATAGCTTTAAAAAACAAAGTATGTGATGGAGAGCTGGCCCATGGCTGTAAGAAAACCATCAGTCTTATTGTAAGAGGCAAGAAAGGGCTCTGCTCAAGCCCAGATTGGCTATATTCTGATTCTTGATTTAAAAAATAAGATTATCTTTATTTCCTCAAATCTTTTCCTGGGCCACATATGCCAACTAATATATAGATATATACCTAGTCATGTAATGTGTCTATAATTCCATATTGTATGTGTTACACCATAGTGTTTTAATCATGTTGTCTGAGTCTTGTTTGATGCAATAATTTATTGTAACTGAGTCTTGTTTGATACAATAATTTATTGTAATATTTTACAGAACCAGAATTAATATATTGTATGGAGATGCCATGGAGTGTGTTTGATCTGCTTGCTATGGCAGCAAGAACTGAAGTGATATTGTTATTTTACTAGGAGGCAAACATGAACTCTGAAGAAAAATTAGACTGGATGAAACAGGGGAGAGGACTGGATTTTGACTAATGCAAAGCAGACACTCTGTGGGAGACGATGCAGTGGTCAAGAGTTTTACTGTTCATCATGTTTTTCTTAAAAGCAATAAATGGGAACTGGTCACATATTTCTTAGAATCACAGAATCATTCAGATTGGAAAAGATCTCTAAGATCATTGAGTCCAACCATTAACCCAGCACTGCCAAAGCCACCACTAAACTGTGTCCCTAAATACCGCATCTATATGTCTTTTAAATACCTCCAGAGATGATGACTTCCCTGGAAAGCCTGTTCCAGTGCTTCATAACCCTTTCAGGGAAGAAATTTTTCCCACTCTACAATCTAAACCTCCTCTGGCACAAGTTCAGGCCCTTTCCTCACACCCTATCACCTGGGAGAAGAGACTAACCCCCACCTTGCTATAACCTGCTTTAAGGTTTTTGTAGAGAGTGATAAGGTTCTCTTAAGCCTCCTCTTCTCCAGAGCACCTCCATCTCCCTCAGCTGCTCCTCATAAGGCTTGTGCTCCACACCTTTCCCCGGGTCCACTGCTCTGCTCTGGACTCACTCCAGCACCTCAATTGTTTTTATGTAGTGAACAGTCCAAAACTGAAGACAAGATGTGATGTGCTGCCTCATGAGTGCCAAATACGGGGGGATGATCACATCTTGACATAAATTAGGAAAAAAGAGGACTTCCTGTTGACTTACCAAAGTAAAATTTCCTATTAAAAAAATCTCCTCTTTTTATTCATATATTTACATATAAAAATAAGACTAAGATGGGAAAAAAAATCAAATAATAATGTCTTGAATTTGATTACATGAGACAGATGGGCCCAAAACACAAAGCCAGTATCTGGAGCTGGCTATATCCAGGAAAAGAAGATCAAGTAATGAACCCAAGTACTGGACTTCCGATCATCCAAATATCCAAATGATCAGCTCACTCCCTGGTTTCCCTGGTTGTCTTCTCACCACTCTAGCTACACCTCTGCAAGGTGAAATTGTAGTAATAGCTAATCCTAATCCGAAGCTGAAGAAGTCATTTACATTTAGCTTCAGGAAAGAGATTACTTCGCATCCCTCTTTTATTTAGCAGTACAGACATAACCCACCAATCTTAGATGTTGATACTGCAGTTCCTCTGTGCTAATGTCACTTCTGCAATGTGTTTATGTTGATGTGTGTAAGTGCAAATGTGCTGCATGTACACACACATCTGCTTTACTCCAATTTGGTAGAAACTTGAGCCTAATTTTGGACTGTCACATCTAAAATATAATCCCCCCCCAAAGAGTTTGCAATGCAGATCACTTCAGCAACCAGGTTCATGGCACAGCTCTAAACCCAGTAATATTGGTAACAGACTGAGTTGAAAGAGAAAAAACTTTTTAAGCCATCCTCACCACTGAAGTCTATTATGAAACTACTCTCTCCATCTACCGACATTTAATTGCTACCTGGCTTTTGGCCTCATTACATTCCAGATAATTAATCCCTAAGTACTAGATTTTCTCTGCCCCAAGACACTTTGACAGGTTTTCTTAGCAGTGACCCTGAAATGATCATTTCCTGCTCTCAGTGCTGAACATGCTGTGTCAAGCAGTTTGATCCATGTCCATGAATAGCAAACCACCTGGCTCTACCAAGAGGAAGAAAAAGACAGGAGAAAAGTACAAGCCTTGCACTATCATCAGTTTTGCTGTGAATTTGAGTGATGAGAAAAATGCGGATTTGTACACTTCCAGGACAATTACCCTGTTGCTCTCCAGGGAGCTCTGTTTGCAAAGTGGCCAAAGAGCTAGGCAGAGCTTCAGAGCTGCTGCCAGCAGTGTGCTGTCATGTACTTCTCCTGCCTTGGGATTGTCACCTGCCCATCCATAAAGAAGTGACCAGAACCCACTGCCCTGTTTTGGCATTGAAACCATCTCCCACTTTGACTCTCCATTCTCCAGTTCTGGTTCAAAGGTGGATAAAAACTCAAGGAAATGAGCACAATGTGCTCCCAGTTGTGCAATGGGGGCATAAAATCTCAGCTGCTATTTAATCCTAAGTAAATTCTACCACAGATTTAATTCAGTTAAATCTTCCCTCTTCCCCTTAAATAATCAGCAGAAGGCGTTTGCTATAGGTCTCCCCACCACTGACCAGCACCAGCAGAGGCATAGCTAGAAGGCAGCAATCCCACAGGCACTGCCCAAGCAATGCCCTGGGTACAAATAGAAGGCAAATTGCATGAATTTTGCACTTTTCCCCCTGGGAACTCAACAATGTCTCCATTTTTTCTATGATTTGCACAACAAATTTAGTATAATCTTGAAACAATGCAGCACAGACTTGAAAGTAACTTTCTTAAATCATTTTCTAGACTGTTGGAGGTAGCACAACAGCCCTGCCAGGAGCAGAGATGTTCTCCAAAAGCTCATGTACTTTAGAATGAGAAAAGGAGTACTGTCTGTCCTTCAATGGGCACCTATAAATGCTATCAGCTTACATTTACCTTTTTTTTTTTTTTAATTTTTTTTTTTTTTTTTTAGCACTGCATTTCCATTTGTTGTATGTGACAGGTGCCTGGACTACTTATCTCCAAACCAAGCATAATTAATGGCTTTCTGTAACTTCAAAATCAAATGTATTTTGATCAGCTTCAAAAAAAAGCCCCTTTTTTCTGCTGATGGGATGTGTGAACATGTAAGTGCTGAGCCTGTGAGACTTTGCCTGACTTCAGAAGAAGTTTCATCTCTCATTTAGCAAAATTACTGGGAAGGGCATCTTAATGAAAAGAGACTGAAGCTTTCTCCTTTCTGTGTTACAGACCTTGCTTTAACCTCAGCAAGGCCTTGGTTTCTCCAGCTCTAAAACACAGGTGACAGTATTTATAAGCAAACTGGGAGTTTCTGCTTGAGGAACATTTTACAGAAGCCTGGCTATTTGCCAAAGACAAGCATGATATTTTCCAGACCAATGAGCCATAGACTCTACTGCAGGTATAAAAAAAAGGTATGAGAATACTAGTCCCCTGAAACAGGAATTTCAATACCTAATTAAAACAGAAGTGGCATTAAGCTTTTTAATGACGCCAGGCTGGTAAGGCTAAGGCTAAGGGAGAAGAAAGCCCACAGCCCTCCCTGATGTGGGATGACCTGGGCTTCTTCAGGAGCCTGTAGGAACAGATACTCTATGGGGAGAGGGTTCTCTGCCTGCTCCTGGTTGGTGAAACCATCTGGATGGGTCAGGATGTGACTGGGGGAAAAGTAAAAGAGCAATCTGGCAAAATGGGGCAGCAGGAGGATGCTGCAACTACTGTGGGAAAGCAGAGGAGAGAGCTGGCACTCTGCTGTGGTGGGGCTAAGTGATGTGTCCAAATATTGCTGGCATTTAGAGTGCTGAAGCACTAGAGGTTTTGCAAGCTGGGGTGACTTTCACAAAGCCTTAGAGGGCAGAAAATGCTGATCCAGCAGCAAAGAGGAGCTGTAACTGCACCTGCAAAAGCTGGTGGAGAGAGGAGCACAGGGAAAAGGTGCTCTGGAGGGAGCAGACTGATGTAGTGAGCACTGAGGGAATGTAAACATATTGTAAAACTATCTTGGGGAAGTGGAATCTCACCAAATCAATACAACCTTTATTTTTTCTGAAGTTTTTTCATTGCTTCCCTTCCAACCTCTAGCAAAGTTACCCTGTTTTTACAACAGATACAGTGTTTCTGTGGGGATATCAAAATTCTCCCAAGCTGGAGGGAGGGGATTCTTCCAGGTTTTTTTGTGGAATCTCAGGTGGCTGCTATTTTGTAACATTTAGGAAAAAGAAAACACTGAACAATGTCTTCCTAGATTCCCCAAAGCCTTCCAAGGTAATCAAATGTAGACTTTTTTTTTTTCTGCTGACAGTACAGTTTCTAAAAATATCATATTTTGCCCATAGACATGTGATCTTTATTGATGAAAGCCATTGCGTCCAAACTAGAGGTCTTTCTAAAGGACATCTGGCAGCTGAAGTTATTGTCTTAAGCTCCTGAGAAAGGAGCTTGGGTTTGGATTTGTGCAGCTATCCTGCAGGAAAGACCCTCTTCTAGCTTTAAAGGATGTGAATTAGTGCTTGTGAGGCAACAAAATTTCGCTGTACCCTCACCACAGCTTCACTTTGTGTTACATCAGTGAAGTTTCAAATGGGATGCCTCCTTTTGCCTGTCCCTGATGCCAGCTTTTCAGGGTCCCTCCAGATGCTTGTCCTCAGAGATGAATGAACATGGTGTGAGCAGACAAAGTCAGTGACAAGCAGGGGAAAATCCTCAGCCTTGTGTTCGCTCTTCATTTAGGTCAAGGAAGATAGGAGCACAATGCCCTGTGGTTCCTGGGGTTGGTGGCTGAGAGGCAGCTCAGTGATCCTAGGAGACAGTGGTATAACCCTCATTTAAGGGACCAGTGCTGCACTTTGCAGGAGAATTATATCCCTTAGCACAATGCAGAAATGGAAGAGCCACTTAACTTGACAATTTTCATCTTATCCAGAGAGTTACAGCAGAAGAAACCCTTCAAGGACCACACTGTTGCCAGGTCCTGACAGGTACAAATTCCTTTCCTAATTAATATTTGTTAGCATGCATGTATCACTTAACCCAGATCTGATACACAGAAATGTGTTGTTCATGGTAACCATCTCATATCCTTTGATCATAACAGGCCAGCATCTTTATGAAAGCTTTTGGTACCTGCTGTGTCCACAGAAAAGTTGATTTATGGTTCACTTAATGAACATTGTTCTATTACATATTGATTTTCTGTGTGGCTAATAGTTTAACTTTAAAATAATGTGAAGGCCATAACTATGGTAAGTCCATATGAGCAGCAAAACACCTTGACATAATAAAGCAAAAAATCATTGCTGACCTGCAGCCGGTGCATCCTCTCTCTGAGACCCTGCTTAAGCATCATAGCTAACATATTCTCTGAAATAATATTTCTCAGAGGCGAGATCATAAGCAAGTTAATTAAATACCAAATTGGTTATCGTAAATGCATTTGCTGGGCATGAAAAAGTGATGCATCTCTAACATTTCCTTCTGTAAATATGTTTTAAATAAGTCATTGGTAGTTAATTACCATAATGTAAAATTAAGGCAAATAGATGTATTTTGGTGGCTATAAGGCAGCTGGTTTATGGTAATTAAATAACACAATGGATTATGCTTAGATAAAAATTCTGGACAATCAGGAGCATCACATAGAGGTATGGCATTTATTGTTTCCCTGGGCATAGCTTCTGGATTAGAGAAGGCCCAGAAGATATATCCACAGGAACAATGAGGGCAGCACAGAGCAGGAAGGAGGGGCTGATGTGCGGCAAGCTGTTAGAGTTTGAAGATGACCTGTCCACACCCCCTGTTTCCTAGCATGAAGTCTGGGGTGGTTGCTTGGCAGATTGCTTTCCACCAGGATAGTATCCATGTGTGAGCCACAGAGCACAGATGCAGGCTTGAGACCCCAGGGGGCCTTGCACCCCTGCTGCTCTTGTCCAGAGAAGGATTTACCCCCTTGAGCACAGGTTTTTATTTCCTTCTTCAGCTTTGGGACTGGTTTTGAGAGGAAAGCCCACCAAAACAGGTGATGTCCTGGTCTTGCTTCTCTCTTTGCTTTCCAGCTGGGGAAGCCATCTCCAGTTGATGTGATTTGCACCTTTTTGGAGATTTGGCCATGACACCATATTGCATCCCAGATGCAATTCAGCTGGTCACATAGCCTGGCCTTAGCTTTGTCTCTCACACTGGAAGACAATACATGAAAAGAGAAATCATTCGGATCTGCGGCAGCCTCAGTGCTCATTTCCTATGGTGACAGGTATCTGGGAAATTAACTTCCCTGGCAGGACAAAGGAAGACCTTGGCTTTGACTCCACAGTACATATTCATCTACTAGTGCCTGACATGCCCCTCCATTCTCATTCTGCTCTGTCCTGAGGAAGTGCACAGTACACCTTTGAATTTTATGCCATTTCAGAATCTCCTGAAGATCACTGAGCTGACAAGTTTTTTATTTTCCACTTGAGACTTCAACATTTTGCATGAGAATTAACTCCCCCTCCCAGAATTAAAGTCCAGAGACTTTATGGTGGCTCTACTGCAGATGCTGATATTTCTGCCTCTGCCTCAGCGCTGGGAATTCATCATACTTGGGACTGAAGGAGTCTTATCACTGTTGTGCATGGGGAACCACCAAGAAAACCCAAAGTGACGAAGAGCATTTTTGTTTATGGGTGAAGGTAAGGCTCCCAGACATTAAATTTTATTCAGGTCATTGGCGTGGTGAAGCCTAGAGGATTTATGATTGACCTCCTAAGAGTTTTGCCTTTGCTAGGGAAAAGCACAGAGGTTGCTGCACTGACACATACTTTTCCAAAGCTCTGCCTACAGTCTTGACCTGGGCAGCTGAATTTTATTCTGGTTGGAAGCTGAAAGAAAAAGGTGCAACTTTGCTGTCTTTGTTATGGAGAAAGTTGGGATATTGGCACAGATCTGCCCCCAAACCTCAATGAATGATGACAAGAGAGGTTAGGGGGCTGTGCACGCCTTGTACTGTCTACCTCAGACCACCATTTCAGGTCCACCTCTGCCTGCTCCTGCAATCCCAGGCTGAACGGACATTCTCTGTTTCCCACCTGAAGCCAGGAGATGATGGTATACCCTGTAATTCTGAGATGGCATGATTGCTTCATTCCCTCTCAGTGGTGGCTGCATATTAACACTGGATTAATGAGCCCTCTCAGTATTACTTAGTGCTCGTGAAATGATTTATATTTTTTACTTACAATATAATCATCATAAAGGGATTAAGATTTAAAAAAAATTATAAACTTAGGTGGCTACAGTGAGACTTCAGCATCCTTATTTTGTTTCTTACCTATTCACAGTGGTGAGAGCAGAAGAGCATATCCTTTCAGCCTTATTGACACCAGAATGATTGGCAACTTTACAGTATTTATGGCAACAGCATCAGTTTTGCAGATGGGTCCTTCACACACATACAGAAGATTAACCTACATCAGGAGATTTAACTATTCTGGCCTCCACTCCAAACCACTTAACTGATGTCAGAGAACACTGTCCCCCACCTCATTTAAAGAGAAACAAATCAAAGGCATGGACACCTGCAGTGCACCCCAGCTAGATGATGTCCCCCTCAGCACAATGGATGGATGGATATGCCTGTCATGTTTGGAGGCAGATAGACCACAAAGCCTTGGCAGGATGCTGTATTGAACAAATCCTGTCTCCTGCAGGGCTTGTTATTTCAGGCCCAGCAGCCACCCAATGCAGCTGTTTATCCCCCAGGCTCAGCCTGGCTCTTACCCAGCCTCGGCTGCATATCTGCTCCATCCACTCTTGAACCTCAGATCCAGGGTCAGGCAGAGCAGGAGATGGACAGCCTGCTGGGGCTGTTGGTGTGCTCAAAGGCTCTGGTTGTACAAGAAATGGAAAGGCAGTTTGGGGACAGAGGTAAGAACAGCAAACTCTCCGTTATCGTTAGCTGTAACCTGGGCTCAGAGCACTGGCTCAGTCACCACTGAGTGCTTTCCAGGGAGCTCAGTCTGATTTTGCCCATGACCTCACGAACAGATGGATGGGTCTTGGGGAAATCTGGTGATACCCACCAAGATGAAGGGTTGCTGCCTACCAAAGAAATAAATATCCACAAACCCAGACTTAGGCTGTAGAACTTGACTGCAGAGGGCTGGACTAGATTCCTGCTCAACTTTCAACACTCAGCTGTTTGCAAGCACCAGGTGGCACAGGCCTTACTGGAGCACTGGAGCTGTAATTTTGGATCATCCAGGACTAAACGTGGCTGCAATTCACTGTGTGACTTCCTGTAAAGAGCATGAAGGTCCTTTTCCATGAAAAACCACTCAGAAGCTGCTTGATCTGCAAGTTTTTTCTATGTTATAAAAGTCAAGAAGCAAAAGTTACTACTACAAAAAATGCTGAAAGGCTGCTTTTGGCAGATTTTCTCTATGAGTGAGTAATGAAAAGGTTTTCCCTTCCACAACATCTGCTTCATCAGGCTGAGTTCTCTTGCTACTGGCTGTTGATTGGCCTCTGGCAAATTAAAGTTGCTTTACTTGAAGCAGCAAATAAGCAGAATATCCAGACACAGCCTGGATTTTTCTGCGAACTGGGATGTTTTTTTCTAATCACTAGCTTATTATTGAAAAATCATTAAAAGCTTAAAAATTATTAAGAGATACCTCACCAGTATGCTCGTGTTTATCTGCAAGTCTAAATTATCTCCAGTTGCCTTGTGAAGCTTCTAGAGATTAAGCTGGTTTCAGATCTGTTTTCTGATAGTATCTTCATCTTCTATCAACAGCCTGAAAGAAAATTCAGTCTTTATAATCAGTTATTTACAAACCAGTGGTTATGTCTGTGCAACTATTTAGGATCCTAATATTTTTGAGACTCTTTTTTTGAAATATCTTTTATGGCAGAAGAAACTTAGTGAAAGTTTTGTTTACTTTTTAGGCTGTATCATTTCCTGTAAGATTTAGACCCTTGAGATTCCAGGCAGGAATTGTAATTGGACAAAGGGTTCCAGTTTGGCTGTATAAGGGGAACCAGAAGAAACAATGATGAGTTACTACAAATATTTGCATCTGTTTTCCTGCCAGAGTTTAAATCTTGACCTGGGCATAGCTGTGAATTGTCTGCAAATAAACACATGCCTGTTTGTAATGAATGTGCTCCTGCTGCATTGCTGCCTTCTTTGAGTTTGCACTCTGCTAAGTTCAACATGTGGCTGTGGAAAACTTATATATTCAGTCACTCCCTGAAGTACAAATAATGAGAAGTTTAAATGTGGGTTCATGCCTTGAGGGAAATATTTATATGGGATACTGCTTGACTCAACAGGAGTAAAGACATCGCTGAAAAACATTTTCCAGAATGATGACAGAGACGAAACTGAATGAGCCAGACAAGCCTCTGTCACAGCAAAACTGTTTTGTAGGAATGCGAGGAGGGAAAATGTGAGTGCATCCCCAAGCCAACAAACCTTAAACACAACATTATTCAAGGACCTACATCTTGGGTTCCTGTCAGATATATCATGGTGAAGCTTGCCATGGTAACCTAGGGCATTCCTGCATTTCAGCTGCCTTTTTAGTCTAACATACTGATGCAAACTATTTTAATAAACCCACAAAGGCCTGCGAATTGGGCTGGGGCTGTTGTAAGGACCACGCTCTGTCTCTCCCTTTGCTGCCACTGCACCAGAACTATGATAGCTTTTAAGGGACCAACAAAGTCATGGAGGATGACAATATTTTAAGCTTACCTAACAAAAAGCAGGTCACCCACAGACCTACATACTGCGAACCATAAGCTGGCCTAAAAAGGCATTTCCTTATGTTTAGTGATGCTATCTCATCCTAAGTTACCAAACCGGTGTAACACCTCTGCGTTTCCGTGATCAAAGATAAACAGAAAGAGACTCCATTGAGCCTGTGAGCAGACACAGAATACAGGCAGGGAACAGAAACAACACTACCTAAGTGACCTCTCTGCTTTGTGCTTCTTTGCACAGCTAATTAACATAGCTCACACATCCAAAAGTGGGTCTGAAGCATTAGGGATCCTGCCATAGGGGGGAGGTAATCATGAAGCAATTAATTGAATAAGCTCAGGAAAAATTTGTTCTGCTGGCAGCTACCCCATAAGGAGAATGAAAGGCAGATTTGTCCAGTGGATTATTTTCTCCATGTGACTTGTTCCATACTATTACCTCTACTCAGCACTCTTTAGGAACGTGTTTACACTTGTGACACAGTACAAAGTATTTTCTGATAAATGTTGAACATCTGTCCTCTACCCTTCAGAGTTTATTTAGTATTGCTTGTGATTACCAGTAAGGGTACTTATCTCAAAGCCTATTTTGGAGTATGTCTTGCTCTCTTTTGCCATCCCTCATCTACCACAGTGACTTCCTTTCCAATCCAGACTGATTTAATTAGCTGGTAATATCCCTGGGCTTTGGACCACACATGAGGATTTGCATTTCTGATGAGCTTAAATTACCGGATATTTGTATAACTGGTGTCACTCCATACTTTTTCACTGGTATCAGTCCCCCGTACTGATCCTGGGATTCTCAAGTGTGTCCCACATGACTTTCTGTCTGTCTTCTTCATTCTTTTCAGATACGTTTTTCTGGTATGACTTTGGCTTGGCCACTGTTGAGGGATATATTCAAAGACTGCTCTTGACACCCTTGCACTGCTGTACCCCTCTGTGCATACCAGGTTCTGCTTTGGTAGAGTATTGCAAAGTCAGAACAATTCAGATGAGAAAGAACCTCTGGCCATTGTGTTATCCAACTTCTTCTCAAAGGGACAGTCAACTGCAGAGACAGGTCAGCTTGCTCAAGGTCCCTTTAAATTTTTAAAATATCCAACAACACAAATAGCACCTTGGGCAGCCTGCACTAGTACCTCACCACACCCATGAAAGGACTTTTGGCCTCATATCTAGTCAAAATGTCCTTTGTTTTGGCTTATGTCTGGTCATTGTTCTTCCGGTGTGCATCTGTGGGAAAAGTGTGGATCTGTTTTCTTTGTACAGTCCCATTAGTTAATTATAGACATCAATTTCCTTCCCAGACTGAGCCAGTGCAACTGTCAGCCTCTCCTTGTCCATCCTGTGCTCCAATCTCCTGACCAGCTTGGTACCCCTCACTGGGCTTGCTCCTTTGTGCCAGTACCTTTCTTGCAGTAGAAAATCCCAGGTGGGCCTCAGCAATCTGGATATGTTCACACAAGTTACACTGCAGCTGGTTACAGTCATGCTAACACAGCCCAGGATGGCGCTGACCTTTGCCCCAGGGGTATGTTGCTGGCTCATGTCCACCATGTCCTCTTTGTCCCTGTCTCACCTGGCAAAGATAACAACATCCATGGTTTATTCACTCACTTTACCTCTCTTGTCAATTAGTCCAAAATTTATTGCCTGCCCTTTTTCCTGGTGACAAGTTCCTTCTAATTGAAATAAATTAAAAGCTCTCACCCTGCAGCTATATTGCCAGACCTTTCTTTGCTATATCTGAAATGTCCCTCAAAGCTTCCATTTTGAGAGTGGAAAGAAGATTGTCTTACCTGAGACTGTGTAAAATAGTAGTGAATACTTGGTGCTACTGTGCCTAAACTTTTTAGTTTTATATAAGGGAGACAATTATCCTGCTTGGTTTGTCAAAGGAACAGTAGGGGGTTTCTTTAATTTCACTTCAGCTAAATAAAAATGACATATCCATCCCAAGCTAATCTTCTGGCTCCCTTGATTGTTGGTGGCAAGAAAAACAGTCTGTCTTTGAGAACAATGAACCTCACTGGTGTTAGACTCCAAAGGATGTTGCACCACAGAAAGAACCTCAGCTCTCAGGTAGGACAAGTAGGGCACTCACAATATTGCCCCACAAGCAAAGCCTGGCTCCACTGGCCTGTGATGTGCCTTTTCACATCATGGGGGTCCACCCAACATAGATAGCACATCCCTGCTTGCAGCCAAGTACTCAGCTGGACAAAGAGTACAATGCAGCAGTCAGACATCCTTGTGGAAGAGGAGGATGTCTTTAGCCTGCCATGCCCTCTTCAAAAGAAACAGGTAAGTTTGCTGAACTCCATCCGGTTTTTCATACAGTCTTTTGCTGGGTCAAGTTTGAAGATTTTCAGAGTAAGTATGTCTGAATAAGGGCCTGATCCTGCAGAACATCCATTTTTTTCTGTCTGTGCCAGTGCTTGACACTGAACCCTTGAATGCTCTTGCTGAGGTCAAGGTACTGCCATGATCACCTCACTTGTCATCATCCTAATGTTTCCATTCCAGCCTCTCATTTTTGCAAAGCCTGAAGGTGACTGTAACTGTCCCCTTACCCCAGCTGCCCTATGCAGTCCTTGTGTGGAGGTCATTTACTCCATTTCCACGCTTATTACTTTGCTTATTTTCCACATGGCAGTCCCTAAGAGTGGAAGAACATTTCCATCCTATGCAGATGTAGTTTTCTGCTCTGTAGCATCCGCCTCCTTGCTCATCTATAGCATTTGTTTTCTGCACAAGGAGATGTTACCAATTTAATCTTTTTCTGTCTTATTTATGCTCCGTTTCTCTGTTTCTTTTTACATTTCAGCTGGCATTTGATGTGAATGAGTGTGTGATCCCATGTTTAAGATATTCACAAGGACAAGTGCCTCTTCTCCACTATGCATTTACTAGGGGTTGATGGGCAATTCACCAGCCACTCTGGAGCTTAATATTTCCATGTATAAAATACCAATAACATCACTAAAGCTGTTCAAATGATTTATTTTTTACTGGGGAAGCCAATCTGGAAGCCAATAAGAGTTTCAGTTTGGATCAGTTCAGAATGCAATTGCTCTGGAAGAAAAGACTAGAACTGAAAGCACTGCATCTGGTATAGAAATAGCTGTTTAATATCTTTCCAAAGTTGTTTCAAACATGTCTGCCTTTTAAAAAAGGAACACCAAAATAAACACACAAAGGACTTGGAGGTCTCTGCTGTTCTCCTACAGTGATGTTTTCATGGTATTGGTGAGACTAAAGAGGACAGCTAAAGATAAATCCATTGATGTTATATAATGTGCTCAGAAATGCCTCTCAATAAATAAAAGTGCTTCTAATTATATATTGTGTATGTGTCAGGAAATTTATTGCCACTGCCAAGATGCTCTTCCTTCTTTGGAGAATGTTGTGGGAGAGCTGAACAGGAGTGTTGCAGGTGGTTATTAGCAGCAGGTCACCCAGAGCAATTTTCAGGTCTCCAGGCATAACTGAAATTTTTACATTCAGCACAGCCCTCAATAGTCCTGATGGGTAAGAGCCTTGTGGGAGGTTCTGGAAAACAGCTGAGGCCACTCCCTTGTCCAGCTGCTTGCTCCTGCCACATGGAAGAAGAAAGGACCTGTGCCTACTTTGGCAGTGCACACAACAGACTGCCAGCTTAAATGCCTGCTGGAAGTGGATTTGCTTTGCCACACTGAACCAGAGGAAAGATACTCTTTTGCCAGCTGGTGGGGTCATTATCATGGCTCACTATGCTCGGTGGACAGCAAGTTCTCCTTCAGCTGGAGCTGCTTGCTTAAGCCCCAGCCCAGTGCATGATGGCAATAAGGTTTTGAAGGCATGTAAAGCACTTCATTGCTGGAGCTACATCCACAAGTTGTGACACCAATGTTTCGCTGCCTTTTGTAGCTCTCCTCATTTTGCCGATGATCATTTTAAAGTAAGACTTCGTCTGTCAATGGCTCAATTGGTGGCACTAAACAAGCTGAGGATTGAATGATTGTGATTTCTTCTGAAAGAGCTTACAGGAAAATAAGAGACCCAAAGGTGCAGCAAAGTTAGTGGTGCTTTCTTCTCAGCAGGAGCAAAAAAAAGCCCCAAATTAAGTTATTGAACAACAGACAAGAAGAATCTTTTGCTTTGAGACTTTGATGCAGCAGGGAATGGGCAGCATGAGAAGGAGCAATAACGCAGAAGGAAAAGTACTTAACAAAAAGAGGCAAGCTAAGGAAAGAAAGAAAAATGATGCAGTCTGATAAGGTGTGTGTCTGAATATCCAAAATTTTCATTGCCAAATACACCATGTGCATACGTAGGTGTGCTGGGGAGTTGCTGTCATGTTCAGCTAGACCCAAGTGGAGGCTTCAGGGTCTCCCCAGCTCCCTCCGAAGCTGGACATGAGGGCTTCAGCTTTGCTCACTTCCGTTGCAAAAATCACAGCAAAAGCAGGCCAAGTATATTGCCTAAACCTTGTTCAGCCTTCCAAAGGAAATGTCTCCTTTTTGGTGGCTTGTGGGAATCCTGGCACCCACCTCCAGTGCTCCAAGAAGAACCATGGCTCTGTACCATGCTGTGCCATGCCATGCCATGCCATGTGTGCCAGTGGCAATGCCACAAGAAGTGCTAATGGCAGTCCATCTTGGTCATTACTCCCATGGTCATTGCTTCCATCATGCCAGAGGAACAGCAAGGCCTTGCCACCTCAACCTCATGGAGCCAGAGGAGCATGGCAGTGTCCTCCCACGCTCCTCACTTCCTCACTCGCTTCCCAGTAAAGCTGCCCCACTGCCACTCTGTGAAAGGATTGAAGGATTCACAGTTTTTCCCTCTTTTTTACTCAGTTGAGGGATGCCAATTTCCCATTGTGATGGAAGGTGCCAAAACAGACCCAAAGTCTCAGCTCTGAGCCAGGCAGGACAAGTATTATGGGCTTTTAAACAGCACAGGAAATGCCAAAGCACTGGGAAGGCAAGGCACAGACACAAGCTCCTTTCCCTCATTTTACCAGAGCTCTTGGGATATGATGTGCTTCCTTTAAACTCAATCTCTTGGCTTACTTAAAAACCTCAGATTGTTTCTGAGAAAAAAAATGGTTTCTCTGTCCCTCAGCGAAGGGTGCTGTGTGTTCTTTGATACCAGGAGAGAACTGTAATGGTTAAACAAAATACTATACTCTAAATTCTGATTTTTTGGCAAAATTCGTGGTGCTTGGGAACCCGGACTAGGACTTTTTAGCACTTCAGGCTTTCAGGAGCATATTCAGTGTTTGCCTTCTCTACTAAGGCAACCAGCAATGTGTGCTAGTTAATGACACTTGTGGGAATGTTCCAGGGGTGACTCCAATCTGCTGGGAAGCAAACTGAGATCTTGCCACTGATTTTGTGTAATCAAGGCTTACATTAAAACACTCCTCCTTCCTCTGCACCCTCTGTGTTAGCCACAGCAATTTTCTGGGGGCTGTATTTCTCCCGAGGGAGTTATCTGGGCCATTATATCTAACCCAGACGGCTGCACTGAGAAATTCCTGATATACTGAGCCATATCAGAGTGGGTGGATTACAAAGAGATATGTGGCAGTGTCTGATAGTTACTCTTCACCTTGCTGTCAAACACCCTGCCAAGGGGAGAGGGTTTTCTCTAATATTAAAATAACAGCACTGTCTTCCATTGATGACACCTGACTTCAAATGTCCTGCAACCAGGTTGGATTTATTATAGAGGCATAGAATCCTAGAGTTGGAAGGCACCTTTTAAAGGTCATCTAGTTCAACTCCCCCTGCAGTGAGCAGCAACATTTTTGACTAGATCAGGCTGCTCAGAGCCCTATCCAACCTGACCTTGAGTGTTTCCAGGGATGGGGTATCCACTACCTCTCTGGGAAAACTGCCAGTGTTGCACCACCCATATCGTAAAAAACTTTCTTTTTTATATCTAATCTAAATCGATCCTCCTTCAGTTTAGAACCATTACGCCTTGTGTTACTGCCTCAAATTCAGCCTCAAAATCAAATGCAGGTAGGAAAGGACTCGATACTTACCCACTGTAACCCATCTCCAGAGCTGTGGTGTAACAAGCAGGACCAGTTAAGAGTGGTAATTAATTTTCCACAGTGGATTTAGGGTGGAAGGTGACAAGGAAGCCAGAGCCTATTAACACAGAAACTTCTGAGGAGCAGCTCTGTCCCTCTGTCTCCCAAACAGACACTGTAATTGATATTCTGAGATCACACTGAAGCTCAGAGCTGTCCTACTTTGCAGCATGCTGGAGTGAAGCCTCTGATGCCCGGTGTCTTAGTCCCATGGGTCATGCAAGTGCATGGATCTGCAGGCTCAAGGTTAATTGTTTACTGGAGAGAGGAGTTCCTGGAACCAGGGAGCAGCAGCAAATGGAGAGCCCCTCAGGAGAGCTGCCAGAGCATGGTGTGCCTCATCTCTGCAGAGCACCATTATGCTCATGTCTACAAGACAGACTGAGGCTCCTGGAATGCTCATGGTCAACTTGGGTTCCAGTTTTGCCCACTGAAATCCCTTCAAACAGAGGCAGGGCTGAAGGAAGGGTGTCAGAGCACTGCCTGCTGCTAGTCACATCCCTACAAAAGGATTTAAAAGTCTGAGGTGCCCAGTGCTTACACAGCCCTGGCCACCAGCTGGGATGAGACAGAGATGCCTTGCCACGAGCCCAGGTTTGCAGGCAGTAGTGGGTTTTGTAGATCCTCTTGTCACAGTTGTCACAACCCTGCCAGACACTGGGGCCAAATGCCACTTAGTCCCCAAATCACAGCCCAGCATGGGAGATTTGAGGGTGTCTGAGCTGAGGTGGAGGCAGAGGACATCTGAGGCTTGTTAGCAGCAGGTTTCAGAGTCAGCCTCCTCCATTGCACCAAATAAATAAATCTCATGGGAGTGTAATGCACCATAGCACTTTAATCCTGCTGGGGATAAAGTGGATTACAATGCTATTTGGCTGGCCACTGCATGCAGAGCCAAACTGTTATAACAGGATTCAAATCCCTTCCCTAAGTCAGAGCAGATTTGCTTGTCACTTTAAAAATTAGCTGAAAGACAGCTTGGCCCCATAAACCATGCTACAACTCTTTTTGAATATAAGATTGAACTATTTATGCCCTCCTTTGAACATGCTTACTTTTCTAATTCAGCAAGTTCCTTGAAGTCCTACAGAGGTGGAGATCAGCATTTTTTACAAGAACATTGTAAACACAAGTTTTTACTTTTTACAAAAATAATTTTCACACTCCCCAAAGAATTAAAGTCATACTTCCTGAAGAGTTAAAGCTGTGTGTAAACAGCCAGTAACTCCTTGAATGCAAATCTGTTTTACCCAGCATCTGGCCAAGCATCGGCACCTGGCCAGGCTTTGATTGCACTGCAGTCCCCTGCCATGTGGGGTTGGTTTTTGGGACAGAGACTGATGCCAGCTGAGGAGTGAGGACAGACCTCTGCCTTCACCTTCTTCCCAGGGTGCACTTAGCAGTGCTGGGGAGAATTGATATTAACAGGGAGGGAAGTGTACAGGAATTCATTTAGCCTCATCTCTTTAGGATCAGCAAACCCTGCTCATTTTTTCCACCACACAGAACACCCTAAAAGTTCCCCTGCACACTGGGAATTGTAGCCAGCGGCATAAGCAGTGCTCCTTCAATTAACATGGCCTTGGAGGGGGCAGCCACTTGGCTAGGGAGGTCTGTTGCCTGACTGTGTCTATCCAGAGGAGACAGCAGATTGACCACACTCTTGAAGGAAGACAGGTTAAAGGGTAATGCATATAATATGATTGAGGATGAAGGTGACCTATAGAAGTGCAGTAAATAAGTGGTTTCCTCTGCTTGGCAAGAGAATTTTGATCCCAGTCTAGCACTGCATTGTAAGATGCTGCTGCTATGTCTGGGAAAGCTCATGGGAGGACAAAGAGCAGAAAGCAGCGAGGACAAAGAGGTTTTGGAACAACCACTCCCTCCATAGCCCTGACAAACCAGCAAAACAGAGGGGGACGTTTGCAAAATTGTCTTTCCTGTGTCAGGCTGTCGTGCACAGGGAAAACAGCAGCAGATCAATAGAAGTGTCTGTGCTGACACTTTTACCATCTTGCCCTTTAAGAAACACTGAAACACTCATCAGCCTTCCCAGATAATGAGCCTTTCAGTGGGAAGAAATACATGGGTTTCTTTCTAAGTGTGGGCTTCTCTACCAGCCTCTGGACCTCTCCTAAGGGAAGAGGTGAGTGATGGGTCCTAAGATGGTCAGAGGTCCGGGCTGTGATTATGATGACAGCTTGCTGGCATAACTACGAGAGAGTCCCCTTGGTCGAGCTAGGAGTCTGTGACAGCAGAAGCGAGTGCAACCTTTCTTTCCCTGGAGGGTACCCTGCCCTCTGCTGCTCACTGAGTGCTTTACATGACACCAAATCTCTGGCACACATATCACCAACCGTGGATCCTCCGGAGTGGGCTGGATCCCACTACCATCCTTGAACACTCCCCTGGGTGGAAGGGGCGAGAATGGAGGTCCTGCTGCAATTTGACTTTAATGGAATTATGTGCATTGGGACAGATTGAAGACCTGACCTATGTGAAGGATGTCAACGTGCATAATCACAGCAGAGCATGATACCTGTCATTTATCATTTGCACCAATCAACCAGGAGCTCCCTCACACCAGTGCTGTGGAGATACAGAATAAAATAATCCCTTTGCAAAGAGTTTACAGTTTTGGAGTAAGCACAAACATCTAAGCCTTGAAGAGAAGGGAGAGAAATTACATTGCTCCTAGCCCTTGTTTCCTAGCAGGCTTGTATTCATTGACTGCAAACCTTAATACACTTTTCACTGCACTTGTCAATTGCTAAGATAGATTTGGGGTCTGTCAACAAAATGTTATAGTTGAAATGACCCAGCTAGAAATAATAGACTATGAAACATCAAAGTAGCCATAATACTGTAAACCAGCACAAAGGAATATGTTTGGCCCTTTCATGTTTAATGGTCCCTCAGGTGTCATTGGAGAGCTGCAGCCTCCCTGTGTATCCCTGGCAGACAAGTGGGCACCCCAAGAGGCAAATTCACCTGTCTTGTCTCTGATACCAGTTTTTGGACACAGTGCCTGGCTTACTTGGAGCTGGCTGGTGTTGCCCCACAGGCTGCTGTGGGTAGGAACTGATACTGCCATGCTGGGCACAAAGGGGTCCTATCCACCGATCTCCTCTGGGTGCTGCCACAAAGTGGTATTCATTCTTTACAGAGCTGGCGGGAAACTAAACTGAACACCTGGGAAGCAGATCAGAGCTAAAGCCCAAAGTATTTCTGTGACTGGATGTGAGCTGGGTAACTTGGGAGCATTTTCAAAGCATGTTTCACTTTACAGACAGAGGGGTTTTTCAGAGCAAAGAGGGTCCTTGTCAGCTTGTCCATCTCTGTGGTGTCTCAACAGGCTCCTGTGGAGAAACACGTGCCATGGGGTTCCCAATGTAACCTTATCGGGGGAGCAATTTCCACCCAGGTCAAGACAATTCTTACTGGGGCTTCACTGACACATCAGACGTTTTCCTAGAGCGTCCTGTTTGTTTCCAAGAGAGTTTTGCATCCAATGCCTACATTCAAATGATTCAAATCCAAGGCAATACTGAGATTATTTGTCTCTCTACTGTGCTTTGGGTCTGAGCAGGGAAGAGCTTGGTCATGTGGGATTTTAGTAAACTGGAATAGCCTACAAGTTTAATACAGAGGAACAGTTACCAACTTTTTTTGGTATGCTGAAAGACAAAATACTGCAACTCCTACAACAGGAAATCTGCAGCACAGGAGGATCTGAAATGGTAAACTCAGGTCTAGTCTTGGATGCCAATGGAGCAGTAGTCACCCTTCTGTGTGCTTATGGGCCTCATCAGACAGTTCCACTGGCACTAAAATTGTGTTGTGCCCTTCAATAACCTTTTTTTTCTGCTCACACTTTTTAAAAATAATTACAATCATAGATGAAAATAGGAGGAGACAGTCACATAAAAGGGGTTGAGCACAGAAGCATTCACTTGCAAAATCTCTCCATGCACTTAGGAATGCAGCTATTTTTTAATCCATTCAGATAACCAGATCCTTTCAGATAATGACAGGGCTGTGTGATTTTAACTTAGCTTGTGCCAGCAGAGGACCGATGCCAGGAGAGGAGAGCCTGCACCCAGGCAGTTCACCCCTGGGATTGCCTGCCCCAGCCAGCAGTGCTCAGAACACAGCCTTGCAGGGAAATCCTCCTGGAGCTGGCACCCAAATAGAAACGACCTCTTCCTGCCTGAGCACAGCCTGAGACTGGAAATACAGCTGTGGGACACATGCCTCTTTTTGGGGGGTGCTGCTACTCTGAAGAGGGATTTACCCCCTCAATGGACCCCCTAGGAACCCACAGCTCAGGAAAGATGCTCGCTGCAACCCCTCCGAGTACCTCACAGCAACCCTAGCAGAGCTAAAAATAAATTGTCCTGAATTAAATTGATTTCTGAGCTTGTGTCAGGGTAGCGGAGCTACTTCACAAGTCAGGTCCACAAGGACTTCCCACAAAACAGAAGCCACTTCATTAAAGTTGGTCATTCACTACTGTGATAAAGTAATTAAAGCCTCCTGATTACTTTCTCCCCCTACTGCTCCTTCTCTACTACAAACATGAAGGCTCTGGTATAGATGGAGCTGTTGACACTTTGTCAGCAAAAATCCAGAGCTGTGCGAATAAGAGAAATGTTTTATGGGGACTATAAATAGTTTTACATTAAAGCAAATGTATTCTCCCGCCTAAAATAGATTCACCTTGCAAACAGTTAAAGGACAGTTTCAGCACCATAGGAGGAATGCCTTCAGACTCCCCTCAAGAGACAGAAACAGCCTTTTTCCCCTGAAAGAGCAAACAACAGCAGCTGCTGCCACCCCCCTCTTCCTGTTCCCCACTGCCAGATAGTATCCCTCTGTGCTTTGGTGTCAGCCTGGGAGACCACCCAGCATCCTTTCACCAAAAAGGGATGGTAATTATTCCAACTAACTTTTCCAACAATTTTTAACTAGATGCTTGCAACATGCATGCTCATTATGTGCATGTAAACGATGAGGAAACTTTGGGGAGAGGGAGCAGCGACTTCCCACGATCGCTAGGAGCAGCGGGTTGCTTCTCCTTTGCTCCAAAGGGAATCAGGCATTCAGACAATGCAAACATCCTCTCTGCCAGGGTTGCAATGTGTTAACAGCACTCTCCTCTTGCTGCCAGAGTATAATTTCATTCCCTATGGAGAAACGCGGGTGCTGATGGTGGGGAAGACAAGGAGATGCTAGAAAGGAAAATATATTTTTAACTCACCTTGAGGCTGTGTGTTGGGTTGACTACGCAGACAAGTTGCCCGGCAGCTGAGAAAACCCTCTTTGCCTTGTAGTGCTGAAACCGCAGGTGAATAAGATCTAACACAGCCCCAAAGCACTGGGTGAAGAAAAGCATCACAACTTTTGGCGTTGCTGCTGCTGCTGCTGCTGCTGGCAGTGGGCAGGGGGAACAGCCAGGGAGCCCCTGAGTCCTTGAGCCTGGGGAGGGAGAGCAGTCGGCGAGAGCTACTCTCCGGCACAGCTTAGCATGCCTTCATATTCATCATCAAAATAAGACGGGAAGAGGCTTGCAGCAGCGGGGCGGCCAATGGAAAGGACAGAAATGTTATCCTTGAGGTCCGGAGACAGCCAATAACAAATGCCTCCCCTCCAGA
The DNA here is from genome assembly GCA_035583235.1 of Hafferia zeledoni. NCBI lineage: Eukaryota > Metazoa > Chordata > Aves > Passeriformes > Thamnophilidae > Hafferia > Hafferia zeledoni. The sequence goes on along the minus strand of JAWWEV010000001.1, from coordinate 55,868,048 downwards.
AACTCCCTGATGAATTGAGCCTGGTGGAGAATGTATTATTGAACATTACCATACATCAGCACATTGCATTTATCTTGTGATTACAGCCAGTCATATGTAAGGCTGTGGAGATATGCAGACAAAATTGATTGCTTAACATCTCCATTTATTAATTGCCTTAATTTAGCAAAGGAGTGCTCGGATACCAAAGCTACATGTAAGGCATAGGGAAAAAGCCCACCAGTGAAAGTGTTAGAAAGTAGCAAAAATAGGTTAAGCAGACTATGTTTTACTGAGGGAGCAAAATCAAATATGCAAAGAGAGTTACAGTTCCTTGCAGCAGTTAAGCAGAACTAGAGCTCGCTACATAAATAGATTTGTGTCTGTGCATTCACAGTCTTCAATTTAGATTTTCATCACTCTGAAGTTTTCTAAATTTTATATTCTGCTACTTCACAAGGATCCCAGCACACAAATAATGCTTCCCCCACTGCTAAAAATAGGAGAGGTCAGGTCTCAGGTCTGGTGCAACCTGGAATAACTCTATTTAGAGTCAGCGATGTTTTCCTGATTTACACTTGCTGGTGGATCAGGTCTGTTGGACACAAAACATGGTAATTACTGGATGCTGGAACTATGAAAGCATAAAAAGCCACAGAGCACGCTTCTAAAAATAATGAAATACGTGATGCATGAGAGCACACAGAGAGAGAAACTTGCACTGAGGGAAAAGTGGCTTCTAAATCAACAAAATAATTAAACATGCAGAAGGCTTTTGCTTGTCATTCATCTGCATATCGGTGAGCAGCAAATTACAAATTAGCCATTAGATAGTCGTAGGCATTAAAAAGGAATTAGGGAAGTGCAACAAAAATAAACATGCTTTTATGTATTGTTACCAGTGCATATCTCTGTTGGTGGGCAGGGATCCCTCTCAAGCCATTGAGTCTCATTAAACTTGAGTCCCTGTAACTGGGTTTTCTGGGAGGTGACTGCACTGAAGCAGCTGAGGGAATCAGAAAGCACATTCATTTGATGGGACAATCCTGTGTGATATGTTGCTCTGCTTGTTAATAAATCAAAGAGAGTTAATTTAATTAGCTCTCTGCCAGAACTTCCTAACAGGGTGCTATTTAGGCTTGCTAGCTAAGTATTCAGATGGCTTATTTAGCCTTGGTAATCCGTTTTCCCTTCAAAGCAGACCAGAGAAAAGTGCTTTTCTTTCATTTTTTTTTTTCTTCTTTTTAAACATGAGCCCCACGCCAGGGGTGAGGTTGCTACTGCAGACAGAGCAGCCCCTGTACAGCACAGGAATTAGCCTGGGACTGTATTGTCACAACTGCCTCTTCCTAAATCAATACTGCAATCCTGCTTCTGCCAGACTGCAGAGAGCCTGTGCATGGAAGGGGAAGAAAAAAAAAAAAAAGCCCGAGTAGATAATAAGTGAAAATTGTGAAATTATGAATGCTGGAACAACTGATTACACAACCCCCAAAAAACATTAAGGATGGAAGGAATACGTATCTCTCAGTTCTTAACATTTGGTTGTAAATGAGAACAGGAGGTAATTTCTGCAATGCTGAGTGACACTTTGAGAATATTTTCAGACAGACTTGAGGACAAGTGAGTGAATCGATTTGCCTAAATGGATTTTTTTCTCCATTCCCAAAGTAACTGTGAGCATCCAGGTATTTATTATTTGTTTCTTCCTGATTTAGAGTTGGTAGCTGCACAAATACTTTATACTAGGAAATTTCAATCTGCAGGTTACCAGTGCAGGCATTCTGACATCATAGTCTTAAATGAGCAAAAGGTCCTTGCTATTTACACTGGTTATTACCACCTGAATCCCTGGAGATTATTATTTCTGTTTGACTGATTTACTGAAGGCCTAGACTTGGGGTGCACCACCATGTCCATGCATAGCAGAGATGGAACCTCTCATCCCTGCTGTCCAGCTAGCCCCAGAGCTCTGGCAGTTCCATAATCCAGCTCTCCTGAGACCAAACTGCCTTCTACGGTTCAGCAGGAGAGGTGTCCCCAATCCCACAGGCACATAGGAGCATCTTCAACCTAAATATACATCCATGCATCTGGGTTGGTATACAGAAAGGGTTTTCTTCAAAGAAAAGACCACCTTCAGGGATGGTGATGGACCTTTGCAGTGCCCAAATCTCTTTATATATCTGTGCCTATCTCCCTTGCCATATGTGACTTTCTGAGGAGCAATTGTCTGCCACCACTATTTGTGAAAAAGGATGAAAATCAGCATTCAGTGCATCTGAAGGTAAGTTCTGCTCAGTGCATGAGTTCACATTCATGGTAGCACTTTTTGAAAATGTTTTATTGGCTATATTTTGTCCAGAAACCCACATACAGAACCCACTTCCTGCATTTTAACACAGGACTTAGCACCTGCTTGACAAGAGACCCTACACTCACTGAGACACAGCAGCTGGCTGTGCACGCAGCTTCACTTGCAAACAAAAGCTCAGCAGCTTGATCTGGCATGCATGTGTGGATTCAGTTCTTTCTTCTGCTTTCACACACAAAGGCTCTCGACCAGCATGACTCCATTAATTGGAATTCATGGTGGTCTCATCCAGGCTTGGGGTTGCAAGGTCTGCTGCCCTACCTGGCCTCAAACCTTGGAGTGGGTCCTTTATGGCATTATTGAGCTGTATGGAGGCAGCGAGAGAGAGGAGAAACAAGATCATGTGCAAGGGGCACCTGGTGAATCCCATTGAACTGCTGGTTGCAAATTTCCATTGACTGCAGCCTCTATTTCCAAGATGGTTAATTCTGTAACAGAGAAGTGTGAAGTGGCAGAAGTCCATAGGCTAAATCTCCATTAGGATCAAGATTTTGCCAAATTAGCAGCTCCAGTGGCATCACCATAGTACGCATGGGATTATGATGCTTTAACAGCTCAACTGCTGCTGCAGCTGTGTCAGGTTTGCACAGTAATAGGATCATCTAGATATAAAAACAGACTGCAGCAGCAATAGCTTTCCAGTTTTGCAGTCCCAGCTGCCAAGGTGAAAGGAAAATGCTTGTGGGAAACCTCAGGTGTCTAGGCACTGTGTGACTTGGCAGGATGATAGCCTGGGAGATGCACTGCTCTGTCCAACCCAACGTGAAATTTTGGGTTTCAGTCAGTTTTTTTTTCTTTCTGGCTGGACACTTGTGGGGGTGACCTTCCTGTGTGCTACTCTCTCCCTTCCTACCCTGCCAGACATTGCAGATGTAGCATACTCAAGCTCCTTCTCAACCAATCTGTATATTTTGCTGACACCCATGGGACAGGTCCCATGACTCTGGTACTGGGCTACCCTCCATTACCAACAGCCATAGGGGAAATATAACCTGCCTTGGACAACATCAGCACCAGTCCTTATCCCAAGAACAGGAGAGGCAGATGCTGCTCAAGATATCACAAGTGTCCATCCAGGCAGCTAACCAGCCTGCTTGCACATCCATGTTTCTGACTGCTGGTAGGATTTCTGGCAAGGTTGGCTGATGTGGGATGTACTCTGGCTCCACTATCTATATTTCTTTGGGAAAGGAGCCAGACTAATCTAACCGGCCACTGCCCTCTAGCAGGGACAGCCTGCATGGGCACATTGGGACAGGGAAGAACCCCTTTCACAATTTCAGCCTTGCCTTCTAGGGATGCTATCTGGCTGTTTAAACATGTCACTGTCTCCATCTAGCTAAGGTTCATTTTCTGTCTGGGTAGGGGCTGGAGGAGCAGGATCCATGCCAATTAGGCACTGCTCCCTTGAGTGTCTGCATTTGACTGCATCATCAAAGCTCCTTTTATAGTCGTGAGGGGAATAGGGCACACTGAGGATGCATTTCCTCTGACCTGACTGGGGCATCAGGCAGTTTTCTGCATCCTTTGGATGTAAACATGTACAAAGCTTCATGTGCTCTCTTCGGTCTCACAGCAGGTTTTGAGGAGAGGTGTGTGCACTGTTAGTTATCATTTTCCTCTGTTGTCTTTTAAGCAAAAACATAATAAAAGTCTCACTAGTTCAGTGCCATGATCTCTCCAGCCCAGCACCCAAGCAGTGACTACAGGAAACAGCATTTTGAGTTGGCTTGTGAGCAGGGGACACCACCTGCTGTCCATTCTCCTGGTATTCCCTAAGCACCTACAAATGTCATTATGGGGCATTGGAAGGCACATCCCTAGGGAAGAAGAACCTTTTAGAAGAAGGAGCAACTTTCAAAACTGGCAGAAGAATTGTAGCCCTCCAGGCTGCCCCTTGTAAAGCACAGGTCACTTCATACTGACTGCTCTGTGCTTTGATTGGAGCCCATCCTTTCAATAAATCCAGGCTTTGAAGATGCCCGTGAAAGAGACAAGTGGTACTTCTTGCTAAGTTCTAAATTCTTCCAAAGATTATTTATGCACATCACTAGCATTTTTTTATTGTATTTCCAGTCTGAATTATTTTCCTGCATGAGCTTCTGCCTTCAGAAAGTCATTGAGCTTTCCCTGACTGAACTGGGGCTGCTTCTGCCATCACAGACTTTCTCCATGTGAAGACACGGTCTGCCTAAAACCTCCATCAGCAAACCCAATAGACAGATAGTGTTTCCTTTGCAAAGCACCTCTCTTGCCCAAGATCAGAACACTCTTGCAGCTTCTCTGTGCATGTTCTCTACCTCCTCCTCCCCTCTTCTCGAGCCTGATCTGCTTCGCACCACCAATGAGTGCAGAAGCAAAAAAACCCATGGCTCATAGCATCATGGTGCTCTGGTTAGAGGTGTGACATGTTCTCTCCTTGGGGTCTCCATTCCTATACCTCCACTTCACTTACAGGGCAGATTTGATACCACTCAGTGCAGCCACAAGAGAGCCAGAGATACCTGTGGACAAGGAAGAGAACCAAAGATCTCCCTGGAAAACGCATGGAGGTACTCCCTTTTCTCATCTCCTTTGGTGTCTATAATGATGAGAAGTGAGAACATTAGCAGATCTCTTTTTTTCTCTTTTTAAAAAAATCATCTGTTTTTTCAAAAGCAGAGTGCTGTCAGAAGTTGTTTGCTTTGCCAAAGTACTTTATCTGTGGTGAATTATTTTGCCACATAAGGTTTCAAAAATCCATTTTGACTCCATGCAATAGCTGAACCGGAATTGTACAAATGCTTTAAGCAGAAACTGATCCTAAACATCTCAACAGCTTTTGTTTCCTCAAAAGAACAGCTTTCATTGGACAAGTAGTATCAAAAACAGTCTATGAAATAGTTAAACAATATGTTGATTAAGATATCAGTGACAAATGCTACAATCTTAAGAAACTATGGAAAAAACAGAATTTGTTGAACTGGAACCAATTTTGCAATTCAGAGGTTCTTCCCAGTGTTTCCTGAACCCTGCCTTCCTCCTCCTTCTGGGCAGCTCACCTTCAACCCTGTGTGGTCATTGCCCTCATAGCTACTCTGCAACGCTGCACACCCACCAGTCACTGGTATAACAGGGGTGTATGCTGCTGCTGTTCACACGCTTGGGCCATGTCTTCTCCATCTGTCACTGAGCAAAAGTCATTTCTGCACCCTCTGGCCACCTGCAGAGCATCATCACTGCACAACTGCTGAGCTGGGTTATCCTGTTAATCTCCCTTTGGCAGAAACTTATATTTCCCTCTGGTACTGAAGGACACTAATGTGGCAAGAAGTGTTTTTCCCTTTATTCCTTTCAAAGCCGTCCTTCCTGCATTAATATTAGCAGGACATGGGTTTTCTAGATGCTGGGTGAGGAGGGGAATTCTTCATTTCTCTTTGGGGTACATATGCTGCCAAGGGAAAAAGGTTGCTGCCTCCACCTTCTTAATTTTGTCCCTTCACACAGCTGCATTAGGTATGCACTGCCTTCCTCTGCTCGCTTATTAACAGGAGAGTTTATGGCAGTATCTCATGCCACTTCTCTGCAAATGTTATACCCGAGAGAGCATCTCCTTTAGCTCTCACTAGCAAGCCAGCAGCTCAATAAAGACACTACATTTTCATGCTGTTACTAGATAAAGTAACGGCCATCATTTCCTATTCATAGCGGTTGCCTGGTGCCCAAATTACCATAAGGACCTATTGCTTTCAATTGCCAGCCTAACGGTGCCCACCGGAGATTCCTGTTGCCCCAGGCCATATCACCTGGGTGGATGGACCGTGTGTGACTCAGTCGCCTTGTGTTGGAGAGAAAAAGCACCAGGAGCCAGAAGTGATGGATGGAGGAGGTTCCTTTTCCCGCCGACAGCGCGGGCAGTGACTTGTTTACAGGCAGCTTCTAATTCTGAGTAGGTTTTACAGGATAGGGAGCTTTTCATTTTTTGGGATGCCTGCCCGAGAGACCGTCTCTGACCCCTCTGTTCACTCCCAGAGGGTGCTCAGCCAGGGGAAATGGCAGTCGGCAGCGCAGGCTGCCAGCAGAGCAGCTGATGCCCTTTAATCTCTTTAGTGTCCTCTCAGCTCCAGCGCTGGTTTGTAATCAGAATGCTGGGGGCCTCCCTAGGAGCCCGCCACAGTCCCAATGTTTGGTTGTTTTTTCAGTCCAGCTGCTTTGAAATAGACACAAAGACACATGCACAGTGATGTGCAAAGGACAGACAGGTAGCAGGAATGAGACAGACTTGTGCTCACGTCAAAGAATGAGAAGCTTTTGGGATGCAGAGGAGCCTGAATGAACCAGGTACTGCTGCCCCTGACTCCCCCACCAAGGAGGAGGGTCTGGACAAAGAAGAGGTAGATGGCAGAATCCAACTGACCCAGCAGTCCCTACTCTTCGGGGTCACAAGAACGGTAAATTATTCAGGCTGGGAATGGTTGAGCAAGTGTCTAGATTTCAGACCTTTTTCAAAAATTTCAAACCCCTTTTCATGAGAGTCCCTGGGACAGATTGCAGCAATATCTTTCTATGTGGTACTGAGGAGACCAGGGGCCACCATCACTGTCTGAAGGTCTCACAATCACCTGTCATCTAAAGGCTTGGAGATCCCACTGATGACCACTGCCCAAGTGGGACATGTAGCCTTTCCAAATCTGTATTTAGTAATTTGAAAAATGGGCCTGCCAATGGCAGTGTTTCTGAGGCATTTCCATGAAGTTCAATTAGCTAATGGCACAGAGATTCAGAGAGGGATGTGGACAAGAGGCAGTATTCAGTGCCAAGTGCTGTTAAGATGATTACCATGTCCCAGCCTATCACCAGAGGCAAGCACCTCACGTGAGCTGCACCCAGTAACAGCTTGCTTGGAATGTGTCCTTTCACATCTGCACATGCACCAAAGGCATCCTGGCAGCCGGTGGCATTTTTTCAGCCCACAGATAGCTAAGGTTGAGCCCACATAGGTCAGAGACAGTGCAGGGACTCATCTACCCAGAAAGTGCACACAAAAAAAGGATGCTCAACAAGAAGGGCATCACCTGGAGCACCCAATTCTCTTCCCATGTTCACACATGGTGCTCCGCTGACACCAGTGGCACTTGTAAATAGGTACCTGATGGCAGAATTTTACTTGGATTATTTATTTCACCCTCAGGAGGGAAAGTCTCCTCTGTTTCAGTCCTCCCTGAAATGAATTTTTGGACTGTTCTTCAGCTCAGTATACTCTTGCAATTATGCTGATGTCAAAGAGGCAAAGCAGACCAATGCCTGCCATCGCCATCTGGCCAGCACTATGAAAGCCACCTTCTAGGCTACAGTGACTGTTTCTTTCCATGCATCTGGACTAGTGTCCTGTGAGCCAGAGGCAGGCTGTGGCATCCAGGGTAAACATCACAGCCCATCTTGCCTTGGCTAATGCAGCAAATACCAAGGCAAGAAATACTGGTGAGTGTTGTCCAAGTGTGATCCCTTTTTACCTCCTGTTCACATCACAGGTGGAAGAGCAATGGTGTGCTGTGCTTCAGTTGGTGGCATAGAAAGGGCAGAGAATGTTGGTAGAGCAGTGAAGAGGGGCAAAAGGTGAGACTTAGGGGGGGAGAAGATGTGCCTATAAATAATCCACCTTCCTTGTGTGGTAGGAGATATATCTGGAGTTATTAACCTTGGTTATAAAGTCTTAATTCACTCTTTCCTTCGAGCAAGACATCAAAACTTCCCTTCTTGCTAGTGGGCATGTCACCCCACCAAGTCTCTCTGGGCAGGTGGCTTCTCACCAGTACAGGTTTTCAACAGTTCTTGAAGTAAATTTAAAATATATAGCACTGGAAATGGCAACAACCAAATGAATACTTGCAACCACATCTCATTCTTGGTTTCCCTGACGAGAGCAGTTCCAATACTGAGCGTTGCCTGTTTTGGAGCACAGCCACAGGACAGACCTTATTGCTTTTCTTCCTGTGTTTGTAAATTTAACTAAATTAATTTGATTTATATAGCAAATAAACAGGTGCTTCTGTCCCCTGCTCTCAGACACAACTGTCAAATGGACTGCTCCCACAGCCACCTCTTCACCGATAATAACAACATCTTTCAGTGGAAAAAATAATTTAAAGGGACAACAGTCCTAATTGCATAACATCTTAATTCCGACTCTGTTTTCCAGAGAATAACTAGTGTTTTTCAAACAAGATTGGTTATAACCTCTGGGGATACAGTCACCTCCTTCCTGGAATGCTTTTCATGCCAGAGGATGCACATTGAAACTGAGAAGAGCATTGCCAGTGCAAATCCCAGCTGACACCATGTGTTTCTGGCTGTGATACAGCCAGCTCCCGAGAGGTGAGCAGAACCTGACCTTGGTGCAGCCAGCAAAGACTAAGGCTGAAAGCTTCCAGTCTAGGATATAGCTCTGTTCCTTTATGATGAATGGAAAACTCCCAGAGCCTGCTCTCCAAGATTTTTCCAGCAAAGCGAATACTTTGAGTTAAACGTTTTTATGTGAAAACATCCCTCTGCTGGCAATAACAGCTGAGGGAGCATTCCCAGTGTGATTTGTGTGTAATAGCACTGGGACTAAAACTGCACGTGCTGCTCATCATGGCACATCAAAGTCAGGCAGTAATTTAAAGCCTGATTTCCTTTCTTTGGGGGCTCAGTGTTTCAATTGGGTTTTGACACTTCTTGCCAAATGTCTGAGCCTTCAGTAAACCTGAGCATCCAGGTAGCTCAACATGAAACCCAAAAACAAGTTATCAAGACCACCCTGACTATGTCTTGACCTATTACCAGAAAATAAACAGTTCCTGCATATCTCTTGCCAGCAATTAGTTAGTGGACAGCAAACCACTCCTCCCCAAGCCTTTACACCACTGCCACCTACACACTGAGTTGTCACCCTCAATCAAGAAAAGCCCCATTGAGCAGATGAGCCCTGACCTGCGACCTTGAGGCCACCACGCTCTGGCTCAGGGGGTCTCGAGGGGCCTCCTTCCAGAATGCACACTGGCTTACATCTTAAATGGCAATTTATAAAACCATGATGCAGCTAATCCTGAAAACACTACTTGTTTGAAAGCAATCGCTGTCACACAGCATAACAATGGCATGCCTCAGGGTTTGCCTTGGTTTTTTTTAATGTAAAGATATCAAATGATCAGCTGACTCTCCTAGTGTTATTTCACCTCTCTGTATGAAGCAAGCCCATCAAACACACTTTTCTTAATTACTCAGCAATCCCACTGAGATTCATTTTTCTCCAGGGTTAAAATATGCCAGGCATTTAAAGTACAAACCAAGTGATTGTATTAAAAGTTTGCCTTTTATGGATGTAAATGTCCATGTTTGAATTATTTGGAAAGGTGGCTGCGATATATTCAGTTTCATTTCTTTCGACGGCTTTACAAATGTGCTCTCTACTATCCACAAGCAGTGTACATCTCGATTATATACGACATGTTTGTTTTTAACCAAAAGCAAATCAATAAAGAGACTCCACCTTTTATTTAATGTTACTATTGGATGAATAAGCACAACCAAAAGCCCCACAAATATTAGCTGAATCATAAAAATCCAAACAGCTACTTAACAGAGCATAAAAAAACAGGTGCCAAGCCTTAGTTTTTTGGCATTACAATATAAACCATGCCCTTGCGTCTGAAATGCAAAGTAGCAGAGCTGGAGGATGAGGCATGAAGCAGCACCTTCATCCCTCTGCCTGCTGGCATGGTCGCTTGGAATTAAAGTCCAAGAGGAGTCATCCTGCCTTGGAGAACACCTACCACCCACCCTGGCCCATGGCCTATCATAAGAAAGGAGGAGCTGTGACAAATTGCAGTCACAAAGTTGAGATCAGGAATTTTTTTCTCAATTTTTTCCCCCATTTTTTAATCCCAGTATCATTCAGTCCCTGATCCAGTGTGCAGCCCAGGCAGGTCACCTCATCTGCAATTCAGCTGTGCCTGCTGAGGTGAGATGCTCCAATGTCCAAGTACAAGTAGGACAAAGTCATAATGGAGGATCTCACATCTTGGGTGATAAATCCATTTCCTTCTAGCAAAGAAAATAAGCACATTTTGGTTCCTCCAAAACATCACTGGAGGAGGCTTGGCCACCCTGTGTGGCTTGGCCCTTTGGTCCCTGGCTGAGCTGGTACTGGGCTGGAGCCATTTGGCAGGAAGGCAAAGGTGTGGGTTTGACATGTCCCTACAGCAGGATTGAACATAGAGGGTGTTTGGGTGAGCAGGAGTGGGAAGTACTTATGGCACCCTAATCTCAGCTGTAGGGGCATTCATAGCATACATGGGTGTCCCCAAACCCCCTGGGAAGCCCAGCGTTTCCCAGCCCATGTAATTTTCATTCTCACAACCCCATTTTTCTCTCACCACCAGTCCTGGAGTAGTGGCTTCTTGACACCTGTGGCTTGTCTGGAAGTGGACACATCCATGGATGACATGGACTTCTCCACCTCAAAGGCCAGGGCCAGGAGAGTGGTGGTGGAAGAACACAGCATTCAGATTAATTCACACTTAGCAGCTATTGTTAATGTTACACGTTTCCATCGGGAGAAAAATGAGAAAATAAAAGAAATCAAATAGCTTTTGCTTCTTGTACATCTAAATTTTGCACTGTTTGCAGATCCCCTCAATTAATTTCTCCTGGAGAAGAAAAAGCCCTTCTAGATCATTTTCCAAGGCTTTCTAATTAATGTGATCATAGCCTTAATGAGTGTGGATGTGTTGTGTCAGTCTCATTTACAGTTAATCTCGGGCAGATCCACTCTACTTGCTTTGCTGGGCTCTAGCACAGTCAGATCTGTTCATGAGATGCACTTTGTAACTGGCAGAGGTACCCTCAGGGCACTACATCAATTTACAAGTACTCATAGATGCTTCCTCTTAACCCTCTGACCACCAGGATATTTGCATTTTGTAAGTTAAATAAACTGCATTCTGTGGCTGACTGGGGCAAATAGAAATTTCTTTAGTTGGTGGCTTCTAACTAACAAGATATGAGTAAAGCAGACAAACATATCCTACTAACATTGTCGTTGACCTATGATATTTCAGCTGAGAATCCCTGGGACCTTTGTGTGACAGTGCAGGGGACAAGGCAGGGGGATGAGTCGGCAGTGAGTATGACATTGTCCCTCTGCAGATGGACACGGGTGTAGAGTGACTCATTGCTGCCTGCACAAGAAGTCTCGGCAGTGCCTGGAAGTTTCCCAGACTTTAGTGCTCAATTCCCCTTTCCAGCTCCAGCCTTCTGCTTCCTAGAGGCAGAAATAAATGGGAAATCCATTAGCTGGTTTCCTTCTGACACCAGAGCACCACAAAATCCCACTAGTTCCCAAGACATTTAAATGATACTGTGAGTCTTCTGCAGGGCCTGAGCCAGGTAGTGCTGACCCTTCAACCACGCAATGACCCTTCAACCACAGCACCATCCCTGTCGATGGAAAAGGAAGAGGCACATTTAGGGGAAAGAAGGTCAAAGATACAGAAATGAAACAGTGTTAGAAAGGATCTAAGGCTCAGGTGTGACCAGATCTGCTAGACTGAGAAGAAAATTTTCCCCGATATTTTCCAGTGAAAAACAGATTTTACACTTAATAAACATTTTCAAGAACATGATTCTTTCAATGATTTTTCATCATCTGAAAAGTTTTTATTGCCAAGAAACTCCCAAATGTTTCTATTTTGTAAACTATGGGTTTCTCATGGAGAAACTTGAAAAAACGTCAGCACAGACAACAGAAATCCCTAATTCCTTGGGGGAAAAAACCCTTGTCAGGTCTGGCTTCAGCCTAGAATTAGCCCTGTAGATAGGACCCAGGAACAATTTCCCATCCTATTTGCTCAATTGGCTGGCAAGGAAAACTTTTGCCTTGATTAGTGCTTCAAGCCAGACTTCCTCCTGCATCCTCACAAGAGGGAGTAGCAGTTGCACCACCCTGCAGTACAAGGAAGATGTCCCATGTCAAGGTCGGCCTCCTTCTATACTCTTACAGAAAACATTGTGAGAGAAGAGAAATGGACCCCCATTGTAGCAGCTTTTGAGCCATTTTTCTGCTTGAATCACATTTTGTTGGAAGTTGGGGCAGGAAAACCCCAAAGAGAGGGGCAGTAGAACTGGGATCTGTAGCAAATGCTAACAAGAGAGTGTTAAGAGGTTTTAAACTGACAGCTTACTTCAATGGAAGAGTAAATGTGGTTAACACAAAGCATTTTAAAGCCGATGGTAGATGACAACTATGTTCCTTTGTACCTTTATTAAATCCAATTAATTGGATTAATCTGGCATAAAGTGTTATTTCTGTCTCTCTTCTGCCACGCAGATGCATCACGATGAAATGCTATTTCACACGTGCCTCGGCCAGCAGTGTAGTATCAGCTTCTATTTGCAGAGGTAAGAAATGGATTCCTCTTCCTTACTTCTCTTATGAACTATTTTCCTAGATATTACATGGGAAAAAAGAAATCTGCATAACTGGGGCATTGATGTTCAAATTCAGCTTGGCTGGTTTTGTTCTTCGTAATCAAAATCTGAGAATCTGAGAGGTATTTTCCATGAAAATTGCAGTGTGCTGTCACCAGACAAAACCATGATGTTCCACCTTGGAGAAGACAGTAATTAAGAGACGACCCTTCAGGACACATTTTCTCAGTGGCTCTGGCTTGTCTTGGTATATAAGGAGTGATGGGCCTCAGCTGCACACAGAAGCAAACAGCTCATTTAAGAAAGTTCATTTTTATTACAACCACAGTGAAGAGTGAAAGGAACATCCCTGAGAGCTGTGTTGCTCCTGTGGAAGTGGCTCTAGGATTGCAAACAAAGTCATGGCTTCTCTGCAAGATTTTCCACTGATCTCTCAGTCATTTGGACAACTTGCAATTATTCCCTTCTGGACCTCAAAGCTGAATTAAAAAGAATAATAAAAAAAGAAACTTTGAACAGCAGCAATTCCTGGCAACTCTCCTGAGCTTTCTGGTGTGGTCCTAGTAACATGTATCAGGAAGCAAGAGTATGACTGCATAAAGTGTTTGGCATTGATTGAATATATAGATTGGTGGTGTCTCAACCTCGGTTTTAATCTTTCCATTACCTATGGTATTTTTTACAAAGAAAGTCTTGTTATTTAGAAAACAATTTCTAGCAGCCTTCAAATAGATGAGAAGCTGCAGCATCTTAATGGAAGGTAAATTACTGGTGCTTTCACAGCCAGAGCCTCTCCCTGGTCTGCTGGAAAGGTTAACCATTAGCAGCTTCTCTGTCTGAGCACCGCTTGCCATGAATGAGAATTTGGCAGAATTTGTCACAATGTAGTCGATAGCGAGAAAAGCTTCTCCGTATTTGCCGTGAGAAACAGTCACTCCATGCTGAAGGGGGCTACGTTTTTAGCAATGGGGAAATCTCATGTGGTGGGAGCATCTGGAGAGGGAACAACTTGCAGGGAGACAGCGACCTTGGTGGCAGTGATGGCCACCCCTAGGCTGCCACAGGGGGGCTTTTTGCCACCAGGAAAATTCAGGTGATCTACTCCTACCTCCCTCCCCCGAAGCAAATGAGCAATCACACTCGAGCGCCAAAATCGGATTCCAGGCGAGGTGTCTAGGTAGGGAAGGCAATTCCTTTAATCCACTAAGCTACTTTAGTTCCCCGTCTTTATCTGAATCGCACAGACGGTGTCACTGGGAACTTGATGAACTTAACTACTTAATGCAATCAGTGCTGCCGGGTGCAAGTTGGGGTTTCTTGGTCACTTGTTTAAAAGGGAAAAAAAAAGGCTCTATTACAACCTTGCATACAACATTTTGGAACCAAATCCTCATCAGAAAACCTGTGCTAGTCAAAATAGATCTCAGAGGTGGATGGATACGGGACTGGTGTGAGACATGCGGCCGGAAAATGGCTACAAGCCTGAAAGTGTCTGTATTTTAAAAGCCAAGCAAATTCAAAGCAAATGCTAAAAAGCGTGGAGCTGGTTAGATCCATCAGGCTGCCAGCAGACACCAAATGGCATGTTGATTTTCATGTCTCTCCCTGTTATTTTGTAAACCACAGAGGCTTCCCACACCTTCACATTGAATCCAGCTGTCAGAGAACCATAATTTAGGGTGGGCACCAGCATCGGAGCATTTGGATGACTGCAAGCAGCGCAATGAATAATGAAAGTCACTCTTGGCATCAGGCTTTTAAAGCCCCCCAGCTATTATTGTGCTTAGATTTTGACAAGGGGAAACTCTTTTGACAAGAGGGAATGTTAAAACCCACCTCTAGCTCTGCCTGTGGGTGGACAGCAGGTGTGAGGCTCAGACAACCTCTCTCTCCATCCTGCACCCTGTACTGTCAGAGTCCCAAATTTCCACATGAAAGTCACAGAGGGATTGGGGAGAATTCAGGAAGGGATAAGGATCTGGCACTAAAATGGGGGTAGCTCTCAGGTGAAACTGCTGCAGAAACAGAACTGTAATAGATGAATTGATTAATTTGCTAGAAACCAAATCAAATAGTATTTTTAATTTTGTTTTATTTGTGTAAATGT
>JAWWEV010000001.1:55822212-55853039 GCA_035583235.1 Hafferia zeledoni | reverse complement strand
GCCTACGCCGAAAAAGTGAATATAAGCAGAGCCCTGGACCAGGGCCAGACGTGAACCTCGAAGCAGGACTTCCTGGTTGCCCAGTGCTGTGCCACCCAGCAAGCACTGCGTTGCTTGCCTCCTTGCCTTCTCAAAGAGCTGAAAATCACTACGGCCTGAGCTGAAAGAGCTAGACGCTGATACCACTTGCCAATAATTTTAATAAATAAAATTACTAATCTTTTTTTTCTTTCCTTATAAAATAAAATAAACGCTGATATATCTAGCCAATGTCTCAAGTGCCTATAACAGAACCATGAGCCTTGGGATGCCTCATTCCCACCCCAGGCCCCTTCTCAAAGGCTTCTCAAAACCTTCATAGAATTCCTGAAGCCCCCCTTTCCCCCCCCCCACCACACCAGTCAGCTTGACACAAAACTTAAAATGCTTCATTACCCTTCACAAGGTTATTAAAGGCAATAAAATGGGGGACTCTGGGAGGGGAAGCTCCTTGCAGTGCCACTAAAGCAGGGAGGGTTGTAACAACTGAACAACATGCCCTCTTAAAAGGTTTTGAAAGTCAAAGGCAGAGGCCCTGGGAAGATTTGTTGTTATATTTGCCTTCATAATGCACTCAGGCATTTTCTTCCATAAAGGGTCCATTTTGTGTTTTGCTCTGATATCCTGATCACGCTCCAGGACAACCCCTTTGCCCCCTTCTCCCTGGATCAGGAGATGAATGCTCTTTGGTAGCTTCATCCTTGCCTGCCCCTATGTCCATCAAGTTCATCTCCAAACAGTGATGGTTGTCACAGTTTCCCTTCATCCATCCCTCTTTACTTCTTTTGCCATACCAACATCTTGTTTTTTGCCTTACTATACTTTTAATCTTGTAATTTTTCCCCTGCAAATTGAAAATTTTGTGTGTTTCTGGTTCTTCTCTCACCTTAGGGCCAGGTATTTGTTCTTCCCTGGACAACAACTGCCAGCCTGGAAGTTGGCAGGCTGGCACAGGGGACAGGACAGTGGTGCCTCGGGGAAGAGACCAGTCACTTGCAGAACAATTTCCTATTTGTGCAGCCCTGAGTGCTGAACACAGCACAGCTCTCCCTGTGTTTCTGTCATCACCCTCATAGGTGGCCTCCAACTGTTTCCTAATTGCATGGCTGTTACAATCATTCCCCCAAAACCGAGATTTACCATGATTTAGAGGGGATTTATTCCACAACTCACCCCTAAGAACACAGGACACTGTTGACTTATGGCTAATGGCAATAGCCACGTGGATGAGAACTAGAAATAAATTGAAGGTCCCCTTTAAAACAGAGGAAACAGATGTTCAGAAGGCTCACAATCCTCATTGTTAACTTCAGAATGTAAAAGCGTGCTGGTTTGAATGTAAACCAGCAGGAGAAAACAAACCCAACACAAAAGAGATCACAAGTCAGAGCCACAATTTAATAACAATATCACAACAAATGCAATGGCACAAAGAGAAATTGGTCTCATCCCATGAAACTCAGAAGTAGAACCCAGCACCCTGGGGCACAAACACAATGGTGTTTGTTAGCCCCTGTGATGAGACCCACGTGGTTCCCACAAGTCCAAAGCAAAAAGAAGCGAAAAAACCTGCTGGTGCAGATGACAGTTGCAGTCTGGTAGAGAGTGGTGGCCTCCTCATGTCAAGGTTCTGATGTTTCTCTGGATCCGACGAGTGGTTCCCCAAGGTCTTCAAACCCCCAGATTATGTACCCTCAGGTCCAGGTGGAGAGCACCCAGTACCTCCCCCAGAGTGGAGAGTTACACAATAGATCATCTGACTGTGAGTCATGGGGTATTTTGGAATCCTTGATAGCTCATTAGCAGACACAGCCCCTCAGGCTGGGTGTGAAGGTGCTAAGGTCTCCCTGGAGGGGACTTATCACAACTCTTATCTCACAGGTGTCTTTCACACCCAGCTCACATCCGAAGGAGTCAGGTGTGCCCTGGGCAGCTGCTGCAAAAGGTCCATTGTTAACAGTTCACGGGAAATTAATAGACGGTGTAGGATACACAGCTTTGGTCACCCCCACACTGTGATAAACTGGTCCCACCTGCTGAACCAGGACAAAATGTCTAATAATTCCTCATTTTATTGCCAGTGTCGTGCTCAGTGTCAGAGAGTAAAATCCTGCAGGGGTGATCCATGCATCAGCTCTGAAGGTAACAGCAGTGATGGGAATGTACCTAAACAGGTGAGGGAAAATAGGATCGGGGGCCACCCTTGCAGTCAGTGGCTGGGCTGTGGTTTGGAACAGAAGGATTTCATGAGTGACTATGAGAAAATGTAGTATCAGGGTTTGACAACAGAGAGGGGAAGGGGGAGGTCTGTCCTTGACAAACAGGACTACTGCAGTTGAAGATTAGCCTTAGCTAGATTCCTGACCACTTTTGGTGTTCAGATTTTTATCAGTAAAAAGCCACAACATTTTTTTGCTTGGAAAGAATCTTGTGAAAGACAATTCCCTGAATCCAACATGATTTTGCTGTGAGCTGGGTCTGTCCTGTAAAGCAGATGATTTTTCTTTGTGTACTAGGAAGATTTTTAACTACCTGATTAATAGAGATTTCACACTATCATTTTCTTACTGTCATGCTTCTTGATTCAGTCATGTACTTGTACCCTTCCCCTGCCCCACTTTTCCTTTTCAGCTTTCCTTCCTGCTCTTCTCAAGCATAGTCACTGTTCAGACCCAGCTGATAGTGACCAGCACCACAGATGTGGTGGTGAGGCAGGAGGCGATGAAGTTTTGCACTCTTTGACCTTGCCTCTTTGATCTCCATCCTGAAGCTCACACTCCCCCAAGATGTAATTTTTTCTGTACAGAAAGGATCCTACAAGAATAGCATTCATAAGGAGATTTT
Source organism: Hafferia zeledoni (assembly GCA_035583235.1). NCBI lineage: Eukaryota > Metazoa > Chordata > Aves > Passeriformes > Thamnophilidae > Hafferia > Hafferia zeledoni. The sequence continues at coordinate 55,850,156 of JAWWEV010000001.1, read as the reverse complement.
ACTGAGGACAACGCATGGACAAGAGTGTGGTGCTGTGTCTGAGAAGTTTCTGCATTTACTGCAGCAGCTCAGCAGGCCTCTGCTGCAGCTGGAGGGACATGGAATTGTTCATGGAGGAAGGTACAATGGAAAGCAAGAGCCTAGAAGACACAGGACATGGAATGGGTCCCACAACATGGAGGAGTGGCTTACTGGTCCTTGACACACAGCAGGGAGCACTTATGGTAATATTTAAGCTGGATTTACAATGCAAAGGCTTAACTAGTGAGCTGTATTTCCATGTAAATGGATTTCTATGAATGCATGTATGAAAAAAGCAGCAGCATGGATGAGTGGAGCAGAGCTGAGGCAGGCAGGCACATCCAGCATAAGCAATTTACTGTGTTAGTTGGGAGGCCAGTAGAACCTCCTCTATTGTTCTCTTAATGTCTAGAGTTTTGCTTAACAAGCAGAGAAAACATGCATATTTATTCTAACTTTTAACAGTGCATACAAAGTATAGGTCAAATATATATTTGAAGACAGGATGACCACAGCAGTATTCCTTGGGGATCTGAGTAATACAAAGGCACCTCAAAGCTTTCCACTTAACAGACCTCTGTATATCATCATGGACACTTGTCCACATTTGAAATGTGGCAGTTTAATAACCATGAAGCAACTGGAAATAATAAATGAGAAAACGTCTGACAAGAATGATATTAATTATTTGTAACAAAACCATCTAGTCAATAGGCAGTTGTACACGTAAGATTGCCTTCAGTTACCATGTTAGAAGGTCAGCATGAAATGAGAGGCAGGCAAACAACATCTCTGGTGTATGAGCATATGCTGTAGACAGTCAGGAGCCCTCATCTCAATGTTTAAAAGAGTACAGGGGTATGTTATTTTATTCACTCACATCCCATTTATGAATTTCAGCTCATACTCACCAAACAGAAGTCACATGCACAGACTATTTTTGATTAGCAGCTAAGGCCCATTCCTGAAAAAAAACCCAGAGGGACAGAGAGACTCTGCAGCTGTGCCTACAACCAGGATAACATCTTGGCCAGGAACAAACTACTGTTATCCTTGAGAAATAAAATACGCACAGTAATCCAGCAAGGGAGATGTCCAATGTACAGTTAATTTTGGTGAGGCATATTGATCATTTTGCAGTAGTAATGAAGTGAGACAATATTTAGAGGTCTCCAAGGGTATGTTAATCAGGAAGGTTTTGCCTTAGTGCTTCAATGTGATGCGTTAGAGACAGTATGGACAATAGAGAGAAACCAGTCAACAGATCACTAAGGAATGATTTGTCCTATGACCACAATTCCTAAGTGCAAGACTTGTATCAATATTCAAGAGTGTCCAGCAAAAGACCATAAAAGAAACCTGTGAGATGTCAAAGGCTGGTCACAGAGGAGTCAGGCAAACAAGGATTTCACCTCATCTAGACACACCCAGGCTTTGGGAAGGGGGTGTGTGCAGTGTATTAAACATGAAGCCAGCAAGAATTCAGACAAGATAAACCCCAGACATTGAAATAGGTGTGCATGAATGAATGCATTTATTTTTTGTCATATTGCTACTTCCTTGTTATGTATTTTTGCCTAGTCTTTTTTGAGATGATTTCATACAAAATAAATGTAATCGCACATCAAGTATAATATTCAGATCATGGGATTCAGGCATACACAGAGTCACACCTCTGAGCTGGGTGTAAGGAAGAAATTTGGTCTCATGAGAGACAGGAACCGGTGTGGAAGCGACTGTAGTGACAGACCAATATCCCTTCTGAATTACTAAGACCAGACACTCAAGGGCAAATTACTCCTTTCCAACCTTTCTTTTTATGGAATGTTTATCTTCTCCCAAAAGATGCAACATGCATGTTAAAAGGGAGTTCAAGGCAAAAGGTAACTTCTCATGCAGAGAATTATAATGCCTTCCAAAACAAATGTTTAATATTAAGTATGGGCACCTTGCTTCATGGCCTAAGACCTGAGTGCTCACTGCTAAAAATGCTGTGAAGCACAAGGGCAATCTGGTCACGCTGCCTTTCTCTGTGGCATCAAATTGTATCAAGCAGAGGGTTTAGCCAGTTCACTAATATGAAGAGATTTTTTGATCTTGTTTGTCTTTTTAGGATAAGCAGATGACATTAGAGTTTGAGTCAGATTCTGCCTTTCTGATCAGCAGAATCTGCTTACTACAGGTAAGTGTGACAAGTTTAATTTATGCCACAACAGAACAGTGATGAAAAACACTGAATCTAAATAAGATTTGTGATAAAGCTTTCTTACCAGAAGAGGAAAGAGCACAGTAATTCGTACATGCACGTACACTTAGTCATACACTCACAGCCATTGAATCTTATGACATTATTAATGGATTTGTTTGGTTTTGTTATTTTTATGCCTAAAATATCTTCTTTGTTGGATGGCTAACTTTAATGTCATATTGGCCTCAGATTTCCCCCTGAGGGAGCTTGCAATCTGTAGTAACAACCCAATTCAACAGAGAGGCCCATTTAACACTCTTATTAGCTCAATACAAAGATTAATTAAGCAGTGATCTCTTCCAAACAGCTCCTCATCAGTGGTTAATAACATGTTTGTTAGTTAAATTCCTAAGGCTAGATCTGTGATGGGGAATGTTCTAATGAGCTGGTTAACTGTTTTAGCAATTGTTAAAGGTTTTATTGTCAATGTAAATTGTACTTCAGGATTTGTAACAGGACCAGTATTCATAAATTGTTATCTGCCAAAAAGAAGAAAACATAAATTTATCCATGTAGATAGAAAATTAGTCATTTAAGCAGTGGGGGTTTAAGACTCAATTAGAAAGTAGGCCATGTTGAAGATAACTATATATCTACAATGGGCTTTGCAATATTCTTTGCAATGTATTTTTAAACACGCCTAACACTTCTATTGGCTTTTTGAATGTTTTTGTTTACAGCAGCTTTCTATTGCCATCTAATAACCCTTCCGTGACTCCTTTTCCAGCAAGCTTTCTCGCAGCTGCCAGCCCACAAACAGCAGCATGTGCCAGCAGCAGAGGGATGGAGCAGGTCAGGGGTGACAGCTAAGAAATAATTGGGATCAGGCTATATATCAGGCTATGCTCTGCCCACCACTAATCCAGGTCAAAAGCTGCATAGAATTTAATTTTGTAAGCATGGAAAGAAACTTTTGCAGCTCTTGATCTGTGAATCACAAAGCTACTCTAGTCTTAAAGAAGGAAGAGGAAAACCCCCCAACAATTCAAATTAATTTAGGGTTACATTGATTTCTCCTCCATCCCTTTATGGGACCGTATCAGCATTTATCAGATTAAAGTAGGTTACAACATCTCCAGATAAAATATTTCCTTTGGAGCTGCAAATCTTGCACCTTTATGCCCTGCTTAGAAACAGCGGCAACATGTAAATCCTCCTAAACATGCCAATTGCTCACATTTAGGACATCTCTGTCCATGGGCAGCCTGAGGTGCAACGAGCCCCATGGGGCCATGGGCAACATGTTGATGCTTCTCCTCTGAGCTGTCCCCTCTCCAGCACACGGCCAGGAGCAGCACGCTGACCCCACAGCGCCTCTGCAGCACCAAGACCACCACAGAGGCACCTGATGGCAGAAACTCTGCTGCCTGTGTCCCATGGTCAGACCAGACCAATTACCCTCCAGAAACTGTAGTAAAAACATATATATGTATTTCTGCAACAATCAGGGGAAAAAAGCAAAGGAAACTCCTGCTCTCTTTAACTAATATTCCTTTTTTTTTTTTTTTATGCTACAAAAATCAATACAACAGTGATTAGGTACTTTTAGAGCAACACAAAATATTTCAAAACTAAAAAAATAACCCTACGAAATAAATTCTCTTCTGCTGTTCTCGGGTGAAGAGCTGAAAACCAATTTCTACGGTTCAGAAGCAAGCAGGGAAGGAAAACATCTTTTCAGATATTGGATTTATCACTTTGGTAGTACATCAATTTTATCATGTCATTCTGTTCACACTTCACATTGGTTTATACAGGTGAAAATTAGAGTTGAATCTCCCATACATAAATGTGATCTTTCCTTTCTGTCCAGATGCTCATGGCTGAGCCGAGCCTGAGCTGATATATGCCTGTTGCCTGAAAAAAAAATCTGACTCTTAAATTCTCTGTCCAGTTGCCTTATTTGTTAACTACACAATATATTTAGTAATTTAAGCAAAATCAGGCTGGTTTATGCTCTTATGATATTTAAGAAGTATTAAATCGCTTTTCCTAAAACGGTGCTGAGGTGGGACCTGAATTTGAGCATTTCCTTATGAATCCATCTTGTGGTTATGTAGCACTCCCATGACATTTCAGTGTTGATGATGATGCCACCCATCCTATGTTTCAGGAAAAGGCTTGTGTGCCCATTTGAACCCATACAATGAACAGAACACTTCTGGTTTTTACAGGTTTAGAAGTATTTTAAAAGCAATATTTACCACCTTTTTTTTTTCTTTTTCTTTTTTTTTTTTTTTTCCCAGTTTCAGATCTGCTAAGATTCCATGCTTCCACTTGGGCCAGAGGACACCATGATTTATGCTAAGCTGTCATCAGACAGCACTCCCATTTTTATGTGTAGTTATGAATGCAGCGCTAACTAGACCAAACAACAAGACAGAACTGTGCATCACACGCTGTAGGAGCTTTAGATTCTACTGACAAATAGGCAAGGCCATCTTCCTAATTTGTGCACCAAGAAAGAAAAAAGGATTGGGTTAGATTATAGCAATAAAAATGGAAGTTAAAGGCATGAATACAGCAAATAGATTATGCTATCATTCCGGAGCAGACAGCGGAGAAGTCACAGTTGCCCATTTATGTTTTGACAGATCATGTGTCTGATGAGATCTGCAAAGAGGGGTACCACTGCTTGGGGAAAGTGGAGAATAGTTGCTGCTAAGTGTGAATTTAACAGTGCATTTATTATTTGGGCAACTTGCTTTAGGATAAGATGGAAAAAAGGCCTTTTCCATAGAGAAAAAAAATAGAAATTCAGATCATGCAGGAAAAATGTCACAGTCAGGCATGTTATCTGTCAGTTTATCTCTCTCTTACAGTGGTTCTAATCAGACACCTCAAAAGGAAATTCAAAAGCCATCAGATAGAGTCTTCCATTTTCTACCAGAACTAGACACAGGCTGACATAGCCTGCTCAGCAGCTCTTACAGTCTCCAAGAGATGAGCAGTTTAAGCCTACACATTTAACACCCTGAAAGATTTAAACATGCCCAGGATGGTTCCCCAAGCACAGGAACAGGATTTTCTGAGTCTGAATGACTGTGTGATGGAACCTGGCCCATCCAAGCTTGAATTGTCCACAAACAAATGCCCCATGTGATTTGGCAGTTGGGTCAGAAGCTTTTCCTAACAGGCAGCTGTCCTATTTCAGGAGCTAAGACAGCTTGCTCACACAGAAACAAACTGCTGGGTCCCAGAATCTTACAATGCCATTGTGCAAAAATTTGTATGATATAAGCTGTTTTAGTTGCAGCCTTAGTTTACCTCCCAGGAACAGCTGTATACCCTCACAGCATGCTCAGTGCTTTTTAAAATGTTGGTAAGTTGTAAATTCTCCAGTGTCCTATAACTTGAACTCTAAGCCTAATTAGGCACTGTGAGGAAAACAGAAATTTCTATTTTATTATTCACTTATGCCACATTTAATTTTACTAAATTACAACTGAGCTCTATCATAAGGAGCAACAAAAAGGCATCTTCTGTGCTCCTTTTCCTGAACCACTATTTCACATAATTTAGTAATATCTATTATTACTCCTTTCCTTTCTAAGGACACAGTCCTAAGAATTTTAATATCTTGGATAAAAGATCTTCCATGCCTTCCCCAAGTTCCCACCTACTTTGCAATGTTTCTTGCACTAAGAACTTACTCATAGTGAAGTCTCTACCTTTCCATACATCATCTTTTCTGTGTAGTCTTCTATTTTTGGCTGTACACACATCTCCGTATATCAGGTTGAATTTTTCCATGAACTGTAGGGTTCATTCTGACACAGATATTACAACCTTACAACACTATAAGGTATAGACATTGATTACATTTTCTGCTTCACTGATATGTCAATGTGGTGGATTGACCCTGGCTGAAGCCCAGGTACCCACCAAAGCCACTCCATCCACTCCCTTCAGCTGGATAGGAGAGAAAAAAATATAGTGAAAGGCTTGTGGGTCAAGATAAGGACTGGGAAAGATCACTCACCAATTACTGTCACAGGCAAACCAGACTCAATTTGGGAAAAAAAAATGTAACTATTATCAATCAGGTCAGAGTGGAGTAAAAAGAAATATAAACCAAATCTTCTTAAAACACCTTTCCCCCACCCCTCCCTTGTTTCTGGGCTTAACTTTACTCTCGAAATCTCTGCCTTCCCCACCTCGGTGGCACTGATAAATGGGGAACAAGGGCTGCAGTCAATTCATCACATTGTCTCTGCTGCTCCTTTCTCCTCAGAAGAAAGACTCACATTCTTCCCTTTCTCCAGTGTGGGCTATTCCCATGGCAGACAGTCCTCCACAAACTTCTCCAACGTGTGTCCTTCCCATGAGCTGCAGTTCCTCATGAACTGTTCCAGTGTGGGTCCCCAGAGGGTCACAAGTCCTGCCATCAAACCTGCTCTAGAGTGGGCTCGTCTCTCCATGAGGCCACAGGTCCTGCCAGGAGCCTGCTCCAGCATGGGCTTCCCACAAGGTCACAGCCTCCTTCAGGCATCCCCCTGCTGAGTGTGGGGTCCTCCATGGGCTACGGGTGGATCTCTGCTCCCCCAGGGAGCCCCATGGGCTGCAGGGGCACAGCTGCCTCACTGTGGTGGGCTGCAGCTGCAGGGGCATCTCTGGTGCCTGGAGCACCTCCCATTCTCCTTCTTCACTGACCTTGGTGTCTGCAGGGCTGCTTCTCCTACATATTCCCACTACTCTCTCCACCTGCAGTGGCACAGGTTTTTTCTCCCCCTTCTTAATTCAGTTATCCGAGAGGTGCTACCACCATTGCTGCTGGACTTGGCCTTCGCCAGTGGTGGGTCTGTCTTGAGCCAGCTGGCGTTGGATCTGTTGGACATGGGGGAAGCTTCTGGCAGCTTCTCACAGAAGCCATTCCTGTAGCCTTCACCACTACCAAACAAACCCTTGCCGAGCAAATCAAATAGAATCAATTTGGACATCTTGGTGCTGACTCCCAGAAGGACTTGAAATGAGCTAAATGAATGGGCCACATTCACAACAGTGATTCACAAATTTTCTCATCTTGCTTCTCAGTCAACTCCTTCCCAGATCACAAATGTATAGGGAGGTCACCCACTGTGAGCTGTTTGTGATGAGATGTGATTATTTAATTCTCTGTTTTACCTTCTGTTTCCCAGTTAATTTTAAATTCATGTCATTTCTTTATTCTTCACTTGCTACAGCTTAATTTTTTTCTAGTAACCTTGTGTGAGACATTTCAAAAGTCCTCTGAAACCTCTTGCTAACATATTTTCTGTGAGCATGCAAGACATAAACACAGGAATGATGTCTAAGATAGAGCCAGCTGCAGGTTTCATGCTGGCACACAGCACCTTTGCCACTCAGTAAGAAGGTAAATCTTGTGTGCACCTATTCAGGTCCTTAGGGGGCCCTCAGTATCTGTCTTAAAAGTACAAATGAGCAGCTTAGGCCCACCTGTTCTTTTGCTGACCTTCAGGTTTTTCTCCCCATTTCTCACTTTCTCAGTTTTTCAGAGGTCAGAATTCACATTCCATGCTTCTCTTCATTTTCAGGGCTCCTTGTGTCTGCAGGTTGAATCAAGCTTCTGCAAGCAGAGGGAGGCAGGTCAGGGCAGACCAGGTGAGAATTTGCACGTACCACAGGGTAGTAAAACTACTCCTTTCCCTGCTGGTTACACCCATATTAAACCATGTTATGGTTACTCAGCCTGTTTCCAGGGTTTTTCATTAGTGTATCACATGCTCAGTTAGCACACCTGGATCCTTCTGTCTGCATCCTTCTAATGAGTGAGTGTTGGGCTCAGCCCCCAGGGCTCACACCCCCCATGTTCCTTCCCCCTCTCTGCATGTTTTTTTCCCTGAGGTTTTTCCATGCTGTGAAGGTACCTTGATGGTTTCCCTGCATCTGAGAGAGTTCTATGTCCCTTCCCTGCCCTGTTGCAGCAAATCCCACCACTCCTGAGGCAGCACAGGGCAGCAGGTGCTCCTGAAGCCCATGTGCCACCTGCTCACAGTCTCTGTATCCCCTGGGGTTCCTTCCCCACCCTGGATGTCCCTGTGTGGTTTATCAAGCCTAACCCTGCCCCAAGATGTGCTGTCCAATCCCCTCCAAACCCCGCCCCTATCGGGACCCATATAACCAGACCCCGATTGGAAATAAAGGCTTCCGACATGTTCACCAAACCTGTGTGTGTCTGAATTATCTCAGGAGCCATGTCCCCATCTTGGTCCCGAGAAGTGAGCTCCTGGCTTCTAGGAACATGAAGCCACACTCCCATGCTGACAACCTGTGCTACTCAGTTGTGTCCCATTTCTTTTATTCCCTTCCTCAAGTACTTTCCATGCAGCGCCCCAAGCACTCCTCATACCCTTAATACATTCAAACAACAACTTTAATCATGAAGTTAATGAGAAAGAGCATTTTCCATTCCCCCTCAAGCAGCAAGCTTTCTTAAAATTATCACCCAAAACCCATTACTTCAGTCGCCTCTTGTTTAGGAACTCTATGCTTGCAACCATCACAATCCTTTCACACATGAACATACACTTAAAATCTGGCAGCACATTGCTCTGTGCCACAGCAGTTTGCACTAACCTGTCTTCTGGCACTCCACTCCTTATAGATTATACCTTGACTTCAGCACTAAAGAAAACAAGTAAGCCTGTGGTAGGTGCATCCCCAGCAGTGAAGGCTGGTATCAAGAAATTAAGCTTTCCCAGAATACATTTATCTTCCCTCTTTCATCGATTGATCCCTACTGATAGGGCAGAGGCAATAATACTGGCTGTTCAGTATAAAAACAGTCTTCTTCCATAAAACTTTAGGCTTTTAGGCATTGAATGCTATTTTAGCACTTGTCTCTGCTGCATGATTGGTCTTCTTTATGGATTTTGATAGCACAAATTTCCAAATTCTCTAGAAGCTAGTTGTTTAAGAAACCACTTGCATCTTGATGTTTGGTCACGCTGCTTTGCGTTTAGGGCTTTGTTTAGAGCTTTTTATTAATATTTTAACAGTTCATTTGCCATTCTCAATGTGTTACCCCAAAATTGCATCCAAAAACCCTTGGATGCCCACACTGCCTTACATACTATACAACATTCGTACCAAACCCAAGCATTTGGTACTATCTTCTTAGGCTTCCCCTTTGCATTAGGACAAAGACCTCTACAGTAAAAACAACTGTTTTGTACAAAGACCCACTGAAAAGCAGACTTTGCTACAGCAAAACAGGAGGTTCCTGAACTCTTTCAGCGGGTAGCAACTGTTGGAATTGAGCACACATGCTGAGTCCTGCCTCATACAGGCAGAACAGCTCCAGCCAGCCTGCTCTCTGCTGAAGGGCACCCCTCCAGATAAAGGAGAGCACGACTGTGTTGAGGCAATTCAAATAAAAGCCTTAATTTAGTAAAATTGTTTAAACTCTGTGTTTTGAGTACACTGTGCAGACGGCCCACTGTCAAAATCTGTATCTCCCTCCACTAGCAGAAGCGGTAATAGCCCTAAAGTACTATTTGAGATAATGAACATGACAGTATCCCAAGATACAGGTCATAGTCCCATTCGTGTCTTGAGGCTCTAAAAATCTGCTGTCTGTGAATCTGTTACGGCTGCAAGGGCTGGGCATAGCATTTCACCTGGGTGAGAGCCTGTTTCATCTCCCCAGCACACACGGCAGCTTGTTGTTCTGCAGCGCCACGTTCCACACTGCACCTCAGGGATGCTTAAAACTAATTTATCACCCAACTAGGCACAGCATGGGCTTAGCAGCAGAAAGGGTCGACATCTCTAATTTGGAACAGGGATGGCTTTAAAGTTGCTGCCACAGCTTAAAAGGAGAAACTGTGTAGGAAAGATTCTTCCCCACATTTTCAGACCTGGAGCTGGAGGACCCAGGGGTACTCAAGGCACACGTTCAGTGTGTCCATGCCCCACTGCCTGAAACATTACAGGCTCCCGTGTACCCTCTTCAAGCCTTACAAAATGTGAAATGGACTGAAATTCTTCCATCTACTCTTTTCCACACAAAATCAAGGTAGGAGAGAAATGGGTAGAAAGAAAGAGATGCAAGAGGCTAAAAGGGTGGGTAGATCCCACCAGAGAAATGATGAGTAATGCAAGGAAGGGGATGGGAGGGCTTAAAGCACAGCGTGCAATTCAGACAAGTTTCATGCTTTTTTCTGAAACTGGGGTGTGGGCAATTCTACTTTTCTTAAAATTACTGTTAACAATTCTCCTTTTCCTAAAGCTATTGTAGAATTACCTGATGACAATTTTAGACTTACATTCCCTGCAAAACAAACATTTAGATAAAATGACAGAGACCAAAATACTCATGTACAGGAACTTCACACTTACTGGGTTCTACCTGTACAGTAATTCCTACCAGGTGATGGGAAATTGCTTGAAAAAAGCAAAAATCTTAGTGCTTCCCACAGGAACTGGCATGCTTTCTGCCACTACTGTAACAGACTTCTGCACTCATAAGTGCTGCAAACAATCAAAACAAAGGCATGCAAGATGCAATTTCAGTACTGTTCTTTGTATAATCCAAATAAATGGTGTTAGTGGTCAGCATTGGGTTTGATGGGACACTATCACTTCAGGAAATACTCACAGCAGCCCATCAAACCTACTTCATTCTCCCTGTTCTACGGTAATATGAAATACTCTTCTCCAAACTAAGTGCATATACACACCTTGACTCGTTTTACAGGAAGAGTGTTTAAAGGAAGCACGGCATAATTAAATGCCACACCATGAATCTATTTTGTGTACTGCGGTCTTAGATAAGGCTGTTTCTAGCTATCAAACATTTTTATGTCTTTTAGAGACAGATTAAAATAGGCTTTAACATAATTGGTAGCAATGATCTAATACTTTCAGCTTAAAGGTAGCATTATTGTAGCCATAAAACAGGTCTGAACACATTTAAATGCTGAATAGAATTGGTTTGTTAACTCTTGCTCAGGTGGTATTTTTTATGAGGATATGAAATCACCAATAACATTAATAAAAAGAGATAGCAGTTTAAAAATGTCTAGAAAGTGAAAAACAGAGTAAGTTTTGCCTGAATCATATAGTTTAATGAGAATCAAACAAATAGTAGATTTTTCATGTCATTTGTATTTGACACAATTATTATACACTGGTGTGTGAGCACTTACAAAAATAATAATAAACCCCTTCTCAGATTAACAATTCTTTAAATGCAGTTTAAGAGCATTTGACTGAACACTTACGTACTAGGTGTTACAGAAAGCATTATAACAAGAAACCTTTGCATTTCAAGTGAATTGCTATTCATAGTTAGGCCTTTGCTTGAAGCCAACTGTCAGTAATCATAAGAGGTGTGAGATAGAGTTGCTGTTAGATAGCACACTCAGCATCCCACCTCAACATGCTGGTTCCAAGTGGAGAAAAAGGGTAAGAAACTAATATAAACCAACTGTCAAAAAACTTAGTGGTTCATAACTCATTTTCAACCTCAATGAGAACAACGAAAGCAAGTTTCTTTGCAGCAAGCCAGTATCGAGGTATAGCTATAGATTTTCCCCCCTATCCTCTATGAGCAGAACTGAAAGCAACAGTTGAGGTTTAAACGCAGGAAAAGTACAGAGGTGTGTATGGAGACTTATTCTACAGTTTTAGAAGTCTTGGTATATGGAGGACTCCACAGACTACCTAAACACACCTTACTGGTATAATCCAAAGATCTCACACAAGGTATTAACTTCTCAAACTGAAAACAATTCTTACAAAATTGAGCCAAAGCTTGATGAGTCTCCAATCATGCCCCACCAAAAACATCACCAGTCACTGTTTTTACACCCAACATCCAAAATCTCCTGAAACTCAACTGTAAAACACCCTCAGGTTGCTGCAAGGGATTGATTGCCCTGATAATTAACAGAATGTAAAATATAGCATAGAATCATAGAATATTCCAAGTTGGAAGGGACCCACAGGGATCATCGAAGTCCAACTCCTGGCTGGGCACAAAACACCCCAGGAATCACATCACATGCCTCAGAATGCTGTCCGAATGTTTCTTCAATTCAGACATGCTTGGTGCGGTGACCACTTCTTCTGGGGAGCCTGTTTCTGACCTAAACCTTCCCTGACTCAACCTCACACTGTTCCCTCAGTTCCTGTCCCTGGTCACCAAAGAGATCAGTGCCTGCCCATCTGCTTCCCCCTCACAAGGAAGTTGTAGATTGCAATGAGCTTTTCCCTCAGTCTCCTCCAGGCTGAACAAACCACTGCCCTCCATCCTCTCATTCCCCAGCCTTTACATACATACAGGGTTGTCCCATCCCTGGTGCAGAATCCAGTACTTGTTTTTGTTAAACTACATATGACTGATGATTGCCCATCCTGCCTATTTGTCGAGATCTCTCTCCAGGGCCTCCCTGCCTTTGAGGGAGTCCACAGCTCCTCCCAGTTTTGTGCCATCTGCAGACTTGCTCAGTGTCTCTTCCAGTCCTGTGTCCAAGCCATTTATAAAGATGTTGAAGAGCACAGGGCCCAGGATGGAGCCCTGTGGAAACCCAGTAGTGACAGGTCACCAGTCTGATGTCACCCCATTCACTATTGCCCTCTGTGCTCGCCCCGTGAGCCAATTGCACTCCCAGCACATGATGTGTTTATCCAGCTGAGTGCTGGACATTTTGTCTGGAAGGATCCTGTGAGAGATAATATCAGAAGCTTTACTGAAATCCAAAAAGATTACATCAACTGGCTCCCCTTGCTCAGCTAGGTGGGTTACCTCATTGTAAAAGGAAACTAGGTCTGACAAGCAGAACTTTTCCCTCATAAAGCAATGCTGGCTGTGACCAATGACTGTGTTGTCCTTCAGCTGCTTTCAATATGCACTCGGTATGGTTTTTTGTAAGCAGCCAGCATTTCCAAAATGCACTTAGTCTCCTAAATATAGGCACCTTAAACTGGTCATAAATCACTTCCTTAATTTTCTTTTAGACTTTCTTTCAAGAAGGGGAGCCTTAACTGACTAGACTATATTTCTGTGTCCATTACATTAAACAAAGCCTATGCTACAGATGGAAAACAGCTGGAGTTTGATCCAAATCGGCACTAGAGGCTACCGTGACAAGAAAGGCATTGGAAGGTGGAGGCAGACAGACTCTGACAGAAGGAGATATTTAAGAAACTCCAAACATTTATTGAGGGACCAAGGTGGTAGTGGGAAAACCCATTCTTAATAAGGAAAAAGATACCCAGACAGTTTTCTTCAGTTTAATATCAGATGGAGTTATAAATTGCTAAAACCAAACATCTTCACATTATTACAACTTTATGCACCATAAAACAGGTTTATGTTACAGTGTAAGATTCAATATTACAAAAGTTGCAGAGACCTTCACACAAAAGTCTTTTATTTTTCACTCCTATTCACGTCCAAACACAGCAATTCTCATCTGTGTACAAACCAAATTATTTTCTTCCATCCTCTACAGTCACTTTTGAACCAATCAGTTCTAAACAGCAATACCAACAGGGGTAGTGAGAAATCAACCAGTAAGTGTCACTGTAGTCATCTTCTCAAGTCACACAGACCTCCTGCTGGATAGCTGGTTGTGGAATTTTACTGTCCTCTGTTTTTTCCTGCCCAGGAACCTGGCACACAGTCTTTCGCTTGAATAACCGTAGACTCAACCGTAACAAGTCACTGTCCATTGCTGCGGAATTTGTGTAAGTTTGTTTTGTTGCACCCTGTTGAAATTGAAAATGAAAAATAAAAAAAGAAAGAACTGAAAACAATGGCTTTTAACATGCAAGCTGAGAAATTAACCTCAAGTACTCTCAATAATTAGAGATTTAATCATACATATCCACTAGAAAAGACTTTGAGAATTTAAGATTTTCCTATTAGCATGCAAAATCATAAATCCTACTGCAGTAGCAAAAATGGCTCAAGTAATTTTTCTTTCAATTTTAACCTGAATTCCTACAATTCTTATAAAAGTACATAGACTCCTAAGCAGGAGAATTATTCAACAATTACCTCTGAAATGGTATTATACCCAATTATTGTTATTATGTATTCTGTAAAGAAAGTCTCTCTCCAGAATTTAAATCCCAAAAGGTGAAGAAACAGCACTTATGTCTAGTCTCAACTTTAATTAATTTCTCATTTTAAGTAAAAAATCAACACTCTATAACCTCTCTACATAAAAGTCTCTTAATTATTCACAGGACTAGGTCTACTTCAGAACAACAGACACAAAAATTATCTCCCAAGAGAAATGCTCTGCTTAATGGAATCTATGTTTCCACACTTTGCCCAAGCACTGTAAGCAAACCGCTTGCCTTTTCGTTCTTCATGAGCTGCTTACGGATGGCAGAATCCCTCCGAAAGCACAGCGCTTTGCAGCAGGGACCCAGGTTACTGAGCAGACCTGCTCTCTCTTCTTTGCGTCGAAGTGCAGCCATGTTCAACGCCCCCAGGTCATGTTCAAAAAGGTTTTCTGCATCTAGAAAGAATCGACAGTCACAGAGATCAACACAGACATGGGTATTCTTGAACAGCAACATACAGTAATATGAAATTTCCTAAAGTTTTATTATTTCTATTTCTGCCTTCTAAACAATATTGAAGTTTGGAGAAAAAGGACATTACGTATTAAAAAATAACATTAACAAATCATTTGCAATTCAAAGGAAAGGATGAGTATCCTTCTATTTAGCTTCAGCACAGGAAAGCAATATTGAGACAGTAATCACTGAGAAGCCTAAAAATCAAGTGACAGCTCTGAACAGTAGACAGGGTATGATTTATGGTCAGACGTGTGATGGACGAAAGGTGTTTACCACCTGCATTAATCATAAAGTAGTCTAAGTTTCACTTCTCTGCAAGTCATCAGATTACTGCACCAGTGTCAATGTAGGGTTTGTATGGCCATACAGAAGTAAAATACAACTGTCGAGAGTACTTTTTTCATGTGGTGGATGAAACTGGAGAACAAGTCAACAGATGCTAATGAACTACCCTTTCCTACCAGTTTGCCTGAAGTATTTATTAACAATACTCAAAGTGACAGCCCTTCATCACATTTACCAGAAGAAACTGTGCAGATAGAACACTTTACAAAAGATGGGTCCTGAAGTGAATCTTGTTCTGCAATAAGTCTGTTTCTATGAAATGCAGACAAAACAAAAAATAGTGCACATGGTTGGACCACAGCTCATTAATTTATAATCCTTTTACAATAAATAGGAAGATTATGATACAATAGAAAAGGTAAGGTATGTGGCTAAATCAAATCCAGCTGCCTCTACATATAGCAAAACTGGGTGTACAGTACAGAACTTAACATCTCACCAGAGATGCCAAGAAACCTGGAGAAAAATATAGAATCTAAAAGCAAAGACTGCTACAGCAGTTTGGCAATGTGCACACAAAAGAGGACAAACATGCAGTTTTAAACCACTCAGAATTTGGATGAAGCTCAGTAAGACTAGTTTTTAAACAAGGTGAAAAGAAACAAAAAAGTATCATGAAATGAAGGGCAGGTTAAAGAGAACTACACTGAAGTCATCAAGATGCCCTCAATGGAACATCAAAAAATGGAAATAAGTGACAAGACACAAAAAGGCCACTTCAAAGGTAACACGGACAGCTTGCAGAGTGTCCCTAGATGCCAGATGCTTGCTGAGCATATCTGGCAAGTAAGCATGTCCATATCCTTACATATAATAGATAGAGGGCAAGTCAGCTACAAATCTCAGTTCCATCACATACTACAGATTTTTGTTTCCAAAGAAAAAATAATTACAAACCCCACCCTGAAACAAGCTATCATTTCCTTTCTTTCTGCACTTCAGAGCATTACTAGAAGCTTTTCATCCTCAACACGAACAAAGATGAGAACAGCAAACTCAGGAACAAGACAGAGAAACAAATTATACCCCCATGAAGAAGTCCAAAGTGAAAATGCTACGTTTTCACTGTGATACACACTAAACATACTTAGCTTGAACCTATTCACTTTTCAGAGCACCATACTGTGCCTTTCTTTAGAATACACGTGGCTGTGAAATGAAAGCCTATTGAAAGTTCCATGTGCAGCAATTTTGATGTGTGAGACACTGCACACACCAAAGGGACATCAACAGAACCACTTCAAATCCCCCTTCCTTTCCAGAACAAAGTTCTGCTGAACCTGAGTACTCTTAAGACAGTCCAGAGGCAGTGCTGGAGAGCCCCCTGTTATCACTGAGGACTATGTTTATTTCCAGGGAAGCATGCAAGGACTGCTGAGATTATTTCGGGTGTCATTTTAAACAGCCAGGTGGAGTGATTCTGCAGTGCAGTTGCTGTGGCAAGGAATCCCTGGTAAGAATTGCTGAAGTATACAGCAAAATTAAAGCTTACAGGGAGAAAGACATAGTTCATACCTTTACCATATCAATTTCTATACTCAGGAAGACTCAGTATTTAATTTTACTTGGAAAAAAAAAGTTAAAGCAGCAGCAATAGCCCACAATTAACAGCTATAGAATTTAAAATGGCTCAGACAAGCAGTGACATTGGTGGAGATTAGTAGGATGAGAAGTCTCGGGGGTTTTTTTCTCAGTTATCTGAGACTGTGAGGTTAACAAGACAACTGCATGAAAAATAATGTAAGGAACTGAAAGGTATTTTTTCAAATTAAGAACTGGAATTCACCAAGTAATACAAAACAAAAATCAGCACGAGCTCCACAGATAGTATTATTTATAAGGCATAAATTTTCTAACATACAGATCGTGCAATAACTTCTACAGACATCTTAGAGAAAGCCAAGGTGAAAGAGAAAAATCAGTACTCTTCCTTATGCAAAAGCCCTGCTTACACTAGAGAATTGTAGTAAACAGCATTGGTACAATTCATGTCCATCCAATCTATCTTGCACGTCTTACGACACACTTTGTCCAAATTCCAAATCTGTGTATTACTAAATTTCCCACTTCTAGCAGAGGTATAATATACAAATTTCACTTATCGCCTTCATTTTGACCCTGAAACGCCTATCTGTGAATTCCAGAGAGGATTTTCAGAATGAAAATAGGGTGACAAGCAGTAGACCTTCAGAGAAAGTAAGAAATCTCTTTGCAAGATTACTGCTAGCTCACTGAAAAAGATATTTAGTTCTGTAAAAAACTGCTGGCACACCTTAGGCTAGGAAAGCATAAATGGTCTCACAAAATGAGTATCCCACTATAATAAAAAATTTTTGTTTTGGTTATTTTTCTAGACCTCACCACCACTGCTGGAATGAAGACACTAATTTGACTGATATGATGGTGTATTACAATCCCCTAATTTTCACACAATAGTCTTCATACGCTTTCTATTGTCTTTGAAACCTACCATAACGAACTAATGCACAGTTCATTAGGACTTTTTAACTAAGCACAGTTTAGTTCAATCCCTAAAAGACAGTTTAATCCCTGCAGAAATTACCTTTAGGTTTTTCTAACACTCTCTGGCAAGTCTCTTTTATTTTGGTGAAGAGCTCTGGTCCTGCCAATCGCTTGGAAATGCCAACTCTCAACATGACAGCACCTGGTGTAAATTTTAAGAGAGCAGCCCCAGGCTCACGTGGCTCTTTTGGCTGCTTTGGCATAAGACTGGACCAATCCACATCTATAACATCCACTGGATCTGCAAAGACATGGACAAAGAATGAGTTATCACATCATCACCCCTTTACTGCAGTTGATTAATTTCACGTGCAGTGCACACCACTGTCTCCTAAATAAATATATATTAGATGAACATTGTTTTGTAGTTCTTTTAAGTAAAAATATCAAAACTCACTTAGACAGGTAGAAAATAGGAGTGTAAAAATATAAAGCTTCATGGATTAAAAAAACCCCCAACAACAAACCACCCCTAATATCTGCTTAATTTTAATGCAATCCCTTTGTGAAAGGCTGCTCAGACCCTGCTTAGCCAGCATATTTGGACATACCACTTACGCGTTCACAAAAGACACAGCATAACTAAACATGCTAAGACAGAGTCAAATTAAATGCTTAAAAAGCTAGTTAGTATTTCAACTCTGGATGCTGGATGCTTTTTTTTTCCAAAAGAGATACACTATTTATTGAATAACCATACAACTGTGTTTTTCTAGTACTTTTATCACAGAAAATACGAACACTGATCATACAGCCCAGATCACCTAACTGAACTTAGGACAATCAGAAGACTCAGAAAGCATTCAAGCACAGACAGAACCTGCTCATAAACTGCACTCCTAATTCTGAAATACTGTCAACATCACAGCAGCATTATATGCAAACTGATCTATTCTTTATATTCAAATAATCATAAAGGGTGTTTGATATACTTTTACCAGGCATCTTCTCATCCTCCTGTTGATCCTCCCGCTTTTCAGCATCACCTGCCAGAATTTCATCCAGTTCATCATCACTGATTGGCTCATATTCTCCAGCACCAGACCCCAGGGACTGTACATCATTAGTCTTTGTTTCGTCCTCTCCTCCTTTAGAGACAGATACATACTGTCACTTTAAAGCAATCATATGTGTTTTCTAAACACACTTTAAGCTACCTGAAGACAAAAAGGTATAGCAAACTAAACTGTTAGCTTTTAGGGACAAGTATATTCAACATAAAAACAGGTATTAACTCATAGAAAGAGAGAAATAATTTCTCCTATACACAAGGTGGCAGTTATAATTTTATGTACATTGGTCATTTTTTTGGTGCAGTACTAGTCAAACTGCACAGAGAGGGCCATATTCATGAAAAACATGTTGATTATCTGATATCTGATATGCAGTTTATAATACAAATCTAAGTTAGTTCCACAAAGTCTTTCAAATGCTTTTGCACATTAATCTAAATTTAGGATTCAATCCAAGGGCTCTGCAAGAAGTAATAAAACTCCCGAATACAAAAAGGTAACAGATATCCTGACTGAAGCAATCCTGCAGAGTTTTTAGACTCTTCGTGGCAGTCACAAAGTTGACCCACCACATCCACACACACATATACACAAACACCTGTGCTGTACATGGAAATATATTCATTAAGACCTGTGAACATAAGACATTCAAATGCTGCATTTTGCAGTTCACAAAAGGAACAACTGAAGACATTCTGTCACCTCCAAGACTGAAATATATGACTCAAGCATTCAAAAATCCTATTGCTTTGAACTCAGGTTTTCTTATGGTAAACAGGAGTTACAAACTAATGAAAGACAATGAAGTACACTAAACTTTAGAAAATCATAAACATGCTACATATAGCATGCTTTAATAAAATGTAACACCATCTGATATTTTACAAAAGACATTTTTCAGAAAAAAAATACAATCCTAAATATACTATAACTTCCTACAGATAATAATTTTCAGCTAATTTAGAACAAACCTTTGAAAAACAGACAAAAGAATACACATTAAAACACTTAAAAGTCTGATGAAAGGCTAGACCTAAGAACACATTTAACATACACAGCCTGTTTAGTTACAGATGCCCTCTTGAAAACAGGTAATGTATTTAAAAACATCCATTCACTATCTCTTTTCTGAAGTTACCACATTGTACTCTCAGATTTACAGCACCATTCCTTTCCTCTAGCTTAGTAATAGTTGAATTCTGTCTATCATAGCAAGACAGAGAAGACTTTTCCAGGCTTTGTTAATTGCTTCCACTCCAAAGATAATTTTCTTAAATAGAATCTTCTCAATTGTACCGGTCAACCCTAATGACCACTTTGTGAGTACTCATGTAGAAGACAAAAGTAATGAAAATTTCACAACATCCTCTTGAGACAGCATTTAACTGTACAAATTAGCAATAAATACAACAGATAATTCTTATTAATAATGCAAACACAATGAACATAACCGTAACATATACCAGTTACTCTGCGTTTAGACTTGTTTCTTTTTTGTTGTTGATATGGGTTAAAAGTACTTCCCAACTCCTTATCCATGCAAAACTCAAGCTTTTAATCCATGTGACAAACTCTTAGAGCCTGTCAAGTGTTTTCCCTTTACTTAACTTTATTTGTCAGTCCTAAGCACATTCTCCTCAGGACCACTAAGGCCAGCAACTTGATGGCTCATTTACCTCAGGAAAGCTATTTTTGGACTGTTGTGCCAAGCCAACATTGTGCCAATGTTTCACCAACTAATCAGACAACCATTTCTATGATAATAGGACTCTGAAGAAAAAAGCCCCAAAGAATAGTTCCAAGACAATACTCATTTTTTTTATCACTCATTACCTGTCATTTCCAAAATAAGAAAGATCTCATAGTGATATAACAAGGCAATCAAACGTTTGTGTTATCCTTTAGCAAACTGCCTATTCAGAATCATCACATCGTGGTGAAATTATGTCTCAGATAATTTATGCTTCTTTGCCTCAAGACTTCTTTAGAAATTAACAAACATCACTAACACAATTAACATTACAGAAGACACTCATCAGATTTCTCTCATATTGTGACTGGTTCCACAGTAGAGAAGCTAGAGCCAATAAGCCTTTCAGTACAAAATCATTCTAATATAGCTCAGTTCTGCACAGTGTTAAAAGAGAAAGAATAAAGTATTTGTCAGCCCAGATTCTCTCCCAGACTATCTCACCTTCTAAACTCTCTACCTTGTCGGCCTCATTTCCATCTTCAAAACCTTGTAAAGATCCTAAATCTTTGTCTGCTTTTTCCTTCTCTGAAGCTGCTGAATCCCGACAAACACCATCAAACTCCTTTTCGTGATCTCTGTCCAGTTTTGTTTCACTATGCTTTGTTGATTCCTTTTGAGAGGAGATGTCAAGAGTTCTCTCTCTCTCTCTTTCAGCAGTATCAGGTAGTTGTCTGTCTCTCTCTCTCTCCAGCTCCCGTCTTTTCTCCCTATCCCTCTCTCGCTCTCTGAGTCTCTCTCGTTCCCGGCTTCTTGGCCAGTCTTTGTCAACATCTCGGTCCCAGTCTCTCTGTCTTCCCTCTCTCCTGTCTCTCTCTCGTTCTCGATCATGGTCATGTCGATCTCGATCCTGAAGCCTTTCCCTGCTATCAAAGGACCCAGATCTGGAATGGACCTGACGATCTGATTCAGGAGAGCTTCTTCTTGAACTGTGGCTTCTTGAATCTTGACGATCTGGATAAAATATTTTAAAGTTAAGCATGACTATAGTACATGAATGTAATACCATTTTACTAGACAAAGCATTTTAAAGATTCAGGTATGCAAATATATTTCTCAAAAACGTCATCTTGAAATTAATATTTCTTTCAGATTGCCTACAGATTTTAGCCTCACTTAAAAACATGAGGTAACTTCTCCCACTTCCAAAAAAGAATTGAAGTGGCTACTTTGTGATGCTCAGAGGACCATCAGTAAAAGCTTAGAGAATCACAGAGTATTCTGAGTTGGAAGGGACCCACAAGGATCATCGAGTCCAACTCAAGTCAATGGCCCATACAGGGGATTGAACCCATGACCTTGGCATTATTACAACCAAGTTTTAACCACCTGAGCTAATCTCAGGGTCTTTCTACTATGACAGAAGCCAAACAGAAGGTACACAATCTTAACTCAGAAATTTAGGCAAGGAAAAAAAAATCACCTCAAAATTCGTATTTTTCAAAATATGTTTTCTAAAAGCTAGGAATGCCTTAGTGAGCAAACGATGAATTTGGAAAAATAATTTCAGGCATGCAACCATGAGGAGAACCAAAAAGCTTTAGGATAAAGATATTTTCCTGGTGATGCTGATTGAATTTTAAAGTATTTTACCTTTTTGTTTGGGTATTTCTGCATAGGAACTACACAAATAAGTCAATTGTCATTATTTTCATTTGCAACAAAGATAATTTCCACGTGCTTTAAAAGTATGTCTAACAGGAACCATGACAGATTTACCTAATTTTGCATAATTTCAGGAATTTCCATATCAAAATTAATGCTAATGATGAATTTAAGAACATAATTTAGATGATAAAACTAACTCAATGTTCTGTTAGCACAAGCATTTACTCT
Organism: Hafferia zeledoni; assembly: GCA_035583235.1. Taxonomy (NCBI): domain Eukaryota; kingdom Metazoa; phylum Chordata; class Aves; order Passeriformes; family Thamnophilidae; genus Hafferia; species Hafferia zeledoni. The sequence continues at coordinate 55,827,880 of JAWWEV010000001.1, read as the reverse complement.
TCTATGAGGCATTTTGTCCTACAAATTACTTTATTCCCCAGACAGCATGAACTGAATCCAAGAGAATGTTTTGATGTAAACAAAATGGTAATCCTGCCTGCTGAGGATCAGCTTTTCAAATATGATAACACTTGCAGGAATCTTAATTCATTCTGGTTTTGCAATGAATAGCACCTCCTCTTCTGTCACACTAATTAGAGCCATGGAGGAATAATTTGGGATTCATACACAGAACGATACATCAGTCTCACTAAAATATATCTTATTACCTGAAGATGTGCTGCGACTGGGCTCCCCTCGCTTCAACTGATCAATTCTAGACTTCCGTTCAGTGATTTCTATGCTTTTCTTCTCTCTGTCCCTGTCCCTATCCCTGTCTCTAGAGCTACTGTGCAGGATCCTCTTCCGTCCGGTCTGGTCATCTCCACTGCGATGTGCTGACTCATTGGAAGGGGATCTAAGTCTGCTCGAGGCATGGCTCCGATTGCTGCCAAGGCTGCTGCTGCGCTTTTGGTCCACAGGCTTACGGTGTGGGCCATCCTCTATAGTAACATGAGGGGCTTCCACCTTTTCTCCCCTCGTCCTGTGACCTTTTCTATGGGAATCCTCAGTGCTCCTTTCTGGAACAACAATGTCACCACGTTCAGGAACATCTTCATCTGACCAGTCACTAAATGTTGTATCTTCTCTTTTTGTGGAGATTTCTGCCGCAGCTTTCTCAGGTGGTGCTTCAACCAATTCTTCTTTAGTTACAGGAGGGGTTCGTGGGCCTTTTTTCTTTTTATGATGTGGAACAATTTCTTCATCAGAAACTTCAGAATCACCCTTGGACCTCTTCCGCTTCTTCTCTACATTTTTCCTTTTTTGACCTTTCTTGGGTGAAAAGACCTGGCTTTCCTCAGTTGTTGATTCATTAGTGTACCTTTCCACCCCCCCACTGTCATCATCTTTCTTTTTCTTTGTGGCTTTTTTCTGTACCTTAGACTTCTTCTTGCCATCATCATGCATTCTATCAGAAGCATCTCTTTCTTCAGAGGGACGATGTCCAAGATTTTCCTGAACCCTGGACCGGGAGCCTTCAGAAGCATCTGGTTGCTCTCTTTGCTTATCTGCTGAAGAAATCCTCTCTTTAAACTCTGGTTCTTCATAACGCCGGGAACTTTCCTTCCTGTCTGATTTTCGCTCCTCATCTTTCCAGCGACTCTGCCGCTCTTCTGCAACATGAGAGGGGCTCAGTGACCGGGATTCCTGTGGCCGCACAACCTGGCTCAGAAGTCTGTGCTTGTCATCTATGAAAAGCAAAAAAGAATGTATTTTTATTGTTTAGGAAGGAGAATGTGTGAGCATTTGGCATCTTCTGCATGCCAAAAAAAGTGTCAGTTAAAACATATGATCCATTACTTCAGTTAGATTTCTCGAGTTTTTCTACTGCTGCAGCAGCAACAGATTATTTCCATTTTGGTAAACATGCATCTTAAACAGCAGCTGTTGACGTCACTATCACCTGACAGACACAACATGCAGTGACAAAATGGAGATAAACAACAGACAAAGATTAAGAAAAAATGGCATTGCTCACAAAAATTTGGGAAGGACACTTACATAAGCTTTCCCTATGTTTTTGTATTTAAGATTGCAAGTTGTTTTCCATAAACAGACAGTAAGCTGGATCCAGCTGCACAGATAGCCCACTCTCACTTACTTTTATCATCTGCACTGTTGTAAGCATCACTATCAGGAGAGTGATCACGGCGACGTTTGGGTGACTGACGAGGACTGGGACTGCTTTCGTTTCTGTGACGCTTCCTGCAGAACAAATTTGTACCATTAAAGTTCTTCAGAATTCTTTAAATTTATCATCAATACAATCCCTGAAGTTTAAGCACGTCATACAGAAGACAACACATTTAAAGATCACACAAAGTTCTGTTGTTTTTTAAGCTGCTATTTCAAAACTGAAAGTATGATCTGTTTTCTGACGATAGCGTAAGATACCTCAAAGTATAATTCAAACACTTAAGACAACTAACTACCTTTTTGTCAAAAAGTTATGAAAGACTATTAAGATCAATTTTTCCTGTGGCAATGATCCTTACAGCAAGCTGACCCCAGCTGGCAACTAAGTCCCCACCTAGATGATTGTTTACTTCATCCCTCTGTGGAATGAGGAAGAACCCATATTAGATTATTCATAGGAATCCACAATTCCCTCACACAAAATATACTACTTATTTCCAAGCAAAGCAGTCACAGGGCAACACTGTTTTGCTTGTTATTGAGGGAACAATGACAATTTTATTGTACTAAATGAAAAAAAATAAAAAAGCAAATCAGTGCTACATACATAAAGGAAGCATCACACATGAACCTGGAGTATTGTTCACGCCTTCACCACTGGTAGCCTTCTGGTATTGAAAATTTAGTAGTGCAAAGGGTAATGCATGTTCCACAGAAATTCAATTAGTAAAATCACAAACCCTGACCTAGTTAGCTGCTATTTGACTTTCAGGCTTCAAAAGATACCACATTCTTCTATTATGTTTTCAAGAATGCCTGCATTATTAAAGGCAAGACCACGCAAGCAGACTTAGAAGGGAAAATTACATTGTCTGACACCACTGTTAGCTCCAGAGTAGTTCCATGATTCAGCATTAACAAAACATCAGATCAACCTCATCAGCATAGAACTGATTTGGGGACCACCAGTATCTATCACACAGATGCAGGGGAGACACCGCTTCACACTAGGCCTCTGCATAAACAGGATGTCTTCCTCATGATACTCCCCTGTTACTAACTTAGAGAATTCAATAGGAAAAGACTACCCTTTTTTTTTTTCCTTTGCCCGAAAGTAACATTTAGATTCACTCACTTGGATTTTCTTTCCTCATGGACATCTCTTGAGCTTCTTTCTTCTCTGGTATCTTCTCTCTTATCCCTGCGGTCTTCCCTTCCTTTCTCTTTGTCATCCCAGTCTCTCTGGCGGTCTCTTTCTTTATCTCTGTCTCGACCTCTCTCCCTTTCGCGTTCCCGCTCCCGATCTCTTTCTCTTTCTCGCTCTCTTTCGCGTTCCTCACGCTCTCGCTCCCGTTCCTTCTCCCTCTCCCTCTCTCGTTCCCTTTCCCTGTCATGGTCCCTGTCTCGGTCCCGCTCACGTTCCCTGTCTTTGTCTCGCTCTCTCTCCCTCTCCCGTTCCCGAGCACGATCTCGTTCCAACTCTCTTTCTTTCTCCCTTTCTCTTTCCCGGTCTCTTTCTCTTTCCCTTTCTCGGTCCCTTTCCCTTTCTCGCTCTCTCTCTCGTGCCCTTTCATCTCTCCTATCATCAGACCGATCCACCCTTCGCTCCTCTCTTCTTTCATCCCGCTCGAGATCATCACTTCGTCCTTGATGTCGTACTGGTGAGCTTGCTCTCTGATCTGCCGGGAGAAGCAGGTTTGATTACCAAGTGCTAAAGGGATATACACTGCGTCCACTACACTAATAAAAGCATAAAAACCTTTGTTTTGACAATCTAGATAATGGTTTGCATTAAATGAAAAACAAGTTCCTGCAGAAACTTGAAAATTCCCTTTGGGGAGGAAAGATGACAAAAAGTCAAAATAATTTTGAAAGACTTTTCAATACTTAGGGAGTGAGCTTTCCTCTGAAAGTTACCAAAAAAAATTATTTTCTATCAGATTTTTCTGAATGGCTTCAAAAGATAAATACATGTCTAACAGGCTGGCTACTACTATTGCATTACTCAGGGATTCCAAATCTGGTATAAGACCTCAAAAAGCTGCAAATGACATACATACAAAATGTTAAGGCTGCTGTACAAAAATCTGACTTCTAAACCTATCAGGAGTCATGTGCTTTACAAGTACTCCGACTAATTATAATACATACTAAAAGTTTTTGCAAAACAAGAAATAATGGCCCACTCCTCACCAAAGGAGATCCCTGCACAGAAATACACAACCAAATCCACAAGAAAGAGAGAGGCAAGGATCAGGTATGGGAATGAAAACTGCTAAAATTTTTCATACACATTCACTGCAGTCTTACAGTTTCAGAATCTGAGACAGTAGATTACAGTCAGATGAAAAACTGAACATAGGTAGAAAATGACTGATCCAGAAGGACAATGCAGTCTGACTTATCTAATTCCATTTACTGTCCACACACTTACCTACATATTGTTAATTACATTTTGACTATTTTTTGAATATTTCTGTAAGTTTTGACCACTTCATAATAATCTCTATGCTCATGTTAATGGTATTTGAGCCACAACAAATCAATAAAACTATTTTCCTACAATATATATTAAAAGCATTTTACAAAAGAGCAAAAAATGGCACCAACAGAGGTTGGTATTTTTCGGTCCATTACTCTGAAGCTGAGAGTGCACTTTGCTGTAAATTGAGACAATGTCCACCAGGCATGAGCAGGCACAGTTTGGACAGGACTAAATCAATAAAACGTGCATTTCCACCAGTTAAATCAATTTTCATCTCTGAGTGAATTAACAATGATTTAGTGCTCCCCTGTTACCAGGTAAAATTAAAAGCCAACTTGAGTGACATTTCTGCCATGGATATAACACTTCTTTTTTTAAAAAGGGAAATCATCGATCCATGCAATCAGTTTTGGTTGAACAGGTTTCACATTCTTTCAGTGGTGCCTATAACATTATAATATGATTTACTGTGCATACTAAGTATTAGATTTTATAAAGAAGTCCTGAAATTCCTATTTGTTATGCCAGTTTTGGTGACAAAACATCCACATGGAAGTCTTACATGAATCAAATACTGGAAGTGTATCAGACAATTAGATGCAGATAGTCAGCACTTCTTATGTGACTTCATTTTTTGAAGTGCTGTTTCAATGGTTGTTTGGAATGCTTATATATTTGCCCTAGTTGAAGACAGCTCAAATTTGCAAGCTTGCATTTCAAAATCATACTAAAAAGATTTCTCACATATCACAGAACTAAGTACCAAAATCTATCTCAATTTTTCTCAGAATGACAAATGTTAAAACTGTGGTCCAGTTATGGAAACTATGTCTTGAATTGTAACTCTGTGGAGGATCTACTATTTAAGAAGTGATCTTTTTAAGGAAGAAGACAAATTTTGAATTCAAGCTCTCTATTTTTCTCCCCAAAGGAAAACACAACCCATTCAAAGCAATGAAATCCCTTGAAGAAATTTACTTTGTTTAAGGACTACTTGGATGAATAAACAAAGGAGGTGCCATAGGGAGGGCGAAAGGCATTCATGCATACCTTGCCAATGAAATATCTTACTACAGAAGTTAACTTATACCAAGGATAGGACTACTGTCAGTGTGTGGTGTCAAGTGAGTTATTTATCAATCAGTGGTGTGGAGGAAGAACAAGAAAGTGAAAAAGGAGGGAGAGAGGAACACATACATTCACACATATACATTTGGCCACACATGTATGTATAAAAATATACACTAGAATACCTCTTTCTCTGTTGTCACGCCTATCCCGTTCTCCATGTCTTCTTTCAAAGGAGGAATCCCTTGCTTGATCTCGACTGTCATAGCGATCCCGATCAGCATAGCTACTCCTTGATTCCCAGCTGTCATGGTAGTTGCCACTACTGTGACCATCAACCTGGGATCCTCTAGTCCCTCGACTTCCTAATAGAAATCA
>JAWWEV010000001.1:55790151-55821243 GCA_035583235.1 Hafferia zeledoni | reverse complement strand
GTGCAGGACCCGACACTTGGCCTTATTGAACTTCATCCCATTGCAGTCAGCCCATCTCTCAAGTCTATCCAGATCCCAATGTAGCAAATATGCCCAAATGTAGCAACATAAAATATGAGCTTCTGCATGCAAGGAAATTCACGGATATTTATACCAACTGAAGTATTACCCACAAATAAACTTAAATGAGCAGTTCATGGATAGAGATTCTAGTGTCAAACTCTACTTAACCAACAATTCAAATTTCACATTTTAATTGCAAAGTTCTTATTTTCAAACCGCAAAATCAATACTTTCTAAATCACCATCTCCAGGTCATAGTACAAGGTCTCCTGACTAGAAATATGACAGTCCAAAAGCCAGTACACATTTGTTCTAAATAGGATGTAAGCACAGCAAGAATAATCATAGAGAGTAAGAGATCCTTTTTCCTGTAAAAATTGCATGTCATGTCCATAATGAAAATGTCACAATAACCCTGAAAAAGTAAAGTATGTTATAGAATGATTATAAGGTGGTAAGTGAAACTATTCTATTAAGTGCATCAGAATTCCAAAAATATTGCCAAAGTTAAAATACCACTTTTGGGGGATCAATCAAGAAGGGGCGGAGGGGTGTGGCAGGGAGAGATTGGTGTGTGTGGAAGATGGTTTTCAGGTACCTAGGACATGTGGTTGCTTTTAAAAGGACACAAAAAACTGCTGCCCAGTACTTTGAGACACACTACCCCCTATGAATCTTTCACTACACATCAGCCTCTTGTGTTTGTAGTCCATAGGAAAACCTAGGGTTGCAGAAAAATTAAACAGAGTGGTGTAAGGGTTAGGGTTTGTTATAAAATGGCAGAAAACCCACTTGAATGAATGGAGAATGCAGAAGTGCTATAAATTCCAACAGTAGTTTTGGTTTAACAACAGCAGCATTGGAAATAGCTTTAAACCCATGAACTATCTCTCGCAGTCTTCCATATCAGATATCAAACAAGGTAATATAAATACAAATATTCAATCTCTAATGATAGTGACATGTGAATTTCTTAAATTATGCAATACCTTTGTCAGATAATTCTGGCCCTCTGCCTCGACTTCTGCCAGTTCTATCACTTCTGCTCTCATTTCTGGAGTCACTTCTGGAGTCATTCCTTGTCTCAGCACGAGAGCTCTCCTCTCTGCCATGGGATCTTCCATAGCTGCGCAAGTCGTCTTGGTACTGGTCATCCTTTTTATGGGCATCACGACTCTCTCTGTCTCTGTAGTCGTGGGAATCTCGTGTGGAGCGTGAGTCTCTCTGATCACGACTGTCTTTAGTGTCTCTGCTATAATCCCTTGTATCTCTGGAGTCTCGAGTATCTCTGGATTCCCGTGGCTCCCGCCGATCTCTGTTGTCCCTTGTGTCCCTCCGATCTCTTCCATCACGAGACTCTCTGTCGTCTCTGTGATCCCTGGAGGTACTCTGCTCTTGGTCATAATCACGATCATCTCTTGTTTCTCTTTCTTTTTCTCTTTTCCCTCGAGTTTCTGTAAAATGTTTAAAAGAATGTTAGACACCTACCTTAATCAGAGAAAGCAAAAATTTGGCACACAATTAACACTAAAATATAATCAAAAAATACTTATGACATACAGTGAATCAAAATACTCAACATGATGTTCTCCAACTTACATATATATCTATACATTCAGTAAGCTTACTGTGAATATAAATCTCTAAAAATATTTGCCTGATCAAAAGACAATAAATATAATAAAAATAAAAGTCAAATATACTATAGAGCAAGTACACTTCAATAACTTTAAGGTAGGATCATTACTTCTCCAGTCATAGGTTTCCCTTCTTTTCTACACAAACACACACACTTTCAGAAAATTTGTGCTATATTTACACCACTTGCAAGGCTTCAATGCCATGCTAAAGTTTGTTTGGGCCTTTATATTACATACTTACAATATTATTACTACAGCGAGGTAGGTTTACAGCCACTCTAAAATCAAGCTGACATGTACTCTTTGTAATCTGTCTCTTGAGACAAACAGCACGTTTGCTCATCACAAATTGCTCAACCAGCTCCAGAGGGAATGACTGTTTCTTTGTACACACCTCACTTAATGTCAATTAAAAGGACAACAAACAGAGCAATCAGTGAGGACTGGATTTGAGTACCTAACAGAAAGGAGTAATAGTTATTTATGAGTATCCTGCTAAGAAAACCACTTAAGTACTGACACCACCCCTGCATTACACAAGGAACACCTAGGTAGATACCTATGGGACCTTTACAATCAGTTGAGCCTACATAAGCAGTCCTATCAGGAATACCCCTATGAACAGTCCCTGGAAACAGCACCACCAGCTCAGAAGGAATGATAGAGCCAGTATTTTCTTCACCCGCCAGCCATTGGGATGGGCGCAGACAATGCCACAACTGGAAAATCAAATTTCAAAATGCAATTTGCAAACAAAAATTATTCTGAAGTGCCATTTTTTATTCCTACCATCCCGCCTTTCGTGGCGCCTATCATGAGACTGTGAAGTCCGATCGTGATCATGTCTTCCCTTTTCTCTTCCAGGAGATCTGTGTCTTGAAGGACTGCGCTTCCTCTGAGGTGGGGAGGAAGAGTGTGGGGGATAGGGAGAAGATGATCGCCTTGCAGGCGGGGAAGCTGTCCTTTGATAGGATGGAGAAGGAGTTCTTTTGCGGTGTGGGGAAGGAGAATGTCTTTGAACAGAGGAGCCTGACTGTGATGAAGAGGAATGATGTCGAGAAGATATGGGTGAATGATGCTGACCTGATGGGGAGGCAGACCTGCAAGGAGAGTTACAAGCATAAATGTAGTAATTTGACTTGAAAGGTTCTTACATACTATACAAAAAAGCAATTAAAAAAATTTGCATATTCTCTACCCTCTGTCTGCTGAAAATATATGCTGTTTCTATAAACCAAACCAGTTTAATCAAACCAGTTTTCCCTCAAGGGTGCCACAGACACCCATCCAAAATATGCTTATCTTTATATGATTGTCAGTTATTTAATATTCAAGAACAATTTGTCCAATCAAAATTATATTACATAGCCACAACATCACTTTCCTGGGGAAGAAAGGGAGACCTCAGAAAAAAAACACACATTACCTTCTTCCCCCTGCCCCTTCCATCCCAAATCAAGAACCACTGCTTTCTTCAATATAAAATGCTTTTTTGGAGTTCATGGTTTACACAGTGTTACTAAGAGGAATTTTTGTTTACGACAGCATTGAATTTTTTTCAGAAGCAACAGTAGTCTCCTTATTACACACTTCTAACATCTTTTAGTATAAGCATTGCTCTTTAAGCAATTCAGGCGTGGATCTGGAAACACCGCAGGCACAGCTACTTAAAATTTTAGCACATGTTTACACAAATAGGGAAAACCTGTATCTGATAGAATGAGAAAATGTACACAGAATGTCTCGGATTTTCAAAATCCCATCACTTAATTAAATGTCATTTATACAAAAGAAAACCAATTTCCTCATTTTACATTACCCTATGCACAGTCTTAACATGGACAAACATACACTTCAAGTCTTTGGGCTCAGTAGTGTGTTTTTTGACCCCCTACCAGCATCAAAGTAACTTGCAAGTATCTTTTCTCATGAAATATGCATTGCCCTTAACTCCCAACTCCCTACCACTTCACAAAACTCCAGAGGCTACAAAGAGAAGAGCAGGAGTTAAAAAAGCCACACATAGACAACACATCTTCAAAAATCCCACTTAAGTTCCTGCTTTTGAATGTCCTGTACAATGTCAGTGACTTCAAATAAACATCCAGAACATAAAAATGAAGCTCTGTTTCAGGTGACTCAGAAATGAGGGACTACTTTTACTACAATCTAATGCAATATCCTAGCAGTTTGTAAAGATATATATGTAACATCACAAGAAATTCTTCCCAGTGAGATCGCTGATGTGAGCTGGGCTCTGAAGAAAATGAGCTCTAAAATAATTCAGGTTAGCAGGTTTATACCTTGCCATGACTCTGCCCAAGGGACAAATGGACAGCTGATCAGCCAATGCTACTCTACAGTGGCTAATGGCTAAGGCTTCTTAAAGACTCAGACTGCGGGAAAAGACAGGAAAAGCGACTCCTCATGTCAGGAACACAGAGCACTCATTCAGCTTCCAAGGAGGAAAGCTTTGGGAACAGAACGCAAAGTGAAACAGTGGCAACCTGAGGTAGGAACTCAAGTCTGTAAGGATGTCCTTTTTGGGTAAAACACAACACAGATTCCATTAAAGAACCAGATATATTCACCAAAGAAAGCATCTAGACTCGATTGTTGAAGCACTTCTGACTTGTCAATTTAGAGAAATCAAACAAAGTTTTCTAAAGCGCTCAAAGTAAGATTCTGTCAGGGTCAGACAAGATTAATAGAATCGAACAGACTTTCATACTTAATGTCTTTCACCTAAGACTACATTTACTTTTTCCTGTGCAACCATTAGTTTGAAACACAGGGTTACCAAAATTGGCTTGCATGGAAGGCTTTCACTGGCATGAAGACAAAACATTTCAAATATCCTTCCCTGCTTCTAGCAGAGGGCCCATTCATCTTCCCTTCTTAACATTTCCTTGCACAGCACTGGATAGAAACAGATGACGATGAGCCAAACAGTGGATGTCATGGTTTAACCTCAGCTGGCAACTGAGTACCACACAGCTGCTCATTCACTCCCCCTCCCACGTGCAGTGGGAGACAAGAACAGTTTAAAAACTGAAATAAAGTAAAGTATAATAATGATGATATAATAGCAATTTGATTGCTATTGGGGAGATAACAAAAAGAGAGAGAAAAACAAAACCTAAGAGAAAAAGTGATGCACAACATATTTGCTCACCACAACCAATGCCAGGCTGTCACCAAGCAGCGACCAGCAGCTCCAGGCCAACTCACTCCAGTACACTGAACATGGCATTCTAAGGTAAGGACTATCTTTTTGGCCAGTTTAGCTCAGCTCTTCTGGCCATGCTGCCTCCCAAAATTTTATGCACCTGCTCACTGGCAGGGTGTGGGAAACTGAAGAGTAAAGCACTACTTAGCAACAACTAAAACATCAGTGTGTTATCAGCATTATTCTCATACTAAAACCAAAACACAGCACTGTAGCAGCAACTAGGATGAAAATTAACTCTATTCCAGCCGAAACTAGGACAGAAGAGTAAGTTAGTCAGACCTTGGAGCTGGCAAAAAAACCCAGAGAAAAGGATACTGAATAGGTACTTTCCAGACTACTACTGCCAGCTGCAAAGGGAATGGGCTGCTCTACCCTCTTCCCTATGAAGAATCCAATTACAGAAAATGTCCATCAGTGACATCTAACTTAAAACAATTCAGTGTTGTTCCAGCTGAACTGAGTCACCACAGCAGCAAAAGAGTTTGCTTACAAGTCCTAGGATTGCTGAATGGATAGGTTTTATTTTGATTGGTTTATCAGCATGCAAATATACATGATCCCACCTCCTTCAACAGAAGTACATAAAGTAAGAATGCCTCTTTCTATTATTCAAACACAGGACTACAGTAGTATTTAGCACTGCCTTTCTAAACCTAAGTTTACAATCTTTCAGACCAAAATAAGGAGCCTCCTCCGTTCTTTATATTGGGGTAGAACATTTTTTTCTAAAGCCCCTAGAACTAGCAGCATGGTATCTTCCATAAAGCTTCCTGCAAGAAGCTTCATATTGCACTTTTCAGCCAGCTGTGCAGAGCCAAGGGGAAGGTGAGGGGGAAAAAGGTACCCAAAGAATCACAAATGGACAGATTCTGAAGTGTTACCTGAAGACAAAACATTTGAGAAAAACTGATAAATAGGAACACTGCACCATGACTTGTGTTCTTGACATGACAGGTACCCTCAGTGACAAAAAACCCCCTTGTCTCAGAACTCAAGTGTTTGAGGTACAAACAGATTCACAACAGACACAAGTAGTAAACCCATAACTATATACGACCCACACTATAAGCAAAGCAAGTAGCAAAACCAACAGAGAAAGTCTCCAAACTAGAACTATTAAAGAAAACAAAATCCATGCAATTGACCTCCCACCTGCGAGAGGGTGAGAAGTTGTGTTTGTGAGTGGTTGACTTGGCAGGAGCTCGGGAGGATGGCCTTCGCCTTGCAGTAGGTGGCGAGTACTCCCTGGAAGGGGAAGAATTACTGCCAGAATGATCTGCAGGACTAGGAGAACGCTTCTGTCGACGGGAGCTTTCAGAGGGATCCCTGGGAAACATAAACAGCAGCTTGTTTAACAGGTATAATATGGCATTAGTACATTTCTGAGAAATAACAAACACCTCCAAGATAGAACCTGTGATTAAACTACCAAAAACTATGTTATAGAATCATTTGTTTCATCTATAACTTCACAAATGAAATTACCTTAAGCTGGCAAAACTCATGAATGCAAGACATGCACTAAATTTCTTGCTACACTGGGCTGTGAAACACAAAACTAGAACATGGTAAAACCAAAAATATCTTCTTCTAATTTTACCTAATATTTCATGTAACAGTGAAGCAGAATTCCTATCAATGGAGAAATACATTGCTACCTTTTTTAAAAATTTCTGTAATATCAGAACATTAAGAAGCCTCGAGCTCACTCACATTTTTAAATACTTTAAATGAATGAAAGCAATCTGTCAGAACCTTCAACTATTCCACTGTACCCTGTGCAGATTTGACATTACTACTTCATTTTTATCATGTGGGAAAAAAAAGACAAAAATCCAACACTGAAATAAAAGGCTGTAGTCACCACAGCAATACCTACCTATAGTGATAAGCCAAATACTGTCTCAATCCTATCAGAACTACCTAGAATGTTCTTTTCTACACCTTGTAACTTTCTTCCAGTAATGGAGCGTGCAAGTATGAGGGAAATAATATACTTTGAAGTAAGTATGGTGTAAATTATTTAATCAATTTAAAATACACAATTCACTGTTCCTTCACTCCTTAGTCTTTGCTGTGTCAGTTACAGAGTAACACTTTCAAACATGTACTCCATTTTCATCAAGAAAACACTGGACTTAAAAATGCAGATTACTTATCTTCCAACTTAAATAGATGATTATGCAGCAGAAAATAATGGGAATAGTCATAGCAGTCCACCATTTTTGTTAATATATAAATATGTATATATGCAAAAGTGAAGCAATTCTAAAATCCCAGTGGTCTTTGGCTATATCAGAAATACTTTACTGAAGATTAGGGAGAGTTTAAACACACCACTGTCTATTTATAAAGGTATTAGTCCTCTAAGATTTTAGAAAAGCAGGTAATTGGACAAGTGAACAACTCTGATAGATTTTGGCAAAGGACCGGCTTCATTGGTGAAGGTCCAACTTCCTGAGAAGAAATGAATCTTCCAAAAGGGCATTTTACAAACTTACTAGGTTACATAATTAAAATCTACCAATCTGTTAGTCACAGTCTATCACTTCACCTATATAATGCACTTAAGGTACTTAATCAGTACTCAAGAGGTTGTTGGCAAAGCAGGTGTAACTCCCTCATTCCGTGTTCTGTGAAAGATAGCTTTAAAAGCAAGGTTTATATTACAGTTAAAAGCTAATAATGCAACATAACTTACCTCTGTTTCTCTTTTTTCTCCTTGTGCCTTTCAAAGTCACGCCCTCTCTCTTTCACCTCCCTTGTCTTTTCTTCTGAACGTTCTTTTGCTTTATGTTTTTCCTTGTGTTTTTTCCCCAGAGGAGTTTCCTCTTGTACTGGAGGAGGAGGACTAGGGGTACGAGGACCTTTCTTTTTACTCTGGTTACTTTTAGAACTCCTAGAGATAAATTAACAGGGCAGGGGAGGGTAAAAATAAAGAAATGACAACTATTTCAAACAATGATTTCTCAGATGTTGGCAGGAAAGTTATAACATAAAAGGCCTTGAAGCTTTTGGATAGGATTCACCAACTCCATTAGCAAGTAGTATTTAATAGCTGTACTGAAGAGGGAATAGCAATGGCAAAAATTTACATTGACCTCTTCCATTTATAATCTTTATTTTTGAAGCAAGTGAACAAAAATAGGAATTGCTGAATTGTTCCCGTTCAGAAAGAAATAGTTTTCAAAGATAGAATGTCCTTGCACACATCAGGGAACAAAAACTCTGTAAAATACCTTGTCTGTTTAGACTCTCATTTCTGCAATGCAGTATGTAACAGCATCACATATGTTGTTCAAATAATTTTGTGTTCAATCTCAGTTAACTACCTGACACACGAAAAGTATCCCAAGCAGTTTTGAATATGCATCTCACAATATGAAATAGTATGTATTTTCCACATAATCTATCCCTGAAGTAAACCCTGTGAACTAGGTGTCATTGCATACTGAACGACGCAGCATATCAGCACATGCTGTTACATTCCTGTAGCAGAAATATTGTTTTGCCCCTATTTTAAAGGGAATTTTTGCTCAGCAAAACCAGACATGTCTGGTTATACTGCTGCAGTAATTTCTTTCTTATATAAAAGCTGCAAACAGTGATTCAAAAGGTATTGTCGCCTTCCTAAGGAAGAACTTAGAAACCAGTTTTGGAGGTTGATTTTGGTGGCATGGCATCCAGTTTAAATCCTGTGATTTTTACATATTTTATCCTTAATTTTTCCCTCCCCATCCCGCCACATCCAGCACTTCTTTACCCTCCTGAATTTGAGAAATTCCTTATCTTCAAAGTTAAACATTATTCTTGAACAGTAACACATGCAACACCAACAGAATGTGCAGCTGCTCAAATTTTAAACATTTCACTTCAGTCTGGAAAGGCTCCTTCACAGGCTGCAGCATTTCAAATGAAAGTGCTTCCCACTTTTTAATGGTTTATATTCATCACTTCCCTCACCTAACAGAGACTATGGACATTCAAAGAGAAAAAAATTGATTGTAAACCATAACATTAATTATCTGACAATTACATCCATGTAACAATTTTCTGCATAAAATGATTCACAATGCAAAATTCAGAGACCTTTCCCTGAAGTTATATAATCAAGGGCACTGAAAACACACTAATTATGAAAACCCCGGTAATAATTACCAGCGCGGTTCTCTGTTCTCACTCTCCTTGAAGATGTATCTACATACTGACCTCTGCTGATCCAAAAGTGGTGAAGATACAGTAGATGCTTTCTTCTCTTTCTTACTAGTTGAAGATGATGATTTGGGACTGGATCTTCGTTTTGGAGATTTGCTAGACTTTCGCGGTGATGGTGATAATTTAGATCTAACCACCTCTGGAGAAATCTTGAGCAAAAGAACATAATCAACCAGTAAGATATTGATGCTCCAAAGTATAATTGCATGCTGAGTGATACATGTTTCAAATATGTAAATTCAGTAACAGTCTAT
Organism: Hafferia zeledoni; assembly: GCA_035583235.1. Classification (NCBI taxonomy): domain Eukaryota; kingdom Metazoa; phylum Chordata; class Aves; order Passeriformes; family Thamnophilidae; genus Hafferia; species Hafferia zeledoni. The sequence continues at coordinate 55,811,839 of JAWWEV010000001.1, read as the reverse complement.
ATCTGAGATCTGAACCATGTACACCTCTACCTAAAATAAACCACATTGTTTGCGAAGAACACCATAAAAGGAAGACATCAGACAAAGCAAGGAGGAAGAGACTCTAACTAAAAGCCCCTAACAAACATCAAATCTGCCTGAAAGACATACTGAGAGGATTTTTTTTTTAATCTTTCCCAAAATTTTAGGGTTTCTAACATTTGCAGCTTTGCTTGTCACTCTGCTTTACCCTGTTACTACAAGGCGTGCTGGAAAAGCAGATTGGCAAATGCCTTGTGTTTCCTTTTACATGTCTTCTCTGTTAAAGGTCTTACTAGTTTTGTATCATTAAATCCTACACATTTAATAGCTGACTTCATAAAGGAGAAAACATGGTTATTGTGCTGGATGATGAACCAGATACTCACTATAACACCTTGATCACATACAATATCATTATGTAGGTGCCAGTTATTTACTACTATGTAACACAATAGTGCGTTTGTAGCTCAGGAAGTTAAAGTCTTCCAGAAAACAATTAGAAGCCTATAAACTGGCTGATAACTTGCCCTTTTTATTTCTCATTAACATAATACAAACCTCTTTTTTAATTACTATCTCCTCTCGTTTCTCCATGTTTTCCTGTTCCAATTTCATGAGTTCTCTCTGAATCTTTTGGCGCTTCATTTCCAAAGACAGCTCATGATCATAATCGTAATTAACATCTCCATTATCAGAGTCTTTATAAAAAAAAAAAAAGTGAATAGATTAGCCTACAATTCAATTTGAAATAAATAATAGTAATATTTAGCATACTGGATGCCAAGCATAAATATTTTCATGACTTTTAAGCATCATATGAATGGATCAATGAAGTAAAACCAAATCTCTTTTCCAGTTATGTGTGCTAACCTGAAATCACTCCAGTTAAGTTCCATACAAAATGCAGTTAAACTCTTAAACTTTGTTAAAAAGAACACCTTAACTTCTTTAATGGCTATCCATCAATTATTAGGCTGGTAGCAAGGGAAACACAGTAAACCACTAATTTATATCTAAATAACAAAAAACCTAAAACAGTGTGTCTTCACAAAGACCAAAAAATATGTAAAACATGACTTAACTGGGAAATCTTACATGAAACAGATTTAAATAGTGATGCATGATACTAGAGGATTTTGTTTAATACAGTATCTTGAAATTAATTGATACTTACTTAGTCACATCTACACACTGATTTTAAAACAACAGATTTGTACCAACTCTTTCATCTGCTAAAACATACACTTAAACAATTTATATCTGATTTTAAAACATCACTGTTTGGTTTTCACATCAGTAAACCCTCAAAAAATGTCATTTTTGCATTAAGCCATGGCCTGTTAATACAATATGCTTTCAATTTTTCAACCGAAATATAACTGAAAATTGAGTTTACTCACTCTGTTTACATTTCTTCTTTTGTTTATAGCTATTTAAGCCTAAAGCTCAAAAAGCTCTTTGGGAAAATATCTGTCAGAGAAAATATGACTTCATTAAAAAGTTATTAGCTTTTACTCCCTTCTTACACATAGAAACTCTGTAAAAGGTTTTGCAATAACTAAGCTCAGTCTACAGATTCCCTTCAGGTATCATGAATGCAGGAGAACAGCTCAGAGAAAGGTGCAGTTCTTAACAGCACAGGTTCTTTCCCAGTCCATCTGTCTACTCTACATAACACTCATTAGAACTTAATAGAGAGTAATTGTACTTCATCCATGTATCAGTGAACAATCACGATTTTGGAAAAAAGCTTAATTCTCAAGCTGAAAGCCTCAGTGTCTAAGACTTAAGACATTCATACTGTACATTTAGATAGAACTTGTTTGGGTTTTATATTCCAAACTTTTTTGACTTATATTTTATTTCCATTGAAACATGTCACAGATCAATTTTTTATGAAATTATTAAAAACAAGAGGAGTGAAAATTTACTATGGCTACTTTTCCATTTGTGTATTGTGCTCAGGACACAGCACAACAGTATCTGCAATGCTTACAGCACAGAGTACTGAAAAACTACCCAGTTAATGAAATTTACAGGCAGCTCCATCCTGCAACTTGCAGGATACTTTGTTGCAAATACATTGATTATATTGGAATTCCCTCAGAAGGGACCAGAAAGGTCCTCTTTTCTTGCATTATTGTAAGTACTTCTGAAACAGTGACACAAAACTACAGAAACAGGACAGTTCATTAGAAGCTGCTGTAACTTCACTGTCAGGTGGACACTTAACTAAGTGAAAGCTGGGAAAGAAGAAAACTGCTGATATAGTAAGGGATGAGTATTATCAACAAGTGAAATCACCTTGTAAGTATTACAAAGACACAAAACAATACCACCAACCCATAGCACGTTTCAAGTGTTTTCAGAACATGAACAGTTCACCAATTGCTACCTTCAACTGTTGTTATTCTAAAGGAGCCCTTGTTAATGAGACAGGTCACACCATCACAAATTATACAACAGAAACTGTTGACTTTCAAGGAGTTGACATTTCACAGGAGTTACACTCTATCCTCAGATTGAACAGTTACAAAATTACTTTGGATGCAACTTAGATTCAACTAGTGATCTAAATGGGAAAGATTCAGCCTCAGAGTACTCAAATTTTTTTTTGTCTGAGGAGTCAAAATAGCAACATAACGTGTTTTTAAAGTAAGGTGGTTTAACCATTGCAGCAGTCTAACGTCTAACTTCTTTGGTCTCCTCCAAAAAAAAGTAAATTAATAATTAATGGCTGTTGCATGAAAGTATTCTGCTTAAAAACCAAATCTTTAAGCATTCCACTTTACATACAGCACAGTAATCTCACAATTTTTTGAGGCGTTGGGGGACTGCTAGTTTAATTTTACTTACCTTCTCTATTTGTTTCCCAATCCCCATTTTCCTCTTCACTTTCTGGTGTTCGCTCCTTTGTAATTTTGATATCCTCCTTTTCTCTATGCCTTCCTCGTGAAGACTCTTTCTATAAATGGAAAAATGCTGCATTAGAGTAAACAACTTTATTCTAAATGAAGCCTGAAGAAGCAGGTGTATTTTACATGGTATTTTGGCTGTTTCTTTTTGATAGTACAAAAAGCAATTTCCCCTTTAGCCTGTTGAACAAATACCTTCTTAAACAAGCAGAGACTCCACAGGCAACATGTTTTAATGCGATTTCATATAATCAGTACGCAAATAGCAGATGGGGAAAAGAGAAGAAAGGATTCATAAAATAAGAAGGTTTAAAGGCAAGGCAAGAGTCAAGCACATATCAGAGAATAAAGTTTAAAATAGGCACTGAAAGAACAGATTAAGTTCTTACAACCAGAAGTTCAAAGAACATTTAAAGAGTATAATTTTAACAGCTTGAGCAAGAGTTCTCAGCTGTAAATAAGAATATTTATATGCATGGCAGATGAGCCTCAGAAATGGAACCATTTAACTCTCAAGAGGATAAAGAATGTGGGGGGGAGGAGATAATAAAATAAAAAAAACCCTGAGACCCTTGGCAGGCAAAAGGGAAAAAAAAGTCTAAAGCAACACATTGGAATCAAGTTTTGTTGCCAGCTTTGTGTTTGACATTCTCTGTCCCCGACACAAGTCTAATGACTGCAGCAGCACCCATTTTCTATATGGCAGATGGTCCTGTGGACATCTAAGAAAGCCAGAGACTATCCTTACAGGAAAAAGAATTTCAGAAGTCAACTGACACTGTACTGCTCTTGTCCCTCGGCTAAATTCCAGTAGTAAAGCTACAGTGCTGCATCAGTACATCTGCTGAAGTGACATTCTCTAAATAATCTACCTGGGCTCAAGTGGAATACAGGACAGTCTCTTTGCTATTAGCAGAAAAAGAACATTCAAGCTTTGAAGTATCTCATGTTAATTTATTAAGTAGGAACCCAGAAGGAGCAAAAAATGAAAGTCTGCTCTATATCCCTTTTGTTCTCACCTCTCATAGTGCCTTCTCTTTTATGGGGGGATTCTTCCATGTTGGTATGTGGCTTTTTGCCAAGAAAAGGAGATGCCTGAGAATTTCACGAGCTGTTCCTTATTGGGACTTAGATCTTAATTTAAAACCTAAACATCACCTTAGAAACTCAGGAAGGAAGTAATATAACATTGTAGGTAGTTACTCAAAAAAAGAGTAAAATTCAACTATTCCTTTTATTCACCAACAATTTTAAAAACCTTATCCTCTAGTTTAATGATGTAAGTGATGACAGAACAAGTACTGCATTTATTTTACCTAGAGAACTTAACCAGATGCTTCAACGCAGTTGCCTTCAAGCCTCTCTCTTGATGCATTCAGTGTGTCACATTCAAAGCCTTAGAAAAGTTTGGAAAACTAACTACTCTCTACATAACAGGTATGTAGAACAGAAATTGCAGACTAAGAAAAAGAATACCATTGCAGAATAAGAAAAAATAGTTTTGTCAATTTCATGACAGGATCTCTAAAATGGTGCAGAAGATCATAACTTGTCAAGTCAAGCTGGTTGCTGACATCAACTGCAGACAAGTCTACGTCCACTAAGCCATTATCACAACACGTACTAAAGGCATTTCAGTCTAAGAGTAAGTACTGTATTATGCTACAAAGCAAATTACTTCAAAAGAAGATCACTCTCTTGAGATCTGAAAATCTGTAAGTATACGAACAAGCCTTTCCTGCAACCATTACTTTTCTTTTCTGAAGGCTGTTTTTTTTTCTGTCCTGCCCTTCATGAAGGCCACATCTGTTCTACTAAACTGTGCACTTCTGCTGTATAATTCAACTAATTCCTACAACATAAACTAACGAAACCATAATTTCCTAAATACAAATACTAGTTTCTATTAATTCAACACTACTTTTTACTAGCAAATTGATACACAAATGTTAGAACAACTTCTCTAAACTGAATTACAAACACTTCTCAAAGCCAACTCATCAAATAACTTGTCAGCAAAGAACAAGCAGTAAGTCAGAATGCTCCAAGACCAACTTAATAACCCATGTTAAAAATACTACACAACCTATACGTACCCTCTTCAAACTTACAACCCAATATAAGCATCTTGAAAGAGCCTGTATTTTCTGCTTTCTGTGGAAAGATTCAGTAGTAGCACAATCGTATTTCTACAGAAGAACTGAGAACAAAAAGAGCTATCAAACTGAATTACTGAATATAGGGGAAGGGAATATACCGTTTTTATGCAAGCATGGTGTTTTACACTAGATGTTGTTTACTTGTCAGGAAAAAAAGAATCAGGCAGCATTGCATTTTGAAAAACAAATCTCAGGTTAGAAACTGAGTATATTTTTCTTGCGGCATTGAAATAAAGCATTTAAGTTATGATGGCTTAGAACACATACTTAATTTTTCTCACTGAAGTCTTCAACATATTCCTTTTATTTTACTTGTTACAGTTATAACATCTTCAGTTCCCTCACGCTGTGGGGATTAAGTACTTTGTTCATATCCTCACAGACCTTCTTGTACTTTACATGTTTTTTGTCTCTCCCTTAACAAGCCAAGAATAAAGTTAAGATCCTAAAGACCATTAGAATGTCTTTCACTTATACTTGAAAATGCTGTACCCCTTTCAGTCACACCTGTGAACTGTTTCTGGGTAGACTCTGAAAAAATGCCATTTGCTAGAGAAGAAACATTAAACTTGCATAATAAGGTAATTACTGACTAAAAAATATATTGCAGATTGTCCTAGGAGTAAATAAAGTAGCAGACCTTGTCTATGCTGTTTTCAGGTATGTGCTCACAGCTAAACTATTTACATGTGTTGGATAGAAGATTCCAGTTTAATGTTGATGTAGAGGAGAAATGTCACATAAGAAAAAGGAAAAAAAATGACATTATGGCTGACTTCTGTGAGATTACTTAATGCCTACTTAAGTTAAAGTTCCATGCCCCATGTGATCAGCACTCTACAGCACAACACTTGATGTCTGCTTGAGTCAATTTTCCACTACTGCCAGCAAAGCCTGGCTGAGCACAAAAGGACTCATCCAGTCTGTAAAACGTACTTCTAGCCAAGAAGTGTTATTTTGCCAACACCGATGGAGAGATATAAGACTCCTAAAACCTACAATTCTTACATGGCAGAAACTTCGGTTTCAGCCTTATCATGCAGCAGCAACATAAACTAATTCAAAAGCACAGATTCCTTTAAACCTAAAGTAAGCTACATGTAGCTTTTGGGCCAGCACAGTACTATTTCGCTCTAGGTATAATACCTTTATAGTGTTAACTACTACAACACTACAGAAACACGTAAGAAAATGAATCTGAAGTTCCCTTGACAGGAACAGGTATTGTTTCCATTTCAGAGATGGAAGACAATGCTGACTTCCATTTCCAGTGGAAACAGTCAAAAGCCACAGCGACAAAAACCACAGATATGACAAGTGATACACAATCCTTACAAAAACCTTTCCTGAGTGTATATTAAGTTCTTCCCACTGTTTCTCCCAAATCACACACACCTTCCAGGTTAAGACTTCAGGTAATACTTCATACACGCCAATGGAACTGTCTTCTCATAATATGAAAAAAATTCTATATAAAAATTTCCAACTAAAATACATTAACAGCAGGAATCTTACCTATTTATTTGTATAGTAGTTGATACACTAACATACAGTGCTGAAATAATTCTGAATATAAATCCAAGAAGCACAAAAACAACTAAGTTCAATGTAGGTGTCCATATAACACAGCATTATTTTCTCTGAAAACAGTAGTACACATGAAGAAATAATAAGGGATACAGTCTGTAAACTGTCCACATAGGAAATGTCTTCCTAAATACAGACTGTACTAGCAATGTCTCCAAAGAACGAGAAGTATCTTCTAAAAAGGTTTGGTTTTATACTAGTTATAATGTCTCAAATTTTTGTGGAACCTATCCAGCTTTTTGACTGTATCTTCTGGCAAATCGTGATACATAATGTAAATAGCATTTCCCCTTGACATTTTCAAATTTGCCACTCTTTCTACTGGGATAAAGTATGAATATGACGCATCTATCTTACATTCTCTCAAACATACATATACGCATTCGCCCCATGTCCTTTCTTCTCTTCAGTTTTTCACCTCTTTGCTCACTTCAAAAAGACCTTTGACTGCAGGATTTTCTTACATACAGATGATGACAATCGAACAGCATTTAAAATAAAACTGGACCACGAATTTCTACAACATAATATTGATAGATTACTATTTTATTTTTATACACCTGAGTGTTTGCTTCTGCAACTGTGACTTCACTTTGAACAGATGGTTTCATTGAGCTGTCCACAATAACTTATTTTATTACTGCCTGGTTTCAGTTAGTTTAAAAAAAATAATTCATTATTTTTTGTTTTAAATATTTTCTTCATTGTGCATTACCTTGCACTTGCAAACATCAAGTTTCATCTGCCATTGTACTGCAAAAAACTACCTTCCCAAACCCCCACGGCATTCCTCAGTGATCTCGACTATTGTTTTCGTATCTTCTGCAAAGCTTGACATTTGAGATCTCCAACATTTTTTCTATGTTTTTTGAAGTTATAGCTCTTTAGAGGAAGCACCATAATATCCTCTGTAACTCAATTTCAAATTAATCTTCCAATTAATCTAAACTTTTCCCCTTAGCTGGCTTCTAAACCTGACAATATTACACCTGGTATTCTTTTATTATCTACACATATTCCTTCAAAGTCTTGCTTCCAGAGGAGCTACTTAAGGTTTCACCTGTGTCAGACAGTTCTCTCTCAACCACTAATCTCCACCAAAGTTTCAGGCTAGTAGTCTGGTGAAGCACAAATTTTGTCTGCAGGAACAGTGCTGCTTTATTTTTTTTTCTTTTTAATTCACAGTTATGAAAACTTCTAATGGAACAAGCTCCCTTATTTCCAAGTTTTCTTATTCAGCTCCTCTGTTACCCCAAAAGCTTTAATAAGAAATGGAAACATCACATATTAGATCTCCACCATAACAGTAGCTCTAACGATGGAGCCAGATTTTTGTTAGCAGTTCAGTCACTCGAGTCTTCTGTCCTTTTACATCTCCTGGTTCTTTGCAAAGCAACTCTTGACGACTGTCCCTCTTCATCTATTTGTTCCAGAATATTTTCCTTCGATATCCTGTATCTTGAGAGTTGCCTCCATGCAACTAATACAAAAACTCTGTGGTTTGCTCAGCCTTCTGGTTTATGAGATTGAAGCAGAGTATTTCTTACTCCGCAGGGTGCTTAACCTGTAAATAATTCTTTGGTACTTTAACAGACCCACTAATTCTTCAATTCCTTTAGAGTCTTGCTTCGAGTTCACTTTTACTTGGGGTTTAGTTGTTTAAGAGTATTTTATTATTACATGAACAGAACACTATGAAAAGCAAAGTTAACTAACCAAAAGTAAGAATTACATCAAAATTAGAGTTCCACCAGGACAGAAGTTACAACAAATTTTTAATAATGGTTGGAAAAAACAATTTTCCCACCAACCATGTACTCAATAACTGAACAGTTTATTCAAATTATTAGAAAATAAAAGAAACACATTTGAGAAAAAAGACTGAAAGCTTACACAAATTAACAGCAACTGAAAACATGACTGGAAGGTAAGCCATTCTGTTAATTTAATGATAGCAGCTGCTATTGATTTATTTACAGCTGGCATAAAAAATTCATTTTACACAGCAAGTAGGAACAGATCAAGAGGAAACGATAGAATACTGTTAATACCTGCAGAAGCAAAACTGATTTTTCACAAATAAAACCTTTTAATAATTATTCATATAAGGTGGTCTTAAACACGATGCAGGAATACAGTGGTGCTGTTGCTACACAGGTACAGGGTCACACTGTCAACTCTAACCCTATTTGTTTGTAACATCAGGAACAGATAACATAATTTAAAAATAATTAAGTCTTGATACTTGAGGGGCATAGGGTTGCACAAAGATGATTACAAAATGAGAACAATAGTGAATGAATTTTTTGCAAAATCCAAAGGTGAGTAGTTGGGATGCCTGATGAGTATGTGAGGACAATGGCAAAGTGAACCAGCACAACAGTAACTGCATGGTCTCATCAAAAGCAAATTTGGGATGAACAACTTAAGTCAGGATTCATGTAAACAATGGATATGAGTAAGTGTTGGGGAAAATAGTGGACCACTGGAACAATGGTTAATACACTTTCTTGGTAATAATCAAAGAGTCTGCACTGTTACTAAATGTGTGTTTATCAGTATTTGTAACATATTTTAATCTGTGGGATTTATAAAATCTTTGGGAACAGAAGACCAAAAAGAGTTATAAAATTGCAAAATAATACAGTGGTTAAGACACTTCGTAACAAAATATGTGATATGCTATGTACAAAATGATCAGTTCATTCAAACATTTTAAATATTACAAGTCGCCATGATAAGGTTTCTAGGACACACTGGCCAATTGCTAACTGAGGGATTCTGGAGTTCTGCAAACTCCACTCTTACCCTAACGGGAGAGGATGATTCCTCTGTACTTCGTTTCTGTGGCTCTGCCTCAACCTCTTGACGTTTGTTCTTCATTCTTTCCCGAAGATCTCCAGTGGGTCTTTCTGGTGACCTGTACAATGCAGAAACATAATATAACCAGTTCTATGGGACTATTTTTAAAGGAATATGATATTTCAATTGTAATTTTTATTAGTATATACAAAAAGATGTAAACCACCCACCCAGAGGCAAAGTGAATGAATAAGAAAATATTCCATTCTAATGGGCTTAAAAATTCTAAAAAGCCCCAACTCTTTCAGAACGTCTAAGAAGACTTGACTCTAAGAAGGAAAATTACTTGTATATATGGCATGACTCAGTTACTACTCGAGATCAAGTTCAGGTGATCCTATCCAGAACAAATAATCTTTTCCTGGACATCATGCAAATGTATTTCACAATCACACCCACCAAGTATTTCAAAATTTAGCCTTCTCCATATTCTACGCTGCACCAATTTGGATATATATTATGTATTATGTCTATTTTACATATATATAATTTTTTTTTTTTGAACCACAATTAATGTAGAATCAAACTACTATAGACTAGCAATGACAGCCACAGAGAAGCACAAATCTGAATGTGGATTAAGTCTGCAAATGGAGATAACAAGACCGAGGCACTGTCCTCCCATGGCCTTGATGAGGCTGCCACACAAAAAACCCTGTTTCAAGACCATAAACCAGAAATCCACTCTTGGAGGCCTCTCTCTCAGTAACATAACTTTTCATTGTTTAATTACAAAATACTGCATGAACTCTACTAGTTGTGCAACTTAAAGATGCATTTCCTGTAAAGGGTATTACCATGACATGGGATGGGAGGAGGAACATTCTACACCACTATAATTTTGTCACCTCTTAGAATGGATTCACAAGTTCATCTATCCCTCATGGGTTAAAAGAGAACCACCCTTGCCTTAGTGAGGCACTGGAACAGGTTGCCCCAGGAGAATGCGGATGCCTCATTCCTGGAAGTGTTCAAGGCCTGGTTTGGGAAGGCTTTGAGTGGTCTGGTCAAGTGGGAGGTGTCTCTGCCCACAGCAGGGGCCTGGAACAGGATGACCTTTAAGGTCCCTTCCAACCCAAGCCATTCTATGACTGCATGATTCAAAAAAGTTCCTAAGCTAATGGAATGTAGGAGCTGCTTCAAATGATCTTTCAGTTCAAGAAAACATTTTTTTTTTCATATACATCTGGCTTGATACTGAGTTTACTCCTTCTGTGATGGTTGTTAGCTCTAATTACACATTCTTCCATGAAATGGTTCCATGAAAGTACTGTGCCTCTCAGTTTACACTAAAGAATCATGAAGAGGTACTGATTTGATTAGAAGAGATATATGTAATATTTGAGTAATAGAATTTGCATTTCTTTTGTTTTTCACACTGAATCAGTTTCCATTTAGAAAGTTGTTTCTCCTACTCTTCCTCTGTTACATAACATGTAAAGGGTAAACTGTCTTTCACAGGATGCATTCAAGAATCTTAATTAATACAATTTCATTTTCAACCTGCACATATTTGAAAAACAGTAATTTTTTCCACTTCCTCCTCTACGCTGTGATCTGTATTTAGTTATTTGAACTGCATCATAAGGTGAAGTGTATGAGGACCTACAAAGAAAAAAACAGTGACTGCTCTCATTTTAAATGCATTTAATTCTCCATCAAGTTGTAAATACAGGCCAATCTAGATCAGAGGAAATGTACAAAACAGTAGAGCCCTGCTTCTTCCATCATTAAGGATCAAACAATATCCAGCATACAAATATAAACAAGTTATCCTTTTTGCATGCATGACTAAATAATCTTTAAAGTGTCTCACTCTAGTAAAGGTTATGATTCTAAGCATTTTTCCCCTCCTCCCATATTGAAAGATAATTCCTTTGCATTACCAAAACTCTCTGAAGCACTCCAATCATCAGCTACCTCAACAAATAAACTGTTTTTCAACATTGAAGTGCAATTTAATAATAATCAAGCTATGACACAAAGTATTTGGATTAGTGAAACTAAAATTAAGTTAAAAGGCAGAAAGATTATCAATAATGTACTAGAAATACTGTTCCTCAAGAGGAACACTTTCAGGAAAAATTCTTGAGGCTAAAAGAGAATGCAAAAGAACTTGCACTGAATGCAACTCACATACTTCGCAGAGTGACATCTGTAATTTTAATAGTTCTCTTTTTGTAAGTTATAGGCTGGAGTAAAAAGTCCAAAACATTTCACCCTCAATCATTAGGTTTTTTCTTCCCTCTCATACTGAAAAAGGTTTTTGCTAAAACATAATTCAAATCAATTTAAATATTATAAAAGTTATCAAAAACCCCAAAGAAATTAAAAAAGTTACACCTTCAGGGCTGGGGTTTGTTGGTCTATTTATTTGTTTGGGTTTGCTGTTATTGGGTCAGCTTTGTTCAGCTTTAGGAGAACACCAAAGCAAAGTTATGGTAACCACCTTAACCCTCCTTCCTCAAAAACATCATAACCCTCTAAGAACTTTAATAAAATAGGACTGAAAGTTTGTCAAATTTTAAGAAATAATTACTCAGTGAGCCATGACTGTTCTCAGATGCTTTGGCTTAATGCACAGAAAAACAAGCTGGTCTACTAGCTCAATTTCTTTTACGAATACCACAGTTTTGATTTTTTTACACAATGGCTTCTTTACGTAACTTTCCATCAGCCCCCACAAAAGGGATCTCTGGTTATTTCAGGTAATGTTCAGGGCTGAGTTTCAACAGATCATGACAATTTACCTCTGCAGTTTAAGATGATGTGGCTAGACTGCAACTAGCAGAACCTTTCACACAAAAGGCATTATGCACTTTCTGCTTCCTTACTTAGTATTTTGTGCTGAGCCCATCCCTTAATTAAGACCTGAAATGCAGAATTTCCTCACTTCGAATTTTAAGCCATGCAATTAAATGATTTTAAAAAGCATGAGTTCCTACAGCAGTTGAGTTCTCCATGCTCAACAGCATTTAGGAAAGGCACATTTGTAACAGTGCCTTCCTTTGCCTCTGTACTTCCTACAGTGTTAGGAACAAGCACCTCCCAACAGGCACCTCTTGCAACACATCCACCTGTGATTATCTGTGTGTGTGTGTGTCTGTGTGTGTGTGTGTCTGTGTGTGTGTGTGTGTGAGAGAGAGAGCACGTGTGTGTACAGCCAGATGGCAATTATTGGGGTATCATGTACATATTATAATTACACATGATGAAGAATTGTCCTGTTTTCCCGTTTCCCACACTACAATATTTAAACCTTGGAAAATCCACACATTTTTTCCTAATATTACTGCTGGCTTGGTTTGATTTTTCAGTGCAGTGAATAAAGATGATCAGATAGATTAAGAAAGAGACCTTGCAATGGCATAGATCCTGACAATAGTAAGAAGGAGCCAGAGAGGAAGCAGTCAAGCAACTAACCAACAATCTACAAGTGCAGCAACAGAGCAAAATTCCTTGTGGGAGCATGTTGACACACAGCTCTTTCTTTGTTAGCTTCTCCTTACTTCAGATCCCTGGAAGACCAGTAGGTGTATTACTGAATTCTTAGTATTATCATCAAGTAAGTTTCATATATAAACATGATAGGTTTTAATTTTATATCAAGATTAAAATTCATGCTGTGAGAGGCAGCAAAAATGCTGCAAGGGGAGAATCTTTTCCACACTTTAGAGTCAAGTTTTCCTACTGTCTGGTGATGTTCTGAACCATGGGATGCGTTATGGTCAGATAAAACCATTAACAGTGAGATTTACTGCAGACAGGTATGAAATGCAACAAGACAGAAAGGCAGCAAGAAATGCTTTGTCATACCAAACTGCTTGCAAAGCAGACAAGAGACTTGCCCAGCAGGCCTGGCTGAGCACACACAGACAACGCTGCCACTGTGTTACCCCAGGTACTTGAACAAGAGCATTGCTTTAACTGAACTGATGTGGAAGCAGCATTAGCTTGGCTTGCATGAAGCCAATAAAATTGCATTCAGAATGCCTGGATAACATTTATGAAGATCTCTCTAATGTTAAATAGCATGAAAATGCCAATGTTTTATTATATACATAAACCAGCTTTTTCTAGGCCTGGCCAAGAGCGATCAGTAGAAACCTCTGAAGACAATAAGGCTTCTTTCATTTGTCTTGTTTAGAGGCTGTGTGGGGCTGGTGGGCTTCCACTCCTTTTTCTCTTTTAAGAACACCTTTATTAAATGCTGAATATCTCAGGCAAATAAGCAGAAAGATTTGTCCCTTAACTTTTACATATAGTCCTAGTAAAAAAAGTTAGCAATAAAAAGAAGCAAATCAACATTATTCTTAAATGTCAGTGGTGACAGTGAAGCAGAAACACAGCTTTAATCACTAAAAGAAATGTCACTTTTCTTCAAATGACCAAGCAGAACTACGTACTGAGTGTTCCAAACACTGAAAGTAAGGAGAAAGTGACATTCTAACAGTTTTAAAATTTAATCTCTACCAGCAAATCACTTATTTCATCCATTTGGAACACTCAGTACAGAACAGACTAAATCTTCTACACATCAAAAGAAACATTAAACTCAGTGATGTATTTTGTATCCCAGCAGTTACCATTTTAGAAGTAATGGAAGATCAAATAAGCAAAGTCAAGATCATCCTGAGAGTATGCCACAGGAATAGGAAAAAGAACCAGAACCCTAAACTCATGCCAACCTTCCTGTTGTTGCTTTACACTTTGATGCTTCAGAGTGCCCATCCATAATCTAGAGGTAGCATGACATTACTGCAACACTGACACTTCTGTAGCATTATGAAGGACAGTTATTTGTAAAACATGAAGCCTTCAAGCAAGGAGGTACTATAGTAAAACTATAATTTTTGTCCTTTATAGCAAGAAGTTTACAAACTTACTGCCACATTCAGTTTCAGTTAAGCAAGGTGTTATGCCACACAAAGGACAGTTGAAAAAAATTTAAAACTGTAGTAACATATGAAGAGCAGATAAGAAAAAAATATTCTTTTTAGAAAAACAAAGTAAATTTTTGGATTTCCTGCTACGATACCGGATATTTTTTCTATATCTGACAGATAAAGTCACAAAACTATGTTTGAAGAAAAGTGTTTTCTCACAACAGGAGAGAAAGGACAGACACCTTATTCATCAAACAACATAGCAAAGGCAGAAGGGCTGTGAGCGTGAGCACTGCTGTAAGTTATTGCAAATGAGCACTTTAGTAAAGGACAGACAAGTATACCAGAAAGCTGCAGTGACCCTGTGCCAAACCAAAAAAGTATTAAGGTACCTGAACTTCCCATTTCAAATAATAAGTAGTGAACCTGCATCCAGTGGACTCCATTTTTTTAAAGCTAAACACACACAAAAATTCTGCATGTTGCCAAATGAATTGTTTTGAGCAGCTTCACAAGGCAATTGGTTATTTGTAAAACATATGATCAGGCACACCACAGCATTTCACTTAAAAAAAAAAAAAAAACAAAAACAAAACAAAAGACATAGTTGCAAAAGCTATTTTCCTACAGCATGTGAAGAATTCAAAGTGAGTTCTTGATTTACCTTCTATAACTGCTGCTATAGCCTTTACCTCGTGGTGAAGGGCCATGTACGAATCTACATGTGTTCCCATAGAGGCAGTTGCCAGTCTTCAGCCAGTTACGGCACTGTGTCTAAGAGACAGACATTACTGGGTGAATTTCACACTCCTTTCTGGAAATACCATCGGTGTGAGTGTGGCAGAACAAACAAATGATTCCACATTAACTCCCATTTATTGGTAATTTCTGCCCACCAGTAATATAACTCATTAAAAAAAAATAATCAACAATGAGCATTGGGTCTGGCAGAGAAAAATTTAGGTTGGTGGAAATACTATTAATATGTACAATACTACTGCTCCTCTCCAGAAGAAGCTGGGACAACACATGTTATTTGAAAATTCTAGTATTAGTGTGGTGAACATCCACGCGTTAAGGAGTTCTTTTCCCCTGTACTTAACACTGGTGACATCTGAGCATTTGGTACTTGTGAGCTACTCTTTCCCACCACACAAATCCTGGAAAAGAAGATGCTGGAGCGGGGAAGAAAAGAAGAACACTTTTACAACTCACCTCTGCAGTACTTCCAGTGCTGGGTCCAAGCCTTTCAAACACACTGGGTCTTCGGGATGTGCTATCGGATATGGTCTTGGTATTTTCCACTGTGACCTTCCTTCTAATTTTTGACATTTTGTACTACTTCAACCAAAAAAAAAAGCAAAACTGTAAAATCCTTCAGTTTGGGGCTATTGACACTGAACTCACATGAATAAAATAGTATGATATACATTGTAAGGGTTGCTGCAGAGGTGATGAAGAAAGAAAAAGAAGTCATAAATGAGTGAAATGTATCTAGTAACAAGGAATGCCTCTGATTTGAACTAGTCAGCTGAATACCAGTAATGATAACTTTTCATTTTATTTTATGATCCGTTTTGTATTCTTCAGCTTCCTCTCGGGAAAGATCACATGACATGTTATTCATTTAGGCAGCAAACACCACACAGGACAGATGCTTTCTTTCATCATGTATTTTTGGTGCATGAACTCAAGTGACTTAAAGTGAATAGAACCTTTAATGTTATTTCACCAACCTCTCAGAAACCAGTTTCAACCACTAAAAATGGCTCCCATTTTGGAAACAGATTTCCAAAAATAAGAGCTCCATTTTTTCCCCTTTTTTGTGTATTACAACCTACTGAAAACCACCTTGGTATCAAACACAATCTGTGTTTGTTAATGGTTTCATTTCTACAACTATTTGGAACACAGGAGTTCAGAAAAAAACCCAAAAAAACTCCGCAACAGTGGTACACTTTTTAAAGCTTCTCAAGAAGTAGCTCATTTTCATTAAGAAAAACAGATTTTCAAGGAAATACAGCACAACTTTGATAAACAAGAAGTCACATTTTATCTTACCTGAAAAAGGAAGGAGTTATTTACAGAAGAAAAAAAAAAAAAAGGAAGACATGTTTTTAGCACTAGAGACAGGTTCATGTAACAAGGGCAAAACGGGCCCCAAAGGCTACTGTCCATTCTTTACATGCTATTTGATCTACACAGAAATAAAACCACTTTGGGAAAATCTCCAAGGTACTGGAGAATTAATACACAGCTCAAAAAAAAACATCCCTTTGTGGTACTGCAAAGTGCCATCACTCTCATTAGTCGGTAGAGCATGATTAGCCAAACGCTGATCTCCTCCCCTTCTGCTGCTGTCTCTTCTGCTCCTCCCCACGCATCACTGCACTTACAACACCCACACACCCCCTTACGCTGATTTCTCATACACAAACAGTTTAGAAATGACAAAAACATCCATCTGTAGAGCCAGAATAATACAAATTTAAACTAACATCCACTAGAGGAGATTAATACCCACTTTTACCATCTGATCAGCAATATGTTCCCGTAGTATTCAGATTGTAAGGTTAAATTTCATAGAAAAAAATATTATAATGTATAAGCGTGGACACTTCATTATCTGAACCTACAGTTCCTTCCATGACAACACTTCCCTAGGAGTCTGACACCTGTGCACTTCCTACAAATAAAATGCTGTGCTGAAGCTCTTGCTAAGCACTTTAGCTCCTTTATAAACAAGAGAAGAAAGAAAGCTTACACTACATATTTGAGATTTCCCAGTAGAGGTCTACTACTTCTCCAAGTCCCTGATTATCTGAAGAGTTTTATCTCATAAGTAAGGTTCAGATAATCAAGACATTGACCAAGATGCTCAGGAAGGGTAGAAGTTAACCATATGGTGTATTCCAAACATTAAAAACAATGGTTAACATCAATTAGTGGAAGCAGACAGTCCAACAGTAGAATTTGCCAGTAGCATGAAATTATTTGGGTTAGTAAAAACTGCAGAGAACAGAGATTTCCAGAAAAATCTGAGTTAGAGAATTGAGTAATACAACAGCAGATGAAATGCAAATAAATATAATGCAATGCACACAAGAAGAAATGATTTTATCTAAATACTTTATGAGATCAAATTAGTCCATTCTTCTGAGAAAAATAATTAGGAGTCATTGTGGACAGCTCAATGTGCAGCAGTAGTTACAAAGTCTGACAGGATAAACCATTAAAGTTAGAAAGCAAAACAATACCACCTCTCAACTAGATGAGTACCCCTCCATTTCAGGATTCTCACTGAATTTCAGAAAAAACCTACTAAATTTCTACAGTTCCACACAGCTATGCCCTTTAGCAGAGGATATAAAAATCAACTGACACATGCAAAAGCATTTTTAATATGACAATCATATAACAAATGCTGAATTTGGTTTAAATATTTACAGTTAAAAGTCACATCTGAAATAAAAGGAGTTAGAAGAATGACACTGGCAACAGCACAGGGAGGGCATTCAACATGAAGGACAGATGAGTCCATCTAATACATAAGTACAGTACACACTACATAGTAGTATACAGAAAAATGACATTCATTTTGCCTCACCATTTGAATGTACTTTTATTTTCAAAGAAACAGAGGCCAAACTTATGGTTTAAATGCCACTTTTTACCCAGCATATAGTTCCTTTTTGGAATTAACTTTTAGGGGAAGTTATGATGATGACTAAAAGCATAGTTACAAGCATGGAAACCATGTAGGGGACAACATCATTAATGAACAGATAATTTAATTCCAACTGCATTTTTCCCTGTATTTTGGCCAATAATTTCCCATAAGGAAATTAAGAAGAATACCATCCAACCCTGAATCTTCTAAGGTTTGTAAAATTCCCTATTAAAAAAAAAAAACACAACCAAAAAATAAGACTTGAAATGAGAAATGAAAAATGTACTATTTCAGGCAGGATTCTGTCAATTCCATTCTTGTATTCTGGCCCATATCCACCGGTTTGGAATTAGCCACAGATAGTTTACTAACAGAAGAGATATTTCATGATAGATTACTCTAGGCAAACAAAACCAGCATGCTGTGAGTGCAGAGCATATTCCTTTCTGTATGCACATATACCGCATGAGGACCTCACTCGTGCAACAAGAACTGCAAGACATTTCAATGTTCAGTGAATAGGACTGTTCCCAAGCGCTGCAGGATGAGAGTCCAGACAGGCAAACTGAGGACTTCTCACTATGTCAAACATTACATTTGAGAGACTGCATCTGAAAATGCAGTTCAGACCCATTTTCATTCTTTGAAGATCAAGCCAGTTAGAAACGTGGAGAGACTATTAAAACCATATTGAAAATCTCAAATGTATGATGACAGTTTCTGTGTTTCTGAAAAGCTTCCTTGCTCATAAACAAGTACTGTGAAGGGAAAAAATTACATGTTTCATTTCCAAATTTCTCAGCCTGCACATTAATGGATGATCAGGAACAATTTAAATGGAGCATCCCATAAAGATTCCCATAACTTGCTCAGTTCTCACACATTTTCACCTTACATTGTTTTATCACTGATGATCACAACCCTGCTATCAATCCCACACTGACAGCCAGTGCCAGGTCTTTTCCTTCCATCAAACGTCTGTGCCTCTGGATTACCATCTCCTTATCAAACACTCACGTGGATTAGACAGCACCGAGTTTCAGTGCGGATTGAGCCTTAAGCAGTCTCAACAGTTCAAATAATTACTACCATGATTAAAAAAAAATTAAAACATTCGTAAATAGAAAGTTATGCACTTCAGGTTCATGACATTACATTGTCAAGTCTACTCAGGCGCCAACTTCCGCAACAGTTTACTATCACTAAGTGAAATTAACTTTATCCTCCTAAAATAAATTCTATAGCTAAGATTTTAACTGCAAAGTATTACTTTTCCACACATAAATAAGATCCATGACAACCTTTAGCAATATTAGAAATATTATAACAGTATGGTAATTTACAGATAGTCTATGTTATTCTTTCAGTGGAATAACTTTTCCAAGGGTGAGAGTCAATTGCTTAATAACATTAATTATACTACCATTTGAAGTCAAATATATCTGAGTGTTACATGAATAAAGCTAAAATGCAGACAGACTTGAGTGGGCACTAACCAAGGAACTGAAATCAATGAAGCATGTGACTGACACAGTATTCACTGAAATTCTGTATTTGTATTACCAGTACTCCTACATTTTGGTGTCAAGCATGCTTAAGATTTTTCTTCAATATTAGTATGATATTACATGAGCCAAAATCAAGAGACATCTGAAACACCTACTTTTTCTGTTAAAAAAACCTAAACCAGCCCCGTGAAAAAATGAATCCTGAGGGATTCTACAGGAAAACTAGAAACTAAGATGTAACTGAACAAAAGCAAAGTTCAAAAAACACCCTCTAAGAGATAAAATCTCTTTAAGAAGTCCAAGACATCCCTCATAAGCATGTCAATGCCTGTGCATGCACACGACACCACACACAAGCTAAACGTGTCACTTTAGAAAATCCTACCTGTGAAGAGATAAATAATATGCCATTTAAAATAACAAGCAAAATTATTTTGAAGTCCTACAAAAGTTCAGATATGAGCTGATGGCAACACTATGATAAACTAAATACGTGTTGAAAACTAAGTAAGAGCTTTGAGAATGGTTCCCTGCACTCTTAAAAATGAAGTGCTTTTACCTGAAAAGATTTTGGTGCCGATTACAATGTAAACGATTCCATGTCACAGTACTAAGAAAATAGTGCTATTTGAAGGAGCTCCACGGGTTTACTACCTAAAAGTAGCAATGGTAAAATGCGTTCATAGCAAACCTTCCAAAAAAAGTCAAAATACACAAAGAAGCCTGTCTGACAGAAAACTAGTATTCCAAGTTTACTTTAACAACTCCTTGTCGATAATCCATCACCATATGAACCTGAACCTGTCCCTCTAATTCAACACGGGGTATTTCTCCTTGAGTAGCGATAAGCAATTGCTAATTATGCTTGCACAAATATAAAATCATGGTTGGCTTTCTACAGGTGGACAAATAAAAACATCAGGCCCTAGGAAGTATACAGTATTCCATGTCTTGTCTAACAAAGTCTTTATACTCAAAGAAGATGTTTCCCCAGGCTAAGGGACAGTCTATGCAGACTGGGGCGGACAGGCCCAGGTTCGTTCAGCTTTCACATGACACTTGCTGGGTACGTGTTGCCACCAATTTGTAAACTGGATCACCACATCAGCAAGCTGTCACTCTCAGCAAACATGGGGAGAAGCAGAGTGTATTATCTCGGGCACAGCCACACAGACTCCTACAGTTTCAGATACTTCGCTCATGGGCCGAGTCTGTCCACTCCCTTCTGCACAGAGGCACCCTGAGCACCCTTCACCACCGGCACAAGATCCCTCAAGGTCCTGGCTGCCAACCCACTACGTGCCAAAACCTGTTCTTCTAAGTCTTGCAGAAGGCTGACAAGAAATCACCGGTGGAGCGAGAATCCATCGAGAAGGCAAAGGTGAGCGCCTAAGCAACACTAACCCAACATGTCCAGGCTACAAGTTGTGGAAGGGATGGAGTCAGCTGTAGCCGGTGCCTGAAGGAATGGTGATGGGGGAACTTGTACAAGCGAAATTAGTAGTCCCTCTTGAGCGCACAGAGCAGAAACGACTGCCAGAAAGTGGGAGAAGAGCCCTACTGAAGTGGGAAAAAACCCCAAGCAAAACCAAAAGAACAGGGGAGCTCCGAGTGCGTGGGGAGGAGGCCGCAGCACGGACACGGGCCGGCAGCCCGAGCACAGGGAGCGATGGCCCCGCCGGGCTTCCCCGGCCGCCGTTCCCGGGGATCCCCCGCTGCCCCCCGGCCGCGCTGGGCGGGACCGCGGCCCTTCCCCACCGCGGCGCTCCGCGGGCCCAGCGCCTCCGAGGCCCGGCGGCCCCGGCCAGGCCCGACCCGGCCCGGGGAAAGGGGGCGCAGGGGCCCGTCCCGCCTCTCCGCCCGCCCCTTCCGCGGCCGCGGCGCCGCACTCACCTGCTCCTTGCGCTGCCGCGCCGCTCCCCGCCGCCTCCTCCGCCGCCGCCCGGGGCGGAGAGGGTGGGAGGGGGCGAGGGGGGGGTCCGTCCTCCCGGGCCTGGGCGCGGAGCGGCGCGGGCAGGAGGGGGAGGAGCGCGCGGAGCGGCGCGCGCCCCCGCGGACCCGCCGCTCCCGCCCCGCGCGC
>JAWWEV010000001.1:55674375-55790051 GCA_035583235.1 Hafferia zeledoni | reverse complement strand
GCCCGCGCCGCCGCCGCCGCCGCCGAGGAGCAGGAGGAGGAGGAGGAGGAGGATGGTGGTGACGGGCACGATGACGGCGATGACGTCGGAGGGGGCAGGACGGTGGCGGCGGCGGCGCAAAGGGCGGAAGCGGCGGCGCCGCCATCTTGGGTGAGGGCGGAGAAAGGGCCTGGCTCCGCCTCACCAGGAGGGAGCGGCGCTGCTGGAGGGCCGGGGGGTTTCCTGCTGCGAGGGGCGGCCCAGCGAGCTGGGGGTGCTTGGACTGGGGAAGAGGAGGCTGAGGGGAACTTATCGCTCGCTACAGCGATCGGAAAGGAGGTTGGGGTTGGTCTTTTCTCCCGGAGGACAAGATGAGAGGACACGACCTTAAGCTGTGCCGGGGAAGTTTAGGTTGACCATTAGGAGGAATTTTTTCACAGAAAGGGCGATTAGACATTGGAATGGGCTGCAGAGCGAGGTGGTGGAGTCACCGTCCCTGGAGGTGTTTAAGGAAAGACTGCACTTGGCACTCAGAGTTGTGGTCTAGATGGCAGAGGTGGTGTTCAGGCATAGGTTGGACTCGATGATCTCAGAGTTTTTCCAGCCTAATTGATTTGGTAATAATGTCATCTTCAATGTCATCAAAGAGCCCCACCCAGCGTGGCCTTGAGTGTTTCCAGGGACGGAGCATCGACCACCACCTCTATGGGCAACCTGTGCCACTGCAGCACCACCCTCATTGTAAAATACTTCTGTCTTAATCTAAACCTGCCTTTTTTCGGTTTAAAACCATTGCCACTTGTCCCATCACCTTATAATGGCCTTGTATATTGTATTGTATGGTATGGCCAGACTTCCTGAACGCAGATCTGGGCAGGGCTCTCCCCACGTGGGTGTGCCCTTCCAGCCTGTGCAGTGGGTTTTTTAGGTGAGGCACAGCGTGCACAGAACTGGCCCCACCGTTTCAGTCCTGAGGTCCATCTGCCACGGCTGAGGGGGCTTGGACAGTGACAGGGAAGTCCTCGGGACTGTCACAACACCCGGTACTGACTGGGGCTGACCCTGCTGAGCATCCGAGATGTGACGGGATGGGATGGCAGGGAGGCTTGAACTGCCAGGGGACGGTCCCACTGAGACTCGAACTCAGGGCCTTGGGACTCAGAGTCCAGAGTGCTCTCCTTTACACCACGGGACCACCCCTTCTAATGGCCTTAAACATCTTACAAAGCCTTCAGACTTGTGTTTTGCCACATAAACCCTTGGCTGCAGGATAAATGATCTTGGCTAGTTGTAGTGGAGGTGCCTGTGGGCAGCTCCCCCTTGGTGTTTTGGCCACCTGTATGTCCTTGCCTTTATCAAAGTGCGCGGCAAGAAGTTCTTACGTGAACATCCTTTTTATCTGACAGCAGAAATGATGAGTAGGATTGTTTTCCTGCAAGGAAATCCTTTAATAGCACAAGTAACCAAAATGAGTGAACCTCTTCTATGGCTGGAGTCTGCTCAGTACGATGTGTGTGAGACAGAGGCCCATTCGAGGCTTCATCACCCGGAGTTCCCATCATCTAGTGGGAAATCTGTGCTCTTTTCCCTTTTCCATGTTACATATATAACATGGTACACTGAGCTACCATTGCAGGTATAGGTATATAAGTATGGTTGAAAAGTGATGTATCCTAAAATATGGCAGGTACAGTCACTCTTTTTTTTCTGCCTATGTAGAAATAATAAAGCAGCAAGCTTTTTTATTACCTTTATAACTAAGTGCAGTCATGATGGAATAAATGGTACTCAACATTACAAATTTTGAAGAACATGTTTTGCTATCTCTTTCACAGCAGAAAGTGCTTCTAAACAAGTTGGCTTAATTTCATGAGAAGGAAGCAAAAATCCGTAAGTTCCTGTGTCTCGTAGCTCAAAGGTAAAAGAATATTTAATGCCAAGATCGTAAGCCCAGTCGTCAGACCCTCCAGGAGCTAAATCTATGTGAGGAAGGGAAAACAGATAAATTGCCTGAAACGAGAACTTCAGTCTTTTGTCAAGAGCTGTCTTCTGATTCCAGCAAGGATATACTGTCATGCCTGTCGTTGCAGAAAAGCCATACTTACAGATTGTTTGTGCACCAGGACCAGGTGTATAAGTTTCCTTTGTTGTCCTCCTTATAGCTTTAGCTGCCTTCTTTGCCACACTCTCCTGAAATTAAACAAAACATTATTAGTTTTAAGGCCTTGTGATAACAGTTAGTATGTACACAGTTAGAATTTACTTACACTGTGCTCTGGATCTCACATTAGTTACAATACTCTTATAAAAGGTTCTAGAAAACCCACATAATGTGGTAAAAATTTTCAGCATATGCCAATGTTACAGATTGCATTTCTGCTGTAGACAGATAAACAATATAGATGAGATCATACCACCACTTCAAGCAGTAAACTGTTGTCAAACCATTTGTTCTAATTTGTCTTGTATTTTTTTCTGCCACAATATTTAAGTCACTGTCAGTTTACATTGTGTTGACGAAAACAGCAGGAAAATATTTTAATTGAGGCAACTCTTCTCTTAAGCCATAAAGACGACTTAAATGCCCAGAATTAGGGTACCTCTTTCTACTTTACAGTGAAAACAATCAGAAATTATTATTACTGTTCACTCACAACTACCCTTTTTAAATTGTGGTATATAAAATTGTTTGTTTCAGGAAATCAAACAGTAATCAAGACATCACAGAATATAGCTGTTACTTGGAGTAAGGTTTTTTTGTGTTGAAATTACTGCTTTTTTCTCACTTCTCAACACATTGGCACTAGTTACTGATGGAAATACTATATTGGACTTAATTGTGTACTTTTTACAGTTCTCTTATATATACAACATGTCTTTTTGAATTTTTTTTTTAAATGCGCTTTTAAAAAATAAAATATGTTAGTTAAGTGACGTGGTAGATGCTTATGTTGAAAAGCAGTAAAAATTGCAGCAGTGTTTGCAAATGTCAGTCCTCTGGAAATTCTCCTACTGTCTGCCCTTATGTCATACAGTGCGTGAAATGACCTGTCCATCTCAGACATGTGCTGCCCTCCCAGATGGCAAATCCCAAAGCCTGTCCCCTGCTTTCTGGTCACTTTAACTGATTTCTGCTCCTTTCTTACTTCTAGGCAGAAGCCCTTGCTGCAAGTACCAGAATTCATTGCCTTCGCACTTGGAGCTTAGGGAACACTAAAAGTGAGCGAGGACGTGCAGGAGAGGGAATCCCTTGCTCTAGGGATCTTGACATCTTTATGTAAGAAGAATCTAACTAAGCTGTCTGCCTACTCCTATGGCTTGATTACTCTGTGTTAGCAAATCCCAATTTACCCTGCATATCCTTTCCACATCCAAACCCAGAGTTTTATCATCCTTGGGGAAAAAACAGCAGCTACTTTTTCTGTTCTGAAACTGTCTGTCTTCAGGGAGAGTTCTTACTACGTGATTTGGTGGCTCAAGAATGTAAAATTCTACATAAACAGGTTATGTTTTCCATCCTACCATTAAGACTATCTTAAAGAAGTATCCCTAGGAAAAAAACATAATAAAAGTAGCAAGTGCCCACCAGAATACTTCATTGCTTAGGTATATGAAGGGTGTTTTTCAGAGTTACACACCCAAGCAATTTTAAGAGTTTGTGTAAACCATACGACATGAGATGAGGAATTTGCATATATATGTCTTTTCAAGGTGTCCAAACCAACATGCCTCTGCTCTTTTAGCAGCAGCTTCAGCACATCAGGTGTTGTTGATGTGTTATCAACCTGGAATAAATACTTTCGTTTTTCCATAGTCTTCAGAAGCAGATTGCTGACTTATACACTACTAAACTAGCCCAGACTAAGTTGTTAAGAACGTCAAGATTTCTTCATCTTCAGGGCACTGTGGCTCCCTCATTACGAGGCTAACCAAGCAGGGTAAGTAGTTCTGAAATAAATGTGAATCTGCAGGAACTGGGAAGACATACCAGCTCATCATGGTCTTTGCTTTTGTTCCTAGTGTAAGAATATGGAAACAATACCAACTGGGAGTAAGAGTGCATGGTTATGTAGGCTTTAATGGTGTCTTTGTGATCTCTGAGAAAGCGAGCCACCGCTTTCACTTCAGGCTCAGACTCTGGGTAGGGTCCACAGTATGTCTCCTGACATTGATGGGGAGATGCTCCTTGACCTGTAACAAAAAAAGTGCAGTTTTAATCCTTTCCTTCTGCATTTCTGTTCATCCAATAAAAGAGCAGCGTATGATGCTAATACACAAGAAATCAGGGATTTGGCAATGCTATGGAAAGAACTTGCAAGCTTGTAGAAGGAGTACCAAGAGCCAAAAAAATCTTCGTCTGCTAGGCATTGTGGAAGGATGACTGAGGTGATCAGTTTATACACCATGGTGGAGCATCTACTCAACTTGATAGTGGTGGCATGACAAGGGCCACCTCTTCCCTCTTTCCTACTTCCACCAACAGCCTCCACCAGTTGTGTCATGGTGTGGTGCAAGTGGCAGGAGCCAGGGTCATGGATCTCTGTTGTGCTGGGAAGAGACTACTCCCTGATGTGTCATCTGGGGAGAAAAAAATCTGGAGTCCCAACAAAAAGTATTGAAATCTGAGGAAGTTTTCACAGGTTCATAACAGATACTCCACTATATTTGTCTTTATATTCACTTCATGAAATAGTAAATGAAAATGTTTTCAAAATAAATAATTTTAAAGGCAAAAAGTGAGGCAGGGGTACAATAAGAAGAAAATGATGTCTTACCACACCAGTGTGCATCAAAATTCCTGTTCATGTCAGTACCAATGCACTTGCTGTTACCATGTGATGAGCGGCTTTTTCTCCACAGACGGTTCTAAAGAAACAGACACACAAACCAGGTTCAGGGAAAAAACTGGAAAAAAATCAATCTCCCTGATTAGTTAAATGTGACTTCCTACTTGTGCCCCTACAGTGCCAATGAAAACCAAGGAAGATTCTAAAACTGCAGTCTGCTTGCCAACAAGGCTAGATGATAAAAGGAAATTTTGGGTAGGATAAGAAGTGATCACATCTGGTCTGATTTCAATGGAATTTGGACTGTGGAAGGAGGGGAGAAGACTTACAGTGTGACCAGGTATGTGAGTTGAAGAGCTCAAGTACAACTTTCCTGTAGGCATTGCTGCCAGCACATGGAAAGTTGGAAATTTAGTATGCAGCTGTTGAGGTGATAGTGCACAGTTATACAAGTGTGAGCCAAGCTGTGCTGAAGGTTAAATGAGAAAGAGCGGGGCAGGTTTTTTTTTAGAACTTGAGTGAAGGATCTAAAAATCAATGAACCATCTCAACAGCTTGGGATTTCCAGCCAACAAATAAAATCCTGGACAAAAGGTAACTGTTGTACCTTTGTTTATCTCAAACAAAAGTACTTAGAGAAGAGGCCTGCCTTGCAGGAGTAAGGAGTGAGTTATTGGCTGTTCCCTAGGTGATATAGGACACCCTCCAGCTGGTGCTGGATTGTGCCTTGCTCCTGAAGGCTGATACAGGCATTCCCTGACATCTGGAAGTATTAAAATACCAGGATGAAATTCTGTAATTCTCAAATGCATTTCTAGCAACTTGAAAGACACAAAGGTACTATGGATAAGATACTACATAGTTGCTGTATTTGTGGTGATTTAAATAGGGCAAAGTTGCAGAAATTCCAAGCACAGATTTAGAGTTTGAGGTGTGCGGTTCCAGGATGAAAATCACTAAGCATTATAGTACCCATAAATAGCAAATCAGTACATTGCACAACCCATCAAAAAAGGTCTACTTACAGAAGGATGGCTCCATGTGTACTCATAGCCATCCACATTCATAACAGGCATGACATAGAAATCAAAGTGTTCCAGAAGCATTGTCATGGTTGGGTCTCTCTCACGCACATGGATTGCCTATAAAGCACAGGAGAAACTTACTAAAAGCATTTGTAATAGTGTTGTTCTTACCTTCCTAGAAAGGCACCTGGTGGCATGTGTAAAATAATCATGCAATTATCAGATCCATCTACCTCCTGATAAGGCACATCACATCACGGAAATTGCTGAATAGCAAAGTAGTTCTTTGCTGAGAACGGCCATGGAGAGGGGAGGAATTGAATTGATACAGTCAATCAGATATACTCCAGTCCTTTAGTGTTAATGAGTGGTCATGAGATAAAATTGAATCCTATTAATAGGAAGGTTTGAGCTTTTGCTGCTTGTGTAAATAATAAGAACCCTCCCTCCCACCCAAAATACCACAATTGTAGCACAAAATAAAGCAAGCCCGAAAATAACAAGTAGCATTTCAAATGGCTGCTGTATATAACGTTATGCTTCTGGTTGCATCCTGAGTTTAATGCAATTGTATTGACAAGAGCCAGTAAGATCTACATTGCTAATTTTGCGTCACAGCTTATTTGGAAGGCTTTAGTGATACCTAACCTGGTTGTTGGTCCATGATGCAGGAATAAATTTTAACCTAGAGAAGTGGGTTTGTTACTATTAGAATAGACTAAGTCCTTAATCATATTGTTTTCTTTTTTTTCTTTATGCCTTACTCAAACCACCTTCTTTCATTTTAAATCCATCCCCCTTTTCCTCAGGCAATGGACTTCCTTTGACTAAATGAGAAATGTCAATCTTTCTACAATCTTAACAACAACATTAAATGATAGTGGACCCATTATAAAGAATGCCTAGGATTTGCTAGAGAGAGATGGTGGTTTTAATGTGCATGGGCAGATGTGTTTTAATGTCAGATTTTTAACTGTTACTTCATGAAGTGATATAGAAATAAAATTTTAATTTAAAACATGTAAATTAGATCAAAGGGATGGAGAACTTAAATGTTCAGCTTGTTACTTCTGAAAAAAGCTGCAGGGACCTGTCACTGGCAAAGTGACAGCACAGCTGGTAATTATGTGGAGCAGCATGAAAAGGGCAAATGCATTTCTCTCCAATGGAACCATGAAGGCTGGGATTATCGGCATGTCAAAAGGTACATTCAGCTATATCTGTCCCTAACTTCTGTAATATCCTTTCAAATGTTATAGTTATTGAGGCTTTACAGTAGTGACTCATGACAGGAATAAACACTTCTTCTTCTTTTTATTATTAGCATTAACGTTGTTTAGTTCCATCACAGCCAAACCATAACTGATGTTTTAAAGACTCATCTATGTTGTTTCTCTGACTACAGTACTGATGATTGCAAAGTCTCAATCTCATCTAGCTTATTTTTACTGTGAACTTTGCTTTTGTGAAAAAGTAACAATAAATATCTCAGAATATTAGCTGAGCAAGGCAGACAACCTTGTCTGGGCCAGAAGGGCCTTAGAAGCCTTTGCCTGGTCCATACCAGGAAATGGACCAACAGCTCAGCATAAAAAGTTGAGCAGAGATACCTTAGGTTCAAAAAGACCAAGGTAACATATGTTAAAATCCAGGTACAAACCGTAGATATTGTATCTTTTTACATACCTTTGTTCACTATCCTGAGCAGTGTATATGTTAAGGATACTAAAAATAGATGTGACTGTAGGTTTGTGGCTGCTCATCAAGACTGGTCGACCTAAGCCCATTCTACAGGCTCATCCCATCAGTGATTTTCTAGTTCCCATGAACTATGTGTGTGGCGGGCTGTTGTTGGTCATGTTCTGGAGGTCTGAAATGAGCGTGTCTGTACCAGGGCTAGTACCTTCAGAAAGTAGCTTGTATGGCTTTATTCTCTGCATGAGGCAGATCCAGAAAAAAGCAGAAGCACAAATTAAAAAATGCAGAGTCAGGAAGAGCAGGAGCAGCAGCTGACGCATCATATCAAGTGGTGAGTAGAGATTGCTGGTGTGCATGCTGGTTTTGAGCCATGCCATGTCTGGAGCAGGCAAGTGTGGGGTACCTATTGCTCTCAAAAGGCATGTAGGGAAGAGCCAAGGGTTGTAGGACAGCTTAAGCTCACCCTGGGTGTTTTCTGACCTGGTCCAGGCAGTGCCAGATGCAATAATACGATCATGAGCCACTGTGTGCTGCTTGACTCAGAGCCAAGACCAGTCCTAGAATCCACGTGGCAGTACAGACTTAGCCCTAGCAGATTATCAAATGTGCTTTAGCTGGCATGCCATCTTCATCCCTGACCATGCATAATTATAAACATCTCTGCTGAATTTCCTGCACATACTTGGCAGTTTTCTCATACTTTCAAGTACATTTGAGCTCCTTTGCATTCAATCCCTGTGAGTTTCTGTCTCTCTCTCTCACACATATGCGCGCGCGCACATGCACACACACACACACACACACACGCGCACTGTTATGTATGCAAGTTAGACACAAATCTCATGTGTTGGTGTTGTGGAACTAAATGGATTAAGGCTTTATGGAGCTTAGAGTGTAATTGGACAAAGGTAAATGGCATCAAGATTTTTTGCTTTGCTTTGGCAACAGTAATCAGATGTGATTATCTACTCACATGGCCTATGAACCACAGGCAAAAAGCAGGAGAAATCCATTCTCTAGCGTGGATACCACAGTCAATCCATATGGCATTTTGGGATTTTTCCTGGCTTTTAGAAATCTAAAAAAAGAGAAATTGCATTAAAATGTCACCATTGTAAAGGGTACCACAGGCAAGCAGCAATGCAGGGGTAACCAAGATGGAAAAAGAAGCATCTGTCTTGTTCAGAGAGCTTGGACTGATCCTGGGCCAGGATGAAACCATCAGTTATGTTCACATACAGTCAGAGAGCAACGTTCAGGCTGCTTGCAAGGTCCTAACACAGACACAAGATTACAGCAGGACCTGAGGTCTAGCAAGTCTATCATCAGCTATGCAGGGCAGCAAACTAGATTGGCTTCATAATCAACAGAGGAGGGTATCTGCTATGCCAATATTTCATGCCTTTGGATTATGGCCTAGATGTGATAACTTCTTTTTGACCCAGCAAGGAACCTGATGTCATCAAATACATTTGCAATAGTAATACACCTTACTAGAACAACTTAGGAAACATCTAAAAAACACAAAAAATATGCATCTAAATATAGATTTAAGGAAGTGTTCTGGCCCAAGCCTTATTACTTGCTTGTAAAGTTTTTGCAGTTAGTCACAGCTGTACCTTGAGGACATAAAGTGGTCGTTTTTCATATGATGATCCTAGATATATTTTCTGTAGGAGATCAGAGTGGGCTTTGACTACTTCTTCCATCCAACGATATATCTGCAAGGGTGAAGTTAGTATATAGATATTTCCTTGGTTGTTTTCCTTCATCCCTGAAAGTGACTTAAATTCATTCCTCTGCCCCAAATCCTGCCTCTTTACCTGATGGTAAAGAAAAACTAATAATTCAGCCCACTTATCACTTGCCTGACTCTAATTTCTCTTAAAATAAATAGTAAGATACAATCACAGCACGTTCCAAGTATAGGCTTGATATTCCTCTTTAGTTTTATTTGGTTAAATTATTATTCATTTAAGGTTTTAAATATTTACATGTTTGTTTTGTGAAATATTTACATGTTTGTTTTGTGACTTCGTTTTTGTTCCGTATTGATTACCTTTGAATGGCAGTTTCAGGCAATATATGTGTGAGAGATTTAGTCTGGTGCTGTTTTCTTTCTTTATGAAAGCATTACAATAAATAAAACAGAATTGTTGAGCAATACAGTGATAATTATTACCTTTTCCCCCTTTATCTCCATTCTCAGTCATGAGACAAATTTTACCCTTTCAATCTACAGATGTTTACCACAAAAATATCTTACTTCTTTCATTGAATGGTAGTTTTCATAATATGAAGAAGAGCTGCGTGGATTGACTGTGTCATGGACAGTCTGGTTTTCAATAAATCCTTGAACATCTCCTATCAAGACTCTGAATAACAAAGGAAGAGCACAACCTCCTGTTAAATAAATGACGAACAACTTTACAGGAACATGCATGACAACAAATAAAAAATACATACTTGTGTTGGATGGCCAGTTGCCTTAACTGAGCTTTTGTGCTATTTATGTTGGATGCCCTGACATAGAAATGGACTTCTCTGTCCTTCTTGATGTATTCAACCACAACAGGTTGCCAGAGAATGACCTACAAATTTTCCAAAAACATTTTATTTTTGTTACTGAGGAAAGAAAAAGTATTCTCACTAACATTTCTTAAGCATTTTGAAAACAATCAAAGCATATGTTTTCAGTTTAAGACACCCCTTGTAACAAGCAGTTTAATGTTCCCTGTGATATGTTATAGCATTCTGCTACTGCTGGAAATGAAATGTGTGTATTTAAGAAATGTTTATAATGACTTCTGCACATAAATTCATAAATCAAGAACAAAGATGGGAACATAACCTTTTCTGAGATAGTATTTCTAGTATAATAGATATATTTAGCTGGTTATTATGTTACATGTTTTCAAGTCTGCTGAGAGTTATTTTCCCTGAGGGTATTTGGAGAATTAATGAAGATCAGACCAGTCTTTGTAGTTATTGTATTCTCTGATGACTTTGATCATGAAGGAAAGAAATGCCAGAAGGGGTATGAATATAAGTCAAGTTGAAGCAGCAATATAGAGATTAGAAATGGGAGGAAAATAAGAAAATGAGATTCTTCTTGGTAAAATATATTTTTACAATAATAAAATCTGAAGCCAACATTTTCAATAAAAGACTTCAGCTTTAAAACTAATAATACAAAAAGATCTAGGAGTGACAGCAGAAAATTAGGCATAAAATTAGGGTGTGGAAAAAATCAGCATAATTTTTTGATGCATTTTTATAGCATGATACAGAATGGAGTCACCAGATAATAGGGTTTATTTTTTCCCTTTCTGGTGCAGTTGCACCAGGAATGTGGTGTCCAGTTCAGGGCACCATGTTTCCAGGCATGTATCAGCTGTCAGCAGTTTACCTCACTCACTTCTCATGAGAGAACGTGTCTGCAATACCACACAGAAAACTCATCCATGCTTTTAATCAAAAAAACTTTGGAGCAGTAAATGGTAAAACATTTGGCCCCTCAATGTATTAATGCAAGGTGCTGTACAAATGGCTGAGCTATTCTCAGTATAACCATCTCAGACATTATTGGTAGAGTAGTGACAGCATCACATGGATCTGCATTATTTGGAAAACCCATCCAAGATGCAAGCTGATGCTTTGCTCCCCAGCACCCCAGCACCACTGTCCCTGCTGCCCTGTTGCCTTGCTGTCTGCACTGACGTGCACCAGTTCAAACTGAGTTTTTCTTTGGCATAGACATTATTTGAATTGAGAGTAAGGAAAACTAAAGCACTCTGGATTAACACACCTGAGGTGGCAGAGGAGCACTGAATAGGGATAAATGGGAAACTTTGGTAATGCATGTGATTATTGTTCTCTTTATCCATCATCAGCAATGGTCAATTCTGCCCCAGGGGCAGCTACAAAAGGCTCTTGTAGATGTTCCTGTGTCTAGGTCTTCTGCAATGTATCTGCTGTAAGAACAAAGCATTTCCTTTGGTTTATGTTTTTACTTCCCAACTTTTGCAGGAGTAGCACCTATAATTATAATTCCTCTTTTAAGATGCTAGTGTCTTCCCTTTCTCTTTTTCTTTCCCTTTTCACTTCCGTCTCCTATTGCTTTTCCTTTTCCCATTCCCATGCTGTTTTATTCTTATAATTTGCCCAATTTATAGCCACAGAAAAAAAATTGCCCAGTTTATAACCCATGAAAAATGCTTGATTTTATATTCACATAAGTGACTTGGTAGGAATAGGAACCATCACATGCTCTCTCTGCACTGAATGTACTTTTCTTCCTGACTTCTTGGGGATCCTGTGCATGAGAAAGTGAAGAACTACAGTAGTAAGGAAAACTTAAAGGAGGGGAGATTTATATCAGTTCAGCAAAAGAGATGGATATGTGAGTTGACTTGTGGAGGTGGAAAAGAGCAAGGAAGGTTCTCAAAAGTTTTTTAAGAACTTAAGGGAAGGATTGGAAGATGCTAGTACAGACAGCAGAAGCCTTGTAGAATTTCAGAACGACATAGAATGAATAGGAGCCAGGAAAGACAGAGAAAGACTGTGTATAGACATGATTGAAAGCTCTCAATCATCTGAAAGACACCTTCTAAATGCTACTTTGAGAAAAATACCACAAAAATCCAGTGCCGATTTTCAAAGGTGTGCAAGCCATGTAGGTCGAGATTGCATTGGTCAAAAGTGCTCACATTCCCTAGGAAATGTATTTCTATTTACTGTGTTTTGGTGCCTTGCCAATTTTGCAATGTCTTAATACACAAAATCAATTGTAGAAATAGGAGCTCTGATATAATTCATTACTGTAACAATATAAAGGGGTCTCCTCATGTAAATCAGGATATAGCAGAGCAATGAAAACCAAGTATTTGCTGAGTTGCTGTATTAGAACAAGTGAATGAAAGTGAAATAAATGTTTCTTTTGGAGGAGAAGCAGTATTAAGGCACTTGGGGGAAAAATTCAGCCTAGAGACCAGAGAGACAGAAGAAACTGTTTACCTCAGTAGTGTTCAGTAAATCCTGAAGGGCTTCAACTTGTTCATCTGTTTGTGGAAGAGCCCACAAAACTTCATCCCTAAAAAACAAGGGTATTTAGTAAAGCACAGGCACTTGGAACAACTCCAGTTCATGCAAAAGTAGGGAAGCAGGCTTGGCCTTTCTTGTCATCCCTGGCTTGGCTGCCATGAACTCAAAAATGATCCAATAGTGAAGATGTGGAGCCTGTTCCAGCCTCTGCTTCTGCCAAGCAGAAAAACCCATGAAAGAGGTGGTGCAGGGCTTTGGTAGCCAATATCTGCTGCAAGATACTGAGATTGCACCTACAAGCTGGCATCAGCAAAACAGCCACCAGCCCCAGCTAATCCATAGTGCAGCATCACTGGTGGAAAACTGGCTTAGACCAGGAAGTCTCAGTCACTGATCAGCGGAGACATCAGATCTCCTGGTCTGCCAAAATCCCTCCCAGTTTGGCAAAATCACAGAATATGCTGAGTTGGAAGTGAGCCACAAGGATCATCAAAGTCCAACTTCTGGCCCTGCACAGTACCATCCAAATGCTACTTGAGCTCTGGCAGGCTTGGTGCTGTGTCCACTTCTCTGGGGAGCCTGTTCCAGTGCCCAACGACCCTCTGGGTGAAGAACCTTTTCCTAATATCCAACCCAAACCTCCTGTGACACAATTTCAGGCCATTCCCTTGGGTCCTGTCACTGGTCACCACAGAGAAGAGATCAGTGCCTGCCCCTCCTCTTCCCTTCACAAGGAAGTTGTAATTGCAGTGGGGTCTCCCCTCAGTCTCCTCTTCTCCAGGCTGAACAGACCAAGTGCCCTCAGCTGCTCCTCATGCGGCTTCCCCTCAAGGCCCTTCCCCATCTTCCTTGCCATCCTTTGGACTCTCTCTAAGAGCTTAATATCTTTCTTATATTGTGGTGCCCAAAACTGCACATAA
Organism: Hafferia zeledoni; assembly: GCA_035583235.1. Taxonomy (NCBI): domain Eukaryota; kingdom Metazoa; phylum Chordata; class Aves; order Passeriformes; family Thamnophilidae; genus Hafferia; species Hafferia zeledoni. Next base: position 55,776,599 of record JAWWEV010000001.1, on the reverse strand, counting down.
TATTCAAGGTGAAGCTGCCCCAGTGCAGAGCAGAGTGGGACAATCCCCTCGCTCAACCACCTGGTGACGTTTTGCATTGTGGGAGAACACTCAGACTTCATTAAGTGTCAAGAGTACTATAAATGCTGGATTGACAAAGATGTGGCTGTCACTAACCCCAGTGTTCCTAATATTGATATTTTGCACAAGATCTACGGACACATGGACTCAAATGCCCCTTATACGGACACTTTGGCTGTATAGTAAAAGTGCGTCACAAATATGTCTTCCCTATTGTATTTTCCCTTAGTCATCCCCTGTCCAGATTTCTTCTTACCATAATCCCCTAGGGTGCCTTTCCCGCCACTCTCTCCCGTTTGTTGAAGTTCTGTATCTCCAGGTCTTTATCCCTGTTCTCTGATTGGTTGTTGTCCCCATTTTATTATTGGTTGTTGTGAAGTTCCACCCCTACTCCCCATTGGTCCTTTTCTCAATCCTTCCCTTGACCGATGGGAAGCTTGGCTCTGCCCATTGTTCCAGAACCTTCCCTGCCTGAGTCCATAAAAACGAGGTACTCCAATAAAACTTGCTTCTTCTGTTGCCATCGAGCCTGGTGTCTGGATCTCTCTTCAGGGTGTGGCAAGGGATCAGTGCGGAGGGAGCCTTCCTGGGCTTTGAGGGGCTAAGGCTGATGTGCTGAGAGCTGAATATCACTCATCGCAGAACTGAGCCCCTCAGACCTGCATCATTCACCAATACTTGATGGTTAATCATCCACCGTTATTGCATTCCTGCTCCAGTCAAGTTTTTCTGATCTCCTAATTTGTGTCCTTCTACCAGGTAACATTTCAGTTGGTCTGTACCACTGTCCTCCCCATCTTTGCCCAGTAACTTATATTTCCCTTCTAACTGAAAACCGTGGTCTGGGCATCCTGTACATGACATGATGCTTCCCAGCTACTCCATGCCTGACCCCACTGTTGGTGACAGAAACTAAATTCACTTTCTGGAAAGAAAAAAACACCACTGTGCATTGTAAATCAAGCCTTGATCTTCGGTGCCCTGCAAACCATGTAGTTCAAAATTGCATTGGATAGATAATTAAAATAATTTGTGAGTGTAGAAGAAGGAGACTCCAGGGAATGTGAGACCCCTATTTCCATGTCTGAGGTGGCTCTCAGCCATCCAGTCATGTGGAACTGGTGGCACTGCATAAAACAGGCACCGTGGAAGTCCTTGCCAGCCCTGTCTACAAAGACTGTCCCGAAAAGAAAACAGGAAAGGGTCTCAAAACTAGTGTTTTCAAGCAGCATAACATGATTGTCACATCTCGTTGTTGTGACTGATTTCAGGCAGAAACCTGACAGCATCTGGCAACCAGGTGATTCATCTTTACTTCTAGCCAGGCTCCAAGCAATCACTGTTGTTTCTCATGCAGAACCAACAATATGCCAACCCTGTTTTTGCCTCCATCATCATTTGACAGAGCATCAAAAAGCAATCAGGGATAGGCAAGGTTGGCAGTTTGCCTTTCTCTTCAGGTAAGTGCATTCTGAAGTGTTTGTTTGGGGATACTTTAAGAGTGAATTTGTCTTCTCAGAGCTGGGAAGTCTTTTCATGGGGAGACCAGAAAAGGCCTACTGCATCTGATTTCATCCTACGATTCCCACAGCCTGAGAGTATCAAAATGAGGAAGCTGGTATGTATTTGTATACCACCATTTGCTGCACAAATATTTCAGCTGAGTGTGGTAAGTACTGAACAGGTGATACAATTCCTCTTTAGCTCTTGTGAATACACTGAACAAACTAATCAAAATTCTGCCCCTGCACTTGTAGTAATCTTTAACGGGGGGAATATTAGCAGCAAAATTGTAGGGTTTGGGCTTCTTAGTTCCTCTACTTTGATTTGGCATTATACTCTCTTTCATCTGTCTTCTGCCCCACTCTTGTGAGAAAACACCCCGTCAAAGGCTTTAATTATTGCCTTTATACCATTCTCAGAAACAATGCTCCACCCCCAGCTTCTTTGCCCTGCCTGCTGCACCCATACGGCTGGACCTGGTCATCCTGAATACACCTCTTTTCTTTCACTTTCTGTTCTCATGTCCTGCTTCCCTGGTTGCTCTTTGAGTTTGTCCTTGAAAGGATCCCTCTCCTTCCTCTCCTCCAACTTCCTCCCAGGATTCCACTGGATTTTGTCACTGTTCCCCATTTCTTTTTCCTCTCCCTTTTACCTCTGGATAAACAGAAGTGCTGCTGCCATCCCCACACTACAATGCTCAGATCTTACCCTGTAACTATGACAAAGTGAGCTAGGTGTCTTTCCAGTGTTATCAACGTTCCCATAAGTCTCACAACGTTGGGTATTTTTTTAATAGAAATCCAAATGCAGTAATCACATTGTAACATTGCAAAGGAGGCTTTAATACATGCCTAGTAAATCCTCCAACAATAGCATTCAAAAGAACAGAATATGTCACCTTTTAAATCTCATTATTTTACCTGTTTTCATAAGTGAGGCTGGAAGGGTTAGACTCATGCTTTCCAGTGGGAAATGCCATGATTCTTCTGTAAGGGTCAGATTTTCAGTGTTTTATTTAAACACAAAATGAATGAACCTTCGAGTACCACAAAGCAATATTGTTCCACTGAATTCACCTAAACCATGTTTAGGTGCCCTCCTACCGTAACCTCACACCTCCGTAGCAGTCCACAAGAGAATATGATTGCAACACAAACAGAGGTGAAAGATACTCTTTTTAGACATGAACTCACTGGTGTTCACCAGTCACAGGTCTGCCACTGGCATGTGCTGCAGTTGTAGAAGGGCTGTGAGACATAATTCACTGTTCTTTGTGTAGGTATTTCAGTTTTGGGAGCAGGTTGTACTTAATCATAGGTTGTTCAGCTTTACTTAATATCACCACATGAAGAACTTAGACTTTAAGCTCTACCTATTAAAGTATTTCAGATTTTTAAACCAGTTGTACCTGCAGAAAATAAAAGCACTTTGCCTGTCTTAATTTCTGACGTGTTCTTGTGTTTTAAGAAAGCATTTGGTTTCAGGGCATTTCTGAAGTTTATCAATAGGTGACAATAAAGCTGCTTCTGAAACATTTTACAAATACCAAATGGTTATTCAAAAATGATTTATGCCTGGAAAAACAATCATAAAAGCTGCTTTGGAAAGAAAACAGATTGTTAGCATTTTCTGAAATGGTTTCCCTTTCTAGCTCAAGAAGTAATTCATTCAAGATCTTGTTTTAAGGCAAATGAAGCACATTATTTTTTCCCATTAAGTTTCAGAATTCCCTTTATTGGCATTCAAAAGCACTGAATGAACAGAATTGATTTGCACTTAGACCAAAAAGAATAGTTTTAATATGATTAAAACCAGAGGATTTATGGATGCAAAGAAGACTTAAAATAATTCCATTTCCTCCACCATCTATATGTTAAATTGAACTACATATCCAATTACAAGGGCAATAAATAAATGTCAGCCTTTGCCAAATGTTTTCTTATGCAACTTGGAATTACTTTCCCTGTCCCTCTCACCACACACTAAAAGCCCAGCACTATCAGCAGATATTTACCTTGGAAGAGTGAAGACATGCTTCGCTTGAACCCAGATAGATAGGGTAAAAAAGAGCAGGTAAAACTTCATCTTCATGGCATCCACAATGAAACCAAATGCAACTGGAAAGCTGAGGGTTTGGGACCCACATTATTGATTTTTTAAATGTTATTTAAAGAGTAGTTAAAATTTAATACCACCTCTCACCTCAACCCCAAGCTCCTGGTGGCTAAGTCAATATGACAGAGCTCCCTGGGGAGGTCCTGCTTGTATTGATGTCGTCCATGTACCAGAGTATAAAATACATTTTGGACATTTTCATATTGACAAGTCACTTTGTCATCTCAGTCTTTGTGTTATTTCATTGTGGCTACGAATGAAAGACATAAAAAGAACACCAAACACAAAGTTTTTGTGAACCTCTAATATTTGTGGAGGTCCAGCAGCATGCTCTGCACCCAGCACTCCCCTAAGACATCACAGCCAAGTATGAAGCTGGGTCAGAGAAGTGGGAGTGAGGTTATTAAGTCCAAATAGGAAAATCCTGAGCAGGAAAACTTCTTCAGCTGACATATTCTGGCAGAGAAAGCAAGTAGCAAGTGGGACATATGTTTCTGTGATGTTCTGATATTCATGTATTTTTCATATGCCATACTGGGTTAGCTTCTCAATAAAAAGTACAAATGACTCTTCATCTCACTTTTATTGATTTTTGCATACTCCAAGATTTGCTTCCCATATCTCTATGCACAATTGTCCAGACAGGACATGCTGAAAAGCTGTATGAATTTGACTTGTCCAGAATAGATGATCTCCAACTATGTTCTGTGCTTGAACAGTAAATCCGAACTTGACTAAGACAGAGCTTATTATCCTGGTCGAAATCTGCTTATTCCATGCACCAATGATCAGGACCAGAGCCAGTTCTCCAGTTAGGCAATCAATCAGGGCTTTGGAACTGAAATGCAGTCTCAGATTTTTTTTTTTTTTTTTTTTAATTCAGGAACGCAGACCTGTCCTAAGAAGCCAGATAGGTAAGTTTTATGTGACAGCAGAGGTGCATCGTGCCCCCCTGTGAGTACCCTGGGGTTAGTGTCTCTGTGAAAATACACCAACACTGAAAATCCCCAAATTGGATTCGAGGACAAACCAGACACCAAAGGAACAGGGGAAAAAAGGCTCATGGGAAGCTATACCTCTGACACCTTAACTAAATTTTGTAGTTCTTATTTTATCTTTTCTGGATGTTGTTCAAACAAGTAGGAAGTTCTGGTAGGGTACAGAGGCCATTCCCAGAAAGGGCAGTGGACAGTGCTCTGCCACAAGGGTTGATTTTTAAACCAGATGCTCTTTCCTCACACAGGAAAAGGGAAGCTGCCAGCATAGAATAAAAGAGAGGAAACTTGGTCATCCAGACATTGTTTTGTCTGGAAATGTCTGAAGCACAAATATGAAGAAAAATTTGATCTACTGAGATAGGTTTAACAGAAGAGATTGAGAAGCCAATGGAGCTGGGCTGCTGGTATTGAAGGAAAGAAAAGGATCATATCTGCATGCCTTAAAGTGTTAATGAAGTGGGAGAAGGGAGCACTTTCTGTTAGCTACCTGAGAAGAAAGTTTTGGATAAATGGCAGGTGTAAGATATTTTTGGATGCTGGTTGCTTTTCCAGTGGGTTCTCCAGCTTTTTATAAAGAGACAGTTTACACGATGTTTGGAAGCTGCTGATTTCCTGCTTCCTTTTTGGTTTCTGGAATGCAATGGAAATATTTTGCACAAAAATAATAAAAAATTGGTATTTGAGGAAACTAACAGCAATAGAGGAAATTCTGTGGTAGGGACAAATCAGAGTCTTGGGGCTAAGTCTCAGCACAGGTTAAAACACAATAATAGAAAAGTAAATACAGAATGAAAGATCTAAAAATAAACAAAAAATAAAAGATGTGACTGGCCAGAAGAAAGAAAAGTATGTCCCCATGCCTCTTGCTTGTCTGAAAGGCTCAGAGTTCTCAAGACTCAAGGTAGGACACAAACTCACTGCCTTTCAAGCTTGTGCTGACATGGCTTGTTTGGATCTATCATCTTCCTCCTATTTTCCCCCCTTCCATTAGTATTTAAACAATGAAGTAAACATCCTCCTCACCCTGCCTGGTGACTAAATGGCAGCTCCACACTCACTAGAGCCCCTAGCTCCACTCCAGCACCACCATCCCAGCACCAGCAGCCAAACTGTTTGAATCTGGTTGCCTAAAATGAGGTTCCTGGTCAGCAAGCACCTCCATAAAGCAAGCTGATTTTCAAAACTATGGAGGTTTCCATTGCAAAGGTATTTGTGCTGTGGCACACTTCACACACAAAGAGAATTTCTGTGTCAGTTCAGTCTTCGAGCAGTTCAGATTTCCTTTCCCAGGAGTATCTGTTTATATTGTGCTGATGTGGTTTATTCTAATGAATAGCCAGCTATACACTGATTATCCCCAAATCCTTGTGAGCTGCTGGGGAGCACTCTAAGTGTGCCCAGTTAAAAAAAACCTGTTAGCATAGTAGAAAGGGGTAGGAATGTATTCAGGCACCAAACTTGAGCATTAACTGCTCTGCTTCCACCCACCTGTTAGGGGTTATCGTCTGTCCTTTGACTTACACCGACATTCCCCCTACTTTCTTGTTTTATCCTTCAGGAAAAGGGAATCATCTCCTCTAACGTTAGCCCTCCCCACTGCAAATTGCTATACCTAAGTGAGCCATCTCATGCTGCTTACATAGGCACTGCAGAGAAGTGGGCATTTTTGGGGAGGAATTCATCTGTGACCTCTTGTAGACATCTAAGAGGGTGACAAAGCACCTGGTCCTATTCATGGCCACTTGAGCTGAATTGAGTCACTTGGAGATAGGAGGCTGCATTTGTTCCAATATATCCCATGGATTCTGTCTATCTCCCTCCCTCAGCTTGAACAGTTCAGGTCCTTCTTATGGTCATAAGCACTATGCAATGTTCCAGGCTACAAAGGTCATAAATCAAGATTTACTTGCTCTGCCTACAGCAGTAGTTAACAATACCCTTCAAGAATTTCTGAGAACATGGGAAGTATTTCTGGAAAGAAAAATGCAGCCTTAAAAAACACTGTGAAGGGCAACTATAAAAACAATTGAGTTAATAAATAATTTCATTTTGATAATTTCAACCGTTGTTTGATTATTTTCAAGGGTTTTTAATAATTTTATTTAATCCTAATTTGCATTTCTATGCTCTGTTTTTTAAGATCTGGAGGAAATAAGGTTGAATTTAGAAAATTCCCCTGTTGTAAGGGGAGATTTCAGTTGAATTTGAGAAAGTTTGAAATCTTCCTTTCTTGAACAAATTTATTTTTCTCTAACTGGGAAATTCGTCAAAACTGGTCCTTTCTGGGAAGCCTTTTTGCTGCTGCTGAGTGAGCATTCCCTGGTGAAGAGCTGCTTGATCAAAAATTCTGAGTTCGAAGGTCTTGCTACACCTGGATTAATTATTCCTTCTTCACTGAGTAGACCATGGGCTATGCTTGCAAGTGTTACCACAGCAGATGTGACTGAGCCTTGCAGTAACGGGTAACAGTTTAACTTGAGTGGGTTTCTGTTAACTTTTATAGCAGCTTTGGAAAATGCAAAGGCTTTTTATTTTAAAAAGGGATGAGCAGATCTTGGTCTTCAGAGCAGATAATTAACAAAGTTGTCTTTTCATTTCTCTGTTGAAAATTCACACTGGCAGTATATGTAGACTCCTACTGCCATTATTATATTATTTTTAAAAGTATAATCACAGTTTAAAGGCAATTCTAAAGAGTTGTTTTTGCTCTTTTGGACAAATGCTGTCTTTGCTCTCCCTCTGCACATTCACGTGTAGTAACACCACTGTCCTCTGGACACAGCATAGGTGTTGTACCTCATCCAGACCAGGCTCTGGCACATCTTTGTGCAGTGGTTTAAGATGTCAGTGCTCAAAAAGGTGGCAGCAGAAGAGGCACCTGTGTCCCTGCTAAGCCAGGGTATCTATCATTGCTCAAGCACCCTCTGCACCAGTATATGCTGAGATGCTGGGCCATGCCTGGCCATCATTCTGGGCTCCTGCAGCTGCTCTTTCTGATGAGAGCCAGACCCCAGAAAGCTATCACATAAAACATACAAAGTCGTAGCAGAAACTTCTTGAACTGCTGCAGCCAGGGGATCTCAAGCAGTTGCAGCACTGCCACTGACAAATTTCCAGTGACTTCCATTAGTTTTCATTAACCAAGTGTCACGGGATTTCCTTTAAACTCAATCAGGACCTAAATGTGGCTACCCTTTTGGATCCTGGGGCTTGCAAAGAATCCAGCAGCAAGGTTTTAAATTGCTAGTCTGATCCTGCATCAAGATTCTCAGATCTGAGTCTGTATTTCAGTGTGTGCTGAAGCACATGGTAGGTTGCTGCCCTCTCTTTGTAACAGTGAACCTGTTAATAAGCACAAAGAAGGGGCAGAAGGAGGGGAGGTCAGCTCTTATCAGCAGCCACATTCCTCAGATCCTTTTCCTTGTTTGGGATTAGCGTGGTCTGTTATTGTTTTGATCCTCTGGAATCCTCTTGTTCCCAACTGTAAATCAGGGAGTCCCTCCAGGGATGGGTAATCGTGCTGATGCATCCATGGGACTGAAGCAGAGCACAGAAGCCAAGTAAGCCTGTGCTGTCCTTCTTGTTTCTTTCAATTTAGATTCAAATGCAAAATAATCTGAAAAACGTTTATAGGCTCTTGCCCCTTTTTTTGTGAGTTATCATTACTGATGAGGCCAAAGGTAACCAGTTAGCATCCCTCCCATATGAAGCAAAAGACTAAACTCTGATGTCTGTTGCTTACTGTGTGATGCAGCTGAGTGCCGTTGCTCATGAACCACACAAGGATGCAATTAGTGTAACAGCTCTTTATTATGAATGTGGCAGAACAGAATTAGAACTCAATTTACAAGTCCCCCTTTCAAACCCATTCAGCCGTTAAGGCCGCATCATCTTTCAGTTTTCCAAGGCATATAATTGATAAATGATTTCTCCCTGCACACCTCAGCTCCTCATCTTTATTCATGAACCAATTAATCTCTGTAGGACACTGTGATCATTTGCATACATGGCCAATGTCACCAACCTCTGTCATTTCATTCAGGAAACAATTTTGCAGCTCACAAAACCACCAGGAAGGAAAAATCTGGACTATGTTTGAATTTCTGTGGTTTTGGCATTTCTCCCTCATGCCATTCTCAAATATAAAAAAAATTATGGGTTAACCTGGGAAGAAAAAGACTTATTGTCCCTGGGTGAGTGCTGTACAGACAGGCAGTATGTTTCAATTATGGCTGATAGGTATGAGCAGAGGCTGAAAATACATGTTTGCTTGGCATTTTTGACAACTCAGTTGTGCCAATCTATTTTTTTATTATTTTATTCTCTTGGCTAGTAAGCTTTCCAGGGTCATCAGAGAGAAAGATGCAGTAAGTGTATGCATGGTTTTGGGTGAGGAGGTGTCTCTACTGTTTAAAGACTTTCCTCATAACCTCTGTTTCCTGAAGGTCTATTATCAACCACCACCCAAACAACATGTTGACCAAGTGACTCATGTTTTCTTTTTGTCAGTACATACTGATTTATTTGCCAGTGTCTTGCAAAGCAAGTTTAATTTTGTTAAACAAAGGATGTCAAAGAGAGCCACAGGAGCACTCCAAGCAGAAGTACTGAGCACTGAGGAAGATGCTCCACGTGCCCCCTGCAGAGAGCACCCTTTGGCCAAAGTGCACACGAAGGGATCAGTGTAGGCTAGAGAGGGATTTCTGTCACAGTGCTCAGTATCCCCCTGCCCAGAGCTTTTATGAGAGCTAGAGAGTGAAACAACTGTATGAAAATTTGTTCCTCTACCAAGCTCAAAGTCTCTGAGTGCTCCCAGATGGATATCACCAGGTCACCAGAGGCTTGTTTCCCCATGTTGTAAAGCTTGACAGGCCAAGAAGGCTTTTGACAGTGCAGGTCCTATTAGCACAGTTCACAACCTCTAAAATTAGCAGAACCTGTATTTCTAGAATCTGCCTGCAACAGCAATTGGGAAGTTTCTAGAGGCAATTGACTATTCAGCAAGGACTCACCACATAAGCAGCATTACCCTGTGTGGATTTGAGAATTACAGGATACCAAGGCCACAATTCTCTTATGACAAATGTGATTGACAATGCAGCAAGCAGTGAACTTAGGGCAGGGCCAGGATCCCTCCTCAGATATCTCTGCTACTTTTCATTGCTGTGATTGAGCCTTTCATTGGCGTGTCACTTAACCACAGGACATTTTCACTAGCACCCAAGCAAACACGGGTCTTCAGGAGAAGGCATGTAGAGGTTGATGCTCCTAAGGCTTATCCACCACCCCTCTGATGTGCAGAGTGTTCTGCTCCAGGGCTGCAAAATCAAGGGAGGGCACGTTACTGAGGGGTTGGTGAGAAGATATCTCTCATCTACCCACCTCAGTGAGAAAACAACATGTGGTCTGAGGTGTTCAGTTTGCTTAACTGCAGTGAAGAACCAGGGCAGTTTCATAGGCTGCCAGAGGTGCCTGGCAATGGGACATTGCTTTTCTGCCTGTGTGAATCAAAGCAGCACCATGCCTGTCACTCACCTGACAGGAGATTTCCTGAGTGAACGCGAGGGGTTGCCCTCTACAGATTTACAGATCTGTGCATTTACAGATTTCCCTTTGTGCATTTACAGATTTCCATTGCTGTAATTCTTTAGATTCTTAACAAATGCGCTGAATGAGTGCCTTTCCTGAGGGCATCTATGCATGATTGGTTATGCAGCTTTCTGCTCTTTCCACAAATTTCAGACATAGCATTACCTGTGAACACAAGGCCTATGTGAATTCTGGCCTTTCTCAGCTTTGGATAATTTATCATGAATCTGTAATAGTAATAGTAGTTTGCATCCTGGAAACAAATTAGGTTTCCCATAAAACACTGTTGCCTTTAAAATGTTATAAGGGCACAAAAAGTAAATAAAGTTCAATGAAAAACAGTGCTTTAAAATATAGTAACTGTACTCAGTGAGAACTAAGACTCAGAGCTGTATGTTACTTTCATAACAGCAAATGAATTATTAGGGGAATGACAAAGTTTTCCTGATGGCAGAAAAGAACTGCCCCTGAGTACTGATTAACATAAAAATAATAAACAAAATGAGACAATTTTTAAGTGATGTTGGTCCTAATTCAGTTTTCCCACACTTAACTGTACAAAGTCTACAGATGTCACCTTACCAGTACACAGAGCTCCTGTTTTGTGTCCTGCATAATGAACAGCTTCTTAGGTTTGTGGATAAATTTTTTCACTCCAGTGTTGCTCATCACACAGCATGCAATGAGGACCAGGCATTCAGGGGTGGTGCTACTCTTTGCTCATTGCCTTGTCTACTTGCCTGAAAAATACTGGACTTACATGGTTGAGCAGCCTGAAGGAAAATGCTCCCAAATTCTTGGCCAGTCTGTTCTTCAAAAGGTAGAGGAGTCTGTCAGAAATGGAAGAAGATAGAGAGCTGGGTAGTCACAGTATCCACTCAGCCCATGGGTTTTCAAGATCAGAGGCACCAGGATCCATTTCTCCATCAAGATGAAAGCAGCAGTAGCTGAATATTTGCTTTAGGATCAGTGCTGCTCATGTGCTTTTTGCAGCCATCTGCCAGAGATAGGGCCTTATTTTCCATGCAGAAGCCAGATTGAAGCTGCTGCTCAGTTCGGCAGCAATGGACACCAGGACCTGAAATTTATAATTAGGCTCACAACAGAATTAAGCTGCAGTCAGAAGGACAAGTGATGCGAGGTTGGAGGTTTACTTTAATTCCAACTCTGGAGGAAGTAGAAATGTATTTTTGCCTGTATAAGAGCACACAGCAGCCAGACATACTGCTTGCTATCCCCTTTCTAAGGCCAGAACAGATGATTTCTAGCTAGGATAGATGATTTACAAGAAGGTGTAAAATCCCCATCATGCACCTAATTATGCTTTACTACACTATGGGGGCTTATTTCCTTCTGAGTCCATCTGGTGATCAGAGTGTACCCTGAAGCATGTTCATTGATTGCCCTCATGTTTTTTTCTCCCAGTTACTCTAACTGCTGGATGCTTTATTTTTATTCTTATGAATGTCTAAGCCTTTTTGAAGCATTGAAAATTATGATTAATTGTGCAATAATGGAAGTGCTTACAAAGCCAGCTTGATCTGGGAGTGAATCCCAAAGACAGCTGCTTTCTCTAAGAGTGATGGAAAAAGTTGGAGAAAAGCAACAGCAAAAAATTCCAGATCCTGGTAGAGTTTTTTGCTGATGTTTGTCATAGGCTTAACCCCTTAAGTGTCTGCTGGGAGCTTTATTACTGGCTGCTATTACCACTTCATGAAAGCAAAACCACCAATCTATCGAATAAACAAGAATATCCAATTAAACAGAGATGCACTGAAAAGTGAAAATATTTATACTCCTTTACCAGAATGCAGCCCCATACTTTTGGGGTCATGACAGATTCATTTTTCAAAAGAGATTCCAGAGATAGAAATGAAGACATGGTAAGGCATTTACTATAGTAACCCTGCGAACAGTACTTACTCCCTTTTGCACACTGGCAGGCATGGCCTTTTGCCTAGGTTAAGTATCCAATTTTTTTCTCCACTCTCAGAGTGCATTGTTGGAGCTCATGCATGCCAGTCTCTAGAACTCCATATAGAGTGAGTGCCATCTCGTGGTTAGCTCTCCCTGCTGCACTGGGCTGGTGCCAGGGCTCTCAGCGCTGCTGCAGAGCTGCAGGTTGGGGCTCAGAGAGTGTTCCCAAAAGCAGCGCGGGGCAGGGGACTGGATACAGGGAGGGATATGTGGCAGGGGCCCAGCTCCAGTGCTGGGATGCTGAGCAGGAGGAAAAGCAGTCTCTTTCACAAAACATTCTTCAAATAACAGCATACATCACCTGACCCGTGTCCAGAACCTGAGGTAGAGGCAGCTTTCAATCTCCAGTGCTCCTGAATTCCTACATCTTGCCTGGTGGAAATGTATGATGTGCAAAAGCCTCCTCTCCTTGCCTCTCTCAGCAGGCTCCTTTAAAAATCCTACTGCTGTGCAAACACCTGAGTTGCTAAGGGCTGGTGAATGGGAAATGCCTGAAAACCCCTTCTACTCTCAGGGTAAAGCAAATGCCTCCAGTCATTTGGGATCGAGGGAAAAGCCACCTCTCTTGCCCTGGTACTGCTGCCATTTGTCATGTCAACTACTTCATCTGTCATTACTGCCCGTAAGTCTGGGGTGACACCATCTCCCTGAGTGGGGAATCTGGAGCATGGTTGTCTTCAGGCAGGATTACATGCTCCTTTCAGACCTATACCATCTATCCAGACAAAAATGGCCCCTTCAGTTTGCAAACACACACATATGTATGCAACACACAAAATACATGGTCATCCCACCCCAGGAAGTGGCTGCAGTCACAGTTTCTGCAGTCACAGTTTCCTGTTTCTGGTTTTCCTCTGCAGGACTCCCAAGTCAATCATAAGGGGATAGCAGCTGCTTTCCCAGTGCCACCCTTCTCTGGCAACAGAGGGTCCTACATCTGAAAACAGGAGGAGTGGCCTAGAGGCCATAGTCTGCTAACTCGCCCTGCCTGGGCAATAAGCTGGGGTGGCATCTCCATTTTATAACATTTGAGATGTTCTCCTCCGCTGCTAACACTGGAAAATACTGTGACCAGACAAGAATGGGCCTTAGGATGCTGTAGCTTTCCCATCCTGTATTAAATTTATAGGTTCATAAGAGGAACAGGACAGCCAGATCTGATCAGGAACAGGATCTGGCCATTACTGCAGAAACAAGGCAGCACATTTACAGAATGCTTAAAAGAAGCAAAGTTTATGGGTACATGGGCAAAGGAAGAGCATGACAGGCATGGTGCCAAATCAGAAAGATCACACACAATGTCCCACCTTTGGCAGTGTCTCAGAGCGGCATGTTCAAAAACAACCTAGGAAATAATTCTTCCCATTCTCTGTAACCTGTGGTTTTGGTAACAATACATATCCTTAACAAGACATATCCTTAGCAAGCCTACAGGTTATTTTTGACTCTCTCTCTGTTTCAGCTATATGATACACACTTCCTTGCTAGCACATGCACTCCTAGAAGCAAAGACTACACATTTGGCTTTATAGAACATTTTATTTGAAGAGACTTCTTACGTCATTGAATATTGGTTCTTTATTAAGGCAATTCTGATGGGCTGGAGGAGACGGAAAGGGAGAGAGCTGACACTGTGTCAGCGGGATTCCATTAAGGCAAAATTCCCTCCTTCTGCATTTCACCACAGTAAAATCCATGTAAAGGCCAGAACAGTAAATGTCTCATGCCAAAGAAGAGATTCAGTGCAAATATATCCCACTGACCATCTATAGAGAGGGCTAGGTCCTTATCTGAGGCAAATTAACAGTGCCTTGGTAACTGCCAAGCTAAGCTGATTTAGCCCCGTTGAGGATCCTAGCCTGGGTTCAGGGAAGCATTTTAGTATGTGTTTCATATGCAAGCACATTTAAATGCTCTCCTGAATCAGATCCACAGCCCCTTGAGTGCTAGTCTGTGAAGTTAACAGAGTTTAACTTTTACTGACTACATAAATATGTCACTCTGCATCCCTTTGGTTCATTTCTTATTGTATTGCTACTAACTGAGTACATTCCCTTAGTTTCTTTAACATTTCTATCATGCTTTGCAATCTGTTTATGTTTTAAGTGTGTTATGACATAAAAATGAATTATCCTTTGGAGAATTTTTCTTGAAAAGGTTCCAGAGTTTGGAGGACCAGGCTGCAGTATGTTGTTTTTTTTTCAGTGAGCAGTAATGTAACCTGTGAATGATGTGACTGACGGCAGAGGCATAACTTGCAGAGAAAAGTACTGCTCAGTTCACATACCGGCAACACATCACAGACAACAAATACTTCTCTCTTTCCAAAAGAATTTCCTAAGAGGATCCTACCATTCCAAAAATATAGTCACTAATACCTGACTTGGCTTGGGGAAACCGCTTGTGTTATCCCAGGTGCAAACTGAAGGTAAGTATGGCAGAAATGCTATGAAAGGCATGATGACATTTTCAGGCAGAAGCAGTGTATAACATTTCATAGTCCTAAAAGCTGTCTGTATCCCTGAAGATGAAAAGATCTTCTCCAGGTGACCCTTGACAGAAACCCCCAGTATCCATTAATAAAAGGATATGTTTAGGCCTCTGTATTGGAAACTCATTCAGGAATATGAAATTGTTATATCTAGCAAAGTAGAAAATAAGGTAAAGAAATTAAGCACATATTACTGTTCAAAACAAAATATTTCCTGGATACACGTGAATACACGACTTCTGTATGATCTGGAACCATGTATAACATTCATGCCTTAAAAACATGAGCACCCTGCATATTTCTTTGATACAGAAAAGAGCATCCAGTTTGAGGGAATCTAAAGGGTGAATAACAGGCATCAGTACAAGTCTTTTGTGCTTTAAACTTTCTTCATGCCTTTTCCCATAAGGCAAGCAAAGACTGTCATGACCATTTTAGGTTTTACTTCAACCAGGTCTTCTGGAAGGGCATAGACTCTTGCTCCAATTTTTCTTGCCATAGAGATGGCATATCTGCATGGCAGGGGTAAAGAAAAATAAAAAAGGAAAAAAATAAAGACATAAATTAGTGCAGTAGCATTAATTGTTCCTCTGTTAAGTGTTTTACATGATCAATACTAGAGTGGGTTTTACTGATTCACCAAAGTTAGACCTTTCTCCAGGAATGTGTGAGATAGATTCACAAAGAACTAAATTTCTAGTAAAAGTTAGAGTGTATTCCCTGATGGTTAGAGCACTGATTACTCTCAGGATGGGAGACTGCAGGTCAAATTCTGGTATGAAATATTTAGGCTCCCATCCCCTGAAAGATTATCCTCATATTCTGGTCTTACTACCCCTCCATCCCTGAGACTCAGTCTTTGTGCATAAACAAACTTGCAAGGATGGAAGCAGAAGGCTGATGTCAGTGGAGATCAGTGCTGTTGGAAATCAACATTCAGGGACTTTTGTTTCAGTCATACCCAGAATGTGCAAGTTGACATTCCCATCTTCCTGCTCAGAGTGCACTGTTGCGCAGCTGCTATGGGTTTGTCTCTTCTCGCTAATTTTTTCCGCTAAAAAAAGCTAGAAAATCCCAGTTTTCTCCCACTTCAGAGTACATACATTTGTGAAATTCTCCCCAAAATTCAGAGAAACATTGAGAGGGTGGGGAGAAGATGGTGGGAACTGAGGAAAGGAACAGCAGAGGAATCAAGAAAATAAGTACAGAGAAAAGCACACATGGAATTGCAAGAAAAGAAAGAGAACAGATGGTAGGAAATGGAAGTGAAAAAGAAGAGTGGGAAAAGTCTTTACCAAAATGATGGCAACCCTGATTGCTTTACAGTCATCTTTTTCTCTTTTATAGTTAACACATAGAGAAGGAGAAGTCGAACTGATAATCAGACCAGGAGTTGTTCTGTTTAACTCTAAAAAGAAAGGGAGATGCCCCCAGAACTGACTCTCTGCTAGGAAATCATTTGTATTCAGGGGAGGAAAAAAAATCAATATCCATATCCACAGAATCAGTTTTTCAGGCATGAATCCTGACCTCCCCTTTCTCTCTTAAATATGTCACTTCCACCTGTATGTGACTAGAGAGCTACCATGACCTCTAATCACTGTTTTGCATAGCTCACTATTGTTGGCATTGTTCCCTGATCCCTTGAAAGAATTTTAAATTTAATATAGGGAAATAGGAGCTTTTGAAGCCAAGTGATTTTAATCCCTTCAAGGGATTTATAAAGCAGGAATTACAACATTACACACTTCATTTCTATTGATAGTCTTTTTACTACCCAATTCCTATCCTTCATGCTTCTAACTCTGGTGGTATTTCTCAGCTGAGGTTGTGCCAGATGAGAATGACAGGAGAGCAGTTTTCAAAGACAGAGTTAGGCAAGCCTGAACAGAGAACTCATGTTAAGGGCCACTTGGCACAAACGTACTTAGCATTATTTAGTTTCTCCTCATCATTCAGGTCCTCTGTTTTCAAGAGGTCATACTTGATTGATCCTGGTTGAATGGCATCAATGAGATCCAGGACTGGCATGCTGGTGCTGATTTTGCTATCCTGCATAGATGAAAAATAAAATTAGAATCAAGAACAGGATTGCAGATCTCCCACTAAACCAGAGTCTAGACTCAAGAGCAACGAACAGTTCAGTCAAATACCATTTAGATCTTCACAAAGGGCTACTTAGAATAATTTTTTATCTAAGGCAGACTAAGAACTCTTTCAAGGATTTTTTTTTTTAACCCAAGGGATGAGACATCGTAGAATTGTTTAGGTTAGAAAAGACTTTTAAGATCACCAAATCTACCCTTAACTTCCAAGTCCGCCACTAAATCACGTCCCTAAGCACCATGGCTACACATCTTTTAAATCCTCTAAGGATCCTCAACCACTTCACTGGGCAGCCTGCTCCAGGGCTTGACAACCCTTTCAGGGAAGAAATTTCCCCTGATACCCAATCTAAACATCCATGGCCATTTCCAAACTTAAGGCCATTTCCTCTCATCTTGTTACTCATTATCTGGAAGAAGAGACCAATCCCCATCTGCCTTCAACCTCCTTTCAGGTTGTTGTAGAGAGTGACAACATCTCTCTTCTACCTCCTTTTCCCCAGTCTAAACAACCCCAGCTCCTTCAGCCCCTCCTCGCAAGACTTGTGCTCCAGACTCTTCCTCAGCTCTATTGCCCTTCTCTGGAAATGCTCCAGCATCTCAATGTCTTTCTTGTAGAGAGGGTCCCAGAACTGAACACAGGATTTCAGGTGTGGCTGAGTACAGAGGCATAATCACTTCTCTGATACTACTGGTCATGCTGTTTCTGACACAGGCCAGGATGCCACTGGCCTCCTTGGCCACCTGGGCACACTGTTGGCTCATGTTCAGCTGCTGTCAACCAGCACCCCCAGGTCCTTTTCTACCGGGCTACTCTTCAGCCACTCTTCCCCCAGCCTGTGGCACTGCCTGGGGTTGTTATGGCCAAAATGCAGGACCCAGCGCTTGGTGTTGTTAATCCTTCTACAACTGGCCTTGGTCCATCAATCCAAACTATCCAGGTTCCTCTGCCCTTCAGCAGATCAACAATCCCACCCAGCTTGGTGTCCTCTGCAAAATGACCAAGGGTTCATTTGATCCCCTCATCCAGATCTCCAATAAATATGTTAAACAGGATCAGCCCAGACAGCAAGCCTTGAGACCAGTCAGTTTCTCCAGGAAAATGCTGTGGAAAACTGTGTCAAAGGCTTTACTAAAGTCCAGGCAGACAAGATCCATAGCCCTTCCCTCATCCATTAAGCAGGTCACCTTGTCATAGAATACCATGTCATTAAATCCAAAGATGGGGTGCAGGGCTAGTGAATTTGCTTCCTTTGGGCAGAGGACACTGATACACATCTACTGATGGGAGGTGTGAGAGGGATCAGCACTGTGATTTCTGAACTCATTACATGAAGTCTGATGGATCTGTTCTCGCCTGTTGCAAACTGCTGACATACCTAACTGAGTGTTCCCCAGCTTGGGAAGTGTCATGGATACATTAGCAGAATTGGAAGCTCTCTAATATTGGTCCATCTCTGTGTTTGTATGGTACCTGGCAAAAGAGGGTAAGGTCCCCGAAATGGTAGCACCAGAATATAAATGTGTTGCTATTGTTAATTTTAAAACTGTTATTTGTAATTGCTGTGATTCATAATCAACAGCACAGCAGTTCTTGCCTAATTCCCATCAACATTCTTCACTCCATACTTTGACTTCCTGTGTCAAACTGTTGCTCAAGGTGTTTCCTGTTACATTCAAATCATATTTCTGTTACCTTTTCATAATAAAGACCCTTGAATAAATTCTGTTTACTTGAACATGCCTTTAAAAGGGAATGAAAAATACTCAAACTATGTAGATAGTTATAATCATAATATAGAGTGTATGTGTATATGCATACTGGCAACATGTACTTACAGGCAATGTCTGTAATATACACACAAACACATTGAATAAGAGATTCCTAAGCAGAGACTTCTAACAAAAAACTATACCTTGAAACTGGAGATGGTTGAATCCTTCCCGGCTGCAGTCAGTGTTTCATTGACCCAGCTGACAATGATTTCATCATTGACCTTCTCTCCACCACCAATGTCCTCCAGGATACTCAGCGTGTACCTTAAGAGGGAAGCCAGGATATCTGCTCAAAGTCTACCATAACCTCAGAACTGTCCTGTATGTGGGCACCTTGACTGGGGTCACCCCAACAGGCCTCTTTGACCTGATATCCCCCTGCCTCCCACACTCTCACAGTGCGTATGATTTATATTATAACATGATAATTGATTTAATGAGTCTAATTCATCCTCAATTCTTTAATCACTGTTTTGGGAGTGTTAAAAGGTTTTGATACTCAAAATTCCTAGAAGGTCCCTCTTAATGGATCTCAGTGTAAATGATTCATTCTCATAATGCTTAAAAACTAATCACTGACTGTAGGGACAGAAGGGAATCATTCTGCTCACTTCCTGCATCAAACCAAACCTGAAATATTTTGCCTATAAGTGAGTATACACCTTGGAAAGACATCTCAAATTATGGTAAGTAATCACTACATCCCTAGTTTAATTACCTACCTGTTAAACCTCTACCTTGCTTTATAGTCTGAATTTAGTCTGTATTCAGTTCCTAACTACTGAGTCTCTTTACACTCAGTTATGGAGCTCTCAAACACATGAACATACACAGAGAATTGCATTAAAATGAGGAGATCTACTGAGTTGTACCCACTTCAGACAGTGGGTTACAAAACTTCTGCATCAGTTCTTGTCCCCATTCCCTGATACTGAGGCCCTTCAACTTCTTTTCCTCTCTTCCATGCACAATGAACATTTACTCACGCTATACAGATAGTGACAATAATAATCTGCCTAAGCTGACTGTAGTGGCCTTGCCCACAAGACATGCTTCCTGATTTAATCCCTAACAAGGAGTGAACAAAAGGTTACTCTGCCTTTGTACTTCAGTGCAAACAGGAGTGAGAAAGATGTAGCCTGTAAAGCCTTCTCAGTGATAGCATCAAGAAACTATTACAATGCAAAATGAATATACCAAAATGCTCTGGCATACATACTGACATACCTTCTCATCAACTGCCAGATTAAGGCCAGCGTGAGTGTACGGTTTCCTTCATTGAGATCTTGCCCAGCAATACCAACAAGGGAAAATTTGGCTTGATTCTTTCCCAGTTCCACTGCATAGTTGCAGTTTTCAAGCTGTTAATGGTACAGTCAATTGGTGTGGTTCAAAAACATAGGAAAAAAAAAAGACAAGACAATGTTACTTTAAATTCCTTGGATTGCTCAGCCCAGATCCTCCTTGGCAAACAGGAACTATGGGGCTCTGGAATAATACAGCTGTTTGAATACAAACAGGCAGTTCCATCCCAAAAATACCATGGTAAATAGATAACATTAAAGGAAATGTTATACTTTGTCATCAGGGTCTGAAAAGCAGATTACCCTGGAAAACAAAAATTTATGGCTCATGGGTACCTCGAGCATCATGGCATTGCACTGAGACAAAGGGTTAGCGTCCCAGTCAATATTTTAGGTCAGTTGATCGTTCTGGTCTAACTGGTTGGAATTACTCATCCAGATAGTTGCCAGAAAGCTTTGTATTTAGCAGCAACTGTGTGATCACTTCTTGATGCATTTGGTCAAGAATGCTTAGCATCACTGTCTTCATTTGATGTGGATGGCAGTGATCTGGACAGCTGCAATTAAGCTGGTGCCATATGTCTCACAGTGCAGATGCATTATAGTTGGTGCTTAAAACAGTAGCAAAAGTGGTCTGCAAATACAGATTTTAAATAATTATGCTAAAGCTGTTGAGTCTTTTTACTTTATAAATATTTTTAACCTGTCAACAGAGCAAGTGAGACGAATGGATGCTAATTTTTCAGGATGAGAAATTATTCACTCACTAGACAAAAAAAATCATTTAATGTTTGTAGTTGGCACTGGAAAGCACCATGAGTACCCACATTGCTGTTTGAAACTACATAGACATTCTCTGAGGATAAGGCATCACTACTGGAGCTATTGTAGGATTTTGTACCTTCTTCATGTTGCCACCCAGTTTAGGATATGGTGGTTTGTTCACTCTGTTCCAGTCTACTGGCACTTTGATCTTTTCATAGAGCTGGAAGATAACCAAGGCATCTGACAAGTCACTGAAAACAAAAAAATATATATATACATTATTGTACAAAGCACAGAGAAAAGAAACACAACTAAACTAGTAGAGGTAAACTTAGTTTCCTAAAAAGTGAGAAGCAGCATATATTCTTATGCAGTGCAAAAGTTTTTATGTTTTTGTGAACAATTTCTGGCTGTAATTATCATCTGAAGAAAGCGTAATATCTTGTCTTACCTATATAAATGATTTACACGTGGATTAACACCCAGGGAGTTCATCCAGTTCCTGAATGTCCTCTCTTCCCTTGTCTCACCTAAAACAACATATACATCAATCAACAGACCTGTAAAACACAACACTCCAGTAAAAGAAGTGTCTTGTGAAGAAACCCTAACTCTGAATTTACAGTGCACTGAAAGAACAAAAGGAGCACTGGTTGGCATGGGAAATAAGGAAGCATTGTGCATAATGCTATGTTTCTTCATTCCCTATATATTGTAATATTTAGGCAGATTGGTCTTTAAATGCCTTCAAGAATTCAAGAACAGCCTCTGCCCCAGCATGAACAGTTTCACTATGAGGCTGAGAAAGAAGGACATGAAGCTCAGCAAATGGTCCATACAACAGTGGTCCTGACCCCAATCCAGAGCAGGCAGGCAGCAGGCTTATGCAAGATATGATTTTTAAATTATGTTCTCAAATAAGAGAATGCCAGATCAACTGTAACTTCAACTAACAAGCAAGCTTAATAGTCCATACTGGTTCAGACATCCCACAAACATTTTTGTCTTTAAACATGTGCTGTCCACAGAACAGACCCCCAAATTATGAGAAGTTACATGCAGGTAAAGGACAGTCTCTGTTTCTAAAGTCTGCCTGTGCTAACAGTGCAGTGAGTACACGTCTGAAGAACATAAAATTAGGTTGATGTATCATCAACTCAGAGCTGGGGATACTGTGGCACGGGTGGCCAGAAACATCTTTTCTTTGCATTTTCCTGACCTTCAATGGAGCTCCAGTCGATGTCCTGGTTCTCTGGCTTATGCAGGGCAGGGTATTTGTTGAACAAGTTGGCGATGAAGGCCAGATTTAGCTTGGGGTTGCCCCGGACGACGTCGGTGGCCGTGACGAACTGGCGGCAGCCCAGGCGCTCCGCCTGCTGCAGCATGCACTCCGCGCGCTGCACATCGTCCTTCTCCTGCAGTGGCATAAAACGTGTCATCAGCCTCACCCCACCAAATGGCACTGCATGCCAGACCCACCTGGCGTCTCCATGTCTGGATCTAGGCATGGAACTGTTGAAGCAGGTCCTTGATGGACTTACAGCTATTCCCTTTCCTAATTCTAGTAATGGCAAGATTGTATTTTCAAATGGGCTTTGCCTATAATTTAAACATCTCATCATATTGCTTTTACAGTCATATTCCATATAAAATGTGACTGATGAAATTCCCAAATAAATGTATTTAAATACACTTGTTACATGCTAGTAGTTTATCAGTGTGGTTGAATAGTTGCTATAGTTTCAGAGATAATATCTAACAAAAGTCAAAACACATGATTCTTTGAATTTAAAATTGTTGATTTCTGAAATACAAGATCACGTTGCAACGCTAAAAAGAATTTGCTTGTTCTGACATCCCAGTGCAACCCTATGTTGACCAGCAATGCAGGTAAGAGACAGAAAATATCAGCATTTACTCTAAACTTATCTCATCTTACCCTTAATCCTGACATGTCAATAGTAATAGCTGGAATGCCTTCTTCATCTCCCTTGGGAGCGACTTGGTTCAGCAAATGGTAATAAGCTCTTGAGTCCTGTGACAGACAGAGAAATTAAAGGGAAGAAAAATTACATCTAAAGCTCAGCCTCTGCATGCCAGTGCTTCCCTAACAATGTGCCTGCATGCTTCGTTTTTATTACATTGATCATTGGGCTACATAATTAAATTAATTAAGCTGGAAGCACTCAGCAATTCCTGGTTTATGCTGTGTTTGCCAGATCTATTTCTTCCCTAAGCAGAAGACTCAATGCACAACACAAAATACTGTATGTTGCACTTACAAAAAAGACAGAACAATGAAGAGATATTAGAATTTACTTAATCTGAATATAGAATTAGAGATAAGAAAAGGCATACCTTTATAATGTT
This sequence comes from Hafferia zeledoni, assembly GCA_035583235.1. Lineage (NCBI taxonomy): Eukaryota > Metazoa > Chordata > Aves > Passeriformes > Thamnophilidae > Hafferia > Hafferia zeledoni. The sequence continues at coordinate 55,753,546 of JAWWEV010000001.1, read as the reverse complement.
GTAGAAGTCAGGCTGCTGAGCATTTAAGAAAAGAAAATGCAGAAGGAGAAAGCAGAAGTTTAAAGCAGATTTCTAAGCAATGCTGCAACAGTTATGGAAGAGAAAGCATAGTTTTCAAGGACAAAAGTTAAAACGAACAACAGTATCAGCATTTATCAGGCAAAAGGGCAGGAACAAGACAAGAATTTAACATGTTGTGTCTTTAATATTTCGTGAAATACAACGTTGCTTCCATATGTAGAAAATATTAACTTGCTTCAAAAGTAGTTCAAAGAACCGAAAATAAGGCTACATGTTAATGCCTAGGGATTTAACTAAATCAACTGATGTTCTTCAAAATATAAAGTAGATTACATGAACTGTTTAAAATATTTCACATCTTCATTACTACCCACCATATCTAGAAGTGATTATTTACAACAGAACTGAGGTGAGGAGACAGACTTAGTGAATGGCTGTAAATGCTGAAGTCTTGTAAATGTGCCTTATTTTCCAACTGTTAATACCATAAGTGTGATGTAGCTTTCAGTTGTAGACAGGATTTAGTTAGTTGCACTACAGTCCTCTTGACCAGCCTACAACAAGATGGGAAAGACTCATTCCCTTCCCTTTTTTTGATATTCTCCAGTCACCTCCACTCAGTGAACAAAAATCTGTTACAATAAAAAAAATGGATCGTGAGTTGTGACTCTCTGCCCCTCCTGTAGCATTCCCTCTGTTTTTGCTTGTATTTCAGGTAAATGCTTGTGCTTATGCTTCAGTCTCTAGTGAAGCCTACAACCATGTGCCTCTGGAGCTGAGCTTTTCCCTTGCTGTACTGGCAGCAGGCAGGTCAGGCTGTGGCTGGTGAAGTCAGTGTGCCAGCCAGCCCTGGCTTTCCCAGCAGCCAACTCAGACACCTTCCCTGATACAGCCCTTACAGCTCTGGGATGCTGACTGGGCCTCAGACTGTGTTTTAGTGTCTGAAATTCATCCGTATTCATCACTGAGGTTCAAATACATCTCTCTGGGAAGAATGAAGGCCCTACAAGAACACACTATTGAAATCCACCCCCATGAGCCTGTGAAGTCCCAAGTATGTGAAATATGCTGCATGGTCTCAAGACCCATCCCTGCAAGTGTCTCCCAGTACAGCTATATTATTTTGAATAGCCCCACTGAATTAATACTTGTAGGTAAGAGCATTCAGAGCTATAGCAATGGTTGGGGCAGAGAAGCACATAACCCAGGTACAGTACTGAAGGAAGGATCAAGTAGGGGAATTGGAAGAGTCCCATCCCCTTCCTCTGCATCTACTTACATGTTTCAGTAAGGCTCAGGCTTTTCCAAACCAGTGAGGTCAAGAGTCGTTTAAGAACATTTAGGAAAGAGGAGAGCAATAGAGGCAAGGAACTGAAAACACACTGGTAAAGTCCATATGTCCTGTTTGGAGCCAGCAGCCATTCCTTTCCCGAGCATTTGGTGTGCTGGGGCTGGCAGTGATGACTGGGAGGTCAGGAGAAGGAGGAATACTACTGAGTGGAAAGGTAACCTTCACTAAAAGCATTCTATGTACCCAGCTCTATGTCTTCAACAAAGCAGTTTCAGCTGCTTGGATTGTTTCAGTGCTCAGTTCCTGTGTGGAAAACAGGAATTTGGGTGTGGAGCTGCTGTTTTGCTGTTGTTGGACAGTGTTTCTCATACCTTGATGTCTGAGCTGAAGTTGTTGACTTTGTTGACTCCTGCATTTTCCAGGTGATAGTTTGCCCACCTCAGCAGCAGGTCCTCTGGAGACAACTTCATCAGATCCTCCAGGCTCTCTCCTTCTCTCAGAAGAGCAATCAAGGCTAAACAGAGGGAAAAAACCCAAGAAAAATAATGATGTGAATGCTTTTTGAGGAGATTATATGGTTGTTTCCTCTTACACATTTTGTCACCCTTGTTTCTAAAGGTGAGTGGCTCAAGTGTTGGCAAAATTCAAGCTGGGTTAGCAGGACAGAGGACATAAACAGACATCAGTAAAATGAGAACAATCTATTATTTGTGTATCTAGTAGCAGATCATACAAAAGTGGAAGACAATTTCAGTGGTCTAAGAACTACACATGACCTATAAAGGACACCTAGTCAACGCCCCCTGCAATGGGCAGGGACATCTTCAATTAAATCAGTTTGCTCAGAGTCCTATTTGATCTAACCTTGAATGTTTTTAGGGATGGGACATCTACCACTTCTCTGGGAAACCTAGGCCAGTGTTTCATCACCTTCATCACAAAAAATGTCTTCCTCATATCTAGTCTAATTCTACCATCTTTTGTTTAAAACCATTACCCCTTTGCTATCGCAATAGACCCTGATAAAAAGTTTGTCCCCATCTTTCCTGTAAGCTCCTTTAGGTACTGCAAGGCTGCTGTAAAGTCTCCCTGGAGCCTTCTCTTCTCCAGGCTGAAAAATCCCCAATCTCTCAGCCTGTCTTCATAGAAACGTTCCCGCACTCTGAGCCTTTCTGTGGCCCTTCTCTGGACTCCCTCCAACAGGTCGAAGTCTTACCAGAGCTGGTTGCAGTAAAGCTGAGCACAGGGACAAGATTGGAATGAAAATATGAACACAGACTTTCTGAAGCTTAGATGAAATAAATCTCAGTGACCTTCACAGTGAAACTGGATTCACACAGGTATCTGGAGTACTTGCACTTAACTCCATGAGCCTGTGGGCCAGGAGGGTTAACTTAACCGTCAATTGGAGAAGATACCCTATTTATATAGAAAAATTAATGTAGTATTCATGTTTATAAAAGGAAGAACAGGCAGGAGGGAAGGACTGATCATTGCACATGCAGTATGTTTAGCTCATCTCTGAAGCATGAAAGGCTTTAGAACAAGTTTTGAAAAGAAGAACTAATAACATGGAAACTACTTTTTAATGTGATAAAAAGAGAGAGTCACACTACTCTGATCTTCTTCCAATATCTTTTGTCAATCCTTGAAAGGCATATGAATTTGCAACATAAAGGAAACAGGGGAGACATACTATATCTGGGGTTCCAAAGATGATTTGATATAGGGTGTAATAGGGTTAAACTGGACCAGAGTGGCATAATAGAAGCATTTGAAAGTAGAAAGAGGATTTTATGAAGAGAACAGTGTTAACAATGAGAGAAGTAGGCTGGAAGAAGGATTCTTGTGGAGTTGATCATGGATTGATTTTTAGATTAATGCTTTCTTCTTTTTTTGCATCAATTATCTTGGCACAAACTCTAGCAATGTGCTGCAAATGTGAAGATGATATTCACTAGGTGGCATAGTCAATACAGAGGACGATCAGGAAATCAAACAGAGTGAACTAGATGACAGTAATAAAAATGGAATGTAATTTAATAGTGCCATGTTCAAAGACATTCACTAGAGAATTAGTATGAATAACTGCTATTAGCTAAAAGCTTCCATGAACAGAGGATGAGAACAACTTGAGTGTATTAGATGTCTTCTGAGCTGCTCTGAGCCACCATTTGATATGACCATTGGAAAAATAAACATGGTAATAAGTGCATCACAGGTAATTCCCATAGAGGCTGGGATATATTACTGCCTTGACATCATATGCTCATGAAGCTTCACTGGAAATACAATGTCCTGTGTTCAAGAGAGGGGAACTTTACCTGGAACAGCTGAGAGAAGAGCTATCAGGGAGAGAACCTGAAAAGAAATCAAATTAATCTTGGCTTGTCTACCCTGACAAACTGAAACCTTAGATGAGAAGTGAAGGAGAAAATACCAGAAATTCAAAAACAGCAATTAAGCAGGGCAAGGCTATCTACATAGAAATGGGAATTGGAAATTCTGGGAACTTGTGGTTCTGGCATGAAAGGGATAGAAATGTGAAAGGGGTGAGGCAATGAAGGTAACACATGCATGGAAAGTGGAGGAAAGTGTCACTGTTGATTGCATGGACTATCCAGAGGCACAAAGCAGCAAGATGAGGGGCCATGTGGACTGCATGTACACACCCACAGCCTCACACTGCAGCTACCTCATCAAGAATTTTGGCCTTGGGAAGACACATCTGGAGTGCCAGTTTATGGCTCCCCAATACAAGAGAGATATTGACAAACTGAAGTAAATTTAGTGGAGGGAGACCAAGCTGGTTGGATTAGAGTATGTGATGTACGTGAAGAAGATGAGAAAACTGCATTTCTTTAGCCTGAGAAGAGGTTTGAAAGGGGAACAAGTATTGTCTTCAACCATTATAGAGGAGCCAGATCTGCATTTTCCCAGTATGCACTGCAAAAGGATGAGAAGTTGTGGACATAACATGCAGGAAGGGAAATTCCAATTTAGATATAAGAAAAAAAAACATCAGAGCAAAAGTGGTTAGGTTCTGGAATAGGCTGCACAAAAATCACTGGAAAAGGCCCTGACCAACCTCATCTAACCTTAAGACCTGTACTGCTGTAAGCAGGTAGCTGGATGGCTGAATCAGAAGACCTCCAGGGTAGACCTCCAGAGGTTCCTTCCAGCCTAAAGTATTCTGTGATTCTACAATTCTGATTTCATAAAGAAAGAGGAGATGTTTGGCAATCAAGAGTAGGAAAGATCAAAGCTTCCTGAATGCAGATTTCCTTATCCCAGTTTTAATGCCAAAACAGCTATATACTTAGGTGTAGACCATCATTCCTGATCCAGTGAGCATGAAATGGCTCTGAACATACAAGTCCACAGGCAGCCTTGGACTTTTTAGTGCTAGAACTTGTAAAGAGCAAGGAAAACCAGAGCAGTAAAAAAAAACAGATAACAAATACTTGAGGAAAAAAATTAAGTTGTTTTTTTTTTAAAAGAGCTTTATCTTAAAGCGAGTTCAGTGATAACAGGAGAGCACTGAAACAAAGAGCCTTACGTACCTTCATTCCTGCTGATCTCTATGTCAGCAAAGAGTCCAATTTTGATGACTTGCCATAAAAGACCCAGAACCAGGTAAGGTTTCCCTTCTTTTAAGTCTTCAGCTCCAATGTTAACAACATGGCACCCAATGGCTGAAGCAGAGTTCAGTGCCAAGTTCAGATTTTCCTAGGGAAAGAAGAGACATTTTGAATGATGCAGTTACTGGAGAACTGAGGATACAGGAAGGGAGCACAGCCAAAACTGGTGAAATCTGTGGGCAGCATCACTGTGAATACATTTATATACACAGAACCATGTCTTTCCTGATGCAGTGCTCCAGGTGGAGTCTCACCAGAGCAGAGGGACAGCATCATCTCCCCTGACCTGCTGGCCACACTTCTCTAGATGCAGCCCAGAATACATGTCTGACCACAGGGAGCAGGGGAACACAGAACTTCCTAGTAAGTTCTGGGTCCCAACACGAAGACAGAAAGAGCTCCTCTTTAGCAAAGGTGAAAGGCATTGGAATTCAGAGCATATGTCTGCATTCACAGTGATGTCCTGGATCAATCCTAGTTACCAAAGTCAGGCTCTCCCTATAGCTAATGCCCAAGTACAGACCTATCTACAGCATGGGCCAGGCTCTCCTCTGCTCAGTCTTGCACACATGGAGGAAGGAGGGAGTTAAACCAAACCAACTGGCAGATGTGCCAGGCCCAACTCTCCCTAAGCACTATGCAATAGCCCTGACACCTAAGATACAAGTAAGTTTCTAGCTGGCAATGTTTACAAAAAGCACACTGGCATAGGAATCACTATGAATAAACCTGTTCAGTTTTCAACCTCACAGTTCAGCCAACGTAAAACCTGGATATTTTCTTTTTAAACTTTGGAGTATGGACTCCTGGTTTGGGAGTGTTCAGTGGAATCAGAGGGATTCAGTGATTCCCAGTGAGGGGCAGAAAACAAGTGATATTTCAGGAATATTATGTTCCTTTGCCACTTCCTGTCCATTTGAATAAAAGAAATAAGAAAATATAATCCACAGGTCTACACTATTCAAAAGTGGCTTGGGAAACAGAGGCCAAATAAAGGAGGCAAAGAAGCCTGGAAAATATAATTTATCATAGAGATTTGCAATTTTTCATGTGAATTTCAGCACTGCTGGCATGACAGAGAGATCTGATTAGATACAAAATGCAAGGAGAGACATAACATAAATTCTCATAAGCTAGAAAAATTGGACCATTTCAAATTAATTACCTTTTCTCCACCAGACAGCTGTAAAAGGGTTAAGTTAAAATGGAAGCTGTATTGATCAAATCATGTCTATATGTGACAGGGATTGATCTGAGCTGCATCATTAAGCTATGCTGCTGACCAAAACGATTACAACTGAAAAATGTGGTATACAGCATAAAAATCCAATTTAATGGCTTCGGAGCTTACTTGAGTCTGGCTAATGTTCCATCAAATCAGAGCAGCTGAAGGCTAAACTGGGTTAAATTCATATCTATTTATACACTATACTCAGATACATAGATGTTGTTCATATAAGAATCTCTGTACATTGCTGTGTGAGAAACACAATAAACTTTAAATAGGTGAAAATTAGCACTATTTTGGTCCAATTTTAAAATCAGATACATGTGTGCATAATAAAGAAATACTCAAAGTAAAATAGCACAGCTTGTAAAAGGCAGGCAAAGGCTATAGTCCCACTTCAGGCATGTTGCACACCATGGTACTTCCAGGATCATAGTTAGCATTTTGGTGAGGACATCAGACTGCAACATAGCAGTTGTGAGGTCAAGTCCATCACCTTAGATGTGGGGTTCAGCCCTTTGAGAACTACTTCAGGTGGTCACTATACTATCTAGTTGCTCTTGCAAGAGATCTACCAAAAAAGTATTTAAATCTTTGATCTGGTAAACATTATACATTGTGTTTGCTTAGTCAGCTTGCTTATATGTTTGCAAAGAAAAAAAAAATATAAGTTTTTATGTTTTTATGACATGGACCTAAGCATCTTACTTTGCCACCAAAACTTCGCCTGATTGTGTTGGGTAGAGCCATGGTGTATCCAGTCTTTGCTCTAAGTGATTATTTGAAAGCATCCTAAGGGGACAAGAAAAGAATCTTGTTGTATTTTAGTACCTGTATTGTGAAGGGTGTGAGTTTCTTTTTGTTGATTGTTCTCTCATCAATGGTATCTGGCACCGAAAAGTTGATCATCTTACTGGAAAGAAAAGAAAAAACCCCACAAGAAATACACTAACAGCTATATGTGCACAAAATACAGCTATAGCTCTTGTCACTACATTTTAGGACAAGCCTAAGAACTGGAGAGTTACTTAGAGATAGTTATCCTCTATTTCTACATATACACACAGAGGCACACACTCAATACTTGAGTAATTTTTTGGGTCACATACAGATCGTACTACAGGTGTGAGGCCAAGAATGCCACAAGGAGAAATCATGTGAAAAGTTTATTGTGCAGAAAATGACTGTGAAAGCACTCACTATTTTGTGCTTCTTTGTGTGAAACCCCAAAAGTCCTTGGGCAAAAATAAAACCAAGTAGCTCCTCAAATTTCACTGACTTCATCTAATTGTAATAGTCTAGAGGCAAGAAAAAATTCTCATTAAACACGAAAGATGCTTTACATTTTTTAAGATAAAAAAAGCAAAACCCCCTAGTATTAAGGCCCCGAGTCTACTAAGGCTCATGAACTTAATGTAAATTCAGCAGCTTCTGTTTAAGCGGAGATGTGAGTTTTTGCAGACTCATGGTTCCCATTTGTGAGAAAGATAGGTATTATTTACCAAAGCACTATGCCATCACCGACTGCCTGGAAGAGGTCATCTGTTTCTGGATTCATTGGAACCACGTGCTTACAGTCAGGGTCCTTCTCAAGGGCTTTGTTAATCCAGTTGACAAAGGCATATTTCTCTTCCTCTGTGGACACAATGTCAAATCCATCAGTTTGCTGTGCAGTACATCTACCATCATTTTACTTACAAAGGCAGAACTCCTGGGGGACATCTCTCCTACCAGTGTGACTGACCAACAAAACCCTACATGGAATAAGGCTCTGAGGAGACAAGCAAATGAGCTGAAGACAGTAATGGGCCTGAGCTGCTTGATACTCCTTCAATACTCCTTCCAGCTCCCTGGAGTTGCCTGGTGTCATGAGGGCAGGCATATACAGAGACTGGTAATGAAGTTCAACTATATGGTGGAGATGCTGAGCTCTTCAAAGAGTAATTTGTATTTGCACCAGAATTTGAATGCATTTTTGTACCACTCTGCTAAACGGAATTCCCACATAGCTTCAAATAAATCCAAATAAGTCAATTCTGTATTGTACCTTACACATTCTTCATGTGGAATATCTAGATTGGCCAGGACTGGACTCTGACAAGGAGCATTCAGAGGGTAATGGGCAAATGTTGCCTGTAGTTCAGTAGAGCTGTAGCATAGCTATCCTGTATCAGCAGCAGCTCACACTGTCCCAGTAGCAGCTCACACTGCCCCAGTAGCAGCTCACACTGCCCCAATAGCTCAGAGAAGGTGCCATCTGTGCTCAGGTGGGTGGAAACATCATTGGAAGCATCCTCTGGTCTTCCTACCCTGGAAAGAGTCAGTCTCCCCCTCTTGCCCCTGGAGAAGGCAGCCAAGGGTGAGACCACCTGCCTGTGGAGCTGCTTTAGTGTGGGCTGTGCCCAGGAGGCAACAGAAGCAACCATGGCTGCCCTGAACGCTCAGCTTGGAGAAACAGGCTGGAAGAAGTACCCTGATGGGGTTGTGCCCTCTATAGAAAAAAAAGTCAGGAACTATCTGAGTTTACAGAATGACTACTGGTAAAATGTACACGGAAATGGGTTGGAAACAGCAGAGAACCTGTGCCTTGCCTCAGCTGGTGAGCTGTTCTCTGTGCTGCTGCAGCCCTGCCAAGAGGCTGTTCTCCAGCAGGACTGCACTGCATTTAAGGTAATGGAACATAAGCAGGCCAGAGCTTCCTCCCATAGCCACAGCTCTGACCACCCCAGTAAACTGGCTCAAACTGCTTTTTTACAAAGGCCCTGCTCTGGTGCTTTGACACTTTCACAGCTCCTTGCCATGCACCAGCCTCAACTGAACTGCCCCCAAAGCTCACCAAGGCCAGAGCACACAGGCTTGCACCGAGAGGAGGTGCACACAGTCTCTGAGAGCTCACTTGATCCTAGGAATACAGAACAGTTGTACCTACCTGAGTAAGAGTGCTGTGTGCCAGCACTGGACTGCTCAGATGTCCCACCAATGGCACAGATCCCCTCCTTTTTGTTGATTTGTTTTCGGAATGACTTAGCAACATCATCACTCTTCAGGTTTTGGAAAATCTTTCAAGCAAGAGAAGACAATTTTAAAATTTTGGAGAATTAATCCAAGCTAAAACAGTGAGCTCTTGGGCAAGGAGACACATTCTCTCTGCTTCACAAATAGCGAAGGACAGCTTGAGTATCTTTCAGTGGGTTTCTGTGTACAATCTGTTTATCTGCCATGCTACAACAGGATTATACACAGCTTTTATGCTTTCAAAGCAGTGAACAAAGATCAGTTAGTAAGAGAAATCTTACTTTGGAGAGAGCAGTTTGGGTTTGAAGAAAGGGCAAGTAAAAACCTGCCTCTCCATCCCACTGGAAATTCCACTATTTCAGCATTTGTTTTTGACCCAGTTCAGACAAGAAAAAGAAGCTTTTTGATTAAAAAAAAAAGCCTCATAAAGTTTTCAATCTGCTAAAACTTTTTGGAATCACCTAGCCAGAACATAATCTTCTTTGCAACTTAGAACTGAAGAGCTTTGTCTTGCTGCATCAACCAAACTGAAACATACTAAGTCTATGGAATAAGCAGCTGCATTCATATAACATGACAGGATTTCTAGTTTGGTCGCCTTCTGCTTTCAACTTTTCCACTGAGGAGACTCCTTGGACTAACTAGGTGCCCATGAGACCCCATGCTTGTGACTCTGCTGTGCCCTGGGGACCACCCTGAGTAGCCCACCTGGCATCTTACTGAAATAGATAACATCTTACTTACTGAAATAAATTCATCAAAACTGATTCGGCCATTCCCCGTGGTTGTCAGATTCTGAATGAGTTCTCTGGCTTTATATCCTGGGAGAGGGAGGTTGGCTGCCTTCAACACTTCAGTTAAATCACTGGCATCGATGAAGCCATTCCCACTGATATCTGCAAAGATGAAAGCAAACCTTCACATCCTATATCAGACCAGTGAAATTTTCTGCACATAAAGGCTGTTGTTTTTATTTTACCCAAGGAAAGGTACATGACATATAAAAACTTGTTATCTAGAAATCTGGTATTTTCAATTGCTGTGCTGTCATTCACACCCCAGAAAAAATTACAACCACCTTTTAACAAAAAACCTCCTACTGATGAATTAATATTTTTTAGACACATAGTAATATCTTAACAAAGCTAGGTTTAAATGGATATAGCTGCCTTTCCAAGATTTACATACAGACAAATGTGATTTATAGAGGAAGCATCCTGTCTTCAGAACAGCTAAAGAAAATGAAGTTGATGCAATATACATGCATATTTATTCATAGATATAACTTGTGATCCCTGTTTTCTGCCTCTAATATCATCAGAAATAATGAACTGAGAGGCTTGGAACTGCATATGGTCATCCTCAAAACAAAAACTTGGGTGTTTCTCTGTGATGGTGCTAACATGAATAGTCGTGCTGAGCTTCCTGCAGGTTACAGTTTACATAGTCCTTTCTTCTCCACCAGTTTGTGAAAACCTCCACAGAGAAAAAAGCAAACTGAGTTTATCACATGGGAAGTTTCTTTTAAAACACTATGATTATGTATATATAGTTACAGATGATTATTTATATATGGCTTTTATATATCTGTGGTTTGCATTTTTTGCAGGCTCTGTTTCCCTAGCCCAGAAGCTGAGGTGGTTTTAAGAAGTGTGTGCTCATTTCCTGCATACTAAGTTGCAAATTGAGTCAAAAAGGCATGCTGCAAACAGGCACTCAGCTCTTAGCCTCAGTAGCATGGATTTACACAGATTGCAAAGAACATCCTAACCGTTTCTAACATCATACAACAAAAGGATCTGGACTTGGAGAGGGAAATGTCTGGAGGAGGAATGCCAGCTTCCTTCTAACATTTAGGTGAGCAACCTGAGCAGCCTGGTCCAGTGGAAGGTGTCCCTGCACATGGCAGGGGGGTTGAAACCAGATGACCTTTAAGTTCCATTCCAGTGCAAACCATGCTAGTATTCTGATTTGTCTTGTTGGTGCATTGGGTGTGTGGGACACACACAGACTAGATTTTTGAGACTGCCAGCCTAGACTTCTGTTCAAAAATCAAACAACCACCACCTGACAACTGATTAATACATAATCCAGCAAGGCTGATAGATCTACTAATAAAAGTTTAGTGAGTTGTGAGAAGCACAAGGACCTTTTCTTACAATTTGGGTGGATAGTGATGGGTCCATGTGACTTTAAAGGAGAAAAATCAGATGAAACATTTAAAGGTTTGGGAAGGAAACACATAGTAAAAATATATGGGGCTTGAAAGGTCATTGTAAAGAGATTACAAATTTTTTAGCCATTGCACATTTGTCCACTCCATACTCTTCCTTCCCATAGTAGAACTCATTTTACATTGAAATAAAACCTTTTTGTCTTCCAAATAATTTGTCAGGAATAAAAAATATTCTTAGCAAAACATTGGAGAATATTTCTAACATAGTTTTCTGTACAGCTTTTTAATTTTTTTCATAAGCCCTGCTGGAGCCCCGACATGCCCCTCTGGTAAGAGGTCACTGCTCTGCAGTGTGCTGATGTGGTTTCAGCCAGGACGCCTGCGCTGGCAGGAAAAGGACTTGTGGTTGCTGTGACACAGCAGAGCAGTGCTGGAGCAAACTCCACTTCTTCACGGCTGGTCAGGCAGTACCTGACAGAAGAGCTTGCTATGGCTTCACACTGCAGCAGAGTCTTTCCTGTTCACTGTACTCACCAACTTTGCTGAAAGCCTCCTGTAGCTCTGCTACCTCCTCCTCCGAGAAGTGCGCTGTCGATGCCATCTCTTACTTCTCTGAGTGGCAGGTCTGCAGGAAGAAAATACTTGGGTTTGTTTCGTGCTTTTTGGGTTTGCAGTTGTGATGAAAAAGAGAGGTTTTTACTTGGTGTTTCAATGTCCCAGAGCACCTCCCCATAGCTGAAAACCCAGGTGATCTCTGTATCCTGAAAACAAGTGAAGGGGTAAAGTCCTGTGTACTTGAGATACAAATTCATGTCCCTCTTGTTTTGCCAGGCCCTGCTCAAAATCCCAACAGTTTTATTTATACTAATTTAATTGGATTTAAATTCTGTCTCTGAAAACTTTGGTTTCTCATGGAAAAAGCAGACCAAATTGTGCTGGGTTTTTTTATTCCCCCTTGGAAACACAATTAATGACACATTTCTTCAGTAGGTTGGCAGAGAAGCAGCAGCTCTGTGTGCATCCCAGGGCTCTGGGCTGGAGCCAGAGGGAGCCAGAGCCCCAAGGGATATTTGCACTGCTTTCCTTTGGGTACCTAATGAGAAGGCTGGTCACCCTTACAAGGTGGAGGGAGAGAAGCTCCTTCAGCAGGTGTTCCCAGAAGTCAGCTATTGTTCTTCCTGGATATGTGGAGTGTTTAAGGACTTTCCTCCCAAGGTATCTAAGTTAAGGCCTGAGGTTGGAGGGCTTTAGAAATGTGTGGCTGGGAGGAATTTCCCTGCCTTTCTTGTTATCAAAGATATAAAGCAGACGAAAAGATTAGACTTTCACTTTCCAGGCACTTTTCTAAATAATCAGAATGGGAAAGTTTATTTCCTTTTATCACATCATTAAATACACTGCCAAAAGATGCACATTATACCCCTCTCCTTTTTCATGCACCTACTGTCCCTTACATCTATTCATGAGGAAACTGCTCAGGAGGCAGACTATCTATTATTCTATATTTGTGAGAATGACTGTAGTGTCCTGTGTCTCTTTAAGTATTAATTAACCAAGCAACTATTTAAATAGAATAGAATGGAAACTTGAGTTGATCCTGGGAAGTGGTTGCTGCAGCTAGAGTGTCAAAATGAGAGCAAAATAAATCAGAAATACCCCATTCCCAGATTAAAATTAATATTGCATAACTTAAAAAAATTACAGATTTGCTATAGCCCTCTGTAAGGTACAGCCTATTCAGGCTTCAGATCCAATGCTCTCTTCAACTCATGCACTGATTCCTTGTATTTGTGAAAACCACTATGGACATAGCTTTGAAATAGCCCAAAGGCAATCTCATGTGGTTACGTTCTTGTCTGCTGTAGCCCTGTAGCATCATCCTCCTTTTTCTGCCTACTCACTGTGGTTTTAGGATGAAGATAGCAGTCAAAAATCTGCTTGTTCACTCCAACCTTCATAAGTAGAGAAAGGCAGCAGAATCCACAATACCTTCACTCTTGTGGCATAAGAACCCATTTGCAGTTTTCAGCGCAATGGAGCTGGTGATTGTTATATAATATTAAAAGTGGTTTTAACCACCATACTGTCACGGACTACCTTTAAAAATCCCTGTGATACACTGGCAATGTGGGTTATGTATACTAGGGAAGGGTAAAACAGATCCATAGACTTCCCCCATCTTCCTGGTATCTTTCCTGCCTCTTTTTCTGTTTCTGTTGCCTGTTGAGTGTTCTTGAAAATTAACTAAAATGCACTTGGACACATGAAAATCTTACACTATTAGCAGGAAAATCCATATTCCACTGCAAGATCATCCTTTCTAGTCCAGTGCCTTGATTAAGCAATACAATTTGCAACACAACTTTTAACAACTGTCCTAGGCTTAACGGGTAAGAAACACCACAGGTTGTTGCCTACAACATTACTTTTGCAAAATAAACTTGAGGAAAAATTATCCCCAACATCAACTGGACTGTTCTTAATTGCATAAGAAGTTGTGGTCTTTGATAAGTAGCCAAGTGATACATTAAATACAGAGAATCCTATTAGTAGTACGTATGTTTGCATGTGTGGGCATTTATGCTAATAACATATGATAGGATGAAGGGCTTTGCTGTAATGACCTCTTTTGACATCTTTTTTAGGTCAGTATTAGCCACTCTGTTGTAAAGGTAACTATGCTTGGCTGAGCAATCAGATCCATCTCTACACTGAGAGCAAGAACTGGTCCTCCATCACCTGAGGAGTGAAGGATCATCACCATCTACTCCAACACACACTTGAGTTTCTTCTACATTTTCACCCCCACAGTATCTCTTGATTTCAGCCTGTCAGCTCCAGCATCTAACATCCCTGGGTATTGCTGACTAATACCCTACTCTGTTCATGGGGGTGAGACTCAGACAGGCACCCTCTGCCAGCCAGCCCCGTGCTGCCACCTGCATAGATATTTCGTCAGGTCAAGTGCCTCATAACCCACCATCTCTCTGAGGGTTTGACACTGGTGCTCATCACAGTACGTAAAATCCCTACCAACAAAAAAAATCTATACCACCTAATGCCATGTAAAATCCATACCAACAAAAAAAAATCCCTTTATAGCCACCACCTCTACACAGTTTCAGAGTTACCTCTAATGCTGTTTTTAGCAAAGAACTGCAATAAAAGCAGGGAAAGAATTCAATGTCTTCACTGCAGATCTGGGCTCTCCTGCAGCTAGAAGACCTCTGCCAACCCCCTTGGCAAGTGTGTGAAAGCCCTTAAACTTACCCTAATCAAACCAGATTTTTTAGATTAAAGGATTCAGAATTATTTCCAATTAAAAATCACTGTGACTTTTTAAATTGTTCAAGTAGTAAAAAAAACCCCGATGAGTAAATCAAGGGAAAAAAAGTCCAAAGCTTAGCAACACATGGCAAAAAGCAGAAAACCCATTTTCAAAAAGCTACTTTTCAGTATATAAAATGCTTATTTTGCTTAGATCATTAAATGAGGATACTTAAACACACAGAAATGTAAAATGCTTCTGGATAATGGTGGGAGAGGTCAGGCTCAATATTTTCCTTTTGATTTTGTCAGCCAAGAGCAGAGCCATTTGGTTCTAGGGATCAATCATTTCCACCACTTCACCATAGTCAATACAAACTGAAAATACTTGGGGCATCCCATCAAGAGGGCAACCAGCAATCCTGGGTGAATAGTCCAGTTATTGACAGCCCACAAGGCATTGCAAGCACACAGTGCACTGCTCTGTTCCAAACCATTTGCAAAATCAGTATGACAACAGATGCAGAGAAAAAAAATGCAGAAGATGATTAAGAGCAAAGGAGAATATGTGGAGATGATGAGCAATACAAGCAAGTTTGAAGAGCTACGATGAGCAATACAATCAAGTTGAAAGAGCTACTTTGAAGGGACTAGTTGTTGAGGAGCTAGCTGAGGGAGGAGCAAAGAGAAAATCAGCTGGTGAGAACCAGGCAATGGCTTTGAGCACAGGGATGTATGGCAAGAAGCAAAGAGAAAAGCTGGGCAAGGGAGAGGCATGGCAACATGGAGGGGAGTTTAATAAGGACTGAATGCAAACAGCTAAGCTATCAGCACAAATGAAATATTGAAGATCAGCAGCAGCTGGGAGGAAGAATCTTGAACTTGGTGTGATGGAAGATCAGTGAAAGAACTGAAGTTCCTTAGAACAAAGTGAAAGTCAGTACCTGCTTGGATGCTGAGACAGGATGCTGAGGAGGGGACAACAGCTCCGTGGGTCAGAGCAAAAATGACAGTGGAACTGCCAGCAAAAAAGAAATGGAAGGTAATAAAGGTTCAGAAGGAAAATAAAACACTCCCTGAGACAGTCTGAGACTCAGATGGATTCAGGACATCCAGATTACACGTTGCCTGGAAGAGACATTGCACTCTTGTTTGCCAAACAGCATTAACCCACTCTTGCAAAAGTGAAAGATAAAGTTGTGCAAATACAGTCTTTCCTCCTCGGGAGACTGTTGAGTTATAGATTAATGTAAAAAAAAGGGAAAATTATCTCACCTACACTGCTGAGCATTGTAACAAACTGATAGCAAAAGAGCCCCTAATGAAGCACTCCCTTCCTGGCCATCATTTTCAAACCAATAAGTTACAGCCATGCCATAAAAGCCTCCTTTTATTTGACCTTATCCTTAAAAGAACCTATGATCACACTGATGTTTTAAGAGATCTAATAACAAACTATTTTCAGACTGGACTATAAAGGGAGAACTAAAATAATCTTAATACCTGAATGTTATTGCTAAATTGAAACACACTGATATTGATGTTCTTTCATTTCTTTTCAATTTTGAAGCCATAGTCTGAGCAGCTGCCTGGTTATGCATTGCTTGGCAAAGTGTGCACCCACCATGCAATATAAATAGTAAATGACAAAGCCATTAAAACCTCAAGGTTTCCAAAAGTTATATTAAGTTGTTACCTTGTTCCATATTTTCCTCCACTTCTCTGGTGTTTAAGCTTTATTGCAAGCAAGGCAATGAAAACCTTGAAATTGTGAAACAGCACTTTACAGCTAGACATAAATTTGCACCTTATCCCAAAGCAAAAAAGCAAATTCATGGGTACATTTCACAAACATATTTGGTCAGGAACAACTTAACTGTGAATTTGGTGCCAAGAAAGTGGAAAAAACTACTAATATTTATTAACTTTATACCACCAGGGTTTTACTTTCTGAATACATTCTAACTTTCTTAATTATATGACAAACTCTCTAGCTGCTGGAGAGTGACATGACACGTGTTCCCTGTCATATATGAATCTCCCTATTGCTCCTGCTATCTTCTCTTTGAACTTGTTTATTCCTTTCTGGAAGTGATGAAATAAGAGGCACTCGCTGTTGCAAAATACAGCTGTTAGAGTTGCATGGGGCAGTGTAAGACTGTCCCTCTCCTCACACAAAACTCTGCCTTTACTTTACTCGAGCTCACAGCTCCGGTTCCTTTTCTCGTTCTGATTTCCAATGTCCAGCTTTCTGTAATGGTTGGGGAATGTTCTCCCAGCTCTTCTCTTCACTAGACTTGCCCTTCTAGGTGATATCGAAGAGGCACCCCCAGCAATCCTCCCCAGTGCACAGCCTGCCCTGGATCATTCCACCAGCAGGCAGGATTAAGGGCCTCATAATTGTGCAGAAACTCTTGTGATAGAGCTGAAGCATCTTGCAGTCAGAAAAATACAAGGGAAAAAGGAATATCTTGGGCATATTCAATCTTTGTTGTATATTTATTGGACCTTTGTGTCCTTGCCCATTCCTGGTCACTCATCAGAATATCCGGGATAGGATATTCCTCCCCAGAAATATTTCCCTCTACCTTTCCCTCATAAGGGACCACACTTAAGTCCATATATCCATATCCAGTCCTGTTCAAGTACGGTGTTCCAGTTGATTTTATACAGTGTGGAAGGACTGAGGAGGAGACAAAAAAAGATGATTTTTGAGTTAGGCTCTGATATTTTCCTTCTGGAGAGAAGTTTTTGCCATTTTCGTTGTCACGTCATGGTGAGAAAAAGAGAAATTATACAGTGGATCTCATGTTGAAAGAAGAATCAATGCCACAACCACAGCACTGTAGCCTAGAAGTTCCTCAATTTTAAAGTTTCATCTTGTGCTCACCAGCAAAAATCTTCAAACAAAATGTAGCAGGCAAAGCCATCTTGTAGGCACTCAGCCAAACATCTTCTTTTGATTAATGCAGAATAGTTTATCTCCCAATTAAACTTCACAATCTCAGCAGATTTTCTATAATTATGCTTGTCTCTCCTATATTTATTATTATCTGTTGGTTTTCTTACAGTTCTGCTCAAAATATGTGCTTACATCCCTGTATTAGCAGGGTGATCTGTAGTGTACCCACAGCACAACAGGACAGTAGCCTTAATGCTAAATTTTCCCAGCCTTACAGCCAGTTTGGAGCTGCCAGTGATCATTTGGAGCAATAGTTCTGGGATATCCAACCATGTTAGACAAATGAACAGTCCCATCCATGTCTTTTATTCTTGTTTGGTGCCACAGCTTCCAGGCAGACTGAGTGGACATTTTTTTGTGCTAGCTTTTTCTCTGCTACTGATGTAAGACAAAAACTAGAATCTGTATGTCTCTTCCTTGCTGGTGAATTAGTCTCCAGCCTATCAGCAACTCACCATGGCTGACAGTATCAGCAAACATCATCAGATTTTGAACCACAGATCAATTAGACACATTTCTTAACAACAAATTTGAAAATCATTTGAGAAGCACAAACTGCAATATTTTCAAACACATGAGGTTGTTCACAAAAAAAAAATTAATTTTTCAAGCTATGCCCTTAGGGGTATGACACTTTCCCTACTTAAATAGCTATAGATGAACAAGAGTATTTCTTAAATTTCCTCAAAGATGCTGAGCTAATTTTTAAATTCTAAAGTAGACAAAAACATACTTGAGTCCATCAGCAGTGTGTAACTTGGATCACAGTACCTTCAATTTGGGTGGGATCTTGGTGTTTAAATCAGTATACAAAACACAGAGAGGAGTCTTTCTGAAGTTATGGCAAATACTTCTTCCCTGGTACATTATAAAGATTAATAGTTTAGCCCACAATAAATCACAATCTTTGCCTCAAAGGCTTTTTAAAAGATTGGTGCCTACAACAGCAAAACTCACCATGTATGCAGGCACTGGAATTATTAAGCTGTTGCACTTCACTCATTTTATTTCATATGCAATATGAAAAAACACAGAGAAAAGACATTTATCACTGCTCAGAAAGCAACATCCATGAGTTATTTTCTTAAAGTTCTGTTTTATAAAGGACCTTATTTGTCAATGTGATGTCTGAGTCCTAAATCAAATACCAGTTAATGGGGCTTAGGAAGGGAAAGTCCACAGAGTTTGGAAAGAGATGGAGATGTCTTTCCATTATATCACTCAGTGGCAGGGAGGGAGTGGCAAGGAAATTAAGACATTGAGAAAGCAGAGCTGTGAACCCATAAATACTCTCTTTATGTGTCTTTTACCTGTCATATACATCCTACTAGGAGGACAGCATATATGTGTATATTACTATACTACAGAGTCCATAGAATTTTTCATAAGCAAAACAAAAATTGAGCCAATACAATACATTTTCTGTTGGGTCACTTATCTTTCCTATCCCTTTACCAACATACACTAGCTAGCTTTAAAGTGAAAACATTTTTCCATAGATAAAGGAACATTTTGATTTTCAAATGCTGTCCAGTGATTTTATTAATTTTTTTTTGTCCAAAGCTGGTTTTCAAACCAAGACAAATTGACAAACAGCTTCAGTCATGCAGCAGATGTCCCATTCAGCATGGAAAGCCCTGCCCCACCCAGTTCCATCTTCACTAACTAGGAAGAAGAGGAGAGCATTTCCAGGGGCTGCTTTGTATATGGGTATGAGGAGCTATCTTGTCTCTGCCCGATCCTGACTGGGGTGGCAGATGGGCACAAAACTCTGGACAGACAGACAAAATCTTCTCTTCCTATTCCTGTGTACTGCAGCCTGACAGCAGGACATCAGGTCACAAAGTACTGACTCAGTCCGCAATGACCTGGGGAAGTCTGGTAACTGACGCAAAAAAAGGAGAAGATGACCTCTGTTTCCAGCTCATTGCAGGAAAACAGTTCCTCTGTGCATGGAAAATATCAAAAACATGTTCCAGCTGTAAAAAAGAGATTTTTAGATAGAGACATACATTTGCATTTGACTGATTGCACATGCATTTGCAAATCTGCTTCTGTCGCTCCCATGCCAGGAGTTGTATTCTGTCCTTAGATTTGCAGGACTCCTCACTGATTTCAGCAATGATCAGGCCCTTCCAGCCACCAAACCAGACCAGAAAATGGCAAATACATCCAAATATAGACCTCCTTACCAACTGTCCTGCTGCTTGGGCCCCTGTCCTGCAATGGTGCCATGCTGGGAGTTGCAGTGTCTCTGAGTGTACATTAGGAAGCCAAAGCAGGACCTGGAGCATCAGGAGGCACAGTCCTCCTGCTCCTCTTTCCTCCAAAGAATGATTTGGCTTCATGGCATGGTCTCTGAGCTCTGCCACTGGGCATCCTTCTCATGCCTCTCACATGCCACTCTCCTTCCTGTGGGTGATGCCTCTATGTCTGGGACACCCCACTTGTCTCACACAGAGGCAGGGATTTATTTCCTGTCCTATGGCTTTCCCCTGTGATAACGGCAAAAATGCACAGACTGATCAATGTGGAATTTGGTACTCCATCCTGCAGCACCTAAATACTGTTTCAGATTTTTTTCAAAATATTATCCATTTTCATAAATATTTTACATTTTATATCAGCATTTCACTGAAGTCTGCTGTTTTGCATGAAAGGGCTAAGAGTATGAAAATCAGCAACATTTCTAAATGCACCGTACTCCCCTAATCTCCCCACGTCTCCTTCCTTCCCCTTTACTCAAGCTCTTTCTAAAATTCTTTCATACCATATGTTGCTGACTTTATGGTAGGTTTGCTGTCAGGATAACTCTGCTCCGTGCTACACAGCTGCATTTTGAACTACTCATGACTGACAGAAGGGAACAAAATAAAATAAAAAAAAAATTGGTAGTAAAATACAAGACAGTGGAGTGTGTGGCAGGTTCTCTAAGCAGGGGAAGAGAAGCAATACGCTAAATTTGTTTAGTATAATGAGTTTCATACAGATTCTCAAAAATTTTATAACCATAATACTATTCAGTCCATATTGTTACTCAGTTTCAGTTGAGGAAGCAGATTCAAACACAGTAATGCATCCTTTTTTGACCTATAGAGTGAGGGCTGTCTTCAGCTTCTGAGCTAAGTAAATCTGGACCTCATGGTCAAGATTGAAGCAAAAACCCCTGCTCCTGCTACCAGCAAGCAGGCAGGTACTTCCCAGTCCCTCCTGGCTCTAGCCCTCCTCTTCAGGGAAGTTTCCCACCATAAAGGGGTTTTCCACATCTCCTGTCACTGCTCCTGTCACACAGGAGAAAGGTGACACATGAACTCCAGTTCCTCTACAGGAGAGATTTCAGGGTGTGATTTGCTTTAATCAAGATGATCAAACAGCAATCTGCTGAGCACCCAGATGCATTTGCTGGAGATCATCTTTACTTGATATCTGTAGCAGAAAGAGACCAGTCAGCAAACCTTGTCCGTGACTTTGGCTGTCATAACAAAGGCCTGAGTTTCCACTGGGTCAACTGCACTGTGTTCAAACCAAGTCCATGTGCTGAAGAAACTACTGTATGACAAAAACAGCAAAACTACTGCTCTTACAGAGCAAAAAGTTAAGCCTAGAGACTGCTGCTTACCATACTACCACCTAAAATACCAGTAGGCATTTGCAAGTCACAATTTATCTACAGCCTGAGCTGAAATCCCAAAGAAGACAAGGGACAAGCCTGACCAGCTTTAACATTCAAGATTGTAAAAGGCAATATAATGTTAGGACCACCCAATATCACTATTTTTAAAGCAGAAGTCCCTACTACAATCAGCCTCCATAATGAATCAGTTTTATTTATCCTCTGGAAAGTAAAATTACTTTTACAAAAGCCTGATATAAATATCCTAACAGCCAGCAGATTACATTGTAACATCATGAGACAAAATACATTATCTGTATGGATCAGTGTTTTTCATCACTGGAATTAGAATTACCTACCCTCTGCAATCTAAGTAATGGCTTCTTACTTTATCATACACTGCCAAGCCAATGTCAACTCAAAGACTACTATTCTACTCAGCCAAAAATCACTTTGCCCAATTAAATCCATCAAACACTTTCTTGAAGGTCAGTAGAAATGCCATGCACAAGACTACTGGAAAACATTTCACACTTATACAGAACCTGCACTGTTCTTTCATGGCAACCACAATTTCCTGTGCAGTTAAACTGCTGGTATGCTCAGCAAAGGCAGCTTGCCAAAAAACCAACATATGCTGTGATCTTACCTCCTGGGCTAAGCAGTGGGTCCAAACTGCCAGAGCAACAAACAGCTCAACAGCTGCAAATCCAACAGAAAGGGAAGACCTTCTTACAAAACCAAATTTCTTGTATGGTTGAGGAACTGCAAAGTATGTTGAAATAGGTCACTGCGTGATCAGGAAGTTCTTGCTTTTCTGCAGAGCAAGTAGTCAAGACCAAGACTATGAGCCGCAGACTGAGTCTAGAGTGGGAAGTGACTGGTGACAAAACACCAGTGTCATAGATTTTGTCTTTATAAGGAAATCTAGCAGTCTCTAACCTCATTACTCCTACAATAGGTCCACTGGCGTGTACCACTTTCTCAGTTCTGGTCTCACTCACTAAGCACACGCATGTGTGCACACACACACAAAATGCCTCCTCTCTTTGCTGATAAAAGCCAGCCACTGTGTTTGAAATGTGTAACAGCAAGGTCTGTATTCTCACCTCATGCTCAAGGCAAGGCTGGCTGCAAAGCGAGGCTGGAACCCCTGGGGCAGCATCATCAGAGATGGAAACTCCTCAGCATCTCTGGGCAAACCCTGCAAAAGTTTGACTGTCCTCACTCTGAAAACTTTTTTTCCATGCAAGTAGTTGGCATTTCCCTTGATGCAACTTGTGGCCTTTCATTCTCAGTGTGCACCGCTGACAAAAGCCTGGCTTCATCTTCTCTAAGAAGATCTTCTTCCAAGAAGATCCCTCTCAGCTCTCTCCTCTCCAGGCTGAACAAGTTGAACCCTCTCTGCCTCTTCTCTGATTTGTTGTGCTCCAGCCCAGGACCATCCTGCAGTTTCTCCGAGCCTCTATTGAACAGGGAAGCCTCAAAATGACACAGCACTCCTCATGCCACCTCATGACTGATACAGATTTCAAGGACAGGTTTCCCAGCTACACAGAGGGTCAAGCGTAAAGGCCCTTAATGGATGCAAATACAAACTGTCTTTCAGTCCTGACGATGTGACATTGCAGAAGCCTTAACAGAACTGAAAACAAAACATCAAGAGAGGAAAGTTGTTCATCAATCTCACAGGGATTTTAAGAAATGTCGTGCCTTAGCAGCAAAATTCCTGCCACTTTCCACGGGCTTAAGAATGATCCTTCAGCTTTTTTAACAACTATGTTCTGACTTTTACCTCAAAACAGGCAGCTGAAAAAATTACCAAACTGAATGGCTTTAATGAAAAAGTTGTCATTCACAATTCCTCAGACCAGCTGGAACCACCAGCTAAATGCTAACGCAGAATGCTTCAGGAAAACCTTCTCATTAACAAATCTCCATAGTTTAGATCCATCCTTGAAGCACACATACATTTGCTGTGTTCAGAAATACACTGAAACATGTCCCAGGCAATTTTTCTTAATTAGTTCTATTTAAAATACATACTGTGTGGTATTTAATTATTTGATAGACTGTGCTACAGCTTCTCTTCTTTGTTTTCTAGGATATTTTACACCAGCCTGATAGTTTGCCCCAACTTTTTTCTTACAGACCTTTTCCAAATTCTTAATTATTTCTGTTGATCTCCATGACACCCCATTAAATGCTGCAATACCTTTTCTGAGATATGGAAGAGAGATCAAAGAGATGTATGCCTTATATCTAACATCTTACTTGCACAGGAAAACTAGGGGTGGATGTTTCCTTACCCGAGATGTTTGCTTAATGCTCTTAACATCCTCTCTTGAGCTCACAGTTTATGCAGAAGGTGAGCAACTCAGATTTCCCACCCTACCATATGGTATTTTTTATTCATACCACCTAGACTGAGCTCAATACTATGTCATCAGCATTGATTCATACCAGCACATGCCAATAGGCACCAGCTGTGTTAAAGAAGTGCTCAAATAAGCTTAGAAATACAAAGACAGCAGGAATGAGATTTTAAAGTATGATGGATTTATAAGGCTGATATAAACAAAAGATTTTTATGTATTTGCTATATGGACCATGAATCTCTTTTTCTGCCTCATTTCAAGACCTACTGGAATGTCACTGAGTACACCTAATAATGCTGTCTCACCAAATATTATTAAACTTTAATAGACTTTAGACACAGCCCCAGCTGAAGGCCTGTCATGACAACACACTGTTTAAATCCTGCATCATTCATCTTGAAGTCTGACACAAATAGCAACTTTATTGGGCAGCACTGAAATACATTTAAGTGGTATGGCACAATAGTTAACTCCTACCTCCACCTGGTTAACTTGTACCCATGTGATGGTTGTTTGTGGTACTGCTGACAATGTTCTGTGGTTCTGTGACAATGATCTCCAAAGTCATTTCTTAAACAGGGCAGGATACTGCAGGCTATCACTATAGCATTGATGTCTTAGAATTGTGTTGAACTGTAACTCTTCAATATAAATAGCTAGCATTTTCCATAAAGTATGCTTATGGTTAGCAACAGACTAGCTGGTGTTAGGACAGGATGTACTGAGATACTGAGTTAAACGTCCATTACTGTCCTGGATTAGAAAAACAGTAGAACTGAGCTATAGCTTCAGTCTTAGGGCTGAAAATACCAATGCAGCTACTTTGAGGTTTACTTGTATGAAATGTAAAAGTTAAAAGAGACATGTTCCTCCAGTTACAGAAAAAGACATTAGGAAACATCTGGGATGATTGTATAAAAATTAAGTACCATAAATTAACATGCACTCGTCAAATAAATTGCAGAGGGAGGACCAAAATGATAAACAGACCATGCCCCTGAGCCACACCCAAACAGGTCAAAACCAATCCCTTCCCCTCTACTATCACCACTAAAACACTTCAAAAGCCTTGGCCCTTATGATCCCTGTGCCTGAAGGACCTTTCTTTCCACGTACCTTTTGCAGCCCTGACACTGTCATCCTGCTCCCCATGTAATGCAGTCACGCTTCACTGCAGGTCAGCCAGACCTTGTCACTGCAGGCTTCAAACCCTTCATGACTTTTCTCCTCCTCTCCTCTGCCTCTGAGACAGCCTTGCAGCTTTGAGTGGCAGAGTGCTTTCAGTCCCACCTCCTCACCTGCCAACAGGCTCTCACCTTCCTCCCCTTCTTCCCCCAGTGCCTTGGGGAGCCTTGGGAAGCTTCGGGAAGGGTGGCAACTGCCCGAGTTCTCCTGTCATCAAACTTGGATATTTCTTGGCAGGGTAAGTGACAACCTAAAAAGCATGCAGAGACCACTGATCCCACTTCCACCAATGAATGGGAATTACACATGAAGGATCTGGGGCATCTGCCTAAGGAGAGGTATAGCAGCTTCATCTTACTTGGCAGCATTGTGTTCAGGCAGGCTCAAGGGGGTTTGCAGAGATCCCCAGCTGCAGAGGGAGTTTGGGTCTGCTGCAGGTAAGTAGTTTCTACGGAAGCAGATTCCCCTGGTGGCCTTTTCTGGCAGAACCACCTCTTAGCTCTCACATTTTTAACTGTCCACTGCAACCTCCCAAGACCTTTGCCCTCCTGCAAGCTGCTTCTGCTTCAGGCAATGAGCCTCTCCAAAAGCCACTACTCTGCAAAATCACATTCATATAATGCAACATCCTCCTTGCCACTGCTGATATAGTCACAGGTTGTAGACATGCCCTTAAACCAAGAACATACACAGAATGGGAAGAGCATGGTAGGGAGCAGAGTGGGGACTACATCACATATCTTCCAAGCTAATAATGGAAGCTTCTTGTGGACTTTGCAAAGTGTCTTTGTTTTATAATGACAGCACAATTTAAAATGAACTCTTGGAGGGGAACATCGTGGTCCATGAAAAAAACAGGGCAAATCAAAATTAATGGAAATTATTTAAAAGTGATCTAATTTAAACAAATAATACCTTGCTCTTATATAAGTAGAGAGGACCTGATCTAATTCCCGCTACAATTTGATACAATATAAGTTGCACCTTTATTTTGTGTGACCCTGTCCTTGTTACTGTTAAAGACAGTGACACTTCCTGTAGCCACTAGTGATTTACATACTGAAACGCCCCTGAATATGGACTCTGAAAACTCAAATGCTGTTGAAAGGTAAATGAGTCTTTGTGAAGCAGGAGTCATTACTCTGATGGCATGTGCTCAGGTAAAAGTTGGTAATGTGACCCAGTGGTGGGATGGTCTATGTAGCCTGAAATGCTACCTGTGATCTCTGCAGGAGAGAGAATACTAAAGACTGCAGGCTGTGCAGAATGTGTTGAAAATAAGACCTTTTACACTTTCCTCCCACGTTACATCTGTCTTGAAAATGCAAAGCAATGCTGGGTGATCCCACTGAACCTGTCACAATATGAACACTGGTTTCTGTTGGGGGTAGAATCATATCATGAAATATATGTGCGTGCAATAAGAGCATCTCACTCTTTGTCTAAATCTGCTCATGTAGAAAGGAGTGGGGCAGACTTATCCCTGCCAGGACTTTGCTTCCAGCTGGAGTCTGCCACTCTACCCTCCCTTACTGAGAAACTTGGTCTGTGATGACCATGCAACCACCACACTCTATGCCAGGACTCACCAACCCCCTTGGCATTCTCAGTGGCATCCTGCAGAGCTGCTGCGTGCAGAGGAGGAGAGAGAAGGCAGGGTGGAGGGTGATGGCCCATGCCTGCACAGGTGTGAATGCAGGGAAACTTCTGCCACAGCAAAGAGGGCAGCCTCGAGTGTAAATCAGCAACAAGACATTTGCACTTGGGCAGGCAAGGTAGAAGAAGGTAGAAAGAAGTTCTGTCATACCAAAAAGCATATTTTTGATGGGGTAACTCTGGGAAGCAGCAGCTCTCCAAACCTCATGCTCTCTCCTGGATCTGGGCACAGGAACAACCAGGAGGATAATGTCCTGTTAAACCTACGCTGAGAGACTGGTTCACGATTTTACGTGCTCGTGCAGCTTTCAGTTTCCAAACCCTAAACCCTGAAACTATCTTAGTCTTCTAAGGAAGTATTTTTTTCAGTTTCACTACAACCTGTCTTATGTGTGAGTCAAGGCGAGCAATGAAGATCAAATAAGCTGTGAGTAGGCTGTTACCACAAAGCAAAGCAACAGACCACTCCTAATAAGGGGATATAACCTGCAACCAACCTAGAAAGATTCACACTCCCCAAAACCTATGTGCAGGGAGCTTTGAGAGAACAGTGCCCACTGGAAGAGGAGGAGACAGGGCAATGATCGATTGCTGCCCTTGGAGCAGGTTGTTCCCTCAGTAAAAGTAGCCAAATACCCCTCTGAAACAAAAAGCATCCAGCTCTAAGGCCATGGATGGACTTGGAGCTGTCAGACCAAATTCCCCAAGTCATTTGTTTCAAAGAGATCTCCTTTACTCAAGTGACTGAGTGGGTCTGTAAGTTTTCCTTATGGTTCAATCTCTGGCCCTCACAGAGAGCTTAGCCTTAGTTAAAAGTCAGAAGGAACAAGATTAATTTCCTGCAAGCAGTCTGAACTTTGAAGGAGAGGTATTTAAGCAAGTGAAAAATGAAATAACAGGGGAAAAAACATGTAAAATGAAAGCAATGATAAATAAATAACAGGAAACTGTACACCCCACTTCAAATTTAATAGGCTACACCCAGCTATGAATTATTGATCAAAACCATCCATTTGCTGCAATGTGGAGTACTAGTGAAATATTAATAACAGTGCATGAGCTATTCTTAGGTTTTACTTAGTGAGAAAGTGACAAGAAGAGGTTGGAGAACCCTTGCCACTATTAACCCCCAGGTCTGGCTGCAGTGGAAGAAGCGTGCGTGCCTCTCTGTCTCTCCCACAAAAGCATGCAAATCCCACACCTCCAGCAGAGACTGGCAGTGACTCTCCCAGCTGATAAACCTGTTTCCAGGTAGTTATGGGCCTAGAAGTCTCATTCACAGAGGCTGTTGCAATAATACTGGCTATCCTGTTTTATGAGTTTTTTTAACTCCCATAAAACCAGAGTCTTGGTTAGACCCTGATTTAACCCAATATGTGTTTCCTAGATGTCCTCGTTTTCCTTCAGGAAATACTTCATCTTTGGGATGAGAGGAAAAGTATGAAAACATGACTTTGGTGGGTCCACTGGCCAGAGGTGTACAGAAGCAAAATGCATGGAGAAAGAGATAGGAAATAAATGTTCTTTTAAATTACTTATTATGTCAGTTATTTTCACAAAACTGGGAGAAAACAAAGTAGTGATGTTTGAGAATCTGGATCTGGCAGAAGCTTTCTCATGGTTAACCAGCCTTCTCACACACTTTCAGTCTCAATCTCACTCAGTTTTTGGTGAGTGAACAGTAGGTGGCTTTGACATAGTAGGAAAACAGGCTCCTCCCAGGCCCCCTCCCTGGGGGCACAGGGCGACTGCCATGGCAAAGACTGAGCTCCTCTGCTGGGAGCCCAGGCACTGCCAGGCCACTGCCAGAATTTCAAGTTCCTGTCTTCTGCTGCAAACACGGCAGGAAAAAAACCCACTATTATAAATGAAACTGCCCTCCTGAACCACAGTCAGCTTTTTGCCAGGAAAAGAATAATTCCATTTCCTTCGGATCCAGATGGAAGTTTGCATGCAAACACCCATAGGACTGAAAAAAATCCTATGTGCACATAGCCTCATTTGCATATATGCCTTCTTGAATACTCTATCATTATATTTTGATTTCATATGTTTTTAAATGTTGGAAATTTTACATCCTAGGCTGTCTGCTCTGCCTTTAACTTGGTTTTCTCCTTTTTTCCACTCATATTTTAAAAAATCTATTTTCTTGTATCTCTTCCTCTTTCTTTGGCATGTTTCCTTTTGTTGTCTCATTCTCCCCTTGCACGTTTCAGGTTTTATTTTTTCCCTTCTCCATCCAACTCTTATTTCCTCACTCCCATACTCCTACCCTAGCAGTTTCTGCTTGCTTGCTCTCAAGCATTAAAGCCAGCACTCTTCATAATATTCCTAAGGTTATTCAGCTCAGAATCCCCACTTCTGTTTTGCAGCATCTTGTGTCCATTTTTCAAGCCTGGTGGTCAATGGTCAATTTTGCACAGAAACTGCTGCTCAGAAACCCTTACAAGTGGTTATTAGTTCCCTCTCAGGAGAGGAAGTTTGCATCCCCCAGGAGGAACTCGCTGAGTTTCTACAGTGCATCTGAAAAAAAAAATATTTTCCCCCACACTGAGGCGGTTTTGTTTCCAGCCTTGTCACAGTTGTCTTTGCAGAGCCAGTCCTGCTTCTGGAGCTGCATCAGGGGGACCTGTCACCTTCCTGCAGGTGAAGAGTGAAAGCCAGCACTAGGTTGTCCATGCCCTGTGCTGGGTGTCAGCTTTTGGCTCAGAAGGAACATGTCTTGCATCAACTGAAGGTGCAGGGAGACAAAAAAAACATTGCATGGGTTTTCTTTGGTGGAGACATTAGTATGGAAATGAAACACAGGAAGTATCTCTCTGCAGTTACCTGAAAGGATGTTATAGCCAGGTTAGGGTCGATCTCCTCTCTCAAGTAACACGTGACAGAACAAGAGGAAATGGCCTCAGGTTGTGGCAAGGGAGGTTTAGATTGGATGTTAGGGAAAATTTCTTCCACCAAAGGGTTGTCAAGCACTGGAAGAGGCTGCCCAGGGAAGTGGTTGAGACACCACCCCTGGTGGTACTTCAAAGAAGTGCAGATGTGTGCTTTGCAACATGGTTTAGTGGTGGTCTTGACAGCACTTGGTGTACTGTTGGATTTAGTGTTATTTTAAGAGTTTTTTTCAACCTAAATGATTCTGTGCTTCTATGATTCTATGATCTGAGCTCAGGCTTTTCTCAAAGGTCATGAATCCAACAAATTCTTACCTGTTATATCTCTATTCTGGAAAGGAATGCAAACAAATCTAGTCCCAGTATTATTTTTACATTATGATTAAGAAAAGCTCTGAGTCAGAGCTTGCATTTGGGATTAATCTCTTCCATGACACATATAAATTAACAAATATGAGAGGAAAAGGCTTGGAATGGGGAGACATTTCTGCCCCTCTCTGCTGCTATCAATCACAAACACTGATTACAACTGGTCCCACCAAAACCCAGTTTTCATTCCTTCATGTTTTCACTATCAGCATTGCTTATCTCAAGTAAGCAAAACCAAGCTTTTCCTTGTATTTTGGTGTTGTTTTTTTTTTTCATCTTGTTTGTCAAACACCTTCTCCTACTGGAGATATCTCTCGAAAGCTCAGCTGAGATAAGGCTAAAAGAAATGTCCCTACACCCTGCAAGGCAATTGAAAGGTATTCACCCAAAGGCGTATTCCTAACTCTCAAAGTGTCTATAAAGCAGTATCTGGGCTTTGACAGTAACGGTGGCCAAGACACACCTGAGCAAAAGTTTGAGGCAGCCTGAACAATTTTTAGCAAACAACGTATTTAGCACCTGACTAAAACACAGTCAGGAAGACTGTTGACATTGAAATAGTAGTTAAGCTAGAAATCCTAGAGAAGGCATATGCTATAAAAGAGGAAAACAGACTTTAATTTTGCTCATTGCTAAAAGTGGAAGACTTGAGAGAGCACAGAGAGATGGGAGACTGACCCCTCAAAAGCAAGTACCAATGGTGCGTATCAGGTGGCATGAGTTTGCTCACACAGATGCTGCTTGTGTTGCTACGTGTGTGTATCATACAGGAGCTGCCTGCACTGCTAAGGAAGAGGCAGAGCACATCCACAGACAAGCAGAGGAATTTCTTGTTTCAGCATGCTCGCTTATGTGCTCCATTTTCTGTGTTTTTTGGTCAATGCACACTACAAGCTAATGAGGCAAAGTCATAAGGTGTGCTTTCAAAAGTCAGAAGACAAAAGAACCCCTAAATGACTATTCTTGAAAAGGAGAACAAAACATTACTGGAGTGTTACCTAAAAGACAGATAAAACAAACATTAATTGCTTTTTTGACAAAGCATTCAAGAGGCACAGAGGAAACTGAAATGTTAAACAATTCAGTAGCAAACAAAAACTCCATGACTGTATTGATCTTGTATATGTGTGTTTGTCGGTGGGGTAAGGAATTTACAAACCATGGCCTTCCAGGAGAAAAGCCTTGTGCTACCCAAGTGACACACACACTAGTCACTTTGCCCTTTGTGCTCTCACAAATCATGGAAAAAGAACAAAGTCTTCCTGAGGGTTGCCCAGAAATCCCCTGCATAAACAGTACAAGAAGCAATAGTGTTCGGCCCTATCTAGCCCCGTATCCCACTAAATAAATGCACAGACCAAGGCATATTTGCAGGTCACCCCCAAGTCAACAGGCACTCACTGACTTTTAGGGAGCAAGTGAATACAACCCAACACCTAAATCAAAACCCCAAAAGGGACAGTGTCACTAGCCCTGCTCCCAGCTGGCTTTGCTGCCCAGTTCCCATCACTCATTATACAACTGAGCCAATGAGCAGTATGGGTTTGGAGATGATCTTGGGCAGATCTGTTTAGCCCCTTCTTGGATATTTTTCAGTGCTTCATGCAATGAATGGCAAACTCCATCAACTCTGAGTTCAGCTGTTCCCAAAGAGCAGGGACTTAGACCCTGGACCACATTCAAGATGAAGGAAACCTCTGCAGATGATACCACTGGCTGGCTTATGTTGTGACCTGTAAGCAGGCAACTGGCCTGTGTGAACAACTGAGGCACAGCCAGCAGCCCCACTGTGCCTCCCTCTGGCCAGGCAGATGAAACCATGCCAAGGACAAGGCACAACATGCAGGAAGCCTGGGGCTGGGACTGCCCCAGTGAGCTAATGCCTGTCCTGTGACAGCAGGAGGGAAGGGGGAAAGCTGGTGCTCCATGAACAGGAGGAGGATGTAATCAGACCAGCTTCCCAAATAGCTGAAAGCCACTCATGAAGGCATATTCTCTGCTTTGGTCCCCTCTGCATACCCCATTCAGGTTAAATGAGGGTGCACAGAGGAGGGACAGGCATGAGGATTAACATCTGAGCAGTAGGATTTTTTTATGTCAGTATGAGATTATTTCCTCACGCAGCTCCAACATCCCACAGTGCCAGGGAATTTTGCACACTCCATGGACATGAGGGCCGAGCTGAAGAGGCTGAATTGTAAGCCCTTGTAGATCTCCACAGGCAGGAGCGCCTACACATCCACCCTGGGGCTGCCAGTCCTGGTCTGCTGGGCAGGTTCTCACTCAAGCGCCTGGAAAGTGCTGCCATGGGCAACATGTACAGACTGGCTATGGAGTCCATCCCAAAACTTGGGACCAGGTACAATAAGCCACATTGCTGCTCAAGGATGAAAACGGTCCCAGCCACTGTGAAGTGCCTGGCCAGAAACCATCCTCCCTGGCACCTCAAGTTTGCACAGAGCAATGTGTAATACAGCCAAGAATTCCTTTTTTCCAGAATGCTCCTGGATGCTCAACTTTTTTCCCTGGGTCTGGCTTCTACAAAAGTTTCTGGACCCTCCAAGCACTGTGGTTCCAAGAATTGAAGAAAGACAGAGGAGAAGAAAGAAAGCTTCCCCAAAGGTCTTGCAGTCTGCCAGATGAGAGAGAGAGAGGTAAGAGAAACCAGAAATAAGAGACAGACAGAAGGACAGTTTGCTCTACCTCCATCATTTAGGGATCTGCAATGGATGAGGGAGAAGGAAGGAGCATCCTTATTTTTTTTCAGTCCCCTTTGCTATCCAGGTCTGAAGGTCAGGCACACAGGAGAGGTGAAAGAAGACTGAGATAAAAGGTTAGTACAAACCATCAAATAGCTCAAGGGAAGGAGTGGCAGGAGCAGTCTGTCTGCTAGCTAAACTCACTTTTGCTCATTTAATGCTCCTTCGGGTGTTTCTGTGTCTCTTATGTTGTGAGTTATGAGCTTCACAGGAGCAGCAATGAGTTTCTGACACAACAGAAACTAAAACATTTTCTAAGTATTACTGTGGAAAGTCTCTAAGTTTCAGGTTTAACTAAATATGTTCGTCAGCTCTTCACAGAATTACATATTACATGGCTGAGTAGCATGTAACGAAATATCCATTTTAGCTGTCAGAAACACCGGACAAACCACCTACAGCAGAGCCAGGCCAAGATCTCACACTGAAGAAAATCCCACCGAGTGGCCCAGTTCCCCTCCCTGCTATGCACATAAGCTGCTCCTGCAACTGCAACAGGAAGAGAAAAAAAAACTGTGGGGTGGCTCTGATGGCCTGCAACAATATCCCACAAACCAAACTTCTTCTGATTCCTGTCTCAGAGAAGTAAGACCCACCATGCTCCTGTACAGCACACTGATACTGTAATGCATCCTCAACTGCACCAGGCAGAATCTGGCTTGCAAATCACAATTAAACAAAGGTTCACAAGCGCCTTTGCAAAGATTAGATTGAGTTCATCCTGTTTACATTTCCACAGTAGTTTCAGCTGTATGTTGTAATCTGTTTTCTCCATTGCTGAAGAGTTGTTACCTTTCATTTTAAAAGTAAATGTACTTCCCTTTTCCAGTGAGATTTCAGCACTGTGGGCTTTCTCTGCTTAAAGCCCAGGGACACCTTTGGCAAATGCATTTCTGGCCACAGCATGTGAGGACAGCTGGCATATGAACCATGATGCTACAGCTCCTCTAGGCCTAAGGGTATGTTCCAGCAATGAATACAAGAGATGTAGACTCATGAATGAGAAAGAAATTACTGTGCATTTACTAAGATCCCATGCACTAGGTGCTGTGCAGCCTCCCCACAAAACTTTGTGGTCTCCCTTCCCTCACAGCACACACTGTGTTCTCAAACCACAGCTTTTACTGAAGGACCTATTTTCAGCAGGTCTTCCTACCTGTCCTTGCAAAGTAAGTGAGAATTTAAATAAAGGTTGTGTTCTTCTGGCTTGCATCAAAAGAAGTGTCGATGGAGGTGACACTCCCCCTCTACTCTGCTGTTAGGAGACCCCACCAGGAGTGGTTCAGCTTTGGAGCTGGGACCTCAGTATAAGAAGGACATGAGCCTACAAGAACAAAACCAGAGAAAGGCCATGAACATGATCAGAAGGCTGGAGCACCTCTCCTATAAAAACAGGCTGAGAGAGTTGGAGTTGTTCAGCCTGGAGAAGAGAGGGCTCCAGGGAAATCTTCTAGCAGTCTTCCAGCACCTAAAAGGGGCATACAAGAGAGTTAGAGAATTTTCACAAAGGCGTGCTTTAAGCTGAAAGATGGTGTGTTTAGATTCAATATTAGGAAGAAATAAATTACTGTGAGGGTGGTGAGACAATAGAACAGCTTGCCCAGAGAAGTTCCAGATGCCCCATTCCTGGAACTCTACAAGGGCAGTTTGAATGGGCTTTTAGAAACCCAGTCTAGTGAAACCCAGTCTAGTCTAGGTGTCCCTGTGCATGGCAGGGGGGTTGAAACAAGATTATCTTTGAATGTCCCTTCCAACCCAAACCATTCCATGGTTCTGTTCAAAGTTTCTGGGACAACACCACTGCTTGGATTCTGTGCACTTGAGCCAACACAAGAGTGCTCTCAAATCCCACTCATAGTCTCTGAGAGGAAGGATAAGAGGAAAATACATGGCAGATATATGGTGGTCACAGCCAAAGGGGCTACCCCTCTTGCAGCTATTAGCATTTTTGGCTAATACTGGTTGCATAAGCCCATTTAATTATGTGCATATAGACAATGAAGAAAGAGTAGTGCAGAAGTTCTCTGCTTCTGAGAAATATTTGAGTCTATTGAAAGAAGTCTAGCACAACCAAACTGCTGCTGACTAATGTGTTCTACTTTTCTTAATAAAAAAATAAATTAATTAAAAGGGCATATCTAATACATATGTCTGAGAGAGCTCTCCCACAGTCTGAAATAGTGGTCTAAGCATTGAACAGTTGTTCCTCTTCTGACCTTCTGCTTGCCTACGGGACACATAATTCTGAAAGTAGATGTTGTTGAAGACTGGACACTGGGATGCAAACAAGAACTGCAAACATAGGCAAATGCTTGGGCATTTACAGCTTTGCAGTAAGGGCAGCCAACAGGCTTTGTCTGAAAACCAGTGTAAAACGCCAGTCCTTTGCAAAATTTGCTTTCTCACCTATGTGTGTCACATTCACACAAAATTACTGTGATACATCACAGCATTAAGGCTGCACTGCCTTTCTAACAGAATGAATGCCCAAAATGAAAAGAAGGAAGGGGAAGAGTGTTACTTGTTTAAAAAAAATTATCAACAAATATTTTGATTCCTTCTGATACTAAAAACCAGATGTAAAAATGTGTTAGCTATCCTGCTACTTACAGGAGATTGAAGGTGGGTCTAAAGGATCTCCGGTAAGGGCATTTTTTTCTCTCCAATTGACTATAAATCTCTTTTTCATTTTCTGGAAAGTTTCTCTCCTTTGGTATCTTTTTATGATCTAGCAATTTCTTTTTGAGGCAAACAGACAATATAAGAACTGTGTTACAATATAATGATAAAGAAACTGATTGCTGCCTCATTGTGTAAAATACTCACAATTGTCAAGGAGCAAAATGTGCAGGACTTTTGCAGGACTTTTTAATTTATTTCTCCTAAATGCCTTGTGCATACAGACACCTCCAAGACTACTCAAAACCCAACACCCTTTGCAAATATCAGGCTTCCTACTGACATGCATATTCAAGGACAGCTTCTTTCTAAAGAGTTTGTGGTTGATGAAAGTTCTGATACATTCGTGATTATGGGAGACCTCGAGTGACCAACAACCCCACCTCATCAGGAAGGGAGTAACATGTGCCCCTTTGTCCCCTGGCACCATCTAACCATGTAACTCTATGTTATTACTGCACCACCTCATAGGCAGCAAATTCCCCCAGGCTTATCAGCTGATGACACCTCAGATATTCCCTACCAGGGACAGGGGAGCCTGTTCCCACACTCAGAGATTACTTCTTTACTGGGGCAACCCCACCAGCCACCTTGAAAAGGCATTGGGATTTTGGTACCTGGTGAGGGAGATGCTTTCCTCTAATACTTGGCCTTTTCAGCAAGAGGAGAAAATCCAAGCTAGGAGTTATTCTGCCTGGCCTTAGAACAGAGTTGTAAGTTAGTGAGGACCTCTCGTGATGAGCAGGATCTAAAAATAAAGCTGTAGGAGAAGCTAAGGGTTCTTTTAAGAACACATAAACTACTTCATTTTAATTCATAGGCAAAAACCAAAAATGAACTGATGCTGCTCATTGCATGTCCCTGCTCACGGTTCCTGTGTTAATCACAGTTCTGACTAACTTTGCTCATTAAAGACAAGCTGATCAAGTCACTAACATGCAAATGAGCTCACTGTGCCAGAAAATGTAATTCAAGATATTTCTACTTATGTTCTCTTCCTCTGCTGTTTTCGCTAACTCCAAGCAGAACCAAGTGAATAAACTGAGATTCTAGAATGCCTGGATGCCTCAAACTGGGTATTCTGAAATCTAAGTTTTACTTTGAAGACTTTGACCTGGATACACAGGTGAAAAAACTGAGCAGCAAAGTCATGACACCCACCTGTGCATAAAGGCAGAACACATATGGGGAGGGGAAGAAGAGAAAAATCATCTTTTGACAGAATGTCAGCCAAGCAAGGACTGTATAGAAAACAACAGGGCAAAAATGCTAGAAAAGTTTGCTGACACTTTGTACAGAAGCTTTTGAATTTAAAAGTAGAGTAAAAGATATATAGTTTGTTAAGAGATTTTGATTTATGGCGTAAATTATTTATTTTCTTGCAAATGCAAAGAAATACACTGAAATCTCATCTTTGGAGTTCTTCCCACAAGGAAAAGAAAAACTATATTGACAACTTCCTGGAGTCAATAATTCAGGAAATTTTCTCTATAAAAATAAGAGGATGTTCTCATGTTTCTTCACATAATCATGAAACAAAAAAGTTGCTTCTGAAGATACTATTTTTAGGTATGTTTTCAGTGATTCCACTTGAAACTTCTGCTTAAGAGCAGACACTGGGGTTTGTTTCCTTGTTATCTAACAGAATGACTATGTAAAACAATAAAAACAAACAAAGAAACAAACAAAAAAACCCCAGTAACTGGCTTTTTTTCAGATTTTTCCCCCCCCTCTCAATTCCTCTTTTACCCAGCACACTGGTCCCTTTTACTAGTATACACAAGAAAATGAAACTTTTTTGTTTTATTTTTCTGCCCTGACAGGGATAGGCAATTCAATCCCAACATGGCAACAAGCATTTGCAAAAACTTAACAAAACTGCTTTCATTTCAATGTCAGGCAACAAAATGGCACAGTTACAGGAACTATAATGAGGAATGAAATTCCAGTAATAAGAAATACGGCTGTTACTGTCTAGAGGAACAAAAACATTTTGTAAAGTTCTCTGAAACAACTATTTTTCACCACTGCATTTATGGTGCTTTACCTTTGGGGAAATCCATTCCAGAATGATGCTGACCTCCTTTTCCAAAAGCTTTCTGACTTTCCAATTTAAGTGTCATGCAAATGGCATGTGCTGCCACACTGCTGTCCCAAATACTTTGACACTACAGTTTTAACCATGACATTCCATCTTGTGGTACACAGTTTAAACAGGCTGAGAAAAAAACGCTCTGTATATGTTTGTTGGATGGGAACTCTGGAGTTCATTACCCAAATCTCATACTCAGTGGGTTACATTAAAATTGAATGCTACAAAGAAGGAAACTTGACTGATGTAAAAGCATGATTACTTAGCTCATACATAGGAGTATTCCCAGCTAAAACAGTCCACTTTATGCAGGAAATGGGCTTGCAAGAGCAAAATGAAATGTGTTGACCTTCTTCTGAGATCTTCTTTAAGGAAAAAAAACTGCAAAACAACTTCAGTAGCTTCCTGAAACAGTAGTAGTCAAGGGCATATATTCACAATCTATTACAGGTCTACTAGTGCTAAAATATTACAACAGGAAAGGAAGAGTAAATATTGAAGGTTCAATAACGAAAACCTACAAAAATGTACAAATTTTAAACTAGGGCAATATGTTAAATATTGATTCAGAGTAAAACTCTAGGAAAAAGAAGTATAAGGATGATCACAATATTAACAGATTAAATATGACTAAAGTAGATTAAAAAACAAATTAGGCTTATTCAAAATGCTGATTAAGTGGACTGCTTTCTTCCCATAAGAAATAAAGGGACTGGCAGTCTTCCTGTAAGTGAGAAGGAAATGAGTGTACTGTAAATACTAAGGTTTAAGTCACTAGGTAAAGGAGAAAAGAAAGCCTAAAGATAGGGGGAACATTCCCCTTCCTAATATTCAACATCCAGCTCAGACTTTTAAGCCTATATGCAGTGGGACCAACTTCAGGGCTCTTGAGAGATGGCTAGGTCAGGGGCTCTGCCCACAGACAGGACAGGGTTCTCTCTGAAAAAAACAAAATACTGAGAGAAAAGAAGTAGATGTTTTCTTTGTAGAGTCCATGATCAATTTAGAAATCTATCCCTCAAGTCCAACTTGTAATGCTATTACCAATTTGTGAATCATCCAGTTGTGTGCTCCCTATGTTGACAACACTAAAGGTCAGTAGGTGGTCTGAGAACCAGCGCAGCATGGTCCTAGCTTCTTTTTTATGAAACTCATTTCACCTTGGTAACCCGCCCTGTTACAACTGGTACTTACTTCATCCATCCCTCAAAACTGAAACATGGATTCTCTAATAACAAGCAAGCAACTATAAATTCTGTTGAATGATTGTATTTTCCTGAGAAAAAAACTGCAGGTGATCTGTAAAATATATAAATACATAGATAAATAAGTCTGGTTATTTAGCAGTAGTACAGGTTACTCATGAGCATGCAGAGGAGCAAAAGACATTTGGGTCTGAATTCCTCCCTTTGATCTCCCAGTATGTGCACCCAAAAACCATGTCTATGGTTCCTCTCTGCTCTTTTCTCTGATTTTGAACAGATGATGAGAGGGCATGAGTTTTCTGAGTACTTTTTTTTTAACAAGGGCTACCTGAAGTGTGCGTTACACGTAGGAAAATTCAGGAATTGTAGGTCTGTGATAGAGATGGTGATGGATCATAGAAACATAGAATCATAGAATAGTTGTGAGGGAGAAATTAATGGTGATGAAGCACTGCATGATGTGGTAGTGGGGTAGAGGAAGTCAAGTCTCATCTGAGTTTCATCTTGTTTTCTAAATCAGGAATAAGGTGTATAGCATATTCCATTGCTGGAATGACACTATTGCTGACCTCACAATTAGTACATCTCAACAATTGTTAAAGGAATAGAGGTGGTAATTTTGGAAGTAGCTGATGGAAGATTCATCCCACCAGTAACCCAACAGAGACCTCTGATGGAGATCAGTGACAGACACTGCTGGGTACCTAGGCCACAGACCCTCCCACATGTCTTGTCACACTATCCAGCTGCTGTCATGGCCCTTGCCATCACTGTGAGAACGGTGTGAAACAGAAAATGGAAAATGGCTTCTTTCCCACACAGAAAAACTCACACAAGCCTTTGAGTGAGATGGTGGTTTAAGCATAGCTCTTGTAACTCTCTTTTATACTGAAACAAAAAAAGACAAGCCTCGATCTTGCAAACACAAAGGACACCTTATTCCTCTCATCTGAAAGGAGAAAAAAACCAATCCCACTGAAGCTTAGAAAAGTTTTGCCAGGAAACTCTGTAAGAGGAAGATTTCATCCTCCTTGTAAAATACAGGATGCAAAATTTCCTCAGGAGAGGAAGCCTAAGTCCCATCCTTTCGTGTTTGATAAATAGTTCTCAGTCTGTACTCCCTTAGCTCTGGTCCATACAGATACTCAGACACTGCTGCAGAGCCATGAGAGCGCACTACAGGAAAGGTTTCCCCTACTGCCCCTGCCAGTGGGTACTCAGGACCTGGCCAGTGGCAGGAACACATGCAAAATGTTTCAGTAGGAAGATTCTGGTATCCTTTGGGTATCCTCCCAGCCTTCCTCAGCGTGTCACCTTTAGCACCTACGCCTACATCCGGCCAAAGGGCTTGAGAGCGTGCCTGGGCTCCCAGGTTTGGATGCTCACCCTGTGTGTACCCTAACTTCAAACACAAAGGCAAGCAAAAACACCCTCATTCTACCTCCTACAGAAAGGGGTGCCAGGGCGTGCAGTAAGATGTCCCACCAGCCCTGAGCACCATGCAGTGGGGAGCTGCACCATGGTGCAGACACAACCATTGCAAAGACAGTGACACCGGCAGTCCTGCCCAAAAGAGTTCATCACCTAACAGGGGAGAGCTACAGTTCCATGTGGCACACACAGAACATGGATTTGTTTGTCATGACGTTTTGCTTTGAATCTCGCACTGCTAGGCACAAAAGCCAATGGTAAAATAAATCACTCGGACACAGTATTGATTTTTGAATGATGATTACATAAAAAAAAAAGTAAATGCTTTGGTGTGTTACATAAATAATTCCCCTCTGGCATCTATTATGCATGTTGCAATCATACCTTTAATTTCATATATGCAGCTTCTTTTGAGGAAAGACATCCAAATTTTTTTCCTCAGCCCGTTCCACTCACTTTAAGCAGTGAAGTACTTGCAAAGGAAGAGGAGAAGCAGAGGAAAGGGAGGGAAATTGATTGCTGCCAGCGTGGTAGGGAAACGTTAACCTTGCAGGCAGGAGACAAACAGCAGAGTCATCCGCAACATGCAAACCAGCTTCTTCATTTCCATAGCTAGGCAAAGGAAATGCCCTTCAGAAATTTTCAGAACTATTACAGCTATAAAGAAGTTAACTTTAGTGGGACCTTGTGGACAAAAACGAATTTAAAAAATAAATACTAAGACTAAATGTATCAGCAGTTTTTGACAGAGAAAACTATTCTGGGTGGTCAGTGTTCATATAACAGAGATGCAGACTACCCATCAGTCCCTAAATGCAACCTCAAGAGTACATTTTCAGCTATTAGAGATGCTAAAACTTCCTCCACTTCAGTATCCCACCCCCACCCTTTCCAGTTGCTGTCCTATTCCATATTACTAAGTCACTCTCAAAAGACTTCTTACCCAGACAAGATTTCTATCCCACTTGGTCAAACGGGGCTTGGTTGAATCAGGACTGCGGTGTCGGGCCTATTTCTCAAAGTAATTATATTGAACAGGTTTGGCTCAGCTCGACCCAGTTTGCATGAAGAAGCACCGGCTTTACACCTGCTATCCCATCTTGTACAGTCAGCGGCACTGCTGCGGTAGGGCAGAGCGTGACACCAAAAGCAGGGAGCCCTGCTTCCTTGCTCCGATTTAGTCCGCTACGATTTAGTCCGCTCCCCGCTCACGGCTCCGCACCCGCATCCGCGTTCTCAGCCGCGCACCGCACCCCGCGCCCCGTGTGACCTCCGGCTGCACCGCCGCCGGGACTCCCGCACCGCTCCCCGCAGCGGGGAGAGTCACCGCCGGGATTCCCGCACCGCTCACGGCAAAGGGGAGAGTCACCGCCGGGACTCCCGCACCGCTCCCTGCAGCGGGGCGAGTCACCGCCGAGATTCCCGCACCGGTCCCTCCGGTCCCGCAGCGGAGTCACCTCCCGCCTAGCGACCGCCCTCCGCGGGCACTCCTTGACGAGCGGCGCAGGATCCTTTTAATTGTAACTTTAATTTTAATCTCTTTTTTTCGTGAGCACCGAGAGGGAAATAATAATAATAATAATAACAACAACAGCAACAATAATAATAATGATGATGATGATGACAAACCCCACCATCATCATCTCCTGCACCTATCAATCACAATTACAGAGAATAGTTACCAGCGAGGAGCGGCGCAGCAACAGGCGATGCCGGCAGCGGGGGCGGGCGCACTGCCGCAGCCCCTCCGCCCGCTCCCACCGGTGCCACCGCCTCTGCCCCGCCCGCCCCCGGTGCCGACACGCCCCGGGACACGCCCCTCCATCGGGAACTGTCCGGCAGGCCAGCCTCATATGGAACCCT
This sequence comes from Hafferia zeledoni, assembly GCA_035583235.1. NCBI lineage: Eukaryota > Metazoa > Chordata > Aves > Passeriformes > Thamnophilidae > Hafferia > Hafferia zeledoni. Next base: position 55,711,821 of record JAWWEV010000001.1, on the reverse strand, counting down.
GGGCACTCACCGTATTGCTCAGTAAAATACGTACTTTAAGGGTGCCCCCGTAACGAGTTCGGTTCTAAGCTAATACACAGAACAGGTGCTTCTTCCTCATCAGCGTTAACCTGTTTTTGATACTGTGCAGCGGAAAGATTCTGATATTTGGCCATAGTTAAAGAAGAATACAACCGTATCCAGCTTTCTCTTGATCCATATCTGCACTCAGTCTGTGGTACTCTCCCTCTTCATGATATGTTTGTTGTGAATTGGTGTGGCCCCTCTGTTCTCCTCCCTGCTCCCTGGCCTTCAGACCCTGCCTGTGCTCTTCTCCCACAGCAAGGAGAACTGGCAGGGGTCATCACAGACTCATCCTTCTTTTGCTCCAGTGTCCTTCAGCTGGCTGAATTTTCTTACTAATAGTTTTCTTCTTCCCTTCTGCAACATCAATGAGTCTTGTTGGCTCAAGTGTCTGGAGCCTTGAACTGGATTACACCTATAGTAGTGACTACAGTCATGTTTTTGTGGCCACAGCCTTTATACTTTCCTGTTCTGCTCTCATTTTGAATTTTTATCCAGAATCTCACCAAATATAATGATCTATTTTATCTCAAGAGAAAATCATATTCCATCCCTTTGACTTGCTTTTATCCTTTCTCTAGCAGCTTGAACAACTCTACTTTCCTTCCATGCCAGAAGCACTAGGGTTTCTTGTCATCCTGGCATTTGTTCCACTCCTCCCGCTGAGTCTCCTGCTTTTCTTCTTATCAGTCCTGCTCACCTCCATAACTTCAGGTTTCCTCTTGTGCTTTCACCTTCTTCCCTGTCTCAGACAACTGAATGTGCTGTGTACACTCACTATCTGGAATTCTTTCATTACACTTCCATCCTAGGCCTTCATTTCTTTCCAATCTGCTCTTCCACCAGGAATTTTACAGACAGTGGTCCTCAAGGCACTGATAATTTCTTCTTAACCAAATGTGTAAACATTTCTCACCATGCTTGATCTGTCAACCCGTTTCAACACAGGTTACCTACAAATGAGAGAAAACGGTGCCCTAATTGAGTGTGCACTCTGTGTCTCCTGCTTGTGAACAAGAGGTTGGACTGGAGACCTCCTGAGGTCTATTCCAAGCTGAATTACTCCTTGTGCAATGATCTATGTGGCAGGTGCCAGAACCCTTATCTTAAAAAGTGGAAGACTGGAATGCTAAGTTGCAGTGTATCACTAGGGAAAAACAAGCATGGTTTATAGTGTGTTTTGTTAGTGTTCTTCAAAACTCAAATTATTTGGCTTTTTAAGAAGTCTTCCATTGGGGGAGAGAGGAGAGCTATTGTTGTTATTGGGTTGTTTGGTGTTTGTTTGGTTTTATTTATAGATATTATAAATATCTAAATATCTATTTATTTATAGATGAATATTCCCGTGCCTCCAGTTTATTGAAAGGGTACCTTCTCCAGCCTCTGGTTAACATCATGAAACATTTTTGCGTCATGGTATCTCATCTTGTTGCATCTTCTTATAATTGAACTCCAGGCTTCCTTTTCAAACTTCCCCTGTCTCTGCCATTCAAGTCCATCAGCTAAGTTTCAAGTCTGAACTCACTCCTGCTTATAGGTTTCCGGACTGTCTTTGTTCTTTTCATCACAGTATTTACTTTTCTTTCCGTCACAGTTTTATACGACGTTACATTTCATTTAAATTAATTTTGTACACATTAAAAATTGCACCTAGTCTCAAGTTTATCTACTTTCAAATTAAATTACTGAAAAATATTTTGCCTAGAGATGTCCTTGTTTTAGCTGTATGTGACAGTTTTCTTAACTTCGTAAATCTTTCTGTGAGCCATTAGCTTCCTGATGGCACTTTCAGTTTCTCTTCAAAGTCACCTTCATCAGCGCTTTCCCTTCTCTGTTTTCTCTCTGATTTCCAGAGTCTTTATACTGTGTGATGTCCTAGATATATTTAGCTCTAGAAGGAAAAAAAAAATATAACCAGCAAACTCTGCAATTTAGGATGTAGATAATCTTGAAAATTACTATGAATCAGAGATTTGCTAAAATTGGCTACTACTTAGAGGATTTCTGAAACCAAATCAGGGATTCTTTGATAAAATCAGTGTCATTGTATGTATTCATAAACTAATAGAAAACTAGAAAGAAGCATAAAATTGCTACTTGTACACTCAGCCTTTTACCAGGGTTAACAGTTGCTCTGATTAAATCTGTTTATCCAGCAGAAAACTGTTTCTGAGAGCTTTCAGAATGGTTAACATGGGGCATTTCTGTATTTTATTGTTCCTCCTTTGCTTAGAGGTTAAAAACTCTTAATTGCCTCACCTTTTGTGACAGAGGTCATAGAATCATAAAATCATAAAATCCTAGAATCATAGACTATCCTGAGTTGGAAGGGACCCACAAGGACTATCAAGGTCCAACTCATGGCCCTGCATGACCACCCTAAGTGCTGAAAAACATTCTTTAATGAAAGCATTTGAAGTTAATAGAATAGGCGCTTTTTTATTTTTCTTTTTTTTTTTTCTTTAGTGTCACTGTCTTATTTCCTGAAACAGTAATGATAAATACAAAAACTGTTGAATCGGTCAATAAGAGAACCAATGCCCTTTTTGGCCACTTCTCATGTTTTATGACTCTTTAATCACCAGATTTATCTAAGCAGACATTTTTAGCTCAGCAGCGTAAACTAGAGATGACTATTTCTTTTGTCCTGCTTTGTGCCATGTTTCTAATTTTTGAAATATCTTCAGTCATCCATCAGGAACAAAGGACAAGCAGGAAATGTTGAGCAGCTGAAACTGCTTCATAGACCCCTGCCTTCTAAGCTGCTGTCTAAACTGTCTGCACCAAGGGAGAATGTTGAGAAGGGTAAACTGCACAAAGACAATTCCTGTAGTACATAGTTAAAAATTCCATGTGTTCTCTAAAAATAGATGGATTGGCAGTTGAGTTACTAGTGCAAAGCAGTATAAATAAGACTGCAGTATGACCCGTATGACCTGTGTCATTTTGGGAGGCTCTGCATGTAAATAGGGGAAGAGTCTTCTGGGCAGGTCCCAGAAGCTGAGTCTTCTGCCTATCAGACTGGAATGCTACCCACAGGATAACAGAGGCATTCCCCCTAGCTCATCAAAAAATGTGAGAGATAACATGAAAAACTGCTGGCATAAAGAAAAATTAAATTAGATCCCTTGGAGTCAGACCATAGGGGAAGTGAGATACAACCTGGATTCAGAAAAAAAATGAAAAAAAAAAGACATTTTGGGGGATGGTTCTGCTCTTCTCAGAATATACATCCCTGTGAAAAGATATATCTTAGCTCACATTATTTTGCACACATCAGGGATTTCTAATTACAACAAAGGACTTGCTATGCAGTTATGCTTCAGAAATAACCAGGCATTTTGTATGCCTATATATGTGAATGAAAAGCTCTTTCCAGTTTATACAAAGTAGCTATTGATTAAATATTTAAGGACTAACCTTTAAAAATAAATGTGCAAAACAATGTCATGATCCATAATCAAAACATTTTTAACCTAAGTAACAAAAAAAAAGGGTGGAAACTAGGCACCACTCCTGAAAACAGATCTGTAGAGAAGGATTGGCATCTGTACAGGTTCACTGACTTCTGTCAACATCATCAGGCCCCAGGGTCTGCTGTAGAAGAACAGCATTCAGAAATCTTATTTTTTTTCTCGGATCACCACAGGAGAATAAAGTTGCAGCATGAAAAAAAATGCTGTCCCTATGAACTGAGTTAGAGACCAAATCAAATTTTGGGTTTTTTCCATCCAGCTTCTGTAATTCTGTGCGAGCATCTAAATAGCTAAAACTCCTCGATCTTCAGAGTCAACAAAGCAGGCAAAGAGAAAGACAATAAATCAAAATAATTTTTATGATGTTTGAGAGAAATGACAAGTAATTTGAATTTTCATTTTGTTAGAATACTGTCATAGTATATTTGCTATCATTATGTAATACTAAATAAAAAAGAATAACAATAATATGTTAAAATTAATACCATTATAACAGTATTAAAAATAGTAAAGACAATTTAGTTAAAGAAGCAAGGTTGAAAAGACAGGTAATACAATTATTGTTCCCTGGATATTATTAAGGTCTTCTGAATATTAGTTTGAAAGGCTGGTAAAATATGTTTCTGTACAATACAGTTCCAGTCTGTACAATACAGTTCCATCTGCCCAAACAGATGTAAATATTTCTGGCTCACTACCAAAGCTGTGTTTCAATCATTTAAATAACTTTAAAAATTAAAGATAGACCTTTTATCCTGAAACAAAATTCTGTTGTGATGGCTTTTGTTGTAGTAGTACTTATTAGTGATGAATGCTATTTATAGATTGTGTATTTATATAGTAAGCATGACAAGGATCTAAGAGCTCACAGTAAAGTTTGTTCAAGGATCATTTCTCCAAACGTAACTATCACACCTGAAAGATATTTATACAGCAGCATGTCCATTGATCAGCAAGCAACACTTCAGCAATCATATTTCCATCATCTTGGTGCATGGAATTATTTTGTGCTTCATGAAGTGTGAGACTGAGATCTAAGAGCAGAAACCCTGGGCTGTCATGTGGAGTAAGTGCCTTTTCCCCACACGGGAGTGTAGAAAGTGAGGATGTAACACAAGGAAGCAAGTGATTGAAAAGGCAGCAGAAACATCATGGGGTGAACTGTGCTAACCTGAGGGCTGAAAGCTGTCAGCCACTGTGGTGGGGCAAGAAGGCCAAGGAGATAAGCCAATGGTACCAGCTTTCTTTGAGAGCTGAGTTGTAGCAGAGAGCTATAAAGAGTGGCTTCTCCCTCAGCAGATCCCTGGAAATGAGTCTCCCTAGCAAAAGGAACAGAGCACAGACTCTGTGGAACTAAACAGGCTCAATAAAGGATAATTTACTAAGTTTTTCTTTGTTGATAAAAATGTTCAGTTGACTGCTGGCTGCAATACTGCTCAGAAGCTGAGGAATCAATGGTCCTCCAGAATGAGGTCTTTGGGGATATCCCTGGTAGCAAAGCCCAAATTCCAGTTCCAGTGTGAGGTGTATGAAATGAACCTTTGACTCAGTGGTTATATTTGGTTTCCATGGCACAGTTTTGGTAGCAGGGGGGCTACAGGAGTGTCTTCTGTGAGAAGCTGCCAGAAACTTCCACCATGTCCAAAATCAACGCCAGCTGGCTCCAGGGTCGACCTGCTGATGGCCAAGGCCAAGCCAATCAGCAACAGTGGTAGCACCTCTGGGATAGCAGATTTAAGAAGATAAAAAAGGTTTTTGCACAGAAGGAATTGCAGCCAGAGATTTGCCTGAATTGCCTTTTCCATTCAGTAGGATTAGCATGAGGTTTAGGTGATAGAGGGAACACTATGGAACACACAGGGGAACACTCACTGAAGGAGTCCCATCTCAGGTGAAAGATCTCATTGCACTGGCAATGGCACCTTGCAAATGGATTCAGGATCCCTAAAGAGGGACTTTTCAGTGATACAGATGGCCATATTTCAAACATGACAGAACAAATACTGCTCAATCATTCTCCATTAAACTCACAACGCACCTCTGAAAGCTTGCCCTTTCTGTTCTGCTTCTTATCCAACTCTTCTATTGTATGCTACAAATCATTCCACACAGTGTGTAGGCTAACTGCATTTGTGTTGAAAAAAAAAAGAAAGACTACCTTACTTGGCAATTGGCAGCACTGAGAAGCTTAGTCTTAATTGTTGGTGCATTTTCTCTGAACAAGAAAAATCCATATACGGCATGGACAATTTGTCACTTGATCTTTTCCTCACAAATTATGCCAGAACATGTCTCATTATAAATGTCTTTTTTTCTCTTGTCTTCAGCAGGAGGAATTTCTGGATGATATCTAACGGGAGGAACAAAGAGCACAAATGATGAAAATGGAAAGGGCCTGGCAGTACTTAAGGGCAAGTAAGGTAGACAGATGAGCACGTATTCCATAATCTCTTGCAAATCCAACGTAAAGATACAAGCCAGTCTGTTCCATCAGATTTGCTGCAGTCAAACACAAATTCAGCTCAAACCACTTCTTCAGACTCAGTTGCAGCCTGGCAATACACAGCCTGTTCAACCATATTTGTTCTTGTCTTGTATGTTTTCAACACAGAAATGCCTATCTCCTTAATCAGGGTAGTAACCATGGGCAAATACAGTTCCAGCCCAAAGGTACAGGTTTGCATGACCTAAGGAGAGGTTTGATTCTCCCTGAAGCCAGTTTCCCAACAGTGGAAATGGAGCAGAATGATGATAGGTACTTCCCAGGTCTAGTTCACAAGAATAACCACCCTGCATGTTGTGCATGTGAAGGGCAAGCACTCTTGTCTACTCAGGCAGCAAAATGCCAAAACAACTACTTTGTATGGTGCTGACATAACTTGGCTTGAATTACACTTTCACAATAGGTGCAGTGCTGAGCAAGTGCCATGAAAATCATGCAGAATGCATCAGAAAGATGTCACAGTAAAGGTACAGAGGAAATGGAGAAAGAGGGTGAGACAAAAGAAAGAAGAAATAAACAATGGAGAATTTAAGGCAAGGGTGCTACAGAAAAAAAGCATGTAAATCAGTTATCCCACTAATACACTAATATTAAATTTTAAATAATTAATATTTAGTTTAAAATCTTTCTATGCACTCCTTTTTCATGCAGTGACAGAGTAAGAAATGAAGATCATTTTTCTGTTGACAAGGTTACAATTCTAAAAGATACCTTGAATGAAAGCTGCTATTGACTCTTAAACACAGCAACATGAGCAATACATCTTTCAAGGAAATACCTGAAGGCTAAAAACAATTTTCTACTACAAGAAGTGACACAATATTTCCACTTGGGACTTAGACGTCAGTTTTTCCTCAGACTGTCATGTTCATACTACATCTCTTGACTTTTTCAGAGCTACCAGTGAGAAGGTCTTCACTGGGTTTTCATTTTTGCTGGAAATGTTTTTCATCTTTAGAATCACATGTTGCACATTTTTGTTTACAAAAGAAGGATTTTCATTTAGGTTTTTTAATTTTAATTAAATATAGACAGTGCTCTCTTACTCTGACTACAGTCATCTGTTACTACCCTGGAAAATCTTCAGCACTGAAGCATTGTTTTTCTTGCAAAACAGATGCCAGGCATCTAAGAAAATTCTAAACTCCCATGAAGTGTATAAATTCTCTTTCATTACATTAATCTTCATTGTTTATATTCATCTACCTATGTATTATAACTTAGATTTTATCATATTTATTGAAACCCTTAGATTTACATTTAATAATAGTGTAGGTATTGTGTCTTGCATAGGTATACTTTATTGTGTATCTGCTGTGAAAATGATTGCCTGGTTTACATAGAACTAGTTACCAGATTACATATATTAAAGTGTATTTGACATTATATGCAATAGTAGTTAACTATTATCTCAGCATCTATGTAATTTTAGACAGTGTATGTAACAACCACAATAATAATATTAATGCAAAAGCAGTGCTCTCCTATCAGAGTTTGTGTAAAATTTCCTAGGTTAGAAATGAAAGAAAGAATTTAATAAAACAGCAACAAACTGAAAAAGATTTTCTCTGCCTGGGCTCTGGAGATGTTTTGGATTGCATGTTTGGATGGTTTGAATCCTCTCTAGAGGATGAGTATAGTCCAGAACTTGATGAGGCTTTTTGAGTGAATGTATCGAGTATGCCTTAAGCAGGTTACCAAAGGAAGTCTAACACAGTGGGAACAGCATGGGATAGTGGGATAAAAAGAAAATGTTAGCCAAAAATAACAGAGTTTAGAGGCAGCCACAGAACTGGGCCACTTCTCTCACAATTAGGAAAGCCTGAACCAGGGCACTTATAAGAGACAGATGACCTTGCGGCTCTCAGTGATTGCAGGTGTAAAGCTCATGTGTCAGTGTCTGTGCTCATGATTTTCCCCTCTTTGCCAAATTAATTGAATGATTTAGGGCTTGTCATCCTCTGCCCTCCTGTATGTTATTGTGCACATTACACCCTTCAGCAAGTGTCCTCACTTCACTTTAGTCTGATTCTGAGTGTAGCTGAATGAACATGAAACTGCTTTTAAGGGATATTTATCAGCATGCAAATATTTTCTTGTATCTATGGTTCCTACGATTTTATGCTGCCACCTGTCCTCCAGCTTCACGTTGTGGCAGTGTGTCAAGCCAGTCTGTTCCTAAGGGAGATGGACCTGGAGCTCATGGCTGACACAAAAATTGTATCATCTCCATTTCTGGGAACTGCAGAATCATTTTCTTCCTTCCCTCTTCACCTCACTCCACTGTACAGTACATCCTTCTATTTTTGACAGGTCTGCCTGCTCCTTCCCCATGGGAGCCATACAGACTGTGCATTAAGGCTACAGTAATTACTTCTTTACAATGGTGTGGGCCTCTGCTAAAGAGCTGAAGAAGTTTAAGCACTGTCTCCAGTGATGAACCACAGTCATTTTGAGGCCAGATAATTTCTTTAATCTGCATTTGTGAGTGAGGAGGTTGAGCTGCTCTGTGTATAATCTTAGAAGGATGATGCAAAGTTTTTGCCCAGTTTCTTCCCCAGCGTAGTTTTACCATCTGTGATTGCTGCAGTGGACCTTGGTATGGCAAAGGACTTTGGCTCACCTGACATTACAGGAACACGCTTAAATTTGGAAGACTTTCCTTTTGCTTCCATGCTTGCTCATCATCATGCCATAGGAACCTTATGTCTCAGATTCAGTCTTGTCTGCAGTACTTTGTGGAAAGTGATCTGGATTGCAGCAGAGAAACTGAACGGGATAAAATAGTCAAGAGATAAAAGATCTCATGTTATGTTATGCTGTTGGACAAACTGGGACTGAGCTGGAGTGATGAGATCAGTGCTTTCAGCTCTGAATGATCTGTTTCATATCAATGAATATGTAGTGGAATCACAATGAAAGGCAGACTCAGCTCTATGTAAAATCAATGAATTTATATGCTGACCCTGTGCTTCCTCCAGTGGTACCTGGAGAGGGATCAGATTCTTTCTCTCTGCTAACATTACGTCAATTTACATCATAAGACTTGTCATTACTTAGAAAATAAAAGAGGATAACTTTATTCCCGGACTACAAAATATAGGACCTATTTGTCAAAACTGCAACATTTTTTGCAAGCTATAGAAGGTCTAGTAAATAAATCTTGGTATTTGTTGTAAATACATTTTGTTTCCTATTGGAAATAAAATGTATTTTTAATGAGTTACAGTCCTCAAATCTGAAATGCCCGATGTTTTTCTAAACACAAAAACCCCAAGCAAAGAAAACCCCATTGCCTAAATGACTTGATGACAAAGACAGCCTCCAACAAAACTGGGATCAGAGCCCCAGCTTCTGATTTCTTACCCCTTAACCACAGTACTGCTCAGTAAGCGTTCAGTTGATGCTTCATATTGGTTCCCACAGAGTACCAGTGATACGATATACAAACACAGTGAAATTCAACTGCCATTGTAATTTTAAAATATCAAAACACTAATCCCTGATTTTATTATAATTCAATTAACAAGACAGACGCAGATTTAAGTGTGACAGATTTTCATATCTTTCAGTAAATTACAAAAATCTGGCATTTTTTCAGCTACAGAGAAAGGTTTTGTTCTAATCTCTGTAACAAATATTGTACTTTTGCCTTTTCTAAGGCAGACATTTTCTGTATTAGAGGATTTTTATCACAACTCTGTAGTGGACTTTGGACTCTGATGCACTGAAGCCAGTGCCTGAGACTTCCCTGACTGTGGAACACCCGCAGCTACAACCCGGACAGAACAAGAGAAAGGGACCTCCCAGTATGGCCCTAAGAGGCTTGCCCAAACCTGGTGTTTTCACAACCTTCATCTGGAAGTGCCTTGGATTTGTTGGGTGTCTTAAGAGGCATTCAATATTGTTTGACTTTAGATGGAAAGTCGGGAAGTGGCTTTTCACAGTTGTTGTACATGCAGCACTATAAAGGCAGGTGGGACTCTGAGACAGAAGAGGCAAGTGCTGAGGGAGAGATGAAAAACTGATGGCATAGGTCTTCTTTGTATCCAAGCACTCCTATGGACAGATGGACAGATCTTCCCCAGTGATGATAATACAGTATTTGTCCCAAAATAGTTGCTGGATAAATTGCATCAGTATCATCAAGGCCAGACCCCAGCACACAGGGCTATGAGCACTGGGCCACAAAGGCAGGTGCCTTCTGGTGACTTCTCACTCTGGCCCCACGAATTTTGCATGCCTGATGACAGCCATACAGCTGTAGTAGCCCCTCTTCTGCTTTGCAGGGCATATCCCTTTATTCTTAATGACCTGTGGCTGCTGAGCACTGCTGCAACATGGTTACATGGAGTGAAACCGCCCCAACCTCAGCTGAAGATCATAGAAGCAGGAGACCTGTGTGTTGGGCTCTGGCCCTGATGTTACTGATCCGATTTATCCAGCAATTATTTTGGGACAAATACTCTATTACCATCACTGGGGAAGAGCTGTCCATCTGTCCATAGGAGTGCTTGGATACAAAGAAGACCTGTGTCATCAGTTTTTCACCTCCCGGTAAGTGCTCCAACCTCTGCTCAGTTCTGCAGACAACAGTTTCCCTTCTCCTTTCCTCCTCATCAATCTCAAGTGAACTCAGTGTTGTCCTTGTGTTGTTCCCACAGAACAGTAACCCATCTTTGTGTGCAGCAGTGAGTCTTCAAGTGCTTCAAGGAGCTGCAAGGAGAATTTAGGTTCCTGTGGACAAAGGCCAAGCCAAGGATGCAGCAAGGCTTTACTCTGTTAACACATTCCAAACTTTTTGTGACGCTGAAGGATGGAAGTCACTTTGTGACTCTTTCTCCACTTGCTATACTAATCACTGTAAAAAACTCAACTGCTTGTTTCTGCTGGGATTTTCTCTGGAGTCAGTTCATCTCTGTACAAGTACGCAGCTACAGGCTGCCAGAAATGGGAATAGACAGCAGTGGGGACTGGGAGTGAAACCAGAGACATTTAAATGTGGAAGCAGAAATGGATGTTGCAGTAAGAGAACTGAAAGAGGAAATTCAGAGGTTAAATAGAACTCATGGACATTACAGTGAAGAAAGAGGATCTGAAGGAGTTTATGCAAATGATAATGAGCATTATTCAAACACAGAAAAGAGGGAAATATGTCACTTGCATGAAGATTGCCATTGGCTAAGTGTTAAAGCTTCCCATACAGAAGAGAATTGATTTATACACCACAGCAGTTTGAATGCCTACCATGGAGCAGGTAGTCTGAACAACCACTCCATGATTTCAAGAGGAGCAGGAAAGGAAAACTCCATGGTTAAGAAGAAAAAGAACTTTTTCTTTTTCTTCAAAGTTGTTTGGGATTGATGTATTCCAGTAGATTTATGCATGCTAAAGAGCCTATGGATGGAACTCAAAAATAATCCAGGAACTAACAAGATGTCCAATAACATTAACAGCATCCTTCAGCTTTCTCTAACCTGTTCCTGGCCGCTCATGGTGAGGAAAATGAACTCTGGCACTGCAGAGTACAGTGGGTGCTTCTGCGAGGCAGGATGCAGGCACAGATAAACATGGACATGTGTGACCTTCTGTGCTCTGGGCTTGGAGTTGGCTGGCAGAGGAGAAGGTCTGAGCTGCAATTACATTGTCTTCCATGCAAATTTATAGTAACAGTAGTAGTAGTAGTAGCAGTAGCAGTAGTAGTAGTAGCAGTAGTAGTAGTAGTAGTAGTAGTAGTAGTAGTAGTAGTAGTAGTAGTATCTCAAGTGCAGCACTGTTTCACACTCCAGCTTCCAAGTGAGAGTTGGGCTGTGCCAGGCACATAGAAGGACCACGACATGTTAGTTCCTGCCTGAACAGATATGCCTTTAAGGAACAGTAGTACTGTATCTTCCAATGGAAAAGCATTTGCTAACACTGAGCTGCCCTAGGGATAACTTTAAGCAATTTCTTCCATTATTTTAGGAATGGCTGTAAAGCTTCCCAGGACTAATTAATAGGTAGTGTCTCCAGACTGAAAGAGCTCCAAATGCATTCAGGATTTCTGGCCCAGATTCCCAGCATCTCTGCCAGACTCCAGGGGCGAGGGATATACTCTGCACTGCTAACCTGGCAGCAGCAGAGAGAGTTGGCATTCAGTCGTCTTTCACAAAATGTGACTAATAAAAGGAGTTAAGGGAATGCAGCAATAGAACCGGGCAGGCTTGGAGAATGGCGAATGAGGTGCCAGAGCTGGATGTGAACACATGGTGTAGCTGTGTTCTACAGCCACTAAAACTGCTGGAAGTGTGGGCACTGCTTCCTGGGATGAGCCTTTGCTCATCTCCAGCTTGGGGTGGCTCTGCAGACGTACCTTTGGAACAGACAGCAGCACGAACACAGTAACACAGCAATACTGAGCTCAGCACTCTGGGTTCTGCCGCTGGTTCTGGACAGGATTTCCAGTTTATGTGACTGCAGCTACACTGAAGAGTGTTCGCAGTGGCCGGTTGAATCTCAGCATCCCTGTTCCCTATCCTGCAGCGCTGGACCCCACCTGAGCTGTGTGCAACCAGCACCCTCTAGTGGCATTTGTCCCGCCAAGTCCCGATGCTTCGTGAAACTGGGCTTGGGTTTTTATTTATTCACACTTACAGCATGGTGTGACGAGACAGTGACATAGAATCACATATTCGCAGGGATTTTAGGTGTTTGACTCGCTTACAGCCTATCTTATCCTGCAGAGCGAGGCATACAGAGCAAGTCACCTTCTGAATTGCCTATGATGGAGTAAAATGAAAATTATGATCAAATTTTTTAAACATGAACAAAACTTCTGCCTGCGAATATACAGCTTTTCAGTTCAACAGTAATGCTTCAATCACCTCCTCTGTGAAAATTTTAAAACCTCATTTGGCTTCCTTTTCATCCAAGGCACTTCCCAACATACCTTTAAAGGTAAAGCTAGTGTTAGAGTAGATCCACCCCCTAAAACTACACTTGAGCATTTTACAAGCAGTATTTATTGCAATGTAACTTAAGGCATCTGACCTACATGCTGGACCATAGGCATCGTATTTTACATGTGGTGGGCTACATACAGAGCTCATGCTTACACTGCTCGTCAGAGGAATGGAAAAGATTAACATTACAGGCAGTTTGTGCTGGGGAACTCAGTTTCATTTTTCCACTAACTCGGGGTTTTGAAGCGATGTACTCCAGAGGCAGAGGACAAAGCTTCATTGAGGTAAAAAGTTTATTCTTCCTTTTTTTTCTATCTAAAGATCACTAAGTATATAATTCTGACCTTCACATCATGTTTAGGTACTGCAGAAATTACTTATTACTGGGTGATCAATACACAGCATTCTTGCTTCTCAGATGTGACAAGTTGCAATTTAGTCAAAGTTAAAATGGCATTTCTTGATAGTTTTGCATTGGGCCCTGCTCCTATAAACACATGTCTATATATGTGTATTTGTGTGTGCATGCATGTAAAAGGAGATGTGTGTGGACGTACCTGTAACAGGCAGGCAGGGTTACAGGGGGAGCAACCTTTTTATTGCAAGTGCTTTCTCAATTCACTGCTCTGGTGAGCTGGAAGGTGGCTTAAGGGTGCAGGTAATAAGGACGGTGTAGCAATGCACCTCAAGAGCTCTTCCCTTTGCATGCAGAGGATGAGGTAGCTGTGAGAGACCTACACCCATGCACTGATTTTGCACAGCCAGTGGGGAGGATTTGGACCACCCACAATAACTGACTGCTTGTCCTCTCCCATTGCTTTCAGAGGAAAAGCTAATGATTGAGAACTGTACATTGCATCCCTTGGTCGTGTAGCTACACCCATAGCATTTTGTACCTGTAAAATAGACAGCTTCCTAGGCCAACACACAGGGCTGGTTATTGGATGAGCTGGAGCATGAGGTGCAGTTGCCCAGTCCATTCTGGAGTGCGTCCTCCTCCCAGGAAACATTTACTGCAGTCCAGTTCTGCATTAGGCAAGCACAGGAAAGATGTGTGCAGGGGGTGTGAAGTGAAGCTTACAACAGGAAAAACTGCAACCATCTGTTTAACAGCACCAGCCTGTTGCCCCATAGATTTACAAAACTCCCAAGATGCTTGCTCCTGCTGTTCTGAGTGTTTGCTTTTCACTCTTATCTGCTCCCTGTTTTGTCTTCTCAATGAGCTTAGCACACTTGGCTGTTCCTGTCACCCCCAACAGCCCCATCTCCTGTGGCATCTACACTGTCTCTCGGAGTCCAGCTAAGCAAGCATCTTGCACCTCTCACAGTGAGAGGAAAACTGAGGTTTCTGCCTTATTGATTGAGGCTGGGGGGAAGGCAGGAGAACAGATACAAGTCACTGCTCTCCTGTGGACTGCCAAATCCATTTGAAGGTCAAGGCACATCTTTCTGATCAGTATGTGAAACGCACCCCTCTTCATTCCTTTCTTGCCCCTCATCTTGGCTTAGGGCAAAGTCCTTGGGCAGTGTACATGGTAGAATTTAAGTGATGTCTTACTTTTTGGTGTCCAGTTGTCTGTGACTGGCATACCTACTTGCAGGCACACAAGTGACCATTAAATACCAAATCGGCCACCTGGGGTTTCTACAACCAAATTACAACCCTCACACATGACTAGAAGCTCAAGCTCATGTGAAAATTCCACAATTTCTTGCAGCCCCAGGCCATGAACTATCACATGGTGGGTGATACACCACGCCAAAGCCTCTTGTTTGCGTAGCACCGTCAGCCTCAACTCTGTGCAACCCTGGGACCAGTTTCGCAGTCTGTGACTCACAGGTGTCAAATGCTGTACCACTACAAGGCACAGTACAAATCCCCATGTTGCTTCATTCTGATGCCTTCTTAGCAGAGAGGAGGGAGAGGATAACCATTTTTTTGCAAAAAGCAGGAAATCCTTGGGTCAGCTCTTACTTCACTGGAATAGAAACAGAAATGATTCAGTGTCAGCAACTTTCCTCTTGTTTCTCCTTCCCCTGACTCAGGCAGAACTCTGGAGAGAAGCCCTGTGTAGCCAGAAGCCACTTTTCATTAGACAGGTTTCTATACACATCCTTGGTCAGACAGGATGAGTTAGTGGCAAACAGCAAATACCAGCTGTCCCCTAGCCCTGATGAGCAGTGCTTGAAATAGTCTTTGGCATAGCAGAATAACAGGACCAGCAGTTTATGCTATCTGCTGTCAAATTCGGATGGTAGGTTTTGTTTGAGAAATCTGCCCTAAGGCACTGTTTCGGTACTTGTTTTCCTGGTAAGACCTGGTGCACACAGAACACTGGCAGCACCTATGGATTTGTCAACTTCGCAAATAGTGTCCTAAGGACAGTCATAGCCCACATGTGTCATTTTTTCATGACACACAGTAAACAGTGTTTCTACAACTAGAGCAGGTGTGACTCCCTGGATTATAAAATCTGAGGATTTACAATTTTTTTTTCTTTTTTTTTTTTCCTCTGGGAAAAAAAGCATGTGCTTGTGTTCTGTTCTTAAGAGGAAGAGGGAAACAAAAGTGTGAGTTAGCTCATTCTTACACCATCAGAAAGGGGTTTAGTCCTGTAAGCTTGACTGGAATTCTGAATTCTTTGGACTGGGAAGTTATGTATGTGAACAAGGGTAACTGGGAAACAGTCATAGTTTAGATGTTGAAAGGTATTTCAGGCTTCACGGGCAATCAGGTCAAGTCAGAAGAAAGGATGAGTGGTGAAAAGGTACCTGGTAGAGTAGTGAGGATTTCAGTCATGGAGAAAAGTGAAAGTTCTTAGCAACAGTCAAAGGCTAGTTCATGTGATACAGGCTGGAAAATCAGAGTTCTTTGGGTTGCTTCTCTGGAGGTGGAACAGGGATAGAGAGCAGGAGAGTACTTGGGCCAGACATGAGTGCCCAGGAGAGACAGTGGCTGGAGGCAATAAGCTGCAGGCACCAAGGTGCACCTTCTTGGCAGGTAAGGTGAGAAGGAAGGAACACTGAAGGCTCAAGGCAACCACTGGTAGCAGGTGCTAGAGGAGGAGCGGGGAGAAAAGCTAGAGCAAAAAGGTGTGGCTGTGGAAGCTATGACCCCCTGGGAAAGTAGGAGTGAGCAATGTGTCTGCAGGAACACAGAGAAGAAAGGATAGGTAGGATGGTTTGAAGAGTTTCCCTGTGGAAAGGAGACCTGGAAAGACAAAAATGTAAAGAAAATTGCTGGAAAAAATATGAGAGTAATGTCATCATATTCCTTTGGTGAGCAAGTCAGCAGTGTTGAGACAAGACTACCATGGAGACAGGCCCTGAACCCAGCATCAAAGGCCAGATCCAGAACCAGTAGATAGGCTGTTTGTGGATATCCTCATGTCCTGGCAGGAGCAACCGGGAGATTGACTCGAGGAAGTATCCTGGCCATCTCCAGCCAGCACATGCTGGAGCAGCAGCAGCACTGCACATTTTCTGTGTGAAAGGGGAAACGTGTCAACTAGGCAGAAAGCAATTTTGAAATAGGAAGTGTACAGGATTATGCTGGCAGTTATTTCTGCTTTCCCATCAGTCTGTCAGATACAGAAATCCTGGGGATTGAGGTTAGGGAGGCCTGTCCAGCTCTGGCATAGGCCTTGTGCCTGACTGCTGGGACCTACAGAAGGAGCCCTACTACAGCAGACATGGTGCTATTTAACAAGAAGAGTGAGCTAAGCGTCTTTGAGAGCATTTAGAGTCAAGTCTGGGCCAACCAGATCTCCATGTTGGGCAGACTCTGAGAGGGACTGTTAATGAGTGGTGCTGTTAACATGATGACTAATAAATTGATGAAACATATGAAAATCTGATTTTTCTTCACTATGGGGAACAGACAGAGCCTCTTCAGCCTTCTCTGTGCATTTCATCTTTCCTGAGAAAGTCTGTCTCCATCCCTGTTGTGTCTCTCAACATTAGAAATGAAAAATGCTCCTCTGCTCAGTCTGCTGGTCCACATCTGGCATGTGCTTCATCTGTATCATCACCTTCCTTGGCTGTTCAAGCCTCAATTCAACTGCATTTTGTTAGCCACAGAATTATGCAAATTCCTTTTCCCAAATACACATGATCTCATCATATTTTCCTATTTCAATGACTTGTCAATCTTTCTTTACACTTCTGATTAGTCCTCTGGCTCTGTTTCAGTCATAGACCCACAAACACTTTTTCACAACATGCTGGACATGTTAGTGCTGTGCTGGCACAGAAAAATGCTGTGCCAAAGCATTTTCCTGTGAGGGGAACAGTGCAATTGCAGCCAGATGTTACCAGGGTCCGAGTTAGCTTAGGAAATCCTCTGTTAGAGAAGAAGCACAGATATATCCTCTATGCTGTGTTAGCACATAAACTACTACTCACCTTCTTTTGTCTCATCCATGAATTGTGTAGGAGACCTAAAAACATATTGTATTCTAGTAAAACCATTCTGCCTTTGATTTAGTTTCACCTTCTGAGAACCCAAGGAGGGGCAATTTGATTTACAGTAACTGTTGGACCAAGATGAGAGCACAGTAAAATGGCTCCCAGTTCCAGGTTAGGCAAATAAATTCTCCTTTCCCACATCATGCTCCTTGATGCACAACAGCAGCACTTCAGCAGTCATTGGCTCGCTTTGAAGTGACCACAACACTGCATTCCTTCTGATTTATGCAAGGCACTGTGATCCCTTTCTTCTAGGAATTACTTCTTGGTGTTGTCTCCTAAGGAAGAACACAGGTCTTCCCAAGGACCTGCCAGCATTTTTTATTTCTTCAGGCTGACAACATCTCAGTGATTTTTTTTTTTTTTTGTCAACATCTTTCTCAGTATCATCCTTGGCTTACACAATACCAAAAGTATTTTATTATACTATTTGTTTTATCGTAAGAAGCACATCTCATAAAGAAATTTATCTGGGCTGTAAAGAGGTAAAAAAGGCTTAAAATGTGAATAAAACAGGCAGGTCTTGGAGAATAGGGGCTGGTGACATTGGAGATTTATGCCTCAATTTCATTTGGCTCTGTGAGCAACTGGAAATGCCTTGACTAAAATAGCAGAGAAAGGAATCCAAGAGGAAAACTGCTGCTGCTGCTGCTTAGGAAAGTAAGGCAAGTAAGATTATTTCAGATATGTGACACAGCGAAAGTGGGAGCAGCTGTCAAAAATCAGTCCAGCTCCTACAAATGTCCATTGTCCAAACAGTGACATGTGTGTCCAGATCCTGCACCATTTGCAGCATCAGCAACACAGTGCTGGGACACAAGATAGGCTCTTGTAAAAGCTGACACTGAAAGATGCTCCACAAGCATTTTCTCCTGTTCCCTGAGCTCTCTTACAGTGAGCATCTGTCCATCATTCAGGCAGAATTTGCCGTTTCCAAATCACAGGCAAGAAACTGGAATCAAGTTGCTCAGACTACTCCAATGCTGAGCCAAGAAGAGGGACACCTCTAGACAGTGATGTCTGGCTTCATTTGTTTTCCACCAGGAGGCAGGTACTATCCAGGGGCATGGAATGGGCACTGCTACTGCAAAAATCCAAGCTATGGATGTAATTCCTGTAGTCAGATCCCTGGTTACTTTGGTGCCTAACCCTTGTGCCTTCTTTTGTCAGATTTCCCTGTCTGTGTGGTGATCTGCTCATACCATCCATGCCTGCACCTACACAGGTTCTTCATAGTATTTGCACAGATGCTCCCCTTTAGGTCCATGAAGGTCATAGAGAATCCAGCTTTTGCTCACCAGAGCCAGGTGGGCATTTCCTCAACTGCTTGTAATTCTTCTGTATAAACCAGCTTGGTTTTCAGGCAAAGAATGCTTTGGTACTCTTTCCCCTGTATATCCAGCACAACTGGGGATCATATTTGCCCCTCAAATCCCCCTGCTGTCCAGCACCTTGCTTGGAGCAGTTGTGATTAGGCTGGCACTAGGCTTGGTTTGGTTGCAAATAAATGAAGAGGAACTGAGGGGAAACCTGCATAGCAGGGAGAAAGAAAAAAGAAAATTCCTTTTTCTTTTGCTTCAAGACATACTCCATCAAAAGCCCCAAAATAACAAACCTTGTGCAATTTGGTGGGGAAAAATAATTTAGGTGGATGCATTTGTTTTGTGGAAGGCAAACAATTAGCAGCTATGAACCTGTAAACTTTCCTGAGCATAAGAATGGTTCTAGCAACCAACAATGGCCATAGAGATTTTTGTTCTAATTAAATCATGGATAGCTACACTAACTGTTAAGATCAAATGTAGCACAGTTCTGGCTCAACAGCAGGTACAGATCAGGAGTTAGCATGGATGTGGGGTCATTTTGAAGAGATATGTTGGATTTGGTGAACAAAACCAAAACTGTGGAGTATTTGAACTTGGCTCACCTTGCACCATCTGCCCACAGTACCAGAGACCAGCCCTGGGCAAGTTTCACTTCCTGGTAACAGATTTAACCTGTATTTTTAATTTTAATCTACTCAAATGTAAATTACTGTCATTCTTGTAGACAGGATGGTTAATTCATTTAGTGCAGAGCTTCTTTTACTGCTGTCAATGTTGCTCTGCTCTAAAGTGTACACTAACCATGCCTTTCTTGTAAATCTGTTTCCTATCTCTCCTTTTTGTCCTTTACTGATTAGATTTCCTTCATGACCTCCTTGTTTTGTGCTCTTCAGAAGACTTTTCAGTCTGGTCACACAGATAACACAATGTGTGATGAAACGTGCTGCTTACATATACAAAAGGGTCATGTAGCTTTCTTCAGAATAAAGAAAGCAAGCAAATACACTCAACCAAATAATACCAATGATTATGTCGGAAATGAACGATGTAAGTAAAACTGGTATCTCAAAGAGAAGATGACATCAGGTGTTTTTCAGAGTATTCAGATCACTGACCTAAAATAAAATTACATCAAGCAGCAGCCCTAGAGAAAATGTGGGAAAATAGGGGTAAATTTCCTTTAAAAAATTAAAAGCATGAATATAAGCCCATTAAGGGATGAAAGACTTTTGCTGAAGGAGTTTGTCTACTTTGTGTACAAAAGTAGACAAAATACAATTTCTCAAAAAACACATAGACATTTTCTTCTCTTAAGGTGAATGGGTGTGACAGACATCCCAGAAATTACATAGACTCATAAAACTGCTTAGAGTTGAAACAAGACCTGTATTTGTGAGACCATACTATGACCTGGTAATTACTATTATTCTGCTGTTTACAATAACAGCTGTATGATGCATCATGAAAAATCCTGGCTACAATGTACTGCATGAAGTCTTAGCAAAGCACTTCCACCTCCAGACAACTAACAACTGAAACTAAGAAGGCAAATGTAACAAAATCAGTACAAAGAAATAACTAGTGGAAAAGAAGGTAAAATTGTTAGTGGCATGAGTGAGATGTTGGTATTGTGTTTCTTTAGAAACCTGCCCCTACATAAACTACTAATAAAACCGTCTTGATCTTAATTCTTTTTGTGGAGTGAGGCAGGCAGTTAACTGGGAATAGGTTTCTCTGCCTCTAATGCCCCTGAAAGGGCTCCTCCAGTAGTGTCCTCAAGGGTGCTCCTGTTGCATCCACCTGGCACCAAGGAAACCCACAGTTAAGAATGAGCTTTGATCATCATGGCTCAGGCAAACAGAAAGGTGTGACAATTCCCCCTCAGTGAGGAGCCAGGTGTCTCATCAGTGTCCTCTGTGAAACCTTTTCAGCTTTCTAGCTGGTAGGGAACTTATTTTGAACTGGCTCAACTAAAAGATTACCTAACCCTTTAACATCTCCTCCTATCACATAATTCAGAGCTTACACATGTAGGATTTCTCCTACAAAGAAGTTCACTGTAGCCATACAGCTTTTGTTTCTGGGAAAAAAAAAATCTTGTCTTGGATCTGCCTTATTATCTAGCTTAGCCTCAGAAATGACCAAGTATTTATCCACAGAGATATGTTCTGAAGGAACATGGTATTGATCTAAGGAGTGTAGTGAGTCTTAAAACTTAATTCAAAGAACTTGGCTACATCTAAAGACATTTAGAGGGTTTGTAGCACAGAAGTAATCCCTTTCTGTCCTAACCACTTTATCAACAAATACAGAAAGATATGTGCACATTTTGAGTTATTATGATTGCTTTATGCTATACTAGGATAGAGGCCGTTAAGAATAAACTCTTATCGCAGCAACAATGAGAACACCTTGTGGCTACAAGTCTAGTCACCTATGCTTTTCTTCTTACCAGAGAAGAGGTTCAGAGTGAATAGCCTCAGCATGTTCCTGTGGTATCTTGTGCTGACACCAGCACAGAAGAATGTGGGTTTGGTATGTCCCTCCCCCAGAAGTAACAGTCAGGAGCACTATCCCCTCAAACACAGCAAATAGTGGCCTTTGTTATGCCTTCCAACTGAGGATCAACCTGCTGGCATCTCAGAACTTAGTCCTTCTTACTTTAGCCTCACCAACAGAACATTTTAACTAATTTCACTTGGATTACAAGTGTGTTGGTACTCTTAGGCCTTCTGCTTTCTGTTGGCTATACAAATTCATTGAGGATCTCCTCTTGCTGCTACCTGCATTGTGGTATGTAGCAATAATTAGTCTGGATAAGCTGTACAGGCTCTACACAGACCTGGACTGAACTGAGTAGATGTAAAGTATCAATACTTGGAGCATGAAAATGTTCTGTGACACTTCCCCTCCTGTGCACTGCTACTGCTTTGTAAGATTTGAACATTCATGAAAACCACAGCCAGAAACCAGATCAGCTCTTCTAAATTAATGAATAGTGAAAAAGATGTATTCAGTTGCCCTGCAGATTATCCCACGGAAGGATCATTCAAGTCAACTCCTTCATAAGCACAAAATCCCTGCAGCAAGGCCTTTCATGTGATTCAGTTAACCATGCACCCAACTTACACGAGAATTTACTCTTGCGTAACATTACAGTCAGCTGCATAAGCAGGCTCTTTCTCAGCACATCTTACCCTAAGTTGGTGATCGTGAGTAAGAGATGCTAATCTTGCTTCAGAGCAGTAAGTAGGTAAGCTGCTTTTGGGCACAGGAAAAATAACTTAGTGGAAGTGTTAGTGATCTTAGTAGCATCATGGCCATTAATGTGGGGGCAAACTTAGAAAGTCCCAGGTAACAGATCCTTTCCTTGCTAAAAGGTGGAGCAAGTAGGTGAGGAGAGGAAGAACAAAGCACAGAGATGACAACAACAAATTCAAAATACTAAGAGCACCCCATTGGAGAGATCAGAACTTCAGTATGTGCTTTCAGGTTCTGGGGTTTCTCTGTTCATTGGTACTTCACAGCACAAAGAGAAATGTGGTTTTACAGGTTCAAGCAGCTGCTCTACCTTTCTGAAGGCATGGGCTGCTTCCTCAGCCAGTTTCATTAAAAGTAACCAACCAGGCAGTGAAAGAAAGCTGCTTTCAATTTCCAGCATTTCACCTTTAGGCAAGGACTCAGTCTGTAAGTGTGAGGGTGGATTTAAACAGGAGCTCTCTCCTGATTGCTCTCCTCTTACTTCTATATGCTCTGGAAAGAAACTTCTAGAGTGGAGTACTGGGTGTAGGTGGCAAGATGTTGGCAGTGGGGGACTGCATGGGGACTTCTGTGTAGAGGCCAGGACTGCCCCATTGCAGACACAAATGCTACTAGCCAGGACCCACCACACAGCCAAGCACCTCAGCCAAGATGGTGCTACCTCTAAGAAAACGTATTTAAGAAAGAGCAGGAGAAACAGCAGTACAAACACCAAGGGCAGTGAAGAAGGAGGGGGAAGAGCACAGATTCCCCTGCAGTCTATGGAAAAGGGCCTTTCTGGAGCACATACCTATTTCCTGAAGAAACTACATCTTCCTGGAGAGGAGAGCCCATGCAGGAGCAGGTTTATCCTAAAAGACTGCAGCCCATGAGAAAGACCCACATTGGAGCAGGTGAACAGTGTAAGTAGGAAGGAGCAGCAATAAGCAGCAGTTGTGGACTGACAACAACCCTAATTCCCCATTCCCCTGCACCACTTGGGGCAGGGGATAAGGTAGAAGAGTTGGGAATGAAGAAGAGAAATTGAGCCTGGAAAAATGGATGGGTGAGGTAGTGGAACAACTACCACTGGTCCAGTCTTTTCTTTTCACCACCCTACACAATTTATAATAGGCAATAAATTTAATTTTCCCCAATTCAGGTCTGTTTCACCCATGACACAGTTGTCTGTATCTCAACCTGTCAGCTCTTCCATCTTATTTTCTCCCTCTGTTCTCTGGAGGAACAGGGGTGAGAGCAGTTAAGTGAGCACCTAGCAGCAGGCCAAGGTCAATCCATCACAAGTTGTTGCATAAATCTGTTTAAAAGAAACTTAAAATCCACTGGTTCACATTAAGCATTTGTCGTAACAATTTCAATCAGCATCTGCCCAAAATTGCAGACAAGCCTTTTCTATTTATTGTGGAGCTTTTCAGAGAATGATTTCATACTTCAACCCTTTCCCCCATTTCCAAAATCCAACACAGGTAAGGATCTCCAAAGCTTGTTTACTATCTACACATTATCTACAGAATTACAGAGATGAACCATTTTTCTATGAAAAAAATACAATATTAAAAACCTTACATACAAAGAGAAAACATAGGAACAAAAGGCTGCCCACAGAATTAACATCCAGTCTTTCTGTCACCAGTTAGGATGAAACTTCTTTAGGGTGAGTTTTCAATGAGGATATTAAAGTTGTTGGGGTTTGTTTTTTGCCTTTTTTTTACCACCCCACCCCCCCCATAAAGGAGACATGCATTAAAAACAGTAATGTCTAAAACAACATCATTTTGTTTTTAGTCATGCACTTGAAGATTTGGCTTTGAGCATCTTCTGAAGACAGCAGTCAGAGGAATCCAGTTTCACTGAGGTACTGGTGACAGTGGTTCTGAAAGTGTCCTCCGAGCAGAGAGCCGCAGACATTTGGGGCAGCCTCCAGACTTGAAGCATGCTTTGTGAAAGCATGTTTTGCACTCTGTTTACACATGCAGAACAGCATTCAGGAAAAAAAAAAATTAAAAAATGAATCAATAGCTGTATTCCTTGAATGATGTTCTGTCGAGTACATACAAGTACAAAAGTAAACACAATCAGTGCAAGGCAAGGACAACAACCACAGCTGCAATAATTTACAATGAATGCTGGCAAGATCTGATAAAACAGCTCTCCCTCATGCCTAGACCCAAAAAAATGGCCTACCCCTGCAAGCGTAATCACGCTCAGGCAAATCCCTGGGTTTGCTCTCTGAATTCACTGATGCAAAACAGTTGCTACAGGCTGTTTTTCAAAGAGACATGCTGTCCATGGTTTCCAAATGCACATGCAGGTTTACAAATATA
Source organism: Hafferia zeledoni (assembly GCA_035583235.1). NCBI lineage: Eukaryota > Metazoa > Chordata > Aves > Passeriformes > Thamnophilidae > Hafferia > Hafferia zeledoni. The sequence continues at coordinate 55,687,461 of JAWWEV010000001.1, read as the reverse complement.
CATACTTTCCTAGTTCTCAATGTTCAAAATAAGCCCAAACAGTTTTATATATCAAAATTCTCCCAAGGAAGAAAGAAAAACACTGATGCTGGAACATACCTGTGCACCTTTTGCATTTGGCAATCTGATACGGAAACAGCAGGTCCGCGCTCTGACAGAATTCACAGATAAACCCCTTTGCTTGACAGAGCTACAACGACAGCAAAAGGGTTGAATTTAAATCTAAGAAAAATTTATTCGGGAATGGCAGCAGGGATATTCCTCATAGTAGCAGCTGCAAGAACATTAAAAGCCCTAGGTTTTCCTTACCTCACAGCCATCCACATGGGAGATGGATCTCTTCAGAATATCTTTAAGAAGTGGCAGTAACTGCCCTCGTTTGATCTTCACCAGATCATCCAGTGAGAAGAGATGCAGCTCCTCTGTCAGATGGCTGGCGACCTGTTCAAATTCCTTCAGTACACTGCAAGCAGAAATGAAATCCAATTCAAGTCTAGTCACACAGGGATTTTACAAGGCAAGTACATGCTAAACCTACCTCCCCTCCAATCTGAGATCACTAACAAAAACTGGGGTTTGGGACTTAGAATAAACTGTCTGCTTTAAATGTGCATTTTTCAGACCTTGGAGTTTCCATATGCAGTTATCCCAGCAATTCTTAAATAATGTGTAAAGGGCTCTCTCCTACCTCAGGAACAGTAGGTAAAATCCCATACAGTATCTAATATAATAAGCTAGGCTTATTTATTTTCTTTTGCAAAGAGAACATTGACGAGTTTTATCCTACATAGGTCATTGCTGAGTGAAACTGTGCTTGTTCTGAGTGGATGAACAGTGAAAATACAGCTCCTGCTTTTAAAATATCACTGATGTAGATCGAAGGTACAGTAAGGATCCTAGTGCTTGTTTCCATAATGGAATCACAGGTCATTGAACAGAAGAGAGACAAAAATACATTTCTTTTTTATTTTGGTGAACAACACATAATTGATGCATAAAAAAGGTTATTGTCAAAGAGAGAACAGAACCTACTTTTAAAGCTTCTTTTGCTTAAGTCTGTTTTTAAAAAGGTCAGCAATACTGCAGCGAAGGTTTTATTATTCACATGTCTAGGTATTAGTCATGCCCACAGTTTGGGGAGGTGAACACCACAAATCTTTCATTTGTAGCAACAACCAAGGTCATGTTTTGGTCTTTATCACTTTTGGTTACTACTTTAAATTGAATATGTTTATAGAATAAACTGAATTCAGCATTATGACAGAGTTCTGGAAGAAATCTTTCATTTGTCGATGAACACACTTGTTAATTTTTAAAAATCCAACTCTTTTTTAAAGATAAATATTCTCAGAGAGATAAGTATCTTTGATCTTTTAAGAATGAGTGAGAACCTAATCGAGACAGAGTAGGAAAAAATATATACCTAACTAAAATCATTCAACATTTAAAACCAAATGTTTAAGTATGTTACAAGAAACAGAAAGCTACTACATAAAACCTGTACTTCACTCAACATCTGCAGTGCAATTACAGAAGGCAATTACATTATTATAATTTGTTCTAATGATCACATTAACTTACTTAAAACTGGACTCAAATGCCTGTAGAGAAGAAGGCTCTATAAGTATCTTATGTACCTTTGACTAAGCTATTTTTCATGCACAATCACGGTCCATACCTTTCACCAAACCTGCAGGTTTTCAAAAGCTTTTTTAAATGAAAAAGCTGTTCTTGGGCCTCCTAAAAGATGAAGGGGAAAAAACAATTTTTAAATTTAAAGCAATTGCATTTTCACATGCATAAATGAGAAACCCCACTATTTGAGTCAGCAACCCTTGCAACTACATCAAGCCATACCTAAAAATAGGAGCTTCACACTTAGCATAGAATTAAACAACTGGATTTTCTAATACACAGAAGACCAAGGCAGGCAAAGGCTATTTTTATTCCCTGACAAGTGAAGCAAGTCCTAATGCTACAAATGACTCCATGTCCAACTAGACCCAAACCTGTCTAAGAACAGGTAAGTGTCTCCTCAGCCAAGAAGGGAGCAAGCACATGGTTACTTGTAATATTCAGTATAACACCCTTCCTCAAGCTGTAGGAGGCACAGGTCTTAGATAGGCCTAAGATGTTTTCTCTAATGGCCCACAAAATTAAGGAGTCATTCAAAACTTCTAGAACTTTGCAACAGCCATAAACCAGGTAGAGGTAAATATTTACTGCTGGAGCCCAACTCCCCTCCATGAACTAAAACTCCAAACCAACAGAGACACAGCTCTCAAAGACAAGAAGACAGACCTGTGGCATGGGTTGGAAATCCCTCCCTTCACCCCCTTCTTCATCTGAGGTTAAAGAGAAAAGTCCCAGAAGTGGTGATGGGACAAGCCAGAGAAACCAACTCTCTTCCTTCCCACATACATACACAACAAAGGACATCCTGCCCTAAGGAGTTTTTCCCAAAAGTCTCACACTTATAAATTCCTAATAAAAATGCGCCACACTTACCCTCACCCTGTCCATTTCTTTACTTTTTGTGTAGAGTGTTTTGTTAATGCAGGACACATTGAAAATTGGGTGCTGCCATATGCTGTCCAGTAGGTGTTTGGAGAAGTTGCATACATAGTACTTTTTGAAGTCCCACTTGGAAAGTATTCGGGCAGGAATAGAAGACTGGGCATAGCTGTGGCAGCAGTCACAAAAGTATTTCCCCAGGTAGTCACAATAGCGGAGTCTCCTAATATATTCTGCAGGTAGACAGGAATGAAATTGTGTTATTTCTGAAATAGGAAATTTACATTTAGTAGTTTTATGAGACATACCTCTTATTTATATGCCTATTCTGTCTTAATAACTCTACTGCAGTGAGGGGGAAAGATGTTTCTTTTTTTTTAATTTTTTAAATAGGAGGTTTTATTATTGTGGTAAACACATGTACGAGCTCTGTACTTTGTATTAGAACAGAAAGTGTTCCTCATTTCCACATTTGCTGAACTGATTATAATCACCATAAGATCCTAAAGAAACCACTGTTGCTTTACCCACAGAAGAGACACCAGATAAAATACACAGCAAAAAAACTTCCAACAATTTTGGAGTCACATTTGTATAATACTTTTTCATATAAAGAGGTTTCTGGGGTTTTCCCAGCTATTATGGCATCTGAGGTTTGCTCAAATTAATGTGCCATCACGGATTGTTGATACTTTACAGGCCAAATGCTGCTCTTGTGAGCTGACCCAGAACAAGTCTTGAGCACCACTTCAAAGATTTCTTAGGTAAGGTCTGTTTGTCAGATCTGCAAATAATTGTGCTTTCCAGCAGTTCTCACAAAGTATCATAAATTTAAAAAAGAAAAAAACCAAGCAGGATTTCGTAATCAAGACCTAAGGAAACAAGACGTTTTAAAAAGACACCTTGAAAAAGCCAAACCACACATTCCATAAGCTTGCATAAAGTCTCTTAGAAGAGACTTTTGGAAATGTGTAAATTGGCACAGAGAAAGAATTATTGAAATAAACAACTGGAAGATGTAAAACCAGTACTTTCCAGCCTGGAAACTTTAAAAAGTTTTTCCTGTTTTGTTGTTGAGTGTCACAAATTTTTATTATGTACGAGAAGAATATCTATCAAGTATTGTATTCTGTCCACAATAAGAAATTCCAGACACCGTAAAGATTCCACTGTCTATTTTACTACTGCAGGTGCATTCAACAATGAGATTTTTCTTCTAGCTCAGATAATTTTACAATTGTGGTACATTATGTTGGTGAAGATTGTGGTCTGATTACTAGTAATGCACTTATTAGAGGCATTGTTCTCCACTTTTGGTAATACTTACTGCTTTCTATTGGGGTTCCGCAACCAACACATGTGAAGTTTTGAGCAGCCACCACTGCATCTCTCCTGTATACAGAGGAAAATAGTTACCTTTCAGCATTCAAAACACAGTTTTAGTTAACATTCTTCCAAAAGCACGAAAGAGCTATGCTGGCATGAAAATGTCCCAGCTTAGGAGCTGACTCCTACCACTTCACATCAACTATGGCTTGCTGGAAGAATTAAATTACTTTCCATTTCTTAAGGTGGCATCAATATCAAGGGATTGGGAGAGAGGACAATCCACATCTGCAATTGAAAAAGCATCCAAACCTGCAGCAATGCAGGGATTAGCCAGCTTTCCTACTGTGTGCACTCTACAGCACGCTATGCAGAGTGAGACAGTAATGTCCCCAAACATGACCTGTTTTCCCCTCTGCTTTCTGAAAACCTGCCATCCATAAAATATTAGCAGGAAAGTGGGGAAAGTTAAGAATATCCTTCAGGTAGTGTCACAAAATGAAATTTTAGGAGCCATCTAAGTTTGCTGCCACCAGAAATTATGTGTATTATCACATGCATGTTCCGTGTTAATCAGGATGTACCAACAGAAGGGAAAAAGATGCAATCTGCCTTCTAAGGTTGTACTATGAATTAGCTCTAACATTAGGACCTCGATCACCCAAGCTCTTTCTGTCAACTTCCCCCCACTATATTAAATGACAATGCTCAGATGCCTCCAAACTTACTTGACTGAAGGATGAATATTAAATATAATCTGCGATCTTGGTGGGGACCAGCCAGAAGATCCTCTTAATTTGGATATGATCTTTATTTCTTCAGCTAGATTCAAACTGGACTCAAGTTCTTTTGGAATCTCTTCTTTCAGCACAGACTATTGGGAAAGACAAACTTGTGAAGATGATGAGGCCACCAACTGTTTAAATGTTAAATGCTATGGGAGATGTTTATCTTCCTTTATACTCCAGGCTTTTAAAGTTCAGTTTTTCATCTGCATGGAGTCTCCTGTTAAACTCCCTCATGTCAGTCCCAGAAAAAAAGCACATTCTGATTGTTCACAACTCCATGTCTTAGATGTGCTGAAAATTGTTAAAGAGAAGACATTTTCTAAAAATTTATCTAAAGTGAACTAATAAACTGTAAGCACTCATCTATAATTGTTTGGGGATTTTTTGGTTTTGTTTTTCTTTTTAATGTAGCTTTCCCCTTTTCTTAACAGTGAAGCAGCTGCAGTGAGACAATGATTATTTGGGGAACTGAATAAAGAGCTCGTTGTTTTCAGATCAGACTTACTCTCTGCTTAGATGAGCTCAGGCAACCAGACAGCTGAACTGCAGAGTCTGTCTGCAACCAGTATTTTCTGAAAGCTCTGCACAACTCCTGGGCAGTTGCTTCAGCAGAATTGTTTCCTGGTTCAAAAGATGACCTGAAAGTTAAGAAATACAGTCAATGAAAAATAGCAGCATGTCATTAGCATCCCCACTGCCTCTTCTACATCCCTGAAAAGTTTTCTCCCATCCATTCATTCCTACCTTCTTTCTTTGATACACCCAGGCCCTCAAAGAGTCACAGACACCACCCTCCAGTAAGCCTCAGGGACCAGAGAAATACTCTGCTAAGCCAAGCGCCAGAGACACTTGCTGTCAAGCAGCATTCCTTCCCCTTCCTTGGGAGGGCCAACTTTACCACTCCCACACCTTTCCCTGCCCCAGCCAGAAGAACCACCAGAAAGCTGCTCCAACAGAAAAGGTAGTGCCACAGGGGACTATATTAGAGATACACACCTTTTATCTGGAGTGACAGACAGATTTTCAAGGTCTTCAAGTTCTGTGGTAAAGGAGAAAATTTTATCAAGCCATCGAAGAAACAAAGCTTCTGTGACTCAGCACCATTTTAAATCTACTTTCTGTGTTACCACAGTGTCACTTTCAAACATATTCATCTTTACAACACCCCCGCTGGATGTGGGAAATAACTTCAGCCCTAGTTGTAGAACCGGCATAAGGAGTTCTGTCTCTTCTGCATATCTCTGACTTTGGCAAATGAAGAATACTCTCTAACACCTATGCATCCTATCATCACCACCAGACTCCCTTCAGGAGCAGAAGTCCTAAGAAGAGAAAGCACCTGCTGGTCATGGTCTAGCAAGAAGGCACTCAATATAACTGATGATATAAAGAGCCACAAGAGTGCACAGTCATTTGGATACTGACAGATATTTGGAGACACTGATCACAAACATACCAGCTAATGCTATAAACAAGTCAGTAACATGTGAGATAAATGGAATTAAGGTACACGCTTCTTCATTATGTTTATATTGACACAATATGCTTATGCCAACAAGGTATTCATAATGGTAACATAAGTTTTGGCCATGCTTATTGCTCTCAAGACAAATGTTCCCCCATTCATCCATCTCAGAGTAATTCTTCCTATTAAAAATGCAGTTTTGAAGGTAGTTCTTCATTCTTAGATCAGGGAAAGAAGAGATGAAAAAATAAATCTCTAAAATCAAAGAGAGCAACAAAATCCCTATTTTTTATTAGGAAATAACAAAAAAGAGGTTAAATGTTTCACAGGCCGCTTTTAGGGATTTCTATTTCTGTAAAAACCAAGAAGCTAACTAAAGAAAAATCAGGATGTCCTGAAGAGAAGCAAAGAACAGGTGATTTTAAGGGAACAGTGACATTCTGCTCTAGTCCTGAAGCAGAGGGAGGGCTGCCTAAAACCTAGTCAACCTGCTTAATTAGGAAATTATTATGTCCTAAATCCTCTCAAACAATGTTGCTATAGTTGGCTGAGGCTGTACCAGTTTCACACTTTTCTCACCTATATTCCCTGGGTTTAATCTATAGTTATCACTTCAGTCCCTGTGTTGGGATTGCATGTCACAATTTTGGTAGAGGAAGGGTACTGTGTGACAATCTACCAGAATTTTCCCTTATGTCTGACAGAGCCAATGCCAGCCAGCTCCAAGATGAACCCACTGCTGGCCAAGGCTGTGCCCATGAGCCACAGTGGTAGCACCTCAGGCATAACAGGGTTAAGATGGGGAGATGAAAAACCTGTACAATTGCAGCTGGAGAGGTGTGAGAATGTGAGAGCAATGGCTCTGCAGATATCAAGATCAGTGGAGAAGGAGAGGCAGGAGATGCTCCAAGAGCCAGAGCAGAGGTTCCCCTGAAGCCCGTGGTGCAGGCCATGGTGAGGCAGCTGTGTCCCTGCAGCCCACGGAGGTCAACAGGGAAGCAGAGATCCACATTTAGCCCATAGAGGAGCCCAGGGGCAGATGGATGCCAGAAGAGGTTGTGACCCAGAGAGAAGCCCACGGTGCAGTAGGCTCCTGGAAGGACCCATGGGAAGCCCCAGAAGGCAGAGAAATTGGGAGTCAAGTTTATCCCAGAAAAAAGGAAGGAGTGGGGGGAAGGTGCTTTGACATGAGTTTTATTTCTTATTATCTGACTCTGATTTGATTGGCAATAAATTGAATTCATTTCCCCAAGCTGATTCTCTTTTGCCTGTGACAGTAATTGGTGAATGATCTCTCCCTGTCCTTATGTCAACCCACAAGCCATTTCTTATATTTTCTTTCCTCTTTCCAGTAGAGGAGGGGAGGGACAGAGTGGTTTGGTGGTCACCTGATGTCCAGCGAGGGTCAGCCCACCACACTATCAAACCATCAAAGCTGTTCTTTTCTAGAAGAGAAATCCTGCACCAGTCTGGTATTTCTGCAAGTGCTCTACTAAGGAGTCACACATACATCATTGTTTCCATTTTCTCATGTTATTTCTCCTTTGATAACATCTACTAAGTCAACAGAATTCCCAAACAATGCAATAGATGCAGCTGAACAATAAATCTTTTTCTGCAGTTACAATTTTAATGTCTTACCGATAATTACATATTCATCCTCTGAGTCACTGTGGCAACGAAACGTGGTAAGCTCATGATGTGATGATGGTAGATGCACTGGGGAGCTGACAGGCAGCAAAGCACAGCCTGTCCAGGACAAAGACCATATCAGTTAAATTTTTCCAAAATATAAGTGTCTGCAATTATATTTTTCATCAGTTAACAAAACTTTAGCACACAGACCGTATTTACAGAACAATTTTAATTATTTACTTTAATACATACATAGAGAAAGCCAATTCTTGCGAGTCTGTCATACAGTATATCCCTTGGTTTCTCAGAAAGAAGCTTTAGTGATAAACCAAAATCTTTTGTACTCTCAGTGGTCTCTTCCCTTCTCATGTGTAAGCACACCATTTATTTTTCCACAGAAGTTATATCATTTAGACTTATGATCCATCACTAAGATCCGTATTACTCAAGAGACTAAAATCTACTTAAAAACTCATGTGCTGACTCAAGCATTATAATGCCAGGAGCATTTATTATCTTGCCTCAATCTATATGTGAATGAATACTCTGGGCAGTCTCACTCAAACTAATTGCAGGGCCGGATCTGCATACTGCAGAAGCAAGCACAGAAGAAAAAAGCTAAGCTGCAAATCCTAAAAAATAAAAGATTTAAGCAGAGAGAAAATGAGTCAACTACAGGCACCACTCTTTGGAGAGTCATGTTTGGCATGTGACACTTGAACCTTAAATTATTTTGTACATTTAAGAGAAAATGTAACTATAATAAGTAAAACATAGATGTGGGCATTCAAAAGAAAGTATCCGACATACAGGAAAAACTCCTGTGGTAGAATCATCCTCAAGGGACATAGCGCTCCAAAGACTCAAAGACAATAACAGGATTTGATTCCATGCAACGCCCCAATTAATTTAGTATTTTCTTGCACAAAAACAAACAGCAAAGGCTTTCAGACAAGGCTGCACCCCAGACAAAGTAACTTGCCTTCATAACCACTGTCTGAAGAAGCAACAGAAGAATCAGCCTTCTTCACTGCAGGGTAAGAATATAACTCTGAATCAGTGTGATAGCTGCCATCTGATCCACTTGTTTCTTCCAAACCCCAGGACTCTGCTTGTTGACTTAAGATATTACACTTCATTTTTTCTAGCGATGCTATAATCATATCTGCAACAAAGAAGTGCGCGTTTTCCTGGACGCAAGATTGGAATGCTCATTAGTACACAGCATATTTGATACTTACTTAAGATGAAGTGAAATATATAATTTCTCCTTGTACTTTTTCAGCTCTATAAATAAAAACGTAAATCTATCCTTCCTTTCATTTAAACACATAAAAAAACCCCAAGGAAAATTCAGAAACAACATGCAAAAGGCAATTGCCTAGGTAATTGTCTCACCCTTGATTAAAACATACAATTTACTTTTATCTCACCCATCTATTAGCTAAAAATAAAGTTGATTACATGACTAACAGATGAATATGTATGCATTTTAGGGATGTAGACTTCTAGTTACACTGCATTATTTAGTATGCAAGCATGCATCCATGTTACCTATTTAATATGATTTAATTTCAAGTCACTGAGTACGAGCAGTTTTGCACACATGCTAGCTTGGAGGGGGCCAGAAGTGGCAAATTTTGAAGGGACTGTAGATCTTCAGGCGGTGGGCAGTACAGGAGCTAGTGAAATGCTTTCATGTGTTAGAGTTAAGGCAGAAGTAGGGAATACGCAGTGAGATAGTGAGACAGCTTACATAGTCAACTCAATGCTACACAGAAAGTCTATGAAAAAGGTAATTGGGAATCCAGCTCCCCTGAGCTTCATACTGCCTTAAATAAAAGGTAGCTGCTTCAAAGCTTCACTGTAGCATTTCCAAACCAGACAACCCTTCCTCGTTATGTCCCTTGTCATCTTGCCTGCCTTGGTCACCCATTCTCTAGGAAAGCAGACCACTGAGACATCCAGACAAATGTGGGGCTTCCTGTCCCAGTGTCACTGTTGTATCCTTTGCTTCCTGTGGGCTAACAGCGCAACCCATCATCCCCACTTGTGCTACTGCTGCTGGCCTGGGCACAGCTTCCCAAAGCAGTCTCAGCTCAAAAGTGGATGCATCATGGAGAGACAGGTGCACTCAGGCACATGGGTGGAAACCCAGAGATGCCCAGGATACTCTCCCTCTCGCCCCTCAACTGCATCATGCAAACTTAAATTTATGTCTAAAAAGTTATGGCAGTATCTAAGGCTAGAGATTCTAAGTACAGAATAATTAAAGCTTTATAAAAGTGGCTTATGTTCAGGAAATTGTACCACTCAGTATCAGTATTCATGACATTCCCTCAGCTTGTATTGGAAGCATGAAGAAAGACATCAGTGTTTAGAAATAGCTAAATCTTAAGGACCACAACAGACAGCAGAGCTTTCTCATTGCTCACAGACAAATACATTCAGATGAGATTAATTTCAACATTAGAGAGCACCCACCAAGTCCCTGTAGGTGTTTGAAGAGACTTGTCTTTCCCCTAACACTGATTAACTCACTTGCTTGGAGCACAGTTTATCCAGAGATCACTTTCAGTGAACTTTAGGAGTCCAAGAGTTTGCTGTATTTCCATTAGCAAAGAAATAATGAAACAGCTTTTTTCCTTTTGGGAGATATCTCCCACTCTGAAGATTCAGAAAATCTCAAGCTAGTGGTAGAACACAGCCTACCAGCATGTCCTGCTGATAAAAGCAATTAGGAGCGTATCTAAGAGAGCTACATTGCAAAAAGATGGAACAGAATACAAGGACTCCTGTACTCAGCATGACTATCAGCTTTCAGCTTTGCCTACTGATACCTCCCTCACCCTAGGAAGTAGCCCTAACTCAGCTGTGACACACCAACCTTCTCATTTCTGTCTCCTCCTACTAACATCAATGGAAAGTCCCTCTAAGATTATCTGGCCCATTTCCTTCCTGGCGCACGACTACAACTCTCAGACTTGTAGACACCTTAGGTTTTGGTCCTACAGTTCAGAGATTATTTCCCAATTCAGAAGTATTTTGTGCTTTGGAGTTTTTTGTTTGGAGTTTGTTGTTTGCTGTTTTTGTAAAGGCAGCATTTGCTCATAATGAACTGTGGTCTTGCTATCTTTTAACCTGTAATCACACCAGCCCCCAGTCCTCTGCACAGTAGCAGTAGCTGATATGATCTTGACTCACTCAGTACTTGTCAGACTGTGGTTTCTAACCCAGATATCTACTCATTGGTCTCCCGGTGCCTGAAAGCAAATTACTTTTGTTCTTGTTCCCACATTATAGACACAGAAACATCATTTCCTTTCTGCAACACCTTTCATAAAAAAGCAACATGAAAAGCTAGTTCACAGGTTTGTTGGGGTTTGGTGTGTGATTTATTGGGTGGGGGTTTTTTGTTTGAAATGCACCTTAAGGATGCTGAGAGATTCAAATCAAATGCAGAACTTGACACTCCAGTGAAACCAGTGCTGTGTACAAAGATGACTATCTCTTGGGCCCAGGACGTGGGACCACCTGCACAACTATAGTCCAGCAAAAAAAAAAAATCTCCTTTTCTAGGCACATTTTTAGAGCTGTTTCTATTAAGCCCTACTCATTGCAATCCATTAACCCCTCTTTTCCCACTATTAGAAAAGATTAATATGTAGCGCACAAAGTGATGCATGACAGCATTATCTCCTCATCTTTAGCTCTGTTTATAATATTGAGTGGACTGCCTATCTGACAACACATCTAAGACTGTCTGGGCCCCTTATCAGAAACTGCTTAAATTACTGCAGTTTTTTGAGTTATTGTGCTTGTTATTCATACTCTACTTCTTTGACATCAATCTCACATGCTCATCATAAGCAGATGCCAAAAAATCCCCAACTTCTCCCCATCCTCTGACAGTAAAGATACAAAGTAAATCCTATCCATATGCATGTAGCTGCAACAAATTCTATGTATCATATACTAATATAACGTTAAAGTTACTAAAGTAATCCTATTTTTCCTCAAGGAATGTATGGGAAAATAATGGAATGAAAAGTCAAAATGTACAGTGTTCCTAAATACTCCCATTATTTTAAAATAATGTTTAATTAATGGTTCAGAGTAGAAAATAAATGACAAAATAGGCATGTTAGGTTTGTAGGTTCACCCCCAGGGGGCAAGAAGAGGGAAAACACAGCATTTGTAAAGATTAGTACATGTATCAGGAAGTTCTTTTATTGAGAAACACCTCTTGTCATTTGATTTTCCCACTATAAAATGGAAACAACGTTATAATGATAGTATTTGTTGTCCTCACCTTCTCCACATCCTCTGGAAGCACACAGATGTCCTGCAATGAACGAGTCAAAGGTATAGCACTTATGTTCAAAGGAGAAGTAGAACCTGTGTGTATAACAAGAACTTTTATTAGTTATTTCTCTGCAGCTCTCAGGATGTGTGCAGGTCAACTTCCAGAAAGCAAAGCAAACTTTCTTCCCCAAAAGTGAACACTGTTGGCACTGGAGGCTGTGGTGAAAGTTAAGTAATAGAGAATGTGAGGAACACACTGGCATTTGAACTACTCTGGCAACTTGAAGCATGAGCATCAACTATCAGAGAAACACAGTTTAAATGCCACACGGTGACAGCACTGCACTCCCACACCAGTCCTCTCCCAGCTACGGCCTGAGCTGCTGGGGACAACCACAGTCAGAACCTGAGGCTGGGTTTACAGCAATGCTCTGCATCTGGCAACACAGCCAGCTGCCACTGTGCTCTGCTCAGTCACCGTTGCTGGAAGAAAAAGAAGTCTCACTGCTGTCTGGGCATGCAGAGATGCATCAGCCTTAAAAGGTTCCCTGTATCACTGCTGGCATTGTGTGACTAGAGAAAGTTTGGGAAACACTTTACGTTATGTTTCCATACCACAAGGAAATCTCCTTCCTGTTCCCAAATGCAACCCATGCTGCTTGGCAACATGTCCAACTACGGTGTTAGCCACAGTACCCCATGCTTCCCAGAACAGCACTTCTGTTTTCCTGGCGTTCACTGATGAGTATGGTTGAGCATGTGAAACAAAATTAATCTTTCTTTTCCTGACAAGAACTGTGCAGCAAAGCACACATCAAGTTTTTTATACATGAACTATTGACTGCTTTTTAGATGTAAATGGCTACAATATTCTTTCCTAGAGAACTGAAAGTGTGAGATCTCCCAGGTAGTCAACAATAGGACAAGGGGGCATGGGCTTAAGCTCTGCCAGGGGAAATTTAAGTTGGATATCAGAAAATATTCTTTCCAGAGAGAGTAATCAGGCATTGGAATGGGCTGCCCAGAGAGGTGGTGGATTCACCATCCCTGGAG